>CM035138.1:126382521-127632521 GCA_020205605.1 Panax ginseng | reverse complement strand
CCCGCCTACCCCAGAAGCGTGAAGTTGAATTTTGTATCGACCTTGAACCCGATACAAAACCCATTTCTAAAGCCCTATATCGAATGGCTCCTATTGAACTTGAGAGTTAAAGACCAAATTGCGTGAATTGTTAGACATTGGTTTCATTCGTCCCTGTAGACGCGCCTCCTCGGGTACTCTGTTCTATTCGTGAAGAAGAAAGATGGGAGTATGCGACTTTGTATTGATTATCGGGAGTTGAATCATGTCACCATCAAAAATAGGTACCCATTGCCACGTATTGATGACCCGCTTTGATCGCCACAAGGAGCACAATTTTTTCAAAGATCGATCTTCATTCGATATCATCAATTTGAAGGTTAAAATCGAGGATATTCCAAAGACCGCCTTCGAACTCCGATGACGGGCATTATGAATTCTTAGTCATGTCTTTTGGATTGACTAATGCTCCTCACGCCTTCATGGATATGATGAACCGAGTATTCAAGGAATATTTGGATCATTTTGTGGTCGCCTTTATTGATGACATCCTCATATATTCCAAAAGTCGTGAAGATCATGAGCAACACTTGAGGTCGATACTCCAAAAGCTTCGTGAAAACAAGCTATATGCCAAGTTGAAGAAATGCGAGTTCGCTTGAGGAAGTTGCATTCTTGGGCACGTGATATCAAGTCATGGAATATCTGTTGACCCGTAAAAGATTGAAGCTATTCAAAGTCGGGAGCAACCTAAATCGCTGGCCAAAATCGTAGCTTTTCTAAAGCTTAAATTGGTTATTATCGAGATTCGTAGAAGGGTTTTCTCGAATCGCTACTCCATTAACTCAAATGACTCAAAAAGATACAAAATTCGGTTAGAAAGCGTGGAATGTGAGAAGAGTTTTCAAGAACTCAAGAGAGACTCATTTCAAAGACTGCTCGACAATACCATCTCGTCGGTTCGAGGGGATTTGTCATCTACAATGATGCTTCGGCAAAGGGTTAAGATGTGTTCTCATGCAACATAGGAAAGTCATAGCCTATGCCTCACGGAACTCAAAGAATATGAGAGGAATTATCCTACTCATGATCTAGAGTTAGCGGTTGCTCGTTTTAACGCTTAAGATTTGGAGGCATTACACCGTATGGAGAGAAGGTGGAGATCTACACTGATCATAAAAGCCTCAAATATTTCTTCACCCAAAAGGAACTCAACATGCGACAACGACGTTGGCTTGAACTATTGAAAGATTATGATCATACCATCCAATACCATCCTCGGAAAAGCGAAAGTGGTAGTGGCGACGACCGAGTAGAAGATCATATCGCGAGTACGAAAGTGCAATATTGTCAACGCAAAGGCCCATTTTGTATGACTTACAAAGGATGGAGTTAGAGATAAAGACTCTGGGACCCATGTGATGATGGCGAATATCACGAGTAGAACCGACTTTAATTGATAAAGTTAAAGTTGCTCAAGTTTCTGATCCGGAGTCGATGCGCGTATGAGGAAGAAAGTGCAAAAAGGTGCTATGCCGTAGCAAGAATCGATGAAGAAGGAATACTTGAGTCAACTCCGGACTTTGTGTTCCTAACGACCCTGATTTAAAGTATAAAATCATGATGGAGGCGCACAACACACCGTTTGCAATCCATTTTGGGAGTACCAAAATGTATCGTGATCTTCGTCATACATTTTGCTGGAGCAATATTAAGAGAGAGATAGCGCTATTTATCTCAAGGTGTCTAATTTGTCAACGAGTTAAAACGGAGCATCAAGTACCAAAAGGTCCATTGCAACCACTTAAAATTCCAGAATGGAAGTGGGAGAACATTACCATGGATTTCGTTACCGGTCTTCCCAAAGTTTCTCAAGGCATAGATGAGATTTGGGTCATTGTTGATAGATTGACCAAGTCTGCTCATTTTTTACCGATACGAGAAACTTATACACTTGAACGTCTTGCTCGTATGTACATAAACGAGGTTGTAATATTACATGGTATGCCAGTATCCATAGTTTCTGATCGAGACCCAAGATTCACTTCAAGATTTTGGGTTAGTTTGCAAAAAGCTATGGGCACGGATTTACGATTTAGCTCGACATATCATCCTCAGACAGACGGGCAGTCGGAGAGGACGATTCAAACTCTTGAAGATCTATTAAGACTCTGTGTCCTTGACTTCAAGGGAAGTTGGGACAAGTTCTTACCTTTGGTGGAGTTTTCCTACAACAACGCTTATCGCTAAGTATTGGCATGGCTCCATTCGAGGCGCCAGTATGGAAGAAAGTGTCGTTTCCACTATCTTTGGGATGAGGTGGGTGAAGCAACGTTGTTGGGACCAGAGTTGGTACGTATGACTATGGAAAAGATTCAAATGATCCGACAATGTATAAAAATCTCACAAGATCGACAAAAGAGTTATGCTGATCTTCATCGAAAGGACGTAGAATTCGATATTAGAGATCATGTGTTGTTACGTGTTGCTCCATGGAAAGGAGTTACAAGATTTGGAAGAGAGAAAAGCTCAATCCTCGATTCATTGGCCCATTTTTAATCCTCGATCGAGTAGGAACTGTGGCCTATAGACTCTCGTTACAGCCAAGTATGTCTCATGTTCATAACGTTTTTCACATATCCATGTTACGTAAATATGTGAAAGACCCGAACCACATTATTGAGTTAGAACCGGACAAAATAGAGGAATATTTAACATATTAAGAGGTTCTTGTTAAAATCTTGGATAAGAAGGAACATATTCTACGCTCCAAGGTTATACCTCAAGTCAAAGTTTTGTGGAGAAACCACGATGTTGAGAAAATGACCTGGGAGTTAGAATCTAAAATGAAATCAAAGTAACCTCACCTCTTCGACATACCAGTATTCGCATTCTAATTTCGAGGATCTAAATTTTATAAGAAGGGAGGTTGTAAGACCCCAACTTTTTGAATAAAGATTAAATTTTCTCTAAATATATTTTTGAATATTATGGTGTAGATTTGATATAATGTTATAGTTTGTGGGTAATATTTACAAATTTTGCAAAAGACGCAAGTTGTTATATAATATTCAATTGGTCTGGGAATATTCGCTTTTAACAGGAATATTCAGATAACGACACAATCATTGGTGGACCCCTCACAACTTAATTATTGTTGGATTGAGAAAACGACAAAAATACTTTTGAAAATAACGGCATGAAGTTTTACTGCATAATTATCGAACTACCCTAGAGTAGTAAAAAATACATGAATACGCTGTGGTTGCATAAGAGTAGCACTCACGATTGATTATTGATGCTTACGTGAGAAGTCACTCATTTATACTCAATTATTGCTACATAATTGTCAGATCATATCTCTCATATATATTGATTCTCGATTATCACATAAGTATCATCCTCGTATAATATGTTATTTTATTAAATCAATAATTGAGACGACAAAGTTATTCATATTATTAAATTACAATATTTACAATGTCTAGAAGTTCACTGTCAGAGAGAGGTTTGGTCACCTAATTACGCTACCATCAGAAAAAAATCCTTATTGAAAGCCCCTCTTTCCTCGGAACGACACGGTTGATAAATATTGTGAGTTATAATATTAATGATGAATGTTATTAGAATTGAAGTTGTGTTCGAGTTGAATTTGGAGACGCGACGTGATATTTGAGTCCTAACGATGAAATTAATAAAATAGTCTATAAACACAAAAATTTTTGAATTCACTATTTGTCAAAAGTCAACAGCTTGACTTTTTTCGAAAAGTCAAACTTAAAATTTTCAAAATTTATATTTTTGATAAAAATGGTTTCATTGTGTTGGAATTATTTGTGTTAGTGAAAATCGACAATTATTTCGATAATAAGTGATGTCCTGAGGTAATATGGACCAATCCAGTATTTAACCTGATAAATGAGCAATTGATTGCTATTATTTCACATGATTATAACTATTTGTTCACATGTGTATACTATTATTTCACATTCTTGTTACTATTAGGGAGTTGCAAGATTGATAATACTTGCATGACTAAGTTAAAAATGGAGGTATAGATGGAGGTACTATATCGTAATTCAGATTTTCACATGTCTATAACTATTGATTCACATAATTTACTATTGAATCACATTATTTACTATTAGGGGAGGTGGTGCAAGTTTGATAATACTTCCATGACTAAATTAAAAATGAAAGAAAAGTTGGAGGTATTGTACTGTAATTTTTCGAGCCCCAAAATGTGCAATTATCGAAACTATATTTTTCTATAAATAGAAGCTCATTCTTCCTTCATTTCTCACCAATTCACAAAAGCTTTAGAGCGATTATTATAGAGAGAAATTATAGAAAGAAGAAGAGAAGTCTGCTACCTCACTATTCCAAAGATCCAGCTTTTTCTAAGGTAGGAGTATTATTTCTTTCTTATCTATGAAGAGAACTTCATTATTCCATTCTTTATTATTCTATTGAATAACTCAGATACGCCTGAACTACCCTATACTTGGTGACATTCTTCTATTATTCCGCCTTTATTATTCTCGCTGGAATATCCTGCACATGCTTTGACGCTTTTACACTCCTGATTCCGCCTTTATTATTCTCGTTAGAATATCCTCGCTTGCAGGCATTTTACGCCGGACCGATTCTATCTTTATTATTCTCGTTAGAATATCCTCGTCACGTTCTTACGCCGGGACTCGGTTCCATCTTTATTATTGTTCATTGGAATATCCTCGTCACGTGCGGCTTACGCCGGACCGGTTCCGCCTTTATTATTCTCATTGGAACATCTTGTTTGCAAGCAATTTCGCTTTGACTCGTTCCATTACTTATTATTCGCTGAATAACCTATCTATGTGAAGTACCGCATGCACGGTGATTTATGTTATTATTCCATTCGTTATTATACTCACTTGGTTAAAGTTTTGACTTATACTCCATGAAATTAGTGGAATATCCTTGATATTTAAGCTTCATCCAAAGATCTTTTCATGGAAATATTCTTTTGAGCATTCTTGAATTTTACTCTATAAAGCAAAGATTATGTTGACAATTTGAACGTTATCGCCCTCGGATAAACTAATTCTTGAACTTGTTTTATTAAATTCTTATATCATTGTCATCATCCTCATGTTTATATTATGTTGAAAGTCATCTCGTGGCCTCAGAAAGTGCATAGATGGACTTGGTATGATTATGACCGTGGATTATTCTTGATAATCATAACCGTAATGTTACAAATGATGTGGAAAAGTCCTCATTGGCCCGTAGTGCATTGATGGACAGCTTTTTGGTATGATTATGGCTATGGATTCTCTTTGGTCAGTAAGTGCAAAGATGAATTATTTTATGGCATGATCAGTCCATTGATGAAAACATGATTATCTTAAGCCATAAGGTGGATAATTCGTAAGTGATACTAAAGAATATCATCGTCAGTAGTGTGGGTGATTCGATGATGTGGATTATTTATTAAAATTTGAGTCCCAAATGATAAAAGTGATGAAAAACCTTTTAATTCATAGAAGATAGTAGATTTTATTCCCTACTTGACTCTTCTAATGAATCGCTTGTTTTTCACCGCAATTAAACTTGATGTTTGTTATATTTTATCGCTTTAACATCATTGTTGAAGGCTAACGATAAATTATTCTCGCATTATCTTAGTCTTAATATTTCTTCTTCGGGCTAGTTGAGCTCACCTTTCTTTTTACCGCTTCTTTCAGAAATGAGAACGTAGTCGGACTAGTTTGAGAACAGCAGTGATGGTCCTAGATGGTGCATTAGTAGACCTCACTATTCTGTGAAATAGTGTGATAATAATTGTAATGAGGACTCCTTTTGAGTTTGTATAATCTCTAGTAGACAATATTTGTATTCAAACTCACAGTTTATGTTTTGTCGTATTATACACGATAGTTGTATTATTAAGTTGTATTTGAATTTTGTACCATGTATCTGGCGACTCAGAATAGGTGATGTATACCTATATTTTGGGGCGTCAAAGTTGGTATCAAAGCTTAGGGATATGATCCCTGGCTAAGATGTGAGACTAGAACTAGGAGGGGATAAACGGGGAATTCCTTCGCTACTATGACCTATCTAAGTTTATTTGGTATTTAATTGGTCAGTCAGAATGTAGGGATAATATGTTTCATGTCAATTAACCCTTGTTTTGTGGCAGTATTTGAAAATGGCATCCGAGAATGTTGAGAACATCAATGGAGCACAAGAGACCGTTGAGTCTCCACAAATCAATAACCAGGACAATGTGCATCAGGAAGGCGACAATCCTCATGCAAACAACAACACTGACCAAATTGTAAGACCCCAAATTATTAATAAATAAAATTTATTTTCCTCTATTTATTATTTTGAAATAGTAAGGGTTGATTTGATTAATGTGGTTAGTTATGGGTAAAATGCGCAAATATTTTAAATAAGCATGTGGTTATAAAATATTCATTGTTGTCGGGGAATATTCGTTTGGTCGTGGAATATTCTTGTTGTCGGGGAATATTCGTATGACGACACAGTTTTTTGTGGGCCCCATAATGGAAAGCGATTGGATGAAGAAAACGACAAGTATAAGTTGTTTATAAATAATGCGCGCATTGTTACCAAGTATCATTTGAATACCCAATGGTTAAAACACACGATGTCTGCGTTGTTGCACAAGAAAGCACACAAGATTGCACTAATTATTGATTCTTACGTAAGAAGGCACTTACTCAATAATTGTTACAAGTAGAATATCGCTCAAAGATTTTATTTTATTGATTCAATAATTGCTTTGCGTTGATATTTTATATTACCGTTGTTTCAATAATTGTCACTATACATATTTTTCATTATCGGCAATAATTCATATTATCTAAATAATATTATTAGAAAACATTATTGGCAATGTCTAGAAAGTTCTCATCTAAGGAGAGGTTTGGTCACCTAATCATGCGCCAAAAGAGGAGAAATCCTTATTGAAAGCCCCATCTTTCCTCGGGAACTACCGGCACACCAAAGATCTCGTGATTCCGTAATATTATTTGTGAATAATTAATTATTGATTTATATGATGAGGAAAATATTGATTTATGTAGTTATACATGGAGAAAATTTTAAAGTGACAATTGTTAAAATTGATATTTTATCTTTTCTCGATAAAATAATATTTTATTATATTATATAATAATGATGATATTTTTACAATGAATGTGGATATATATGAGTATATGAGGAGGAAGAGTATTTTGTTGCAAAAGTTGTTTAAAACATGTTAAACATGTTGGTGGACCCATTTCTTGATCAAATTTGATTATAAATAGTAAATCGTCTGCTTTATGGATTTTGGTCAATTTCTGTTTGGAATTTGGAAAAACTTCCTTCTATAAAGTTGTAGAGAATTGAATTTTCTATAAAAATTTGCGAGATTCGAATTTTTTGATAAAATGGCTATTTATTATGCATTATTGAAGTTCAGAAGTTCCGAAATAATTGATTTTTGAAAGTTTTAATTAATTTTAATAACAAAAATGTTTTTTTGTTTTTGTCATTAGTAGTGGTATTTATTTCTTGATGGTCAAGAGGTGCGTAGGAAATTTTGATATATATATATATATTAATATTATATTAAATTTTCTGCTTTGGCGTTCTAAGTATTTTTCATAAATAGGATGCTTGGGTTAAATTGAAAATCACACCGTAAACTAAAGATTTCTCTCTTTTCTCTCTATAATATCGAGCGTATTTTGTGAGTATTTTAGTACTTTGAGTATTGTTATACTGATTTGCAAGTTCTTTCAAAGACTATATCCAAATATTCCACCAAAAGTACTATCCTTTCGAGGTAAGTGGATATTATTTTTTTTAAAATGATATTATTTCTTCAATATCATTATGCTTAAATATTGGTTGAACTTTTTATCAAATTTGGAACTTTTTCATGTCCTGGGGTTACTATTCATGAGTTACTTTATTCATGAGTTACTATTCATGAGTTACTATTCACGAAGTTACTATTTACGAATACTATTCACGAAGCATGATGATCTTTTTGTGAAATTTCTATCTTTTAGTGTTTGAGTCACTATTCATGTATACTGGCTATTCACGATACTACACTATTCACAAAAAAATTAAATTTTCGTTTTCATCCAAAATATCTATTATGGATACTATCTTTGATTGTATCCATGTTTTGATCATTCTTGAATTTTACTCCACCGTGATTATTTATGAGGTATTTTGGACATGGAATAAATTAAATACTTAATCCTTAATATTTATTCTTTTGTTTCAATCGGATTCGCTTTTCTTTAAATATTTTTCATCATCCTCACCCCTAAATGATGATATAATCGAATATCTTTGGCTTGTAGTGCAAAGATGAATGATTTCGATGAATATCTTTGGCCGTAGTAGGCAAAGATGAACAGTGTTTAGATGAACACGACCAATTGATAAATATCTTTGGCCTCAGAGTGCAAAGATGAATATTTGATTCCGTATATATTTATTGATGTTACAGGATAAAATATTGACGATGAACTTTTAAATTCATATATAGAAGATAGTAGTTTGCATTCTCTACTTAACTCTTCTAATTAGTTATTATTTCCATTGCGAATATTGATTTAAAACTTGTTGTCTATTGTATTCTATTAGATTTTTCCGTTGAAGACTAACGATAATTTGTTCTATATTATCTTGGTCATAATATTCTTTACCGGGCTAATTGAGCTCACCCTTTTCCTTTTGTTCCATTTTTCTTCTCGTGAGGCGAGAATGTAATGTAATCTACTCGGGGGTATGGAATAAAGGTTTTAGAAAGTTGTTTTAGTAGTCCTCACCATTTTGTAAAATAATGTATCAATAATTGTCTTGAGGACTTATTTGAGTGTGATATTGTCTAGATGACAATATTTGTATTTAAACTCACGCTTTTATGTTGTATTGATAAAGTTGTAGTTGTTTCTGTACCATGTATTTTGACGACTCAGAATGGGTGTTGTATACCTATTTTGGGGGCGTCACACAAATGATGAACGATGGAATGTTCAGAGGCTTTATGCAATTCATGCAACATCAGGCGAGAGCGGCTCCTGTCCAAAATGTAGGTGGAAACACTGGAAACTCTCGGACGGTTATCGCTAAACAGTTCAAGGAGCTGGGACCATCGGAGTTTATTGGAGAGTCAAAACCACTTAAGGCTGAAGCATGGATAAAGCAGATCACCAAGATATTTGATGTCTTGGGATGCTCAGAGAGCAAAAGGTTCCTTCGCCACCTTCATGTTGCGCGTGAAGAGGCGGACATCGGTGGGAATCAGAAACGTACTCCACTGGCCGACTTCAAGATGTCTTTGGAGAAGTTCCAAGAGCTATTCAACGACAAGTACTTTCCCAAAAGTATTCGTCACATGAAAGAGTTAGAGTTTATCAAGTTGGAGCAAAACAATATGACCGTGTCGCAATACGAGGCTAAATTTG
The DNA here is from genome assembly GCA_020205605.1 of Panax ginseng. Taxonomy (NCBI): domain Eukaryota; kingdom Viridiplantae; phylum Streptophyta; class Magnoliopsida; order Apiales; family Araliaceae; genus Panax; species Panax ginseng. The sequence continues at coordinate 127,623,054 of CM035138.1, read as the reverse complement.
CGAGTTATCCCGCTACAGATCCCATTTGGTCGATAATGAGGAACGAATGACGCTTGAATGTTTTTAAGAGGTTTGAAACCGAGATACGTCAATATCTTATTTCTCATAAACCGTGGTTTGTATTCGGATGTTGTAAATAGGGCTCGCTTATTGGGTAGCGCGATAACGAGTCAACGCAACCAAGAGAAAGCAAATTTAACAGAATGAAAATACAAGTGGTAACAGTCATCAAACGGTGACAACAAGCGTGGAGGAATCAACATGCGCGTAAATGGTAACCACTTTGGTGGTAATCATAGCCAAGACAATAAAATGGACATTTCAAGAAAAGGAGATTCAACAATGATGGAAAGACGTCAAAGACCAAAGACCAAGTTGTTAAGGAAGGAGAACGACCACCTATCATATGTTTCAAATGCGGAGGGGAGGGACACATCAGTCCAAACTACGCGATGCCATCCAAAGTATGTTATAATTGTGGAAGGGAAGGTCACTAAGCTCGATTTTATCGTTCACCGAAGAAAAGTTCAGCTAGGATGGAGGCACCAAAGGCCGTCCCAGAAAAGTCAAACCCGGTAGTGTAAAGGAGAGCGTTTGTTGTGACCTCCCAGAAAGCAAGGAACCCGAACGAGGTTATCACGGGTAAGCTTATCATAAACTCTAGTGAAGTCTATACCTTATTTGATACCGGTTCTACCCATTCTTTTATTTCTCCTACTTGCACTCAACGTTTAAATTTGACTCCGGAGAAATTAGACTTTGACTTATCTGTTGAAACTCCATTAGAGAAACCTTCATTACATCCACTTTGCTTATAAGTCTTGTTTGATTCAAATCGGTAAATCGCATCGTTACCCGCTGATCTTATCTCCTTAAAAATACTTGTATTTGATGTGATTCTAGGGATTGATTGGTTAACTACTCATCGTGCTAAAATTGATTGTTTTCGTAAGGTTGTTAGCTTTCATATTCCTAATAAACCTATTATGCTAATTCAAGCGACCAAACCATTAAAATCAATCACGGTCATCTCAAGCCATAAAAAGCTATTCGCTTATTGAAAAAGCGGATGTCAAGCTTTCTTAGCTCATATCACTGATTTAAACAAAAATACATCGATTTGAAGGATATTTCTATTGTTAATAAATTTCTGACGTATTCCCCGAAGAACTTCCCAGCCTACCCCAGAGAGTGTGAATTTGAATTTTGTATCGACCTTGAACCCGTAAAGAAAACCCATTTCCAAAGCCCCATATCGAATGGCTCCTATTGAACTTCAGGAGTTAAAGACCAAATTGCAGGAATTGTTAGACATTGGTTTCATTCGTCCTAGTACGTCTCCTTGAGGTGCTCCTATTCTATTCGTGAAGAAGAAAGATGGGAGTATGCGACTTTGTATTGATTATCGGGAGTTGAATCATGTCACCATCAAAAATAGGTACCCATTGCCACCTATTGATGACTGTTTGATCGCCATAAGAGAGCACAATTTTTTTTTCAAAGATCGATCTTCGCTCGGATATCATCACCGAAGGTTAAAATCGAGGATATTCCAAAGATCGCCTTCGTAACTCCTGCAGACGGGCATTATGAATTCTTAGTCATGTCTTTTGGATTGACTAATGCTCCTCTTTGCTTTCATGGATATGATGAACCGAGTATTCAAGGAATATTTGGATCATTTTGTGGTCGCCTTTATTGATGACATCCTCATATATTCCAAAAGTCGTGAAGATCATGAAAAACACTTGAGGCCGATACTCCAAAAGCTTCGTGAAAACAAGTTATATGCCAAGTTGAAGAAATGCGAGTTCTGGCTTGAGGAAGTTGCATTCCTTGGGCACGTGATATCAAGTCATGGAATATATGTTGACCCAGAAAAGATTGAAGCTATTCAAAGCTAGGAGCAACCTAAATCAAATGATCAAGACGTAGCTTTTCTCTTTCGGCCAAGGTTTATTATCGAGATTCGTAGGCGGGTTTTCTCGAATCGCTACTCCATTAACTCAAATGACTCAAAAAGATACAAAATCTTGCTTAGAAAGCGTGGAATGTGAGAAGAGTTTTCAAGAACTCAAGAGAGACTCATTTCAAAGACTGCTCGGCAATACCATCTGGTTCGAGGGATTTGTCATCTACAATGATGCTTGAGGCAAAGGGTTAAGATGTGTTCTCATGCAACATAGGAAAGTCATAGCCTATGCCTCACCAAGAACTCAAAAGAATATGAGAGGAATTATCCTACTCATGATCTAGAGTTGCGTATTGCCGCTTATGGCTTAAGATTTGGAGGCATTACCTGTATGGAGAGAAGGTGGAGATCTACACGGATCATAAAAGCCTCAAATATTTCTTCACCCAAAAGGAACTCAACATGCGACAACGACGTTGGCTTGAACTATTGAAAGATTATGATCATACCATCCAATACCATCCTGGAAAAGCGAAAGTGGTGGTAGCATTGACCGAGTAGAAGATCATATCTTGAAATACGAAAGTGCAATATTGTCAACGCAAAGGCCCATTTTGTATGACTTACAAAGGATGGAGTTAGAGATAAAGACTCCAGGGACCCATGTGATGATGGAGAATATACGAGTAGAACCGACTTTAATTGATAAAGTTAAAGTTGCTCAAGTTACAGATCCGGAGCTGATGCGTATGAGGAAGAAAGTGCAAGAAGGTGCTATGCCAGAAGCAAGAATCGATGAAGAAGGAATACTTGAGTCAACTCCGCACTTTGTGTTCCTAACGACCACGATTTAAAGTATAAAATCATGATGGAGGCGCACAACACACCGCTTGCAATCCATCTTGGGAGTACCAAAATGTATCGTGATCTTAAATCATACATTTTCTTTGGAGCAATATTAAGAGAGAGAGATAGCGCTATTTATCTCAAGGTGTCTAATTTGTCAACGAAAGTTAAAGCGAGCATCAAGTACCAAAAGGTCCATTGCAACCACTTAAAATTCCGTAATGGAAGTGGGAGAACATTACCATGGATTTCATTCTAACGCCTTCCCAAAGTTTCTCAAGGCATAGATGAGATTTGGGTCATTGTTGATAGATTGACCAAGTCTCGCTCATTTTTTACCGATACGAGAAACTTATACACTTGAACGCCTTGCTGTTATGTATATAAACGAGGTTGTAATATTACATGGTATGCCAAGATCCATAGTTTCGATCGAGACCCAAGATTCACTTCAAGATTTTGGGTTAGTTTTGCAAAAAGCTATGGGCACCTGGATTTACGATTTAGCTCGACATATCATCCTCGACAGCATCGGGCAATGGGAGAGGACGATTCAAACTCTTGAAGATCTATTAAGACTCGTGTCCTTGACTTCAAGGAAGTTGGGACAAGTTCTTACCTTTGGTGGAGTTTTCCCTACAACAACAGCTTATCGCTAGCAAGTATTGGCATGGCTCCATTCGAGGCGTTGTATGGAAGAAAGTGTCGTTCTCCACTATGCTGGGATGAGGTGGGTGAAACAACGTTGTTGGGACCAGAGTTGGTACGTATGACTATGGAAAAGATTCAAATGATCCGACAATGTATAAAAATCTCACAAGATCGACAAAAGAGTTATGCTGATCTTCATCGAAAGGACGTAGAATTCGATATTGTAGATCATGTGTTGTTACGTGTTGCTCCATGGAAAGGAGTTACAAGATTTGGAAGAGAAAAGCTCAATCTCGATTTATCGCCCATTTTAATCCTCAATCGAGTAGGAACCTGGGCCTATAGACTCTCGTTACTGTACCAAGTATGTCTCGTGTTCATAACGCTTTTCACATATCCATGTTACGTAAATATGTGAAAGACCAACCACATTATTGAAGTTAGAACCGGACAAAATAGAGGAATATTTAACATATTAAGAGGTTCTTGTTAAAATCTTGGATAAGAAGGAACATATTCTACGCTCCAAGGTTATACCTCAAGTCAAAGTTTTGTGGAGAAACCACGATGTTGAGAAAATGACCTGGGAGTTAGAATCTAAAATGAAATCAAAGTATCCTCACCTCTTCGACATACCAGTATTTAACCCCAATTTCGAGGACGAAATTTCATAAGAAGGGAGGTTGTAAGACCCCAACTTTTTGAATAAAGATTAAATTTTCTCGAAATATATTTTTGAATATTATGGTGTAGATTTGATATAATGTTATAGTTGTGGGTAATATTTACAAATTTTGCAAAAGACGCAAAGTTGTTATATAATATTCGATTGGTCTGGGAATATTCGCTTTAACAGGGAATATTAAATTGACAACGACACAATCATTGGTGGACCCCATTAACGGAATTATTGTTTGATTGAGAAAACGCATAAAAATACTTTTTATGAAAATAACTACGGAAGTTTTACCGTTAATTATTGAACTACCCTAGTAGTAAAAATACAATGAATACGCGGGTCATAAGAGCATACTCAGATTGATTATTGATGCTTACGTGAGAAGTCACTCGCTTATACTCAATTATTAAGCTACAAAGAATTGTTTGATCATATCTCTCATATTATTGATTCGATTATTGTCATAAGATCATCTCGCATAATATGTTATTTTATTAAATCAATAATTGAGGGCGACAAAGTTATTCATATTATTAAATTACAATATTTACAATGTCTAGAAGTTCTGTCAAGGAGAGGTTTGGTCACCTAATTACGCGCCAATAGGAAAAAAAAATCCTTATTGGAAAGCCCCCTCTTTCCTGGGAACGACCTGGTTGATAAATATTGTGAGTTATAATATTAATGATGAATGTTATTAGAATTGAAGTTGTGTTCGGAGTTGAATTTGGAGACGCGAACGTGATATTTGAGTCCGGAACGATGAAATTAGTAAAAATACGCACCCAAAAAGTCTGTCTGTACAAACGATCTAGTCTATAAACACAAAATTTTTTGGAATTCACTATTTGGTCAAAAAGTCAACAGTTGACTTTTTCGGGAAAAGTCAAACTTAAAATTTTCAAAATTTATATTTTTGATAAAATGTTTTCATTGTGTTGGAATTATTTGTGTTAGTGAAAATCGACAATTATTTCGATAATAAGTGATGTCTGGAGGTTATATGGACCAATCGGGTATTTAACCGGATAAATGAGCAATTGATTGCTATTATTTCACATGATTATAACTATTTGTTCACATGTGTATACTATTATTTCACATTCTTGTTACTATTAGGGGAGTTGGTGCAAGATTGATAATACTTGCATGACTAAGTTAAAAATGGAGGTATAGATGGAGGTACTATACTGTAATTCGTATTTTCACATGTCTAGAACTATTGATTCACATAATTTACTATTGAATCACATTATTTACTATTAGGGGAGGTGGTGCAAGTTTGATAATACTTCCATGACTAAATTAAAAATGAAAGAAAAGTTGGAGGTATTGTACTGTAATTTTTCGAGCCCCAAAATATGCAATTATCGAAACTATATTTTTCTATAAATAGAAGCTCATTCTTCCTTCATTTCTCACCAATTCACAAAAGCTTTAGAGCGATTATTATAGAGAGAAATTATAGAAAGAAGAAGAGAAGTCTGCTACCTCACTATTCCAAAGATCCGCTTTTTCTAAGGTAGGGAGTATTATTTCTTTCTTATCTATGAAGAGAACTTCATTATTCCATTCTTTATTATTCTATTGAATAACTCAGATACGCCAAGCTACCCTATACTTGGTGACATTCTTCTATTATTCCGCCTTTATTATTCTCATTGGAATATCCATGTCATGCATTTTACGCCGACTGATTCCGCTCTTTATTATTCTCATTAAATATCCTCGTCATGCGCTTTACTTTGGACCTCGATTCCGCCTTTTATTATTCTATTGGAATATCCGTCTGCGGCGCTGCGTTTGGCGGGACGGGTTCCATCTTTATTATTGTTCTGTTGGAATATCATGTTCGCGCATGCGTTTACGCGGACTGAATTCCGCTTTTATTATTCTCATTGAATATCATGCTTGCGCGTAATTTCACTTTGACACGTTCTCATTACTTATTATTCGCTGGAATAACTTTCATACATGTGAAGTACCGCATGCATGGTGATTTCATTGTTATTCCATTCGTTATTATACTCGGTTGGTTAAAGTTTTGACTTATATACTCCATGAAATTAGTGGAATATCCTTAATATTTGCGCTTCATCCAAAGATTTTTCATGGAAATATTCTTCTGAGCATTCTTGAATTTTACTCTATAAAGCAGTATCATGTTGACAATTTGAACGTTATCAGTTCCTGGATAAACTAATTCTTGAACTTGTTTTATTAAATTCTTATACCATTGTAATCATCCTCATGTTTATATTATGTTGAAAGTCATCTGTGGCCTGTAGTGCATAGATGGACTTGGTATGATTATGACCAGGGATTATTCGGTATAATCATAACCGTAATGTTACAAATGATGTAGAAAAAATCCTCATTGGCCCGTAGTGCATTGATGCACAGTTTTTGGTATGATTATGGCTATGGATTCTCTTTGGTCGTAGTGCAAAGATGAATTATTTTATGGCATGATCAGGATCATTGATGAAAACATGATTATCTTAAGCCATAGTGCATGGATAATTCGTGGTCGTGATACTAAAGAATATCATTGGTCAGTAGTGTGTGGGGTGATTCGATGATGTGGATTATTTATTAAAATCGAGTCCCAAATGATAAAAGTGATGAAAAACCTTTTAATTCATAGAAGATAGTAGATTTTATTCCCTACTTGACTCTTCTAATGAATTGCTTGTTTCGCTGCAATTAAACTTGATGTTTATTATATTTTATCAGTTTAACACTGTTGAAGGCTAACGATAAATTATTCTGCATTATCTTAGTCTTAATATTTCTTACTGGGCTAGTTGAGCTCACCCTTTCTTTTTACCGTTCTCTTCGTGAAATGAGAACGTAGCCGGGACTAGTCGGGGAACAATGAGTGATGGTCCTAGATGGTGCATTAGTAGTCCTCACTATTCTATGAAATAGTGTGATAATAATTGTAATGAGGACTCCTTTTGAGTTTGTATAATCTCTAGTAGACAATATTTGTATTCAAACTCACAGTTTATGTTTTGTCGTATTATACACGGCATATTGTATTATTAAGTTGTATTTGAATTACATCTATGTATCCAAGCACTTCGTAATAGGTGATGTATACCTATATTTTGGGGGTGTCACAATATCAGAAAAGTTGATATTATAAAAATAGTATAGATATTATAAATTTTGTAGTAGTGATTTAGGGGATTATAAATTCAATAAATTAAGAGATAACAATTAAATTACAGAGGATAATATCATAAAATTATGCTATTAACTAAAACTATTTATATTTGTAGTGATTTAGGGAATTACAAATTCAAAATATTTATGTGGGAGTATAAAGTAGTGATTTTAGGAGATAATAATTAAGAAACGTTACTATAAAAACTGAGATACATAATTGAACTCAAAAATATTGTCAAGATCAGCAAAGAGTTGTAAATCTAAGAGATCACCCAAAGGAATTTCTTGCTTTGGTATACTCTGCCATCTAATTTATTTAAGATTCATGAGTGGACAATTCAACAATTTATTGCAAAACATTATTCAAATTTTGTGAGAGAATAATTCACCAAGTTTTTTAAAATTAAACTTCATATTGTAGGCATCATTAAAGATCCATGATGGTATTAACCTAAAAGCTCAAAACTAAATAATAAGCTAAAATAGCAATAATGAACCAATAAAAATAAAGATAAGGCTTACAGATCGAAGGTCACAATAAGAATTAGTTTCCTCTATTGGGTCTGGGTCTGAGAATTTGTTCTTGAATGCTCTGAATTGAACGAATCAGGATGTTCATCCTTTGGGTCTGCTTCTTCTTCGCCGTGGTCTGCTTCTTCTTCGTTGTCTCTAAGGAATTTGAACGAATTAGGATGTTCATCCTTTGGGTCTGCTTCTTCTTCGCCATTTCTACGAAATTTACCGCAAAAATCGATGCGTCGAGAGAGGGTAGATGCCATATTTGAATAGTTGATTCCAGATTTAAGGGAATGAATTTAGGTTTGTTTCAACCTCATTTGTTAATTTAGTTGGGCATTTTTGTTAAGGGTAATAAGGAGTATTAATTAGACTGAACATGTGTTGATTTTTGAGGATGACAGATGTCAACCTATTGTGACATGTACTGCGTTTTAGTATAATTTATAGATTTGGATACATACAAGAAATAAGGTTGTACAGACTGTACAGACCATGTTTCTTCATGTTTCTTGTATGTATCCAAATTACACCTAAAATATTATTTTTTTATAAAAAATTCAATTGGAATAAATATTATACATTTTTTGGGAGGTACTACAAAAAAACCAAAAAAAAATTTTGTTAGAATGTCGCTACAAGAATGTCCCCCTAGAAGGACTCAATATAAATTGGTATATTTGTAAAAATATTCAAAATGTACAATTTTTTACTTTAAGAACCTATATTATTACAATTCAAATCTAGGAATAGATTTCCTCAACGGTTATCCTCATCTCTTAAGTTACAAGAGAGTGGGGTTTCAAAGTTTAATAGCGGCAAATGTTGTGCGTGTGAGTTTAAATTTAAATTAGTAAAAAAAAAAGAGTGAAACCTAAATAAAACTTACAAATAGGAATAGCTGGTTCTAACCTAGTACTAGACTTTCATCTTTGGTCTAAAATGGGTGTGGTTAGCATGAAATGAAAGTTCACTTTATACTAACTGGATTCGTCTAAAATATACAAAGAGTCCAACGTTTGCGATGTTTGTACTTCCAAATACTATAATAAATTGTTACTAGACAAACAAAATTTTCAAGTGCATTTGAATTTCCAAATACATCAAATGCTGAGTAAGAAAATATACACAAAATTAAGTATAGTTATTTACTGATGTGTCACTCATTAATTGAAATTATGTAATTTTATATGACATTAGAGATAATTTATTTAGTGTAACACATTATATATTACTTTTTCATGCTATCATTTATTGTTTCAATTATATATTAGGAAGTGACACTTTTACACTTTTAATTTAAAATTATTTTTACAAGGTTGATTGTAAGGCTCACTTACTATTAATATTAAAATGACTTTAAAAGACTCTCCCTATAATTTAGTGATAATTGTATTCCATTTTATCCTTAATATTGTACCAGAAGATTAAAATTAATTAACAAAATATTATAAAGTAACTATAATCAATAAAATATGATTATTATTCATCATTTATCGATCTATGGTCGTTGATATTTTACAAAGTAAAAATGATATTTTTATAGTAATAATTGTTGCTTAAAGTGTTAAGTATTACTAAAATAATTATAAACATATCATTATATATATATATATATATATATATATATATTTACTTTGACAGTATCATTTTTGATCTAACAATTTAATTATTTTTATATATGAAGATTTCTAACGAAAGGACAGAAAGATTTACATTCCTTACTAATTTTGTCACTTGACTCTTTATCATGTATTGAGATTAGAGTTGCACAACAGGCAGGCCTGGCCTAGTTCGGTTCGGGTCAGTCAGGCCTTGGCCGTTGGTTAGGGCAGGCCTTGACTTTGGACCTTCAAGGCCAGACCAGGTTTTATCGACAAAAATCTGACCTGTTAAGGCCTGTAGGCCAGGCCCGACCAGGCCCAAGCTGGTCCGATCTGGCCCTGCAATTGATTTTTTTAAAAAAAATATTATGTGTCTAAACTGATTCATACTTGAGACTTCCTTGTTCGGATTAAATTTACTGGCCTCGACGCCTTAAGCCTTCTTCGCTTTTAAGAAGCTTAGCTCAAGCCTTATAGCAGTTATAGCGGTATAGCCTCATAACTCATAAGCTTATTTGCCTTATTTATTTTACTTTTTTTCTTTTGGTCCAAACTCCAACCAACCATTGCATAATCCATATAAAATTTTAAGGGTCCAATCCATCATCTATCCAAAATTTAAAGATTACACGGGACAAAAACAAAGTTGACAGGCTACTAGGCTAGGCTAGTAATTAAGTCCTACTCTCTTTCTCTCTCTCAATATAACTAAATGAGTCTCCCAGGTCCCAATGACCTTACAATTAAAAAATTAGATTTTGCCCAATAATTTATAAAGAAAGAAAAAGTTGCCTCATTTCTTTTGTATATTAATTAATTAAGTATACTTACAAAAAATTAAGAATGAAAAATTAAAACTTCAAACTTGATTGATGTATTAATTAAAAGTAATGTTTTACAACTTATAAGTTACAACTTACAAATTATAATAATGAATAAGTAAAAAAATTAATTTATTGAATTAATAATTTGATGAATAAGTATAAGTTTATAACTTTAAAGTATAACTTAAACAATAATCAAGAATGAGTCTATTACAAATATTTGTCTTCATATCTTCAAAAAATGTCTACACATCTTCAAAAAATATGTCTTTGAATCTTCATAAAATATATCTTCACCTTTTATATATTTGCACTTTCTAGCAGTCATTCTTTCATTTCTTGAGATCGTCTGAGCTATCTTGCTCGCCTATTACGCTCAGACTCTTCTTTACGCCAAAGATAATCTCTATAGCAAATGCATATTTCCAACAATTCTGAACTAAGTCTGCTTCTTTTTTCATCCAATACCCTGCCAGATAAAGAAAAACAAGATTCCAAAGCTACGGTACTAGCTTGGATAGTTAATAGATCACGAGCCATCATAGCCAAAGTAGGAAATTGTCTCTTATGTTTTTCCCAGAAAGAGAGTATATTAAATTTTTCAAATTCTTGATCAGTCATAAAACTCCTAAAATCAATATTACAATATAAACCAAGTTCGTTTAAACTACTTGTGTGTGTTGAAGTTCTTGGTTTCTTGGATAGTGATTTTAATAATGATGTAAATTTAGAAGATGAAGGGGCAGGGGTGGTGCATGTATAGATGTAGAATATATAGATTCATATTGTTTATAAAATTCAGTAAATGTATTATTAAAATTTCTTTTAATATAATCAATATTAAGTATCTTACCCATATTTTCTACAATATCTTCTAAAATAATGTATACACCTTGTAATTTTATAATTGGGTTTAATGCAAATTAAGACAAGTAATAACAGTTGGCATGTCTTCAAAGTATTTTTAAATTTTTCCTCTATTAACAAAATAAGGTTAGCCCTAAAAGGATCATACTTAAAATCTTGAAACATATTTGTTATTTCTAAACATGCAAAAAGAACATGGTGAATTGTAGGATAATAAACACCACTTAATATTTTTGTGTGTTTTTTAAAAACATTAAGAATATTTAAAAGTTGACCAAGTAGATCCCAATCTTGATTTGTTAATTCATGATCACTTTTGTATATATAAACTCCATAAGTATATTTTTACGTTTATAGACATCTTTAAACAAATCATATGTACTATTCCACCTAATGTTATTATCAAATTTTGGTCTTTTAAATTTTTCTCCTCTTGCATGACAAAAATTTTTTAACATTTTGAACTCTTTTATTTGAACCATAAGCATAATTAATCATAACACGAATTTTACATATTGAAGCTTGTAAGTAATTGAATCCAGATTGAACAATTAAATTTATTATATGACATACGCATCGAACATGAAAAAATGCACCATTTACTACAGGCATTAAATCATTTTTTAACATTCTAATAGAACTAGTGCTATTGCTTGCATTATCTAAACTAATACTCATGATTTTATCTTTAATTTTAGAAGTACAAATAAGAGACATAATTTGAGCATATATTATTTGACCATTATGAGGTAATTCAAAAAATTCAAATCCTATAATTCTTTTTTGCATTTGCATTTCAGAATCTATCCAATGAGCAGTAATACAAATATAGCTAACTCCGGGTTGATGATCAGCAGACCAAACATCACTAGTTAAACAAATTTTACCGTCAAAATTTTCAAAATATTCAATTAGTTCCCTTTAAGCTTTATTATATAATTTAATTGAATCACGTTTAGTAGTCATTCTACTTGTTTATATTTCGGTTGCAATGCGCCTTGAATGTAATTAGTACATCGCACATCGTCAAAAAAATTGAACGGATCCTCCTTCTCGATCACTAGTTTGGCTTGCCACTCTTTCTGTAGTTTAATCATAACTCCAATTGTGACCAGGACGAACAATTTATGCTTGAGAGCTTTCATCGGTTAGTTTATGCTTTTGCAAACACGAATTGTAGTGTTATTGTAATGTGTTATTGCCTTTAGTACCAAATAAGGCGTTACATATTTTGCATTGGGCTTTTTTAACACCTTCGGCAGCCCACACTTCGATGAAATGTTCCCAAATAGCCGTTGTACGTTTGCTTTGTTCACCGGTAGTGTGACGCCCCCAAAATAGGTCCAATCCATCTAACCTATTCTGAGTCGCCAAATACATGGCACAGAAAAAAACTACAACTTTATTACTACAATTGTCGTGCAAAATACAACAATACATATACTGTGAGTTTTAATACCATGCTGTGACTCATGTCTCAACTATGGACAGCACCTCACATTGATACATTACATAAAGGTACAGTCAAAAACTGTTTTAGAAATTATAATCTTTGGGAAGTGCTCAAGGAAACCTTCGTACATGGGAGGCCATGCGTCTAGGTTATGATAGATATCATATGTCCACAGAATTATCCTTGGTTGACCCAATAGACCCAAAAAAATGAGAAGATTACTATTATATTCTTTCCAATGATGATTCTTCTCTTGACATATGACTATCTCCACTGTCTCTAATTGAAAATTATACTTCAATCAAACTCCAAGATCATATAGGTAGTGCTCGTAGATATACTCAGCAAGTGGATGTGCACAACCCTGTCTTATGATAACACGAGGTTGTATGTCATTAGACATCATGTATGATAGTGGCAAAACACTCTTCCAACGTTGGGTTCACCTCACCCTATTTGATTCACCAAATATAATTACTAAATAATGTATAAAATACAACACACTTTTTTATACTGTTTAGGAAGAACTTCCACAGCTAGAGACCACCATTCTATTCCCCTGTGACCCCCGCTCGACCCAGCTACACTCTTATTTCCTAAAAGGAATTATGAAGCAGAAGGGTGAGCTCAACTAGCCCAGTAAATAATATCATGACTAAAGATAATTAAATTATCAATAGCCTTCATCAGTAATAAATCAGAGATTTATAACATATGGTAGATGATAAAACTTTTCAATCATAGTTGCAGCAGAACGAGCAATCTATTAGAAGAGTCAAATAGACTATAAAGTCTATTATCTTCTACGTTAAAAGTCCACCAACAATGTTTTATCCTCAGAACATCAATCAAAATTTCTTTCCACAATCATATATGAATAACTCATAATCATAATTGTGATTCTAAAATTCTCTTCGCACTCGGATCTAAGATAATTTTCATCACCGCCTTTACTCAAACATCGTAGATCATGGTTATACCAAATCACAGCTCCTATTTATAATCATACTAATAAATTCATCTTTGCAGACTACGGTCAAAGATATTCATCAACAGCTCATCTTTGCACTTCGCCAAAGATATTTAACAACAGGTCATCTTTGCACTACCTACCAAAGATATTCAATGAAAGTTATCTTTGCACTACAAGCCAAAGATATTCATCAATAATTCATCTATGCACTACAGGCCAAAGATATTAATATCTCAAAGAAATACATAATCATTTCAGAATTTATATAAACCATAATTATAACCATGTTGATCAATTCACCTTTGCACTTAAGCTAAAAATATTCAATCAGAATTCAATTAACCATGATCATATCACCAATAATTCATCTTTGCACCATCGCCAAAGAGAACCCATAGTCACGATCATACCAATAATCTACCCATCTTTACACTCAAGTTAAAGAGAAATTTCTTCACCAGAGTTATAAAAATGTTATACATGATAATAAAAACAATAAGATCAACAACTGCATTTAATTTCAAAAGTAAGATTCATAAATCAACGATAATTTTGTCAAAAAAAGAAACCAATTTTGTCGTGAATAGTACCCGTGAATAGTAACTCATGAATAGTAACTCATGAATAGTAACTCGTGAATAAGTATCAGATTCGTACATAATACCGTGATACGTAAATAATGTCATATACGTAAAGTAGGTCATATACATAAATAAAGGTCGTATACGTGAATAAAGGTCGATATCGTGAAATGTTGATGTATACGTGAATAGTAACCCGGACACAAAAAGGTAGAAATTCCACAATAAAATCCATACCAATATTTCGGTATAATGATATTGAAAGAATAACATCATTATGAAGAAAATAACATCCCTTATTATCCCTCACCTCAAAAAGACAGTACTTCTGACTGGAATACTGGATATAGTGCTAAAGGAACTTACACCGTATAGCAACACTCACAGTATCAAAATACTCACAAGAATACGCTCGATAATATAGAGAGAGAAAGAGAGAAAACTTGTTTCTGGTGTGATTTTCAATTCTAACTTGGCCCTCTATTTATAGGAAAATGTTAGCACGCCGAAGCAGACTTGACCTGCTACCTGATGGCTTTACCTGCTACTATTGCCACCCACTACATTTGAAATTTAATTTGAGCACATTTCTCACCAACCAAAAGTGGGGTCCACCAATTCTAGAATTTTTCACCAAAATGATAAATTCAGAAACTTCAATAATTTCTGAACCAGTCACCTCTTAAAATTCATAACAAATCATACGCTCATTTTTAATAGCTTCAAAATTTGTGGACATATACTCAACTTATATATGTATAACATATCCAAAAATCACAACGATCCAACTATTTGATTATTAAAATTATAACTCATGCAATAGAGCTTTAAGAACACCGATTTGATTTTTAATACCTCCATTCTGACAAAATACTGATAAAACACCTCAACATTAATTCCTTAATTTATAACCACATAAATAAATCCATCATTTAAATCCGCATCAAATAAATATGTACTTATCATATAAATCAATAATTAATTATTCACAAATAATATTACAGAATCATAATTATGACAACCAGGCCGTTCCCAGGAAAGAGGGGGCTTTCCGATAAGAATTTCTCCTTACTAGCGCACAATTAGGTGACCAAACCTCTCCTTAACAGAACTTTCTAGACATTTCCAATACTGATATCTAATAATATTATTCAAATAATATGAATTATTGATCTAATAATGGGAAATATTGTGCAATGACAATTATTAAAACAACAATAATATAACCTATCAACGCAACAATTATTGAATCAATAATATAAAATATTGAATAAGAATTCATCGTAATAATTATTGAGTAAATACCTTCACGTAAGAATCAAAAATTCAAAATACTCGCTCAATACCGTGTGCTTATTGTGCAACCACGCCAGACATCGTATTTTAATCACCGTATTCCAACAAAGGTTAATTCAGAATAATTACGTCATTATTTATAAAACTCAAACTTGTCGCTTTCTTCATCCGACATTTATTCTCATTATGGGGCCCACAAATAGTCGCTACTTGCATTTAATATTCCTGCATAACAAGAATATTCCACGACCAAACGAATATTCCCCGACAAAAATGAATATTTTATAACCATTTGCTTATTTTGAAAAAATTTCACATATCACCCTTAACTTTAATATTTTATCAATTTATCCATTTACTAAATAGGAAAATTGAATACTTTTATTTCATAAAATTCGGGGTCTTACAATCTCCCCTCCTTATGAAATTTCGTCCCCGAAATTTACGTACCTGATAATTCAAAGAGTTGAGAATACCTTGCTTTCATTTCAGATTCCATCTTCCCTGTCATCATGATTTCTCCTTTGCTCATCTCCTGTATTTCAAATGTCATTATAGAATACAGCTTCAAAACAAAGGTTAATTGAACAAATTAACATATCACATAATATTCCGATATTACGACCGACCAAAAAATAAGCTTTTAGGTAGACACACACTAAATAAGGATTTACTCGCCTCTCTCCTCCTAGTTCTATTCTCACATCTCGGCCAGGATCATATCCCTAAGCTCGATATTAATCATGACGCCCCCAAAATAGGTCCAATCTATACAACCTATTCTCGAGTCGCCAAATACATGGTACGTAAAAATAACTACAACTTTATTACTACAATTGTCGTGGCAAAACAACAACAACACATATATCGTGAGTTTTAATACCATGTTGTGACTCATGTCCCAACTATGGACAAAGACCTCACATTGATACATTACATAAAGTTACAACTAAAACCTGCTTTTAGAAATTAGAATCTTTGGGAAGTGCTCAAGGAAACCTTCGTACATCGGAGGCCATGCGTCTAGGTTATGATAGATATCATATGTCCACAGAATTATTCTTGGTTGACCCAATAGACCCCAAAGAAAAATGAGAAGATTACTATTATATTCTTTTCAATGGTGATTCTTCTCTTGACATATGACTATCTCCACTGTCTCTAATTGAGAATTATACTTCAACCAAACTCCAAGATCATATAGGTAGTGCTCGTAGATATACTCAACAAGTGGATGTCCACAACCCTGTCTTATGATAACACGTGGTTTTATGTCATTAGACATCTTGTATGATTGTGGCAAAACACTCTTCCAACGTTGGGTTCGCCTCACCCTATTTGATTCACCAAATATAACTACTAAATGATGTATAAAATACAACACACTTTTCAATACTATTTAGGGAGAACTTCCACATACCAGAGACCACTGCTCTATTCCCTCATGACCCCGGGCCGAATTCCAAATACACTCTTATTACCCTAAAAAGAATTGTGAAGGTAAGGGTGAGCTCAACTAGCCCAAAGAAAGAATATCATGACTAAAGATAATTAAATTATCAATAGCCTTCATCAAGAATAAATCGAGATTTAGAATATATGGTAGATGATAAAACTTTTCAACCATAGTTGCAAATGGAACCAAAGAATCCATTAGAAGAGTCAAATAAACTATAAAGTCTATTATCTTCACCATGTTAAAAGTCTACCAACAATGTTTTATCCTCAGTAACATCAATCAACAGCCTTTTCCACAATCATATGAATAACTCATAATCATAATTGTGATTCTAAAATTCCTCTTCGCACTCGTGATCGAAGATAATTTTCATCACCGCCTTTACCTCAAACATCGTAGATCATGGTTATACCAAATCACAGCTTCCTCGCTTATAATCATACTAATAAATTCATCTTTGCACTACTACCAAAGATATTCATCAACAGCTCATATTTGCACCATCGCCAAAGATATTCAATAACAGTCATCTTTGCACCACCTACCAAAGATATTCAACAACAAAGTTATCTTTGCACTACAGCAAAAGATATTCATCAATAATTCATCTTTGCACTACAAGCCAAAGATATTAATATCTCAAAGAAATACATAATCATTTCGTAATTTATATAAACCATAATTATAACCATGTTGATCAATTCACCTTTGCACTTAAGCTAAAAATATTCAATTAGAAATTCAATGGTCATGATCATACCAACCAACAATTCATCTTTTGCACCATCGCCAAAGAGAACCCATAGTCACGATCATACCAATAATCTACCCATCTTTACACTCAAGTCAAAGAGAAATTTATTCACCGTAGTTATAATAATGTTATACATGATAATAAAAAATATGATCAACAACCGCATTTAATTTCAAGAGTAAGATTCATAAATCAACGATAATTTTGTCAAAAAAAAGAAACTAATTTTGTCGTGAATAGTACCTCGTGAATAAGAACTCGTGAATAAGAACTCATGAATAAGAATCTAGGTGAATAAGACTCAGATTCGTAAATAGTACCGTGATATCGAATAATGTCATATACGTAAATAGTGTCGATATCGTGAATAATGTCGATATCGTGAATAAATACCGATATCGTGAATAAAGTGATGTATACGTGAATAAGAACCTCCGACACAAAAAGGTAGAAATTCCACAATAAAATCCATACCAATATTTCTAGATAATGATATTGAAAGAATAACATCATTATGAAGAAAACAACATCCCTTACTATCCCTTACAATCCCCTATCTCAAAAAGACAAGATTTCCGATCGGAATATCGGATATAATCTTTCAAGAACTTGAACCGTATAAAGAACACTCAAAGTATCAAAATACTCACAAGAATACGCCGATAATATAGAGAGAAAGAGAAAACTTGTTTCTGGTGTGATTTTCAATTTTAACTTAGCCCTCTATTTATAGGAAAATGTTAGCATGTCGAAGCAGACTTGACCTGCTACCTGATAGTTTTACCTGCTACTATTTCCACCCACCACATTTGAAATTCAATTTGAGCACATTTCTCACCAACCAAAAGTGGGGTCCACCAATTCTAGAATTTTTCACCAAAATGATAAATTCAGAAACTTCAATAATTTCTGAACCAGTCACCTCTTAAAATTCATAACAAATCATACGTTCATTTTTAACGGTTCAAAATTTGTGGACATATACTCAACTTATATATATATATATAACATATCCAAAAATCACAACGATCCAACGGTCGGATTAAAAATTATAACTCATGCAATAGAGCTTTAAGAACACCGATTTGATTTTTAATACCTCCATTCCGACAAAATACTGATAAAACACCTCAACATTAATTCCTTAATTTATAACCACATAAATAAATCCATCATTTAAATCCGCATCAAATAAATATGTCCTTATCATATAAATCAATAATTAATTATTCACAAATAATATTACAGAATCACAATTATGACAACCAGGCCGTTCTCAAGAAAGAGGGGCTTTCCGATAAGGATTTCTCTCCTTATCAAGCCGCAATTAGGTGACCAAACCTCTCCTCGATGTAACTTTCTAGACATTGCTAATAATTCTATTTAATAATATTATTCAAATAATATGAATTATTGATCTAATAATGAGAAATATCAGGCAATGACAATTATCAAAACAACAATAATATAACCTATCAACGCAAAGAATTATTGAATCAATAATATAAAATATTGAACAAGAATTAATTAATAATTATCGAGTAAAGGCCTTCACGTAAGAATCAATAATTCAAAAATAATGTGTAATACTTGTGTGCTACATCTTAACCACGCCAGACATCGTATTTTAACCACCGTGTATTCCAACAAAGTTAATCTGTAATAATTACGCCATTATTTATAAAAACTCAAATTTATCGCTTTCTTCATCCGGTCATACTATTCTTATATGGGTCCATTAATGGCTACGCTTGGTTGCATTTAATATTCCCCGACAACAAGAATATTCCACGACCAAACGAATATTTCCCGACAAAATTGAATATTTTATAACCACTTGCTTATTTTGAAAAAATTTCACATATCACCCTTAACTTTAACTTTTTATCAATTTAACCATTTACTAAATGGGAAAATTGAATACTTTTATTTCATAAAATTCGGGGTCTTACAGGTAGGACGTGGAAATAAAGTACTCGAACCCACAACGACACTTTCAGGCATAATGATATTTGAATCGTTTTGAATAAATTGTGGCATTTGTGGAGTGTTGGAGTTGGAGGGATCAATTGTATTGTAATAATAAAAATATAATAATAATACAAATTAAAAATTATAATAATAACAATTGAAGTTTGTAATTATCAGATAATATCAAAATACTAAATAGAGAGATGTGAAAATTGTGAATAAAGAGAATATTGATCAAGAACGAAAGTTGGGAAGAGAAAGCAGATTGCAGGATATAGATATGTGAATATTTTTGCGGTTAATTAAATGAATTTTATAGAAACAAACTATAACCGTTTGTTTAAAAAAAATACTGCACACTATCCGTTTGTTTAGAAGCAAAAAAAAAAAAAGCAATTTGTTTTTTCTACTTTGTCAGTAGAGCAGCTTTCAGCAGGCAACAAATGAACAAATGATAAGACAACTCAACTTTTTTTACTTTTTGAGTTTTGACCGTTGCTTTTCAATTTCCTGACTTTTGTATTAAAAGTTTCATGACAACATGTAATAAATGAATTGTTCCTAACTTGACTTTTGGTGCAACCCGTTTACATAATTATAATTTCGAGTTTCTGATAAGTAAACTTCCTGGTACAGGTCGTGAACACATTGGAAGATAATGGGCTAGAATTCAAACCATTAAGGCATTAAAGTGAGCTGGTGAGTCAGGTGACTAAGTCACATAAAAAACAATTCAAGCCAACAACTTATTATCTTAAATTTAGTGGAATGGGGTTGGCCCATGGCCCAATTGAAACTTACAGTCTTGCCCACTTTCAGCAGGCCCTAAACGATCTGTGCCAGGCCCAGTGCCTGCTCAGCCTCGTGCCTGCTTCAAAGCCAGTTTGGACAGCCCTCGTGCCGTGACAATTCGGTCTTTTTAGAAGGTCAGGCCAGGTCGGATATGGGCCAAAATAGTGAGGTCTATTAGCAGCCTGCAGGTCGGGTCTGACCGGTCCAGGCCTTGACTAGACCGGACTTTGACCAGGCCGGACCAAGGTCAGGCCACAAGCCATTTGTGTAACTCTAATTGAGATGGTCTTACCCTTGCATGGGAATATATCAATTTCTAATGTGAATACGGATTACAATTATAAAAATAATAAATTATGTAAAAAAAATCAATAATTAAAAATTTTATTATTTTTAAAGTTAAATAAAATTTTAAATTACAAATATCTAAAATTAATATCAAAAAATTAATATAAATATTTTATATTTCCGAAGGAGTATTATCTTGGAAACTGACTCTATTATTGTGCTTCAGAAGATACCTTTGTAGCCTATGTTAATTCTGTTTTCTTTTAGTTTGATTTTTCAGTGTAGAGTACTTTTGTTATGTTTCATTTTGCCCCAACTTTTGTTGCTCTGCATGCTTAAAGACTTCTGCGGCAGGTTTTGTTATACATTCAATCCTTCTATGGGACCGGCCAGGGGCGATCGGTCACCTGTCGGAAATTATTATTATTATTATTTTTGTTATGATTTTTAAAAAATTAATGTAATTTATTGAAACTGAAATTTTTATACAAAACAGTGATTTAGGCATCATTTTAATATATATAAAAAATAATGTTATAAATCACATTAATTTTTTAAGAGTCATAAAAAATTGATTTGGTCGCCATCCATGGTCCCCGTAGTATTTTTGTTATACATTAGCCCGCGATGTGTTTGTGTAGCCCATCTGCCCCATAATCATAATAATATATTTTAATTATATAAATATATATATATATATACACACAAGACATATATTTTATTTATGTAATATATAATAATATAAATTAACTTAATTAATATATAACTATTTTGGGTGGGTACGGATTAGAAGTTGGGGTTGGGGTTGGGGTTGGGGTTGGGTGGAGGAAGTAAATAGCATCCTCTCCTCATCCTCATAAGTAGCATTCGGTGATTCTTCATCTTCGATCGAGTCAAAATCACCGTCCTCATTCGGGACGGGGCATGAAGATTACTGTGGGGACGGGAGAAATTATCATCCCTACCCATTAATCATTATACATCTAATTATAAACATGTTATAATTTTAATTTTAAATAGTTCAGATTAGTTTAAACAAATTAAATTATTAACTAAATATCAACTCACGATTAACTTCTAATAGTATGTTATTTTTCTGTCTATCTATCCCGATCTGATTATCCTTCATAATCAAGGAATACTACAAAAATTAAACTCTTCATTCAATTTATAGTAATGATATATACTGCAAATGTTTTATATTAACTATCTAATTGACAGTTACGTTGATAAGATTATTAGTGGTAATTTGTTTGGATAAATATGAAATAAGTGGGACTTTCCTATAATTCTTACAAATCTCATGTATTGATAAATTTTGTAATTATAAGTCGGTAATGTTAGAATATTTTATTCCTTATGTGGCCTATACTATTTATGAAATTATTGGACTTACATATTGTATTAATTTAATCATCTTATTTATAGGTTTGGTAATTATGTGACTCATAAATAGTATTACTAATATTAATTTAGTATAATGAGCCATAGGGTTTCATAATCTTTATGGACGATTTTGACCCTTAGCTATTCTATAAATAAAACAGTTAGGGTTTGGTCTTAGTTGTTTTTAAACACACCTATGCATCCATCATAAGATTGAGAGAGACAATTGAAGACTTTAACCATTAAGCGCAACGAAAACGTGATACATACAAGATGACTTCTCTCAATTCATGTAAGTACTTAATTGATTAATTGATTTTATTCTATGTAATAGCATGTTCCGATATAATTTATTGAACATCTGGTATTAGAGCAATTGTTACGTTATTGTATAGAATAAATTAATTACTCAATTATGCTAGAAATTTTAATTCCGCATAATCTTTTTTATTGCAATAATATAGAACTATTCAGTATATTAAGAAATCTCTGAATGAAAATAATAATTTTCAAAAAGTAATTATGTAACCTGATTCGTAATTAATAATTAATTAGTGATTTATTTCCATTCGTAATCTGATTTCGGTTATTCATGGCTTTTGGAAATTACATGTTTTGATTCTTCATGTACTGCTATTGTTATGTATTTTGATTCTGTAATACTTGTGTGGGCAAGGAAATCGTGCCTTGCATCACAACACCATATTTCTTTTGCGACTCTGCTTGGGAGGTGTAGAATTCGTGAAGGGTATGCCCACAACTCGAAGTGGGAGAACAACAGGAAGAGCTTCACCAACAAATAGCATTACCTCACCGGGTCTAGTTCTAAGGCAAGCAAGTCAAGCTTTCTGAGGCGTGAATCTAAATCTCAATCAACCCATCCTTGAAGACGCATCGGAAGGAAGTTCAACATCACTATACATGGCTGATCAACAACCAGCAAATGTCAGGCAGACAGGAGCGGGAAGGCAAAGTGAGGAAGAAAGTGGAGAGCATACAAATGTTGTGCAACTAGAGATGCTCAAGGCGTTGAAGGAAGCACAGGAAGGACAAGGGATGATGATGGCTATGATGCTAGTGATGCAGAAGAAGCAGAAGAAAATGGAAAATTTTCGTCAGTAATTAATTTAGATCCTAGCCTTCAATGCCATGTTCCCAGATAATTCATAGAGATGACAAGCAGGAGTGGAGGACAACAACAAAAACGATAGCAACAATAAGGAGAATCAGATTGCACCCCCATTAACAGAGAATCAATCTGTTCCAATCATCCACTTGGAACCTCAGAACAGTGGTGACGTGCCACAACCTAAACTGGAAGTCAGCCAACCTAAAATAAACATCATTCCGACCACTATCCCCGTATTTTCACAAGTGCAGATACCAACCATCCCAAGCCTCGTTCAACGAAATTGCCCAAAAGCACACCCAATACAGAATTTACATGATGTCAGTGTACATCAGCCAATTTCTGTACCACAGAGAGTCCATACCACGAGCCAATATATGACAAAGGATGATATGATCGATGTGATCAAGCAACTTCACAAGCAGACATCCCGATCTTCGAAGTTAGACTTTACTCCACCTTACCCGGCACATATTCGGAGACAACCTTACCTGGCAGGGTATATCGAGCATCCCCCGTAATTTCCAAAATACAATGGGGAGAAAGGAAATGCCAGTGAACACATTGTCAGGTTCGTGAAGTCGATATCTCCATGGTTAGGATATGATAAAAGGAACAATCACAATTTGTTGATGGGGGAATTCAATAAGACTATGACGGATAATGCCTTCAGTTGGTACTACAACTTGGAGAAGGGATCAATCCACGATTGAGATGATCTAAAATTGTAATTTTTTAAGAAATTTTTCTATGTGCAGAAATAGGTAACCATCATAGAGCTCATACGATTCAAGCAGAAGCCAAATGAGGAGCTTTCAGATTACGTGGATAGGTTCAGGGCCCAAGCACAGAAGTGTGCAGATCTAATTAAAGAAAAGAACTTGGTTAGCATATGTAAAAATGGTGCTTTATACGCCTTCAAGCCCCACCTCATTACCAAGGCTTTTGATTCATTTGTAACCCTCTCATCTTTTGAACAAGACTTGGGAGGAATCATGACATTTCCCACCAGCCATGCGATGGTTTCATGGAAGAGCAAGAGGACAACAATTATGGCTTTGGTGGATTCTCAGTCAAAACCACAAAGGGGCAAGAGGGAGAAAAATGAAAATTTTGAGCGAAGCAGAGAAAAGCATGGGAACAAGCATACCAGAATGCCCGTTCCGAAGGCTATCACATGCAGCAAGAAGGCATTCAGGAGCCTGTACGAACAATGGGTCGAGCACGGAGTGGTGAAACCTCCAAAGCCCCGGTTGGTTGTGACGGAAGAGATGAAAATAAGACCAGACTTCTGTGTATACCACCAATACGCAGGGCATTCAACTATGAACTATTACAGTATGCAGAGGATATACCATAAGAAGCTGGAGGTCGAGGAGATTGAACTAGGAGAAGAAACGTGCAACACTATCACCCATGGTGCAGTCCTGGAAGTCAAGAACCCAAATAATGGCTCTACCATCGAAAGAACTCTGAACTACAGATGAATTAAAAATCCACCCAAGATGGTGGTCCACCAAAAATGGTGGTTTAAGTCCTCAGGAATATCCATTGCCAAGTAATTGGATGACCAAGGGAGGAATCACAAGAATTGACGCAAAAATAAATCCACCCAAGATGGTGGTCCACTATAAATGGTGGTCAAATCCTCGTAGACTGCACTTGCCAAGAAATTGGATGACCCAAGTGACGAGACACCCAATTTCAAGTCCTCATAGACTGCACTTGCCAAGAAATTAGATGACCCAAGTGACGAGGCACCCAATTTCAAGTCCTCGTAGATCGCAAATAAGCGAGAAATTGATTTACCCAAGTGACGAGTCACCCGAGTGTTACACTTTATCATCAAAAGTGAATGAGGCACCTGACTATAAGTCCTCAGACCCAAAAAGTTATACTTTCAACTTTAAAAGTAATTGAGGTGCCTGAGTATAAACCCTCAATCCCGAAAAAGTTACACTTTATCTCTAAAAGTGATGAACGTTATGCTTTCTCTAACAAAAGCAAGATTTATTATATGAAACGTTATGCTTTTCATTAAAAGCAATTTGATTATAAATAAATTTGTCAAACTTTCACTTATACTTGATTATTTCTTCTGATTTATTAAAAAGAAAAGTATAGATTCAAGTGTTAGTTTGCATGAAATATATGTACATGAATTTTTTAATACAGGAAATGAAAAAAAAAACTACGAAAGTTCATGATCTAAAAGCCATGACATGTCAAACTGAAGAGAGGGGAATAGCTTGGCCTTCAAGGTTATCAGGCCTTCAAGGCTATCAGGCCTATGAGGCTATCAGGCCTATGAGGCTATCAAGCCTTCAAGGCTATCAAGTCTTCAATGTTATCAGGCCTTCAATACTATCTGGCCTTCAAGGCTATTAGGCCTTCACGGACTTCTTGATTCTCAATGACTTCTTAATTCCAAAGAAAAGAGAAATTTCGAGGTTTGCAAAACATCAAGCCCCGCGAAGTGTTCAGAAATTGGAATCAAGACTTCAACACTTAAAAATATTTATGCGATCATCTCACCAAAGGTGTGACTCACGCGCAGGGAGCAAATGCTTACTGGTAGATGTCATAGACATCCTCCAGAGTAGAGGTGCATTCCCCCCATGCAGTGACGAATGTGCATGTAGAGAAGCACCATGGTCCTGTTAGATATGAATATTCTTGCATGGCTAGATGCAAGAAGAATGTTAGTCATTTCTTTAGTATATCCACATAATTAGCATTTCCAAGTGTTTGTCGATCCAATGTTGTTATTCCTCAAGGTGGCTAGATGAATCAGATAAGAAGACATCCCAACCTCCATAAGCCGGTGCATATAAAAACAAGCCTTCCTTCTCTGGCGGAGGAAGATTTGTACGGTTATAAGTCTGGACTTGCTCCGAAAAATACGTTGGAAAGACCAAAAGAGGGGAGCCCTTCCCCAATCACTAAGAAATAGGGCCTCCTTTGTGGTTCCTAGGTCTATAAAATATTCAATCGAGAGGGCCTGTAAGCAAGAAAAATTCAGCATAAGGGGTCTAAAGAGTAAGGAAACGAATGACAAGGAAAGCATTTGAACTTGAAGTGTTTACCATGGCAAAGAAAAAAGCCATGGCATTTGAACTTGGATTTAGCATAAGGATGCCATTTGAACTTCAAGCAAAGTGTTTGAGCTCGAAGTACTTATGGCAAAGAGAAAGTCCGAGAGTTAAGCTTCAAAACACCTAAAAAGAAGAAGAAACAATGTTAGAGAGAGTAAGGAATCACAATTATGCAAGAAAATAATTTTTGAAATTTTTTGAAAAAACTTCGGACAGCCAAAAGGCATCCTTCGGAGCCATTTTTGGACTTATAACAACATATGACATGGCCAAGGCCATAATTTTTGTAGGGCTCGTTGCTAGCTTCGTTTTGATATATTACTGGCCTCGAAACTCCAAACGGATCAAAAGTTACGATCCAAATAGTAACTGTTCATCCCGAACTTCATTTTTTCGCCCAAATATTAATTTTCCCCAAGGGTTCGCCCCCTAGGGTTCGGCTATTGGGAGTGGTTCTGCTGCATGTAAAGTATTTTTTTGTTCTCCTTCGTATTTTTTGTCAGAACTGCGCCAAATCTTTCTTTATTATCCGAGGGAAAAAACCAATATGTAATCAAGGTAATGGGGCTCGGAAGACAAAGGAAAGATTGGGGAGTCCTGGGAAAAAAAATTTGTAGGCTTCAGCCCCCTAGGGTTCGGCCCTTAGGGGTTGTTCCCTCTATTCATTCCTTTGAGGTCCTGTTGCTCCACAAATCAAACGCTTGGAACGAGTGCTCCTTCGTCGCGAAAATTATAGCCTTCTTTGATGAATTCTGAGGGAAAAAACTAAGATATGATCAAGGTGATGCGGCTCAGAAATAAAGAAAGACTAAAATTGCCTAAAACAGAAAAAAGAAATAGAGGAAGCAAGTCAAGAGAAATTTGAAAGGGCAAAACTAATGATTTAGCCACCAAAGTTGACACGTTTTACTGAATACCTGATTGAACTTTTAATTTTTTAAATTAACTCACTAAACTAATTTTTATTTTCAAATTGGGTCATTCCGTTAAAAAAAGTTGATAGACGTTAATTTTTTATCTACGTGGCGCTGACGTAAACGTAAAAAAAAAGAAAGAAAAAAGAAAATGACATGGAAATTCCACTTGAGAGTCCTCTTGCTGCAGAAGGGTAAATCCGTCATTATAGATAAAATATCTCCCCACTCCCATTCTCATCTATACTATGCTCTCCCTCTTCTTTAGCTCTGGCGCTAATGTTGTTCAAGGCATCAATATCCATAAGCTTAGTACTACACTCGTTGACGTCTTCATCGACGGCGGTGCCAGATTTTGGATGGAGACAGCAAGTCCTAATGCCAGAATAGGTGTCACCGTCACGACCGTCGCCGGAATCACCATAGCCGCCGTCGTATTCTACAGTAGTAGGTAAAATCAAAGTAGTAGAAGCAAAACATCAATTATTGACCCTAGAATCTGATAGGTTTATTCATAGTAAAAAATAGTAATTGTAGATAAATGAAAGTCCTCCGGCGAAGTCAAACTTCGCCGTCATCATCCTCGAAATCATCTTCGCCTTCGTCGTCGAAATCATTTTCACCATCATCATCGCCGTGGATTCATTTGAGATCAGTTTTTTTTGTAGTTGCCTCATCCTCACCAACATCATTTTCTTCTTCTGATCAGTGAGTTTCTCTGTAGAATCTTTCTCTCTCTTTCCATTTACTCATAAAATGACATGAATAATTGATTCTCATTTGCAAAAAGTTGTTTTGTTTTCCATGTCATTTTCTTTTTTTTCCTTTTTCTTTACGTCCACGCCAGTGCCACGTAGATAAAAAAATTAATTTCTATCAACTTTTTTTAATGGAATGACCCAATTTGAAAATAAAAATTAGTTCAGTGAGTTAATTTGAAAAATTAAAAGTTCAATCAGGTATTCAATAAAACGTGCCAACTTCGGTGGCTAAATCATTAGTTTTGCCAATTCGAAAGAAAACATGCAAGTAAGCAAATTGAAAAGCGAGACAAGAAGAAGGAATGGAGCCCCAAGGGTTTGGGTCCCCCATAGGGTTCAGCCCTATAGGGTTCAACCCTTAGGGTTTGGCTCTATAAGGAGGAATCCTCTTTGTTACCTCTCGCTCGGATTGAGGAATGTCTTCTTGCTGCTCCCTTGAGGATCTTCCTGGCTAGCTCGTAGGAAGAGAGAAAATCCAAAATGAAGCAAGATAAGCAAGGAGGCGTGAATGGCTTAGGAGATGTATACATATGAATACATGTATAGCCCTCAAAGTATACTTGCAACGAAAAAGGAAGCAACCCCTCTTTTTCCATTAAGGGAAGGATTCAATCTGATTTCCAAAAGATAAGTATCTTTGAATTTATTTCTAAATAGAAATATATAAAGATATAATTTTCTAAATATATATATATAAAAAAGATTTGATTTTCTCCCAATAAAGGGAAAATTCAAAATTTAACTTTTTCCTTCTAAATAATAATAATGATAAAGAAGGATATTGTCTTCAAAATCAAATAAAGAAAAAATATTTATTTCCCAAAAAAAATTATGATTTGATTTGATTTGATAGAAAAGAAAGATTTAGTTTACCAAAAGAAAGATTTTATTAGATTAAATTTTATTTGGTAATATTTGATGATCTTCCTTGTCTTAATTTCCAGAAAAATAAGGAAACAAATATTGGGAAAACTATGAAAAGATTTTCAGAAGATTTTCCAGTATGTTTATGGAAGAGCCCTATTAGGTTTTGCCTCCCTAGGGTTTAACCCTAAGGGTTTGGCTCCTTAGGGGTTCCCTCTACTAGGATCATTGTCTTCAAGACTTGTAAAGTGAAGTCCCGCAAAATTGTTCAAAGGCTTGAAGTATTCTTGCACGATCGTCTATTTGGGAATGTGAATCTCGCACAGGGGGCAAATGTGGGCCCAAGTGCAAAATTAAGGTTCACATGACCTAATTGAATTAAAATTAGGGTTCCACGACCTCATTAAATGTGCAAATTAGGGTTTGCATAGCCTAATTGAATGAAGACGAAAAAGTCAAAATAAATATGCTAGACTCGGGAGAAGCCTCCACGTGTCCCGAGGCAAAAGGCTCGAGGAGGCGGCTCATTTTTGGAATTGCTTGAGGGATTGGATTGATGGATAGAAGGATAAGATGATTTGGACATTACTCTGATGATTAAAGGGTATTTCTAGAATTTCTTTGAAAGCATGTGCCTGGCACATGACCACTTTTCAGAAAATCCTATAAATACCCCTTCCATTCCATTGGGAAGGGGACCTCTCTTCGGGCGTAGAACTTGGACTCTTGGAAGATCAAAGGACCTGGACATTCTCTCTCAACACTCAAGAAGACTCTTGGAATCCCAATAACCCTAACAAGGTTTCCTGATTCTAGGAGTGGAAGGACTCAAGAAGAAGGCTCTTGGAATCCCAATAACCTTAACACGGTTCCCGGATTCTAGGAGTTCTGCCACGTGTCGTTGGAGTAATCGTCCACTTGTTCTTCTCTCCTCTTCAATCAATCAACCAATTCCGTGCTCTTCGTGGATTTCTCTCCTCCTCAGCCAATACGAAACATTAACTAGCAAGGCGCGATTTCCTTACCCACAACTTGTATTCATAAAATTAATTCATCAAAAGAAAAGTCAAACGTGAATGCATCAAGTATTATTTATATATATTGAACATGACAGTATATATACATCAAGTATTATTTATATATATTGAACATGAATTCATGTTTTATGAATATTGACTTATCTATTTATGTTGATAGTTGTATTCTTTATTATACCAAATTAATATTTAATTCATATCATGTCAATATATATATTTAGTTTTGAAATTTATGTGAATATTGTATAATCAATTCATGTTCATAATTATATATTCTAATTTAAGATTCTAGAACATTATATGATATATTATTAGGGCTTTTAAGTTGTTACATGTAAATTATAAATAATATTAATGTTTCAAACCTGATTAATATAATGTTTTAAAGAAAATTATTGAGTTTGATCATAATAATTTACATGTATGCGTGACTTTTTTATTGTTAAAATTAATAATCAGTCTAACAGAAGATTATTAATTGAAACAATTAAAGATTAAGAAAAGTCACATAATGTTACATTTAATAAATACAGATTTTACTTTTACCTAACGCGCGGAAAATCAGAATTAGAATTTATTAAATGGAATTTTATTGCATAAATAACATGTTTATTTCGTTTCTGCCCAATGATGATGCATGAATAAATGTGTTATGCATTATTTTATGGGGATGTTATTAGTATATTATTAATTGGACCAACGAAAGATTAATAATTATGCACCAACATCTCATTAAAATCTATTTTTGGGTGTTGTAAATAGATTTTATGTAACTAACTGATTGGCCTACAGTTGGTTTTTATTATGATTAATTATTAATTATTGTTGTACATTACGGATTTCTTTTAGTTTTTTGTAAGCATACTTATGAGCTTGATTATGTTTCAGCATTGACTCCAATTAGTGTTTCTGCTTATGTTGCTCATTTGACTACCACTAGATCTCATAAGAAGAAGGCTCATAAAAATGGCAAAGGTTTTAAAATAAGTATAAACAAATTTCTACCAAAATAAATAAGGTAAATTATTCAGGTAACAACTCTGTGGCAAGCCCTAAATGTCACTTTTATAAGAAGGAAGGACATACTCAGAAAGAATGCCCTAAATTCAGAGAATGACTTGAAAAGAAAGGTATATCGTCATTCAATTATATAACTTATGAATCCTTTCTAATTAATGTTCGTTCTAATACATGGTGTATTGACACTGGTGTTATGGTTCACATTACTAATTCATTGCAGGGATTCCTTTCAAAGAAGACACTCCAAAAGGGGGAAAGAACCATTAAAGTTAAAGTTAGCAATGGAGAGTCTATACAAGTTGAAGCTGTAGGAACACTTCCTTTAGTTTTGGAGAGTGGTTTCACCTTGTATTTATATGATACTCTTTATGTTCCCAGTATGATATGGAATATAATTTCTGTATCTAAACTTGACGTTGATGGATTTTCATTTAAGTTTGGAAATAATAAAATAAGTATTTGTCATTACTCTCATGTTATTGGTTATGGCTCTTTAGAGGGAAACCTCTATAAGATAAATTTGGATAATGTCTTTGCTGAATCCTTGTTAACAATGAATGTGACAGAAAGTACCTCTAAAAGTGGAAATAAGATAAAACTAGATAATGAGAATTCTTCAAAATTGTGTCATTAACGCTTAGGCCATATTACAAAAGACATAATGTAACATCTTATAAAGGATGGAATTCTTTATTCAATAGATTTTTTTGATCTTAACTATTATATTGAATGTATAAAAAGAAAATTTGTGAAAGGTAAAAAGAAAAGAGTCAATAGAAGTGATGCACTTCTTGAAGTGGTTCACACTGATATATGTGGACCATTTTCTCATGAAATTAGTGGACACAAATCTTTTATTACGTTCATTGATGACTATTCTCGTTATACATATGTCTACCTGATTAATGAAAATTTTGAATCACTAAATATGTTTAAAATTTTTAAGGCCGAAGTTGAAAATCAACTTGATCGAAAAAATTAAAGTAGTAAGATCAGATAGAGGCGGAGAGTATTATGGTAAACACTCTGATACAGGTCATAGTCCTGGTCCATTTGCCTTATTTTGGCCAGAAAATGGCATCGTCACTCAGTATATAATGTCTAGTACACTGCAGCAGAATGGTGTAGCTGAGAGGCAAAATCGTACCCTTATGGATATGGTACGTAGTATGTTATGCAATTCTAATTTACCTGTATTTTTGTGAACTGAGGCATTAAAGACAGCTGTTCATATTTTAAATCGGGTTCCTAGCAAATTTGTCCTTAACACTCCTTATGAAATTTGGACAGGTAGGAAACCTAGTTTAAAATATTTACGGGTGTGGGGCTGTCCAGCTGAGGCTAAGATTTTTAATCCACAAATAAAGAAAATAGAATCTAAAACAATTAGTTGCCATTTCATTGGATATCCTGATAGATCTAAGTGTTTTTGATTTTACTGTCCCTCATATACCACTAGAATTGTTAATACTAGGCATGCAGAATTTTTAGAGAATTGTGATTTAAGTGGGAGTGGTGAGCCTAGAAAAATTAATCTTGAAGAAAACAGTATTTATGTTCCTAATCCTGTAATTCAAGAGGGTGAGGCACAACAACATCCTATTGAGGCGAATGATGCTCCTGAAATAGCTGAGCCACCACCTAATGTTGACCCTCATATTATTGAAAATCATATTCCTGGAATTATAAAGACCTAGAAAGCCTGTTAATTTTGATGATTTTATAACCTATCTTAATGAGATTTTCTCTTATTCGAGTAAAATTAATGATCTTATCTCCTATAAAGAGACCATTACGAGTTCTCAATGAACTCAATGGCTTGAAGCCATGAATGATGAGTTGAAATCAATTGAACTTAATAACGTTTAGGATCTTGAAGAATTACCAAAAGATGTTAAACATGTTGGTTGCAAGTGGGTCTAAAGGAAACGTTGAAAGGTATAAAACTCGATTGGTTGTTAAGGGTTTCACTCAAAAGGAAGGTGTGGATTATAATAAAACTTTCTCTTCAGTATCCAGGAAAGATTCATTTAGAATAGTCATGGCTCTAGTAGCTCATTATGAGTTACATCAGATGGATGTTAAAATTACATTCCTTAATGGTAACTTGCATGAGAATGTCCATATGGCATAACCAGAAGGTTTTTTGGATAAAGGCAAGCAAAATATGGTATGTAGACTTAAGAATTCCATCTATGGGTTAAAACAAGCTTCTCGACAATGGTATCTTAAGTTTCATGAGGTGATGAATAATTTTGATTTTAAAAAAATATAGTGGATCAATGCATATACTTGAAGGTCAATAGGAGTAAATTTGTTATTCTTGATTTGTATGTTGATGATATACTACTTGCAAGTAATAACTTAAACATGTTGCATGAGACCAAACGTTTTCTTTCTGAAAATTTTGATATGAAGGATCTCGGTGAAGCCTCTTATGTTATAGGTATTGAAATTCATCGAGATAGGTCTCGTGGGATATTAGGATTGTCCCATATTGACAAAGTTCTTAACAAATTATATTGACAAAGTTCTTTAACAAATTTGACTTATAACATCTAAGAAATTGATCAAATGAATCTTATCCCCTATGATTACGCCCTATTGTCTCAAGTTTGTTGTAATAAAAAAAAAAAAGAGAAGTATTTATATCAATATATGTCCTGAATTTTTTTGTCTTTAAATTGGGTCAATCAAAATGAATCTTATCCCCATAATATTATGTGGTTAAAATTTGGGCCTTAATATTAATTTAGCCCATATAGAAGTTTATTAGGGCAACTTAATTAATAAACAAACCCAAATAAGAAGAGGTGGCTACTTTGGAGATAAAAGGAGCACTATAAAGGGGCTCGGGTGAAGAAAAGACTAGAGATTTTGATCACTTTAGTGGGGAAATTTCATCGATTACCAAGTAAGTATATTATACATTATATAAAGTGGGGATAAATCACGTGGTTTCATATTAAATTATTAAATTTAGTATGTTGTTTTTTTTCATCATGAGCAAGTAATTTTGTAATTCAAGAACTAAGAGCGATATTTAAAGATGGGAGAGTTTATTTATTAATGTAATACTTATACGGATGTACTTATTATTATTATCACTTTATTCCAATCAGATTGAACGGAGGGAGTAGTCTATCATTGATTTTGGAGATCCTAAAATAATAAATTGATGATTTCTTTAAATAAAAAAATATATATATAGCAGTAGTAATTAAAGTTTACGAAAACTTGCATAATTTGCAAGAGATGTTATACAAATAAATATGTAAGATTATATGGAATGAATTAAATCTTAATATTATAAGTAATTATATTTTATAGTCATACCAAATAGAAGTGTTCATATTTTATAAATGTACTTACATTTAGTATTATTAATTTATGTAATTAGTTGAGATGGAAGGAACTTAAGAGTTATATTTGGAATATAAATTTTGGAGTATTAATAATTGATATAAAGCGATGATTAAAGGCATATTAAATAGATTATGAATTATTTTAGAATTATTGAATTGGATTATATTTAATTTGAGGTGAATATGTTTAGATGATGAATAACGTTTACGTATTTGATATCGTTGGCATTTGAGGTAAGATTTTGTGAATTAATGTATAAATGGTTTGGAAGTATGAAGAGCAGATTAGTATTCTTTCGTGATACTCTTGTTAAATTTGATTTGTTCGTTTATTTTCTTATTTGATTGTGTTATGATTTCACATAATTATTTTACGTGAAATAAATATATAAGTTTCATTTTGGAGTTGATACACATGACTAAATATTTGTACTCTTTGAATTAGGATATTATGTTTAGTATTTATTTTGATAATTGTAGAAATGGTACATTTCTTTACCCTTCTTTTTTGAGACCTTGTGACTATAATTTGATTTGGTTCAACATGTCATATAGAAC
Source organism: Panax ginseng (assembly GCA_020205605.1). Classification (NCBI taxonomy): domain Eukaryota; kingdom Viridiplantae; phylum Streptophyta; class Magnoliopsida; order Apiales; family Araliaceae; genus Panax; species Panax ginseng. Next base: position 127,588,285 of record CM035138.1, on the reverse strand, counting down.
CCTTTTGTTGAGTATTATGTCACATGTGTTTGTGACATAGTATTTTTTAGAAAATCTGGTAGGGTATCTGACTATAACCACACAGGGTACCACAGGCGTATTAGTCTTAACACGAGGCGCAACGACACTTTTCGAATGGCGGTGTGATTAGTCCACGGCGTCTCCGTTTCAAATCAAACTCCTATTGCCTACCCAAAGGATTTACCCACAACTCATTGTATTAGTTTTGTTTGTTTATTGATGTCAAACCTAAATAGGTTTTATTTTAAAATCATATTTACACTTTTGAAAGAACCTAAGCTCGATTTGCGAGGGGTGATTCGACCTTCTTGTCAGAATATTATTTTGACTTCCCGAAAAGGAAATTAATATTTTGGAGGGGAAGGGATTCACCAAAAATCAAATCAAACTCGATCTACCCGGTGAAACACAAAACCTCAAACCCCTTCCTAAAAGTAAACAAATCACTAATAACTTCAAAATATTAATAGTGATATCCATCAAAGAAGTACTAAATACAATTCTCCAAATAAAGTCAAAATAATCAAAACTAAAATTCACAACAACCTAGATGGCCAAAGACAACTCTCTCATCAAACTAGCCCTGAATCACCCCTGCAAACCTGCCGGAAGAAAAACACAGCATGAGCCAATTGCCCAGTACGAATACATATATACAAAAGATATACAACTGAGACAAAATACTAAACAAAACCAAAAGTGTAAATATTGACGAAAATATATTATCCAAAGATCTTAATGGAATATATCTGAATCAATAGAATTAACGAAACCAATGGAAGAATAAAGAAATAACGAACTGAAGTAACTAACTCAATGAATTGAACTGAACAGAAACAAACAAAACTAATACAATGAAATAATAGGCTGAATCAAATGGTTGAGTTTTATTTCATACCGAATGAGCTCAGAAATATACATTGCCACACAGGCAAGTCAAACTAATGCCACACAGGCAAATCAAATGATGCCACACAGGCAACCAAAATAATGTCACACAGACAAATTACACATTGGACCGCAAATCCAAATGTGTGCAAATCGGATAGTGTGTTTGGCACAACATCACCAATCCGCAGAACAAAAAACTAGGGTTAACCCATACGCCTCCCACAACAAAATACCAAATGGCCCACTTCCTTCGGAGCCCAAAACGGAGACGCCGTGGACTAATCACACCGCCACGGAGAGTGTCATGTCTCTCGTGCCAAGACGACATGCCTGTGGTACCCCCACAGGTGGTTATAGCTCAGGTATACCCTACGGTATATTCTAACAAAAATACTATATCACAACACATGCGACATAATACCAAAAAGGGTTCTATATGTATATGTCGAACCAAATCAAATTATAGTCACAAGGTCTCAAAAAGAAGGTAAAGAATACATGCATCGCTTCTACAATTATCAAAAATAAATACTAAACATGATATCCTAATTCAAAGAGTACAAATACGAGTCATGTGTATCAACTCCAAAATGAAACTAATATATTTATTTCACAGAAAATAATTATGTGAAATCATAACACAATTCGAAATAAGGAAACAAACGAACAAATCAAATTTAACAAGAGTATCGTTGAAAGAGTACGAAATCCGTACCTGATACTTCTAAACCATTTATAGCACACTCCACAAAATCTTACCTTCAAATGCCAACGATATCAAATACGAAACGTTATTCATCATCTAAACATATTCACCTCAAATTAAATATAATCCAATTCAATAATTCTAAAATAATTCATAATCTATTTAATATGCCTTTAATCATCGCCTTATATCAATTATTAATACTCCAAAATTTATATTCCAAATATAACTCTTTAAGTTCCTTCCGTCCGAACTAATTACACAAATTAATAATACTAAATGTAAGTACATTTATAAAAATATGAATACTTCTATTTGGTATGACTATAAAATATAATTACTTATAATATTGAGATTTAATTCATTCCATATAATCTTACATATTTATTTGTATAACATCTCTTGCAAATTATGCAAGTTTTCGTAAACTTTAATTACTACTGCTATATATTTTTTTTTATTTAAAGAAATCATCAATTTATTATTTTAGGATCTCCAAAATCAATCACAGACTACTCCCTCCGTTCAATCTGATTAGAATAAAATGATAATAATAATAAGTACATCTGTATAAGTATTACATTAATAAATAAACTCTCCCATATTATTTAAAGATCGCTCTTAGTTCTTGAATTAAAAAATTACTTGCTCATGATGAAAAAAAACAACATACTAAATTTAATATAGAACCACGTGATTTATCCCCACTTTATATAATGTATAATAAACTTACTTGTTACTGATGAAATTTCCCCACTAGTGATCAAAATCTCTAGTCTTTCTTCACCCGAGCCCCCTTTGTAACTGTTCCCTTTATCTCCAAAGTAGCCACCTCTTCTTATTCAGTTTGTATAATGAAGTAATATTAGGTTTAGCTATTTATTAATTAAGTTGACCTAATACACTTCTATTTGGGTTAAATTAATATTAAGGCCCAAATTTTAACCACATAATATTATCTATCACTTATTAATATTTATTAGCCCACATAATTTAAATCACTTTGACCCAATTTAAAGACAAAAAAAATTCAAACAATATATTTAAAACACAAACATAAATACTTCTCTTTTTTTCCGGGTATTACATTTGTACACGTCCAGATATAACGTATGTAACTGGCATACTTGTATGTTACCAGTCAAATCCTAGTCTGGATCATTGGAAAGCATTCAAAAAGGTTTTACGCTACTTACAAGGTACTAAGGATTTTATGCTTATATTCAGAAAAACAGATAACCTTGAAGTTGTTGGTTATTACGATTAGACACGAAAAACATGGCCTGCCATGAAGTGTCGGGCCGGCCGCCTCACCACGAGGTCGAAATTTAACAGAATTTTAGCCCAAGAAATTCTGCATTTTTTTGGCCCTACCGACCACACCATGGCTACCTACCTGCTTGGGCCAAATCCAAAAAAATAGCATAAAATAGGCATGAATTGGTCTCCTTCACTTGCTTGTCGGCCTAAGCTTTGGGATGCAGAATTTTAGCCCAGCAAAACTCGGACCTTTTTGGCCCGCCTATTTTTGGCCCAACCCGCCACTCACCCTGCCCGTTTGGGCTTGGCCCGCCCGTTTATCGGGTCTAATTCTGATTCTAATTTTGCTAATTGTAAAGACAAAAAGAAATCTACACCATGTACATTTTTATGCTTTCAAGAGACCCTATTTCGTGGTGAAGTCATATGCTACTTGTCACGTCGTATTATTGAAGAATCTTATTTCAGGACTTAAGGTTGTAGATTTCATTTCAAGGCCATTAAAAGTATTTTGTGATAATGATTCTACTGTTAGTTTTTCCAACAGTATTAGTTCGAGTGGTGTTGTACTATACCTCGACACTAAGTACTTATTTGTCAGGGAAAGAGTTGAAGATCAAAGTGTTGTCATTAAGTATATTAGTACGTATGATATGTTAGCGAATCCACTTACGAAAGGCTTACCACCCAAGCTCTTTTTAGAGCATGTTGTCGACATAGGTTTAACTGTTAGTCTTAATTAGTGAGTTATTTTGATGTAAGACAATATTTTTTGAGCTCGTTGTTTTGAACTTCCCATTATATTTATGGTTTGTTATTCTCTTTATTGTGCACACTTGAGAATTTATGAGCAAACAATTATATTTTCGTGTAAAATCTATTCATACCTATTGTGCTTAAAGTTAATCTTTGTTCTAATAAAAGTACTAATTGTGTAACTAATGGGGATCTTGTATTAATAGTGACACAAAGATTGTCGCATTGGTATTTTTATTTGAACAAGATGTAGATATTAAATTAATACTTGGCCAAATTAATGATTGTAAGCGTTATGTTTTGTATATAAATAGTATTTTGGCCAAGTGGGAGAATGTTAGAATATTTTATTCCTTATGTGGCCTATACTATTTATGGAATTATTGGGCTTACATATTTTATTAATTTAATCATCTTATTTATGGGTTTGGTAATTATGTGACCCATAAATATTATTACTAATATTAATTTGGTATAATGGGCACTAGGGTTTTATAATCTTGATGGACGATTTTGACCCTTAGATATTCTATAAATAAAATAGTTAGGGTTTGGTCACAGTTGTCATCTCAAGAACTTTAAACACACATATACATCCATCATAAGATTAAGAGAGGCAATTGAAGACTTTCACCCTTAAGCGCAACAGAAACGTGATACATACAAGATGATTTTTTTCAATTCATGTAAATACTTAATTAATTAATTAATTTTATTCTATATAATAACACGTTCTGATATAATTTATTTAATAGCCAATACATAGCAGGACTCCTCAATTTATCTCCCTCCCTCTTACAAATCCTATATAAATCAAGGTCTTTCTAAACATATAAATACATACAGAATAAACTTATGAGATTGTAGAAAATAAATAGTTTAAATACATTAGAATAGAGTTTATAATATTAATTGAGATTGCTCTAAATACACTAGTTTATATATATGCATATTAGTTTGAAAGAGAAATTAAAATGGAGAAGATAATAACGTGATGGATACAAAAGATGGGATGAAACTTTTAATTATAAAATAAATCAGTTGTTGGAGATTATTAACACACATAATTAATGAATTTATCAAGAGGGCACCCCATATAATTAAATATTAATACTGAAAAATAATAAAATTATTCTATCTATTAAATAAAAAGAGTCTCATTTGTGGTATATACAAATATTAATAATGCATTTTTATTTCATATTTACCATATATTAAATATAGTGACTTGTTAGTTTAATAATGGTGATATTTAATGAAATTATGCTAATAAATTTTAAAATATTGTATCATTTTATATTACTATTAATAAAAGAGGAACCTTTTGTAGAACAAAACAATTGAAAAATATAATGAAACACGTTTCTTGTGAAACACAATGAAAATTAAATTCACCAAATATAGATTTAAAAATAAAAATTAAAAATATTTCTTCCGTTTCAATTTATAAGATCATTTTTTTTACTTTTGAAAATCAGTTGTAGATATTTTCGGACTCAAAATTAAAGAGATTTATTAAATAATATAATTAATAAATTTTATAATCGTTAGTATTTTTATATAGTTTATAATATTTATTATTGTAATGAATAAAATTAATTGAATCTATGTGTATAATTTTGAGTTTAAAAATATCTCAAATTGATTTCAAAAAATTAAAAATAATAGTATTATATTTTGGAATGGAATGAGTACATGAGATTTGGCATTGGGAATTTGTTTTACATATTAATTAATTTTTCATTTTCGTAAGATTATATGTTAGATTTTGAGTACTGTGGAGAAGATTTAGTTTTTAATTTGATGAAACGGGTATAGATTGAGAGGAGAGATAGGGTTTATCAATTAACCATTAGTTAACCCTGAGTTAAGATGCTAATTTGTTTCAACTGATTTGTACCGTCAAAATTAAAATTACCACATATCTATAATCTTAAGTGTGTATTCCGTGAAATATATAAATACATACCTTGCATACCTAGCTCCCTTTAGCGACGGATGGGACGACGATTCGTCCGTCTTAACTTTTAACGACGGACAACATACAACGACGGACCAAACCTATAGCAACGGACCGAATCGTCGCTAAAGGGGGTATGCAAAGTATGTTAGATAAGGGGTAAGCTTAAGATCCGGACCGTATATATATAAGTTATACGTATATACACAGTTGTGTAGTACACAGTTGCCTATAGCGACAATTTTTTTGAGCTATAGCGACGGTTCCGTTGCCATAGACCAGAATAACTATAGCGATGAGTGAACCGTCGCTATAGTTCAAAAAAGTCGTTGCCACTACACAGCTGTATGTATATACATTTTTTTTCACATATATATTGTTAATTAACAACTAGCTTGCATGTCAAAGAGGCAAAACACAAATTACTAGTTAGAGAATTGAAAATACACAAAATAATTAATCAAAGCCTCCCCTTAACTTTTCCGATGCATGCATGAAATCAAATTAACAGTACTAGCTAGTACTTATACCCCTTGACAAACAAACTCTCGGAAGCCAACCCAGCAGCAGCAGTACTTCCCCCACTATACTTGCCAAGAGTGGCTTCCGAATTTGCCTTGCACCTTGCCAAAAATGCCTCTTGTGCCTTGACCACATTTTCCTTCTTCCCACCCCATGTCTTGATTGTGCTTGCCTGCAGAGCTCGCCCAAATGAGAAGGAAAGTCTCCATGGTTTCACCACCTCCAACTTGTTCATAGCGTCCAGATTCTGAGTGGCCTCTTCCTCACTTTGGCCTCCGGAGAGGAACACGATTCCCGGCACTGCTGGTGGCACGGTGCGGCGGAGTGCTGTCACTGTGTATTCAGCAATCACTTGTGCTGCTACCTGCATGCATGTTAATTAATTGGAAATTAATTAATTAATAATTTAGCTACATTAATTTAATTTGTGATTAGAATTAAAATAATAAATACCTTCGGGCTATCAGAGCCTGGAGTGACCATGTTGGGCTTCAAGAGTGTACCTTCCAAAAGCACATGCTGGTCATTCAGAGCCTTATAAACTGCAGCCAGCACAGTCTCAGTAGCAGCAGCACATTTCTTAATATCATGACTCCCATCGGTCAAAATCTCGGGCTCAACAATCGGCACAAGCCCATTTTCCTGGCAAATGATTGCATAACGGGCCAGGCCCTGAGCATTCTGTTGGATGGACAATTCAGAAGGCTCAGTGAGCCCAATCTTAAGGACGGCACGCCACTTGGCGAAACGGGCTCCGGCCTTATAATACTGGGCGCAACGGGCCCCGAGCGAGTCGAAGCCCTGAGTGGTGGTCTCACCATTTGTCCCGGCTAACTCGACTGTGCCCTGATCCACTTTAATACCCGGAACAACATTGTTTTCTTGGAGAAGCTCAACAAAAGGCTTCCCTTGGGAGGTATTTTGGTAAAGGGTTTCCTCAAATAGAATGACACCCGAGAGATATTGGAGTGCGTCGGGAGAAGTGAAAAGAAGCTCACGGAGGGCTTGGCGGTTGGACTCGATGTTCTCGACGTTGATGCTAGCGAGGCGTTTGCCGATGGTGCCCGTGCTCTCATCTGCTGCCAAAATACCCTTGCCTGGGGTGGCAATGTACTTGGCATTCTTGATTAGCTCATCTGACAAATTAACAAAAAAAAAAACAGAGTCAAAATTTGTTTGACTCGGGTGTATTTGAATTTCAGCTATTTGTATTAGTGTTCGTATAAAAAAGTTCGTGTTGTATGTTTTGTTTTTTTTCTAATTTCCACACGCACACCATACAAACCATAAGACAAGAGTTATCGCTGGGCCAAGTACCATACGACAGACAGACGACTGTATATTTGATAAACTAGTGTTACATATTATATCAATTCATAAAACTATTATATACATATGTGTGCGTGTGCGCATGTGCATGCATCCATGCAAATAAAATATAGCTAGGAGATGGAGAGGGAGAGGGCTACCAGCATAGTTTCCCACAAAGGCAGACATGGTGCTTTTGCTGAGGATAAGGCTCACAGCACGCACGAAAGAATGAAAACAAGAAAGTTATCTAATATAGCTAGCTAGGAGATGGATGACCTTATGGGAATATGCTAATGTGATTCATTGTCCCAATTGTCAACACGTGTCAAGAGATTAGCCTATGGAAAGTTATCATTCTCGGATAGAAGAACGAGTGATCACTCCCTGCTCCAACTGGCACTTGTCTTTCTCGAACCAAATTGTGTGGAAAAGCAAGCTAGGGCACCTCATCCATAGTCTTCTTTTCTGTTCTTTTTTTGATAGAAAACAGTACTTATGTACTTTCTCACTCTCTCATAAAATAAAAAATATCATAGTTATCCCATTGATCAAGACAATATTTTTATTTTTATTGCTCTGCTTTTATGCACAGTACTCAGGAGACTATTTTTTTGGCCAAACATATTCACTGAGGGTGAAGTTGTCATATACTCCATACACTATCGGTAAATATAGGAACACCAAAAGGATAAATTTTCATAAAATCAACTGAAATGCCATATTCCTTCTTACATTAGTTTAAAAATCACTGATAATAATACACTAGTGTTTTTTTTTATCCAAAGCACCTTTAAATAAAGGCTAATATAAATCCACCCCTTGTATTTCTCATTACTGACAACTAAGTCCGCCTCCTCCTGCTTAAAATTGACAGTAAATTCAAAAAAAATAATCAAAACTGCAAATGTCCGGCACGGATCACAAAAATTGTTCAGCAGACTCTTCTCTCTGGTAATTACCATTAAGGTTGGAAAAACAAGCACCTCTTGTAGATGATAATGGTGGCACCCTCGAGTTGATCATTCGTCGTCTGTGCCGAAATATCTATCTCCAAACTCGCCCATACCAGGAATAACACGAAAATCTTCATTCAAACCAGTTTCGATCTCTGAGGTTACAATTTTAATTCTTGGGAAGCTCTTGCAAACCACATGGACTCCTTGAGGTGCCTGGTGAGAGTAGAAAAGTATAATCATCATCGTGATTTTCCTATATTCTCTCGTGCAGTACGTAAATTGCTGGAAAGGGAAGCCAGTAGTACTTGGGCCCTAATTAACTTACAGATATGAGATTAAGGAATATGATGTTTGACTCTGGTACGCCCTTTTTTAGAAGTAGAGAAATAGCTTGAACAGCTGAATTCCCTGAAGAAATGGCCAAAGCATCAAGTTAATACATAGAATATCTCATGAATACATTCTCATTTCTCCACCAAAAATGATTCTAATCTTAAGATTTAATACAAACTAGATGATGTCAAAAGTATAACTGCAAGTCATAATGTAGATGTCCGACCATTGATAAGGGTCAAATTTATTAATTCTAAGGGTGAGACTTGTCGGTGTAGAAACTAGAAAATCAGACACAAATCATCAATGTCATAATCCACACAACCCGCATGGCATCTGGAAACCCAAAAAAAAAATAGACAGCAATCGTTAAGACAAATTACTTGTGACAGGGTAACAGCTGCCAGTTGCGCATTGAAACATGTTGATTGAAATTTTACTAGACAAGTGCATCAAAAGAGAATTTTCCAACTATGAGATAAAGAGAGTAGACAAACCTGTGCCCAAAATAGGATCCAATAATAACACATGCCTGTCTGAGATATCTTGGGGTAATTTTTCATAAATTAGCTGCATTAAAAATGAGGCAATGAGATGACAAATTACTTTCAGATAAAATGTATTAAACATACCAAACCAACATACGGAGTATGTGCGAACCTGTTGACCATTATCACCCTCTCTATGAATAAGAATCTTTCCTATTTTGATACCTTTACAACATGCTCGCAATGCATTTTCCATACTTTCACCGCTGCAAATATTTACAAACTCCTAGTAATTAAGGGCTCAAATTACAGAACTGATGGTTAGAGTTCATACCAAATAGACAAAATAGATGGACTGAACAAACAGAACAGGGCCTATTGAACCAATTTAGGAAATCAGTCGGTCTTCAGGAACATAGTGCTGCCCATAACCATTAGATTAACTCACAACCAGACAGGAATGCGTCATCTAAAATATCAGACATGAGCCTAGTTAGTATTGGGAGCTTGCAATTGAGGTTCTCAGCTACTGCCAGACATGTGTATATGTGCACATTGCACACACATTGTTCCACGTGATAATGAACTTTTACATGTCCAAATTCTATCAGACGCATGTATGCAAAACTGCATATAGTGACAGCTAAGCATCTAAGAGTACCTACAGAGACATGGATTCATTTGTACACAGTTGCTGCACCATTTGAGTTTAGGGGCACATAAGAACCCCTTCTATTCATGTTTTGGTTAAGACCTTTTGTTATATACTCATATCCAATGTCATCCATCAGTCCGTTGCTTAAATTCTTTAATACCTTCTATATAAACAGTAATTCTGTTTATCCCTTACAGCTTGAATCCTGTTGAAGGCCTAATCAGACACATGTATAGTAGAATTGAGGATTATCTGCTTCTACAATGTGTTTGGCACTCGCAGCTCAGCTGTAGGAATATTTGATTTTCTTGGTTTAAAAAATACTGGCTTGCATATGCCTCAACATCTAGAACAGTAAAAAAACAAACATATTAAATTGATTGCTATAGGACTTCAAGATTTTGAGACCATATCGTTTACCTTCTAATAACAGAGACACCGCATAACCTCTTACAGAAATCAACACCAGTGTACACAGACCCTGCATTCACAGAAAAAGAAATGTTGAAAAAGCAACACAATCAGTTACAATAGCTGCAGAACTACATAAATAATTAATGAATGCTGAGATGAGATAATTGAACAAATTCAAGAAAGAATCCAAATTAGTATTACTTGTGATAGCACTGACGACTATCAATGCTGTGAAGAAAAAATTCATTCCAAAATATTTAAATATGTGAATAAGGGAGATGCGGTCCCCCACGTGTTATTGGGTGAGGTAGCCTCCCAAAACGATGTTGCTGTATAGTGTATACAAATTTAAAATGTTGAGAAAATCTTGGGGTCATTGGGTTCCAAAGATTTATTATTGTTCAAGTACGAATATTTAATCTTAAATTTTGAACTACAGAAACATTAAATATCTTTCGACAAAAAATGAGACCAACAATAAATGACTCAACAATCTTTAATAATATATCTGCAAATACACAGTTTTTTAATCTATTTTTATAGATACATACATAAATATAGATAGATATATGTATATATGGGTAGTGATCCATAGCAAATGGTTGCTATGGACGCTATGGACACTATTCTAGCAAACACATATCCCACCATGTCCTAACTCCTAAATACCCCCACTTTAATTAGATTTAAATAGCTTCGATGTATTTATTTGGATAAATAATTTCTTACATAATAAAATTTAATATTGTCAATTATATTTAATGTATTTATTTTTATAAATAATTTCTTAAGTAATAAAATTTAAAATTGTCAATATTTAATGTATTTATTTGTATAAATAATTTCTTAAGTAATAAAATTTAACATTGTCAATTATATTCAATGTATTTATTTGTATAAATAATTTCATAAGTAATAAAATCTAACATTTTCAGTTTTTGTTACAATTTGATTATTTAAAATTTAAACTCCATATTGTAATACAATTTGATTTAATTAATATAAATTATATTACAAATAAATACATTGAAACTATTTAAATCTAACTAAGGTGAGGTTATTTAGGACATTCCTCCATACCTCTACTAAGAGTAGAGGCATATAAAAAAAAAAGTTTTGTCGGCCGCTACTCTTACTAGTGGCAGTGGTTTAATTTCATTTTGCCATCCGCTACTCTTAGTAGCGGCAGGTGTTTAATCTCTATTAATCTCTCCCGTTAGATCTCGTATTTGACGATGAGACATGCATTTACCGGAATAGTGTCCATAAAAACCAATTGTTATGGATCACTTCCCATATATATATATATATATGTTGCAACCAGCCATGTTATTCCCTAAATATATATTCACATTATATTCATAATATCTCAAAGAACAGGCTTGAAAAAGGAGACACGCAAGGGAAAGAAAAGAAAAATCCTTCTTTGGACAAATAATTAAACACAAACCAATGGGAGAAAAAAAACTAAAAAAACCAAGTAAACCACAATTATTTAAAGTAGCCTCAGAGTAAAATGAGCCTAAAAACCCTCATAGTTGGACCCTCATTCGATTAAATCAATCACTAAATTGCCATATCAAAATAAGATGTCAACTCTCTTCATCTTAAAAGATGATTATGATGCCATGAAACAACAAGTCTAATCTTCATCCACCCACCTACCTCTGATTGAATCATACTAACAGTGGTAAAATAAAATGTGATAAATCTATTATATGCACACACACACACACACACACACACACACACATATATATAGGTTGTTCAGAAAAGAACATAAAACATCTTTCAGACATAAAATCTGTCGACATGCTAGGATAGAGAAATTACTTACCTAACATCTCCAAATGGAAAGATAATATGAACTTAAGGATATGGACAACAAAATTAATCTCAAGGAGCATAAAAGACTAAGATTAGAACTCGTAACTGATGGTGACTCACCAGTAGGAGTGATCACCTGCTTTTCTGTAAATGGCAGATGTCCCAGGCCATGTTCAACAACCTGATTAAGATGGAGTGTACTCAATAAACTATTAAAGATAGGAAAACTATCCCATCGCACAACAAACTTAGAAGTGGTTTCTTTAATCAACAATATACCCACCAAACGAATCAACCGATCAGCATAAAATACAAAGTCATGTTTCGTTGTTTGAGCATCACGTATAAGCGTATGCATACCACGTATCTGAGATGATACAAACAATAATAATAGAGGAAAATAAGAAAATGAATTGAACTCAGAAGAACAAGACCTAAAAAGTAATCTAGACCCCTAGAGAATGGACTCCAAGAGAAACAAACACTTCACATAAAATACCAAAACATTACCTGGAAAGTTGATTGAATGACGTATAGATTAGGATATATTTTACAAAGATCATGTTGACCTAGTTTTGTCCGAATATGTTGGACAATCAAATCAATAGCTACATGATTGTCCCTCCACGGGAATGATAATATTCTGCATTTCTTTGTTGGAAGTATAAAGTCATCAAAAGCTGGTTTCACAAATTTTGAGTACTGCACCAAGGTTGAAATTTTCCACAGTTAACAAACGACCAATACATAAATATACAACTAGCAAAGCAGTCTAGCACTTATTTAATGATTCATTAAATGATTAATGCGGCAAAGCAATATAAGAACGAGAAGGGCCCCTATATCAATGCGGAATGAAATGCAAACAACATATAAGAGACACCCTCATTTCTTTAAATAGACGAAGATTTGCTAACCTGATCAAGTACCATGCCAATATCTCTGCCCTTTTCACCTGTATCTCGTCTTATTCTCCTTGCCAGGCGCACATCAGCATCTGCACTGAAAATGTCAAATTGTGATGACCAACAGACTAACAGCCCAGCTAACTATAATGAAGTCACCAAAAGATAGCAGTTAATGATAAAATAGAGCAAGATACTGAGGAAATTAACGCTAATCTCTCATATATCTTAAATAAGTTCGGAAATTGTAAATTTTCACAGAACCACAAACAAAATAGAGGCATACTCAATGAACTTAGGCAGCGAAAAACTCAAAAAACTGTGACAGGCAATGTGTTAAAAGATGGGCAGGTGGGATGTCCAGTAGAAATTAGAAAAGAACATCAAATTATGATATTTCCTGAGTAGCTTGAAGCCTTGAACAAAAATAAAGTCCTTCTAAAAAACTCACATATCGCAAGCAGGAAGTAACTATTTAAAGTCCACTTACTATGTGATTCTATATTTATACAAACAAGAAAAATGGACACAGAACATTAAGGCGGTTAAGCCCTAAAATGGTATGAAGTGCTATGATTTCACCATTATTTTAAGTGAAACTTCTGCCTTCATGTTCACCCATAGCTGAGGTTCAACCCTACAAGACTAATGGCCTAGAAAGTCGTCGTATTTTAGTGTCAAAGGTTAAAACATCCACCATGGTAGAATACTCATTATTACAGTGACGCAGAAATTGATACGTTGGTATATTTAACAATGTGTTCAAATTACTCGGTTGATTTAAACCCTTTCAGGTTCCACATATGTGTGATGTGTCCATCGTTTTACATACTGTATGAACAATCACAACATAACACGAGTATGACAAATTCATTTGACTATTACAGTGCAAGAAGGTGAGCTAAAGTAAATTTCATGGAGGTACTTTATGTAGATGAAACTACTTGTTTACTTTATAATATTATATGTGTAATTGGACTTAAAATATATATGCAAAGGAACACATCAAATTATCAAACACTGATCTTATCTCAATATGCCGCTCTCTATAAAAGATATAAATTGAGACTTCCTGGATCGATCCACAACTTTCAAATAGAAATCATTGACCTCCTATAGTTTCCAAAGAAAGGATTTTCATATGGTCAGAGCAGAAAAAACATTTTTCACAACACTCACATGTATAAGGTTTTGAATACTTTAATAATATTTTATATCCATGTACCTAGTATAGTTTTCCAGAACATGGAAATCAAATATCCTAAACACTTTCCTACTACAGTTCCATGAAGAATAAATATTTAAATTACAGTTTCAACAAAAGAAATAAATAAATAAGAAAATCACTTCATGTTCTTAATTTTAAGAGTAAAGAGAATACACCAACAGAATGTAGACTTGCCAGTCCAATAAACAAACTTAAAAAGGTTTCAAGTTAAAGGAAATGAAGGAAAAGAACCTGTATCAACAAAGATTTTCATATTCATCAGATCTCGGACGCGAGGATCATGGAAAATGAGTATGCCTTCCAAGAGTATCACATCGGAAGGATTGACCTGCCCAGAATTCATAGCAACAGGGTTTATGATGAAATTATTTCAGAAGGCAAAAATAGGAACATGATTTAGTGAAATGTTGATATTAGACACTGATTCACAAGTGTCTTACTCTTTATTGCTTACCTTTCGAGCTGGGAAGACGTCATTTTTGTAACTTTTGAAGTCATATTTTGAAATATCAACCACTTGGCCATGCTTCAACTTCTCCATGGCACATAATAATTGCTCAGTGTCAAATGCATCTGAAAGAAAAAATTTCATATCGAAGCAGCAATTTAACCAGCGTGAAAAAACCTCTTGTGACCCTTCTTTTTGATTAATCCAGTCATGCAGCTAATTATGCCGCTATTAATTTATTCAAATCCAGATTTTTCATACGGATCATACCTAGGTCTAAATTTGCATTACATAATCTTAGAAGCTTCTACAATTCTCTAAGCCAATCTCCATTAAGTAAAGGAATTACATAACAATATATTGTGCCTTGTAAACGACTAATTATCCTAAAACGGCTTGAACTCCTTTGGAAACTTAGAACTATGACAGAAAATACTTTGTCAACAACAAAGACCCAATAACCTATATGTTAATAAATTGTATATTTTGCTCACTACTACCAATCACGTATAGCAATAATGAGAAATTCCTACCTCTATGTTGAGTTCGCAAGTTAAGATAACCAACACTTTCAAAACAACCAAATAAAAGCAATTATCTCTTCTCTATGTTTGTTCATCCCTTGATTTTCTGTTTTTAGATTGCAACAAAAGGTTTACTTACAAATGTATCAGAAAATTAGATGCAAATTTTCATGTGTTCAAATATCTACGTAGCCAGCAGAATAACTTTATCATAGCTAAGGTTGAGAAGTATCCTTCAAATTGACAAGTAGAGGAGGAAATTATGCAAGTGATGTGTTATTAAGATACAAAGCTCACCAGGATGGTCAAAGTTGTATTCATGAACCCTTGTAAGTTCTTCAGGAGTCAAATTATGATAAAAGGAATCCTGCCAACTCATCCATATTATGTGTTTACAAATGAAACTGATAGTTATAAGACACATAGACAAGATGAAACAGTTTTATGAATGCATGTACTCATGGACTATCAAGAGACACATAGAAGAAGCATACTTATAATATTATAATGGAACTGAACCCAATCAACTAGTGTTCATACTATGCACTTTGAAGTTTGCGATTGATGTGTCATTGTTAACCATCGACGAATATCCAGAATGCAGTTAAAATAGTTAATGGATATCATTTAGTCCACCAACTGATGCAGCTACAAGGTGATGATCATGATTATGAACACGATGAAATGGTCTATTGTGAAATGTTCTTTCTGTATCCAATAAAAATATATCAGTGGTTTAGCGATACCTGGTTAACAAGTACAACACGTTGATCACGAAGCTGCTCAATTATCAAATCACAAACTGTAGTCTTCCCTGATGCTGCACCTCCGGCGACTCCTAGAAACAGATTGTTCAGAAATTGTGAACAAACAAAAGGGAAAACAGTGGAGGCAGATACATATGAAGCCATTTTACCTCTTCATTATGCAAGAAATCAGGTTAAATAAAATGCACCAAACCAATAACAACTTTCTAAAAGTAATACGAAAAAAATATTGTACTCATAGTAAAAAAAGAAAAAAATATTTATCATAGAAATTAACAACCTTCATAGGATTTTCAATGATAGACTCCCTTATTTAGAAAAAAAAAATTAAAAAATAAATACTCCCACTGTTTCATAATTTGACTCTCCATTTGAACATCAACTTTAAGCAATGGTCAAGATCAAATTTTATTTCAATACACTGAGGCTTGATTTCTTTTATTTAAAAGTCAAACTGAAATTTGGGATGCACAACATAGAAAGAATAACTCTAAATTTAGGACGGATAGAGAGTCATAATGTAACCCGAGTCGAATCCGAGTCAGAAACAAATTCCAAGTCAGAATTGAAAAAATCCATCCAAACAAGGCCTTATCACTAGACCAATAGTATCTTGTTGGGTCATATTAGCCCACCACAGACTCACCCAAAAAGTTATGAATGAAGGTACTATTATTAGTAACTTAATTCGACAAATTTTTTCTACATGTTTCAATGTGGGACTAGGGTGTTACACATAATAGGATAGAAACATGCTTTCATAAGTTAGCATTACAAAGTTCCTATGGCCTAGAACAAAGAAATTGCATTTGTTAAGTTTCTCCTTGTCTACAAAACCCGTTAAGGTTCACTGCCCATATTTCCGCTCAATTCAAATATTATTTTTTTTCATCAACCACAACAATTGGGGGAACCACATGAGTACCAAATGAGTGTCATTCCTTCCAAAGACTGAAATTTCTTTTATTACTTTTAACATTAAAAGAAAAAATCACTAATGAGCAATAGCTCTAGTGGTATTCCTCTCATCCTCTAATGGGGAGGTACAAAGATCAAATCCAGTTAGAAACTCAATAGAGACCGTATTATCTAAATGAAAATATCTCCAAAAAGTCTTCTAAGGTTGAGGTTAGATTCACTCACCTTGATAATACATATATTTATCATTAAGGTTGAAATTGAGGTTAGATTCACTCACCTTGATAATACATATATTTATAATTATATATATAAAGAAAAAAAAAAGAAGTAAAGATCCCACAAATAATCTATATGGACTCTTACGTTTGCCCTAAAGTACCAGTGTCTAACACTAGACACTCGATCAAGGATATAGGTATTGGACACTTCATTTTAGGATAAAACATTCAAAATCCACATTCAACTAATGTCAAGTTGGATATGTCACATAAATCATCTTAGTTATTAGTTCAGAGTTACCAGATACTCTTATTGACCTAACGAACCATTTATTGGTATTTTTGTACCCAAACAGGTACTCTTACATACCAATACTGTAAATTTAGCGCACCAAAAAATCTCTTTATTGTTTTACCTATAATTGCACAAAATAACAACATTATAACTTAGTATTGGAAACTCAAACATTACATTTATACTAATTGTTTATAAAACAATTAACTTCTTGATTCAACTAAAAAAATTCTAATTGTTTATAAAACATTACATTTATACTAATTGTTTATTACATTTATATTCTACAAGAAATCCTAACAACAAGAACTTATATAAAGATACTCTAGCGTATCGCATTTTAGTTATGTAGCGTACCGTGTACCCGTATTCGTACTACACACAAATTGCTTTCCAGGTAACAAACTTATTACCATAACTTTGCCTAAAGGTAATAAATGTTGTTACTCTTTTATTTTGTGAAGTTTGAATTAAACTTTACTGATGACCAACTATTGATGAGCAGTTTATAGATCATTTCATCATATGAATTCTTTTGAAACCATGATATTTTCAGTTCAGTACAAACAAAATCAACAAAACTATAGGAGTAAGTCCAACAAGTACCGATGACAAAAGGTTGTTTATGCACACTTTTAGCCACTGAAGTTGTTGGGTGTTCCACCTCTGAATTTCTTGCCTGCAAGCCATTTAAGTGAAATCCAGAAAAATGAACCCCTGATGACGACTCTATTAAATCTTCGACCGGTTTAGAACCCATTCGCTGAAACTCTTACACTGAGCAATCAAAGAATGAAATTCAAATGAGTTAAGAAATGACGAAGAACGCTATAAAAGATCATTTAAAACAAGATGAACAACGCTTTCAGTATATGCGCGTAAAATTGGATTATGCATCAGTACAAATGGTATTTAGTTACCCGTGATGCCACACAGCCACAGCCACGATAGTTTTCACTGAGAAAAAGATTAATATATATAAAGTATCATCTTTAGCCTTAATTAGAGGACACCATATAGCAGAAAATGTGTTCTTTATATGATAGGTTGATAATGAGACCGTAGACATCTGATATTTGGTATATGAAACAAGACTCATTGACTTGCCAGTATCGATCACATATCATATTAGAGATTAGCTATAGGCAATTAACTCTATGCAATAAGAGAGTTCATTCTTCTGATACACCTGTATCATATATTAAACTATAGATTATTTATCTTACAAGTTCAGAGTTAAGCAAGCATCTTTACTACAATGAACCAATAAAAACACTTTGCTCAGCACCTCAGATAAATTCAATCAAATAAAAATAAATTGTTACTACAATTCTCTATTGACTCTTAGCTCTAATAATATCCACCCTATTAAGAAAAGTAACCTCCCCCAAAGGAAATGATATACATTGGCAACTGAGATTTATTAAATATAAAGGCCCAATATTTCAGAATACAACATAAATTAAACAAACAGATAATCATTTAGATACAAGTATATACACTAGATCCAACAGAATGATTGATCAGCTAATCAATGCAAAAAAAAGGCTAAAAATCGAGTAATTGATCAGTTAATCAATGCAAAAAGAGGCTAAAAGTCGAATACAAGGTATTACATTCAGCTTAATTTTTGGGATCTAATTACAGATCAAAAAATGGAAACAATTAACATTAATGTAGCACAATAGTATACTAGTGTGCGAGTGTATATATTTATTATATATAAATATAAAATACATGAAGAAGTGAGAGAGATTGAGGAATGTAGATTCTTGAATATACCTGAAGACTCGATTTGAAATTGAATAGTTGTGGAGATAGAAAAAGATCTAGGATATCTTAGAAGCCTAGTTGTGCTAATAGGAGAGAGACGCAACCAACGCACTTTCATAAAGCCCGATACAGACGCAGCCAATTTATAGGAAAGCGGAGGAGAGAGAGAGAACGAGAGACCTCACTCTCACCAAGTTTTTTTGTCTCAATTATGCCCTCGTTTCTTTCATGGAAATTACAATGGATGGCCAAATTCTAACTTGTTTAACGAATTCAAATTGACTCGAGTTAGGCTTAATTGAATCCATTTGGGCCGAGCTCGCGGTTCGTTTACAGTTCTAGTTATAAAATAAAGGGTCATTTACATAAGTATACAACAAATAGAAAGTAATTACAAGAAAAGTGCATCAACTAAATAATTACAAAAAAAGTGTAATTAAGATTCATATTACAAAAATAGAATAATTCACATTAATAAAGAAACCTAAAATCAAGGATAACTAATAATTCAAATTCAAATTCAAATCTTGTCTCTAACAACAATTTCAAATCCATATTTCAAAATTCAAATCAAAATGAGAAAATTAAAATAAAAAATTATGAAGGAGCTAATCAAACATCATCCTCCTCTCTCTCCATCACTGTCATTCTTGGCCGCCATCATCGCCATATGCCACAAAAAATCGACTAAAGAATCGCATCACATTTAAAATAAAATTAGTAATCAAATACAACCAATTGGTTACCTTGGTCTAAAAGTTTTGCAACTAATTTCATGTTGGTAAATAAAAATAGAACAATCGCATATTTATACCAAGGTAACCAAAACTTTATACCAAGGTAACTAAACTTTTATACCAAGGTAATCAAACTTTTATACCAAGATAATCAATCTACCTTTACACCGCAGATGAATTAGTTACCTTGATCTCGAAAGTTTGGCAACCAATCTGCATCGCGGTTTGGTTTGGCTACCAATCAGATTATATGCAAAATAAATTGGAAATTTAATAAAATGTAATTAGTTACCTTGATATAAAAGTTTGACTACCAACCCATTTAAAAAACTGCAGAAACAGAGTGACGATGGCAGAGGGAGGGGGGGGGGGCGGGGGTGGAGGAGAGGGAGGGTGGGGGGGGGGAGGAGGGGGAGGATGAGGCATGCAGTGGAGGGAGGGGGGAGGAGGAGGAGGAGGGGGGGAAGAGGAGGGGGCGGAGGGGGAGGGGAGAGGAGAGGGGAGGAGGAGAGGAGGAGGAGGGAGGGGTGAGGAGTGAGGGGGGGGGCGGGTGGGTGGAGAAAGGAGGCGGAGGAAGAGGAAGGAGAGGTGGGGGTCAAGGAGGAGAGTAGTGGGGGGCGGAGGCGGAGGAGGAGGGAGGCGGAGGAAGGGGAGGCGGAGGGTGGGGAGGGGTTGGACAGGAGGAGGAGGAGGAGGAGGAGGAGGAGGAGGAGGAGGAGGAGGGGGGGGGAGAAGAAGAAGAAGAAGGGAAACATAAATGGAGTGGGAGAAAATCGTGGGAGAGAGTGGGAGAAAATTGTGGGAGAGATGGTTGAGAATTAAAACACATCCCATAATTAAAGAAATCATAAATATGTACTAATAATGAAAATAAAATTTTAAAGATATTAATTATGTAAATATTTAATGAGGGCACTTTTCTTGTAATTATATTTTTAAATGTACTATAAAATGTAATTGTTCCTAAAATAAATTTTAGGGGTTAGATTACGTGAGAGCGGATATTATAAGTTCAAATATATTTCTTTTATTTTATATAAAAATCTTATTTTGTTGACTATTTTATATGTTATTCGTAAAGAAAATGAATATTTAGTTTAAAAGTTGTGGTTTGATAGTAAAATTATGTTATTAAATTTGAGAAAATTATGTCATATTGTATTATTAATAATAAAAAGATAGTTTCATAAGACTTTTCTCACGTGAATAATAAAACTTGATAGTTTCATAAGACTTTTCTCACGTAAATAATAAATAGAACTCACGTTCATGTGAGTAAAATTTTGTGAAAATATCAAATTTTTTGCATATAAATAACAATTTTCAAAAAGAAACAACAATATATGTACAAACCCACAACTAATAATGTATTAGTGATCCAATTAAAAAGTATAAAGTGAAATTATTGAATTTTAATAAATACTAGAGAGTATATTTCCTTACTCCTATTAAACCAAAATGATAGAAGTAAAAGGATAATGAAGTGAAAGGCAATTGAAAAAGATTAAGATTACACGTCGCACTGATCCAGAATGTGGGTCCACTTGCTAAAAATGTCTAGGTTGGCTGGCTGGGGTTAAAAAATTAATTACCACTCCCTCCGTCCAATAATATATGATATTTGTTTTAAATTATTTGACGTTTTATATAATATAAAAAAATTAGTCATAATCTTTTTAAAATTATCTCTCATGAGAAAATATTACAGATGATAGATGGAGTACGAGACAAGTATAATAAAAGGTATTATAGATAATTAATACTATATTTAATGTTATATATTCATTTTTTTTTATACATAACTCTAAAATCGACGCCGTCGGGCGTCAGTTGGTATCAAAGTTTAATCATCTTTCTAGGAATAGACTCATCGATTTTAATGGCTGGTGGTCGTGGTCGTAGGGGGCAGATTCCGGCGGTAGAAGTCCCACACCATGATCGTAGTGTCCAGAACTTTAATTTTGATAAATATATTATACACATTAGAGAGATTCCTCTATGTTTTTTGATAAATCTCTTGTTTCGTTATTTGTAATTTTATTTATTTATCAATTCGCAAAATAATCGTTATTTCGTTCCGCGTCAGTCATATATTATGAAAAGGATGGAGTACTTAGATTAAAATTAGTTGGTGGATGTGGATTAAGAGTCCCACATTATCCGGAAGTGAGTAGGCCAGTTCAGTCTTGGACCGTCTATTGGCTGGCAGCATTTATTTGGATCATTATGAAGTTTCTTCTAAGTTCTAAATTCTAATGAGATATTTTTAAGATCATGAACAAATAAAGTATTCACACAACTTATACCATAAATTCCTGGTCAAGATTATGGTCTTAAATTTTAACTAAGTATATAATAACTTATTGGTCATTTATAATGAGGATGGATTGGATAGGGTGAATTAAAATATTTTATCAATTTTAAAGATTTTAAGTGTTTGATTACATAATAAAAATACTTTTACCATTGCGAATTAAAAGTATTTAAATTTTTATATCGTGAGTGTTTGAAAACATAATAAAAACACTTTGATTAATGGATATTATTATGGCAGTTAATTTCAAATTATAAGATTATTATTGATTTTAGAAAATTAATTTAGAACAATTTTAAACTCAATTGAGAAGATTAATCAAAATTTATGAAACTAAAAATCTTACAATGAGTAGTACATTTTAGATTTTTATAAATTTTATTATTCTATTGACTAAAATTAAAAGAATTAATATAAACTTGAGTTTGAAAATATTTTAAATTGAATTTAAAAAATTAATAATTATCTTATATCGTAGAATAAGAGTGTGTGTGTATTTTGGGCATAAAAAAGTATGCCAGACTCGAAATTATTTTAAATATATGTATAGTATAAAAGATTTTCAACAAAATACTTCAAAAAATTTAACTAATCCCTCAATTTGCATTTCACATGGCTACTTCTTGCCATTACACAATTCTCTTATCACATCTGAGGCTATAAAATGAATTAGACGGTTTGGGTTTAATTCGTAATTATTCGATTCGATCTCGATTCGAAATATAAATGATTTAAATATGAACAAATTTAAAAGTTCGATAAATTATTCGAGTCTTTTCAAATTATAATTTTATGTTGATACTCAGATCATATTCGTTCGAATAGTTCAAACTATTCGAGCTCAATTCGAGATCGTGCTTAATTCGATAACTAAACGAGTCTCAATCAAATCTTTTTTCAAACTCGATAAAATTTATGAATCAATTTTGAACAATTCAATACTCGGTTCAGCTCAATTCATTTACACTCCTAATTATATTTATAGGTTAGGTAGTTCATGTTTAATATATGAGAATAAAAATGTATAAAATATTTAATTATAACTTATTATTGGTTACTAATGAAAATGTGTAAAACAAGTAGAGTCAATCCATTTACATCTCTCTCAAACGTTTGCAGCACCGGCCCTGGGCTAAAGCTCAAGGTGTCCGGGCTTTAAGCCTCAAAATTGTTAGGGCCCCCTTAAATATTCTTTTCCTTTTTACTTAAATATTAAAGCAAATATTCTTTTTCTTTTTACTTAAATATTAGGGTACTTAACACTAATATACAACAATTAGAAAGTAATTACAAAAATAAAACATCTACAAAATAATTACAAAAATAACGCAATTCGCATTAATAAGGAAACCTAAAATCAAGAAGAAATAACTGCCATAATTAATAATTCAAATTCAAATGTCCACCAATCAACAACACTTTCATGTCCTTCACTTTTGATGATCTCAGGCCCGAGATACTGTGTGTCTTCAAAACCTCTTGCTTTATTGAGTTGGAACCCACCTATAATTCCTGAGTAGTTTCATCACTTCATGTCAAAATAAATAAACCGTGAAACATATATATATATATATATATATATATATATATATATATATACAAACTCATAATTAATTCATAGACATGACAGTTGATGCAAACTTGTAGTGATCCAGACTGAAAATCTAAGAAGCTCTTGTAGCTAAGTTATTTCTTTTTCCATCTCCGATACTTAGATTCTGAAAATGTCTGAAGTTCTTCCACCTTCTTCCTTGAATCAGTCAGAAGACCCTCTATCTCCATTATCTTATTCTCTAGTTCAACAGTAGCTTTGGTTACCTTGGTGTGAAGGTTTGGTTACCTTGGTGTGAAGGTTTGGTTACCAACTGCACTATGAAAAATCTGAAGGTGTGGAGGTGAATTGGTTACCTTGGTATGACAGTTTGGTTACCTTGGTATGAATGTTTGGTTACCAATTGCACTATGAAAAAACTGCAGGTGTGGAGGTGGATTGGTAACCTTGGTATGAAGGTTTGGTTACCTTGGTATGAATGTTTTGTTACCTTGGTATGAATGTTTGGTTACCAATATCTTCTATCAGTTGCTAATTTTGGATCAACAGTAGCTTTGGTTACCTTGGTATGAAGGTTTGGTTACCTTGCTATGAAGGTTTGGTTACCAACTGCACTATGAAAAATCTGAAGGTGTGGAGGTGGATTGGTTCAACAGTAGCTTTGGTTACCTTGGTATGAAGGTTTGGTTACCTTGGTATGAATGTTTGGTTACCAACTGCACTATAAAAAAACTGCAGGTGTGGAAGTGGATTGGTAACCTAGGTATGAAGGTTTGGTAACCTTGCTATGAAGGTTTGGTTACCTTGGTATGTCTGTCACTTTGATTTATTCATACAACTTAAAAAATTCTCAACTGGAAATTTTGGTAAAGCCACATTATGTATTTTAGCATCAAAACCCCTTTACATAATAAACATGATTTCCAAATTCTGCCTAAGAGACGACAACTTTCTTTCTCTTTGGTTAACAAAGAACTACTAAAAAATCTACATGACTGATGGGAAGGGCGATTACTAGAACGCCTGACGTGTAGAAACTCGAAAGTATTCCTGCTCCAATACCCTGACCCCATCATCATCGCTTCCAGCATATCTAGCATTTAAATTTACGTTTGCAGGATAATAATCATAACCAGAACTCTGTATACTTGGAGGTCCCCATGTAACCTGATTTCTTCTAGGGCCATTACTAACTCTGTCATGAAGAAGGAAAAAAGAGGATGAAAAAAAAAGAGGATGAAGAAAAAAGAGAGAGAAACAGGAACAAAGATCAAAAATGGGTCTGCTGTGTTTGAATAAGAAAATAATAATTTACGGGAAGAGATATGGAAAATCATTAATACTAATCCCCTAAATTAAGGAATCATAATTGCATATTAATCTCTTAAATTAAGGAATCCTAATTGCACTAATATTGTAAATATATATGATAAAGTGTCATATTTTTGTAATTATTTTATGGATGTATGATTTTTGTAATTACTTTTAAAAATGTACTATAATATATAATTGTTCCTAAATATTAAAGCAAATAATCAATATGTGAGACTGTGAGTGACTGAGTGCTGTCGTGATGAGTTCGTCTCCTTCATCTGAATTACAAATAGTCTCCTTCACAGTTCACACAAATAGTTCGTCTCCTAGACTCCTTCACACAAATAGTTCATCTCCTTCCCACAAATCAATCCATCTGAAAAGCAAATAATCAATTGAGCTTCTCCAGCGGACTTCGACTCCTTGAGCCCTTCATCACTATTTAATTTCAAGTATTAATTCTATTTTTAGGGTTTTGAAATTAATTGTTTTGTTTATGAGATTTAGAAGCATTGTTTAATTTAATTGGGCTTGATGACTGATTGAGTAGATTTGTTTATGCTATTATAGATTTATTTATGCTATTATGAATCAAGTGAAAAATTTAATCTCTTTTCAAGTCAAGCTAATTAAGAACTACCTCCAACTCAACTATGTCACAAGAAAGGTTGAATGGATTATCCATCCTATCCATTGAACATGAGATGGCGGATAAGATTGATTGTGCGGATATTATTAATACTTTTGCTGGTAAAACTGCAAGAAGGAAGATATTCAAGTGATGTCTTTGAATTGATTACTTTTTTGACTTAGTGATAATATGATATCTAAATGATTCTTTGGAAATATTGAAATAGTCGGTTATTATATCTGGTATTCTTTCGTATTGATGCTCTTTTGTTCAGGAAAAATTCTTCTTTTTTTATGCCTATTTTAATAGCAATTCGCAAAAGGCCCATTTTTTATCGTCCATCAGTAGTTCTTCAAAACTCGTGGTTTCATTTCTAACGTTTGTGCCAACAAACAAACACAACATGAAAAGATGGAAGGTAGCCAGCCTCACTTGTCATCTTACTCATTCCCCAGCTATGTTCGATAAAACTAAATAAAAATTTTTGAACGTATAAGAAAATTTAAATGTAATAAAATAATTGAATATGAAATAAAATAATATGTTTGATAATTGTTTGTCTAAAACATCTAAAAACGTGTATTATTTTATTTTAACATTCTGGACTGTTATAAACAAATTTATTATATAATTATTGTTCGGGAGCATTTTACCGACCTTCGGGTAGGCTGAAGGCTTGATACCAGAAGGGGATGGTGAGCCCATTAGTTTCTTGAATTCGCATAACGGGTTGGTTAGGAATATAAAAACTAACAACCTTACGAAAACAATCAATTTTAGCATGATGAGTTGTTAACCAATCAATCCCTAAAATCACATCAAATGCAAGTATTTTCAACGGAATAAGATCGGCAGGTAATGTGATGGTTCCAACTTGAATCAAATAAGATTTATAAACAGTAGATGTAATGAAAGCTTCTCCTAACGGAGTCTCAACAGATAAGCTAAAGTCTAATTTCTCCGGAGTCAAGTTCAAACGTTGAGCACAAGCAGTAGAGATAAAGAATGGGTAGAACTGGTATCTAATAAGGTATAAACTTTGCAAAAGTTTATGATTAGCTTACCCGTGATCACCTCGTTCGGGTTCCTCACGTTTTGGACAGTCACGACAAACGCTCTTCTAGAACCACCGACTTTAACTTGTCCAATACAGCCTTTGGAGTCAACATCCCAGTTGAACTTGGTTTCGCAACAAGACAATCTCTAACTATATGACATTCATTTCCACAGTTATAACACACCTTGGATTGTTGTGGGCGGTTTGAATGATGTGTCCTCTTTCCGCATTTATAACAAACGACCGATGATCGCTTCTCCTCCCCTAGAAACAGTTGGTGCTGACGTATTCACGTTATCGTTGTTGTACCTTCTCTTTTTGAAATCACCTCCCGACTCGCTTCTTCTATTTTCATGGCCACGATTACCACTAGAGTGGTTACCGCTTTTGTCCTAATGTTTTCCTCCCCACTGGTTTTTATTGCTCCGATGACTGTTGCCACCGGTATGACCCTAGTTGTGGTCCCTCGGTTGAACATAATCATTATCTTGCTCTAATAATTGTGTCATGTTTACAACATCTGAATATAAAATAAATAAATTTATGAGAGATAAGATATTGCCGAATATCGGGTTTTAAACCTCTCGTAAACATCCTCGCTATTCGCCTCTCATTCTCTACCAAATGAGGTGCAAACCCGATAACTCGTGAACTTCATTGCACTCGGGACACCGCCATGTTGTTTTGTTCCAGACTAATAAACTTTACCTCCTTCATATGACTAATACTTTCAGAAAATTACTTGTCATTAAACAGTTTATGAAACGTTTCTCAAGACATGTTGAGTGCGGCAGGCTGGGTACGCTTCACAGATTCCCACCAATAATCTGTCTCACCACGGAACATAAAGGTGGCGAATGGAACCTTCTGTTCCTCCGTGCATCCTAAGACATCAAATATCTTGGTAATTTTGTTAACCCACGTTTCTGCCTTGATCGGATCTGGCTTTCCCACAAATTATGGTGGTCCCAACTCTTTGAATTGCTTGACTGTGACAAGCCGCGCATTACTATCATTTCCACCCGTATTTTGTACACGAGTCTCCCTCGTCTGTTTTTGCATGAACTGCAAAAAGCTTCTAAACATTCCATCATTCATCATTTGTTCGGTAGTATTGTTTACAGGAGGAATATTGCCTTCATGTTGCATGTTCCTCTGGGTGGTGATTAAAGGTGTCTCCACGGTCTCATTCACTCCATTGTTAATATTTCCAGCTGCCACAAAACAAGGTTTAATTAACAAATTAACATATCACATATTAACCATATGCTCCGACTGACCAACCAAATAAGCTTAGGTATGACACACTAACGAAGGATTACCTGCCTCTCCCTCCTAGTTCTATTTCCCGATATCTCGCCAGACCATATCCCTAAGCTCGATATTAACCGTGACGCCCCCAAAATAGGTATACATCACCCATTCTCGAAGTCGCTAAATACATGGTACGTAAAACAAATACAACTTCATTAATACAATTGTCGTGTAAAAATACGACAACACATATCTTATGAGTTTAAATACAAATATTGTCTAATAGATGATTCAAACTCAAAAGGAGTTCTCAAGTATAATTATTGATACACTATTTTATAAAAATAGTGAGGATCGCTAAAATAACTTTCTAGAATCATCACTCCATACCCCGGCTAGTTCCTGCTAAATTCTCACCTCCTGAGAAGAAAAAAGGAACAAAAAGGAAAATGGTGAGCTCAACTAGCCCAATAAAGAATATTATGGCTAAGATAATATACAACAAATTATCATTAGTCTTCAACAGGAAAAATCGATAGAATATAATAGATAACAAGTTTTAGATCAACAACTCGCAATAAAACAACAATCCATTAGAAGAGTCAAGAGAAAATGAATTCTACTATCTTCTAAGACTTAAAAGTTCATCATCAATATTTTATCCTTGTAACATCAATCAATATACATCTTGAATCAAATATTTATCTTTGCACTACAGGCCATAGATATTCATTCGTATTACCAGTTGGTCATGTTCATCTCAACACCTATTCATCTTTGCACTATGGGCCAAAGATATTCATCAGTTAATCATTCATCTTTACACTACAGGTCAAAGATATTCAGTAATATCATCATTTAGGATCGAGGATGATGAAAAATATCTTAAAGAAAACGAATCCAGTGAGATAAAAGATCAAATATTAGAGATTCGTACTTTAGTTTATCCAAGTTCAAAAATACCTTATAATAATCAATTATAGAGCAAAATTCAAAAATAAAGATTAAAACATGGATACAATCAAAGATAGTAACCATAATAGACAACTTAGACAAAGAAAAGAAAATTTCATTTTTTCTCATAATAAGGTCGATTCGTGAATAAAGGTCAGATATCGTGAATAAGAACTCCCACACAAAAAGATAGAAATTCTATAATAAAATTTATATCAATATTTCTGCATAATGATATTGAAGAATATAATATCATTTACGAAAAAAATAACATACCTTACCTCAAAAGAACAAGACTCCAAATTTGAAATATCAAGTATAAAATTTCAAGGAAACTTGCAATCTTTGAAAGAACTCACAAAGTATCTAAATACTCACAAAATACGCTCGATAATATAGAGAAAAAGAGAGAAAAAACTTGTTTCTGGTGTGATTTTCAATTCTAATCTAAGCACTTATTTATAGGAAAATGCTAGAACGCCAAAGCAGACTAAAATAATAAAATAATATTTTTTTTCCTACACACACCTTTGAACACAATTATCAGCCCACCACACTTGAAAAAATAATTCAGCACATTTTATCAACAAAGGACAAAAGTGGGTCCCACCCATAATTTTAATAAAAATATTTATTTCTGAAAATTCAATAATTCATAATAAATATTTCTTTTATCAGAAAAATACGAATTTTATGTCCATTCCATAAAAAATTAAATTCTCTACAATTTTGTAGATTTAAGTTTTTTCAAATTCTAAACAGAAAATGTCTGAAATCCACATACGGATGATTTTTAATACCTCCATACCGACAAAATACTGATAAAATACATCAGCATTAATTCCATGATTTAAATCCACATAAAATAAATATTTTCCAATCCATCCACATAGAATAAATATTTCATTATCATATAAATCAATAATTAATTATTTATAAATCCCTAAAATCACATCAAATGCAAGTATTTTCAACGAAATAAGATCGACCGGTAATGTGATGGTTCCAACTTGAATCAAGTAAGATTTATAAACAGTAGATGTAATAAAAGCTTCTCCTAACGGAGTCTCAACAGATAAGTCAAAGTCTAATTTCTCCGGAGTCAAGTTCAAACGTTGAGCACAAGCAGGGGAGATAAAAGAATGGGTAGAAACGGTATCTAATAAGGTATAAACTTCACAAAAGTTTATTATTATCTTACCCGTGATCACCTCGTTCGCGTTCCTCACGTTTTGGGCAATCACGATAAACGCTCTTCCAGGAACCACCGACTTTGACTTGTCCGGGACAGCATTTGGAGTCAACATCCCCGTTGAACTTGGTTTCGCAACAAGATAATCTCTAGCTATATGACATTTCTTTCCACAGTTATAACACACCTTGGATTGTTGTGGGTAGTTTGGGCTGATGTGTCCCTCTTTTCCACATTTATAACAAATGACCGATGATCGTTCTCCTCCCCTAGAAACAATTAGTGCTGACGTCTTCACGTTATCATTGTTACAATTATTGATACATTATTTTACAAAAATAGTGATGACTGCTAAAATAACTTTCTAGAATCATCACTCCATACCCCGGCTAGTTCTTGCCAAATTCTCATCTCCTGAAAAGAAAAAAGGAACAAAAAGGAAAAGGGTGAACTCAACTAGCCCAGTAAATAATATTATGACTAAGATAATATACAACAAATTATCATTAGTCTTCAACAAGGAAAAATCTGATAGAATATAATAGACAACAAGTTTTAGATCAACAACTGCAGCGGAAACAACAATCCATTAGAAGAGTCAAGTAGAAAATGAATTCTACTATCTTCTAAGATTTAAAAGTTCATCATCAATATTTTATCCATGTAACATCAATCAATATACATCTTGAATCAAATATTCATCTTTGCACTACAGGCCATAGATATTCATTTGTATCACCAGATGGTCATGTTCATCTCAACACATGTTCATCTTTGCACTATGGGCCAAAGATATTCATCAGTTAATCATTCATCTTTGCACTACAGGCCAAAGATATTCAATAATATCATCATTTAGGACTGAGGATGATGAAAAATATCTTAAAGAAAATAAATTCAGTGAGATAAAAGTTAAAATATTAGGGATTCGTACTTTAGTTTATTCAAGTTCAAAAATACCTTGTACTAATCAATTATGGAGCAAAATTCAAGAATGAAGATCAAAACAAGGAAACAATCAAAGATAGTAACTATAATGCATAACCTGCACAAAGAAAAGAAAATTTCATTTTTTTGTGAATAAGGTCAGATTCGTGAATAAAGGTCGTCATATACGTGAATAGTAACCCCGACATAAAAAGGTAAAAATTTCACAATAAAATTCATATCAATATTTCTGCATAATGATATTGAAAAAAATAATATCATTTACGAAGAAAATAACATCCCTTACCTCAAAAGAATAAAGACTTCCTATCAAATATCGTGTATAAGTTTCAAGGAAACTTGCACTGAATAACAACTCACAAAGTTTCTAAATACTCACAAAATACGCTCGATAATATAGAGAAAGATAGAGAAAAAACTTATTTCTGGTGTGATTTTCAATTCTAAATTAAGCACCTATTTATAGGAAAATGCTAGAACGCCAAAGCAGACTAAAATAATAAAAACATTTGAAAAATGAAAAATTATTTTTTTCTACGCACACCTTTGAACATAATTATCAACCCACCACATTTGAAAAATTAATTCAGCACATTTTATCAACAAAGGACAAAAGTGGGTCCCTCCCATAATTTTAATAAAAATATTTATTTCTGAAACTTCAATAATTCATAATAAATAGCCATTTTCTCAGAAAAATACAAATTTTATCTCCATTCCATAGGAAATTAAATTCTCTACAACTTTGTAGATTTAAGTTTTTCCAAATTCTAAACAGAAAATGTCTGAAATCCACATACGGATGATTTTTAATACCTTCATACCGATAAAATACTGATAAAATACTTTAGCATTAATTCCATCATTTATATCAACACAAAATAAATATTTCCCTATCCATCCACATAGAATAAATATTTTTTTATCATATAAATCAATAATTAATTATTCGTAAATAATATTACAGAATCACAATTATGACAACCAGGTCGTTCCCAGGAAAGAAGGGGCTTTCCGATAAAGATTTCTCCTTATTGGCGCGCAATTAGGTGACCAAACCCCTTTTCTAGACAAAACTTCCTTAGACATTGCCAATAATGTTATCTAACAATATTATTCAAATAATATGAATTATTGATCTGATAATGGAGATATTGTGCAGTGACAATTATTGAAATAACAATAATATAAAATATCAACGTAGCAATTATTGAATAAATAAAATAAAATAAAATATTGAATAAAGAATTATCGTAATAATTATTGAGTAGTGCCTTCTTACGTAAGAATCAATAATTCAAAATATCGCGCAATCACTGCAAAGCTATCGCGCAACCACGCCAGACATCAGATTTTAACCAACGGGTATTCCAACAATTGTTAATTCGTAAATAACTACGCCATTATTTATAAAAACTCAAACTTTTCGCTTTCTTCATCCGACTGCTTTTCCGTTATAGGACCCACAATGATGATCGCTGCGTCGCATTTAATATTCTCCGACAGTAAGAATATTCCACGACCAAATGAATATTCCCCGACAACAATGAATATTTTATAACCACTTGCTTATTTTATAAAATTTGCACATTTCACCCATAACCAAAGAATTATATCAAATTAACACCTTATTATTCACAATAATAAATAGAGGAAATTCGATTTTATTTATAAAAAGTTGGGGTCTTAGAACCTTCCCTTCTTATGAAATTTCGTCCTCGAAATTGACGTACGTACCTGGTGTTTCGAAAAGGTGAGGATACCTCATTTTTATTTCTGATTCCAACTCCCAGATCATTTCTTCAATAGCATGGTTCCTCCACACAATCTTGTGGTATAACCTTTGTGCGTAGGACATGCTCTTTCATATCCAAGATCTTAATAGGTACCTCTCCGTACGTTAAATCTTCGGCTATCTCGTTTGGTTCTAACTCAATAATGTGGTTCGGGTCTTTCACATATTTACGAAGCATAGTTATGTGAAAAATATTATGAACACGAGACATGCTTGGAGGTAATGCGAGCCTATATGCCACATTTTATATTCGGTCAAGAATCTCAAATGGACCAACAAATCTTGGATTGAGCTTTCCTCTTTTCCCAAATCTTATAACTCTCTTCCATGGAGTAATACGTAACAATACATGATCCCCAATATTAAATTCCACGTCCTTTAGATGAAGATCTGCATAACTCTTTTGTCGATCTTGTGTCATTTGTATATGTTGTCGAATCACTTGGATCTTTTCTTTAGTTATGTGTATCAATTTTGGTCCCAACAACGTTACTTCACCCACCTCGTCCCAGTATACTGGAGAACGATATTTTCTTT
Organism: Panax ginseng; assembly: GCA_020205605.1. Taxonomy (NCBI): domain Eukaryota; kingdom Viridiplantae; phylum Streptophyta; class Magnoliopsida; order Apiales; family Araliaceae; genus Panax; species Panax ginseng. The sequence continues at coordinate 127,554,821 of CM035138.1, read as the reverse complement.
CACACAACGCCTCGAATGGATCTATGCCTATACTTGTTTGATAACTGTTGTTGTAGGAGAATTCCACCAATGGCAAGTGTAGGGTTTCGGCACAGAAACGCACAGCGGAATATAAAAATTTATAAAGAAATTTCCGAAACCCAACACAGGATCCATGTGAAACAAAATTAATTTAGAGGTTTAGAATTTATACCGATTATGGAATACTCTGAAACTGCTTTGAATCTCCAACGCAATCCAACCGAATAGCGTCTCTATGGTATCCACACGAACGCTTGCGAATCATCGAACGATTCTGCAATTGAAGGGAGCTGCGGTACTAGCCACCAAAGGAATGGATTTTCGAAATTTCTCTCTAGTCTCTCTCTAAAAGCGGCTAGGGTTTTTTTGTTATAATTCGTCACCTAAAATGGCTACTATATATCATATATATAGTAGTTAATAGGAATTAATCAAAACCCTAATTTAATTAAAATAAAATCTGAATTTATATATATATCATATCTTAATTAAGTCTTACTTAATTAATATATATAAATATATACAAATCATCCTTTTAATTTAAATTCGTGATTTAAATACTATCAATCATATTGATATATTTAAATCCTTACAATTTAAATTAATTCCCTTTTAATTACGTTCTATGTGTATGACCTTATATGTTATTATTACGTTGGCAATAATTTTAAAATCATATTATAAAACTATAAACAGCGAGCGGCATCTAGTAATGCATCACTGCTACCCAAGTAATAATAAGATCGATGATTCGATGCAACCTTTTCGTGACCAATGTTTCAATGTAATTTAATCTTTTTAACCTTAATATTCTAGATTAAACTCGAGCCATGGAATGTGTCATACTCTTCATAATTTAATATGAGTTTTTCTTGATCAATGAGTAGACTATGTGAAACAAATCACTATTTGAGCATGGTCATGCATTTCATAGTCCTACTCAATCAAGAGGCCTATGGATATCACCCCTAATAAATAGGAGGGTTAAATTCCATCTAGATCACTCATATTCCTCACACGATTCATGATGTACCCAATAATCACCTTTATAGTCCACCCTATTAAAGGTGACCTTTGATGATATCAAAGTACATAAATTCTCATGTAGTAATATAGTGATTTCAGATCGGAGGACCATTACATCATTATCACTATGAGAATCGCTAATGACACTTTGCATAATGCTCCACATAGAATTCTCACGGTGGGTCTGTCCAGTACATCGTTCTCTAACACGTACCCATGCATTGACTTTGTGAGATCCCAAAATTTATGAAATAAAAGAATTCAATTTTCTTATAATTATTATTTTATTTAGTAAATGGTTAAATTGATAAAAGGTTAAAGTTGAGGGTGATATGTGAAATTTTTTCAAAGTAAACAAGTTGTCATAAAATAATCGGTGGTAAAAGTACAGTAATACGAGTGGTTGCATATTAACACACGGAATTGATTATTGATGCTTACGTGAGAAGTCACTCAGTTTTGTTCAATTATTACTACAGTAATTGTTGCAAAGTATCTCACGTTATTTGATTCAATTATGTCGATATTTTATATATTATGAAATCAATAATTGAGATGACAAGTTATTCATATTATTATTTACATAATTAACAATGTCTAGAAAGTTCTGTTGGGGAGAGGTTTGGTCACCTAATTGCCCGCCAATAGGAAAAAATCCTTATCGAAAAGCCCCCTCTTTCCTGGGAACGATCTGGTTGTTAATATTGCGAGTTATAATAATAATGAATAAATATTATTAAAAATATTGAGTTGATTTTTATGAGTATTTGATGTAAATTTTGCTTATTTTATGGAGCCCCATTTACCCAATTTTCAAAATAATCCGTAGAAAATTATTTAATATAATAAAGGTGGGGCCCATATATGGGGCCACATATAGACCCATACGTGTTGAAAAGTTTGAATTGGAATTGGGGGTGTGGGTGTGGGTGGGGGGTGTGGGGGTGGGGGGGGGGGAGGGAGGAGTTGTCGTAGGATTGAGGTAATATTATATATATATATATATATATATATATATATATATATATATATATATATATATATATATATTATAAGTTTTGTTTTACATGAAAAATAGAATTTATTATATTTTATTTAAAGTTTTGTTTTATTAGAATATTTTATTGCACAGTAATGAATAGTAAAATCAAATTTTCAAAAAAAATTCCGCCAGTTGCGTCCGTGATTATTTCCACTGTGCAGTCCGTAAATATAATTTTTAAATAGTATCCTTCTATTCTCCTATAAATAGGATTCTTAGTTAGAATTGAAAATCACACCAGAATTAGAGAATTCTTCTTCTATAATATTAAGCGTATTTCTTTCGAGTTTTAGAAAGTTTTGAGCGTAGAAAACAGTGAAAGTTTTCTTCAAAAATATCCCCGCTATACTTGTTGGAATACTCTTCTTTTCAAGGTAATGGGTATTATTTATTTTATATTCGCTTACGATATTATTTTTTTGTATTCGTAAGAAATTTTATATCGTTCAATATTCGCAAGAAATATTATTTTCGTTTAATATTCGTAAGGAATATCATATTCGTTTATTATTCGTAAGGAATATTATTTTTATTTAATATTCGTACGGAATATTATATTCGTTCAATATTCGAAAGGAATATTATTTTCTTTTAATATTCGTAAGGGATATTATTTTTGTTTAGTATTCGTATAAAATAATATTTTTTTCCATACTCTGTAGTATCTCAGCAAATTTATTAACGATAGAAATATCATTCAAAACTGTGACTCTCATCCAAGACTTGGATAGCACATGTAATGAAAGTTTCTCCTAACGGAGTTTCAACCGATAAGTCAAAGCCTAATTTCTCTAGAGTCAAATTTAAACGTTGAGCGCAAGTAAGAGATAAAAGAATGGGTAGAACCTGTATCTAATAAGGTATAGACTTCGCAAGAATTTATAATTAACTAACCCGTGGTAACTTCGTTCGGGTTACTCGCTTTTTGAGAAGTCACAAAAAACGCTCTTCCTGAAACCACCGACTTTGTTTTGTCCGTATCCACCTTTGGTGCCACCGTGCCAGCTGGACTTGACTTTGGTGCATGACAAAATCGGGCTAGGTGACCTTCTTTTCCATAATTATAACATGCTTTGGACTGCATCGTGCAGCTTGGACTGATATGTCCCTCCCCTCCACATTTGAAGCATACAATTGGTTGTCGTTCTCCTTCCTTGAAAACGGGTGTTGGTGCTGCTATCATTCCATCATTGTTGAACCTTCTCTTCTTGAAATTTCCACTCCTATTATCTTGGCCATGATTACCACCGAAGTGGTTACCATTCTTGGCATGATAATTTCCCCCACAATGGTTATCATTGTTCCGATGGTCGTTGCCACCGGTATGATTATTATCGTGTTGTTGGTCGTTGCCTTTTGGTTGTGCTGACTCATTATCGCGCTCTAATAACTGAGCCCTATTCACAACATATGAATACAAACATAATTTGTGAGAAATGAGGTATTGGCGTATTTCGGGTTTCAAACCTCTTAGAAACATTCGCGTCATTCGCTCCTCATTATCGACTAAATGGGATGCAAACTGGGATAACTCCGCAAATTTAACCTCGTACTGCGATACGGTCATTTTATTTTGCTCCAACTTGATAAACTCCACCTCATTTATGTGATGAATACTTTCGGGAAAGTACTTGTCGTTGAATAACTCTTGGAACTTCTCCCAAGACAACTTGAATGCGTCAGGCTGGGTACGTTTTACATATTTCCACCAATAATCTGCCTCTTCATGCAACATAAAGGTGGTGAAGGGAACCTTTTACTCCTCGGAGCATCCCAAGACATCAAATATCTTGGTGATCTGCTTTAACCACGTCTCCGCCTTAAGTGGTTCTGGCTTTTCTAAAAACTCTGGCGGTCCCAGCTCCTTGAATTTCTTAGCAGTGACCAGCCGTGGTTGCCATTGTTTCCACCTGCATTTTGAACAGGAGCCGCTCTCGCCTGATGTTGCATGAATTTCATAAAGCCTCTGAACATCCCATCGTTCACCATTTCATCAGTGTTATTGTTTATCTGAGGATTATTATCTTCCTATTTCACATTATCCTGGGTATTGATCGTTGGTGACTCAACGGTCTCATGTGCTTCATTGCTGATCTCAACATTTTCGAATGCCATTGTCAAATACTGCCACAAAATAAGGGTTAATTGACATACCACATATTATCCCTATACTCTGACCGACCAATTAAATACCAAATAAACTTAGGTAGGTCATACTAGCGAAGAAATTCCTCATCTCTCCCCTCCTAGTTCTTGTCTCACATCTCAGCCAAGGATCATATCCCTAAGCTTTGATACCAACTGTGACGCCCCCAAAATAGGTATACATCACCCATCTTGAGTCGCCAAATACATGGTACATAAATCAAATACAAACTTAATTATACAACTGTCGTGCAAAATACGACAAAACATAGCTGATAGTTTAAACAAGAATATTGCCTTCTAGACAATATTCACTCTCAAATAGAGTCTTCATTACATTTATTGTCACACTATTTTATAGAATAGTGAGGACTACTAAAACAACCATCTGGACCATCAATCATTTCCCCAGACTCGCCCCATTTATATTCTTATTTCAAGAGAGAATAAAGTGAAAGAAAGGGTGAGCTCAACTAGCCTAAGAAGAAATATTATGACTAGGATAATGCAGAATAAATTATCCTTAGCCTTTAACAGTATAACAACTGATAGAATACAATAGACAACAAGTTTTAGATCAACAACTGCAGCGAAATAAGCAATCCATTAGAAGAGTCAAGTAGAACATAAAATCTACTATCTTCTATGATTTAAAAAGTTTTTCATCAAATTTATCGCTGAGACTCAGCTTAATAAATAAAATCAAACCATCCCTGCACCACGACCAAGAATATTCATGTAATCATCAATGGTCATGATTATACCGAATAATCCCTGGTCATAATCATACCAACAACTTTCCATCAATGACCTACATGACAATGAGTAATTTCACCACATCATTCGTCACATTACGGTCATGATTATACCGAATAATCCCTGGTCATAACCATACCAAGTCTATCTATTCACGTAAGCCAAAGATGACTTTCATCACAATATAAGCATGAGGATGATGACAATGACATAATAATTCAATAAAACAAGTTCAAGGATAAATTTTAAAGATTTATAAATTAATTTATCCAGGAACCAATAACGTCTAAATTGTCAACATGATACTTCTTTGTAGAGTAAAATTCAAGAATAATATTCATGTACCAAAAATAATTTGGACAGAAAAGAAATATATTTTTCGGGAAAATAGTACCTTGTGAATAGTACTTCTGGAATAATACCTCGTGAATAGTACCCTGACATGAAAAGTACACTAAATACCCGAGTGAATAATATTCGGGTGAATAGTAATTTGGGTGAATAGTAACCCGTGAATAGTACTCCTTTACAAAAAGTGCCCCGAATACCCGAGTGAATAATATTAGAGTGAATAGTAACCAGGTGAATAGTAACCCGTGAATAGTAACTCGTAAATAAAATACCGAATAAAATTATATTTCATGACGAGTACAAAAGAAATGATATCTCATATGAGTATAATAGAATATACGAAACTACAAATGGATTTTCACCCACCGTAAGCGTAATCCACGTATATGCATCATTTCCATAATTTAATAAGGAATGAATACAAAGGATCATTCACCATGCATGCGGTAGTCCACACGACATGAGTTATTCAAAAGAATAATAATAAAGAATAGAACCGGTCATGCGTAATCCGCATGCATGGATATTCCAACAGATAATAAAGAATGGAACCAGTCATGCGTAATTACATGTATGTGATATTCCAAATGAATAATAAAGAATGGAATAACAACAGATTCACCGAGCATGCGATAGATCCAGCATATCGAGTTATTCCAATGTAATAATAAAGAATGGAATAACAGAAGAATTTTATCATGTATGTGGTACTTCGCATAAACAGGTTATTCCAACATAATAATAAAGAATGGAATAACAACCCTTACGAGTATTGAAAGAATATAACTCTCTTCATGAATACGTAAGAATAATACTCCTTACCTTAGAAAAAACTGGATACTGAAATAGTTAGGTAGCAGACTTCTCTTCTTCTTTCTCTCTATAATAATTGCTCTATAGCTTTTGTGAATTGGTGAGAAATGAAGGAAGAATGAGCTTCTATTTATAGGAAAATATAGTTTTGATAATTGCAAGTTTTGGGGCTCGAAATATTACAGTATAATACATTCCTCTTTTTCTTCATTTTTAATTTAGTCCTGCAAGTATTATAAAACATGCACCACCTCCCCTAATAGTAAATCATATGAATCAATAGTAAATCATTTGACTCAGTAGTTCTAATCATGTGGAAAAAATTATTATAGTATAGTACCTTCATCTATACCTCTATTTTTAATTTAGTCATGCAAGTATTATCAATCTTGCACCAACTCCCCTAATAGTAAATCATGTGAATCAATAGTAAATCATGTGACTCAATAGTTCTAATCATGTGAAAAAAATAATTACAGTATAGTACATTCATCTATACCTCCATTTTTAATTTAGTCATGCAAGTATTATCAATCTTGCACCAACTCCCCTAATAGTAAATCATGTGAACACATAGTTATAAGCATGTGAATTAATAGCAATTAATTGCTCATTTATTCGGCTAATTACCCGATTGGTCAATATAACCTCCCAACATTGATTATTATCAAAATAAATGTCGATTTCCACTAACACTAATAATCCCAACACAATAGAAATAACAATTTCATCTTTAACCAATACGAACTTATTCATCATTAATATTATAACTCACAATATTTAACAACCAGGTCGTTCCCAGGAAAGAGGAGGCTTTCCGATAAGGATTTCTCCTTATTCGCGCGCAATTAGGTGACCAAACCTCTCCTTGACAGAACTTCTAGACATTGTCAATATTGTAAATAATAATATGAATAACTTTATCGTCTCAATTATTGATTTAATAATATATAAAATATTATGCAGATGATACTGTGATAATAATTGAATCAATAATATGAGAGATATGATACAGCAATTATTGTAGAAATAATTGAGTTTAACTAAGTGACTTCTCACGTAAGCATCAATAATCAAATACCGTGTGCTACTATGTCACCACGTGTATTACTGTACTTTTACTACCGGGTAGTTCAGCAGTTTTATCGGTAATACTTTCGCCGTTATTTTTATAAAAAGATAATTTTATCGTTTTCTAACTACGACAATACTTCCGTTATGGGATCCACCAATGATTGTGCCGTCGTACGAATTTTCCTTGTTAAAACGAATATTCCCCGACCAATCAAATATTATATAACCACTTGCTTACTTTGCAAAAAGTTTCACATATCACCCTTCACTTTAACCTTTTATCAATTTAACCATTTACGAAATAAAATAATAATTCTAAGAAAATTGAATACTTTCATTTCATTAAATTCGGGGTCTTACATTTTATCCCTGCAATCAATAATTGTTTCAAACCAACGAATTATATATGCACTACGGGCCAGATATTCATTTGTATCACCAGTGGTCATGATCATGCCAAACACATATCCATCTATGCACTACGGGCCAAAGAGGACTTTCACCTCAAATATTTATCTGTAACATTAAAGGTCATGATTATACCAATACACAATTCCTAGTCATAATCGTACCAATCAACAGTCTATCTTTGCACTACGGGCCAAAGATGACTTTCAGCGCAATATAAGCACGAAGATGATGATAATGATATAAAGAATGAATCAAGTGAGATCAATGATAAATATTAGAGATTTATAATTTAATTTATCCAGAGTTTAAGAATGTTCAAATTGTCAACATGATCACAATTATGGAGTAAAATTCAAGAATGATATTTAAGATTCAAATTTCAAAGATAATTTGGACAAAGAAAATAAACTAAATTCTGTCGTGAATAGTATTTTGGCATGAATAGTATCCCGCATGAATAGTACCCCGGCATGAATAGTATCCTAGATGAATAGTACCCCGACATGAATAGTACCCCGGATGAATATATTAAAATTTAATAAGAAAGTTTAGACCAATATTCTAATGAAATGATATTTGATGAAGCACAAATTACTATGGATATTCTACTAATTTCAGGAATTTTTAGCATTTAATAATAATGTTATATAAACAAACAATAATTTCATACCATAAATGGAGAAATATGAAAGAAAACGATATCCCTTGACGAGTACAAAAGAAATGATATCATATACGAGTATGAAAGAATATACGAACTGGAAATAGATTTTCACCCGTCATTCGATAATCCGCGTAGATAGATCATTTTCATAACTTAATAAAGAATGAATACGAAGGGTTATTCACCAAGCATGCGGTAATCCGCATAGATAGGTTATTTCCACAAATTAATAAGGAATAGAATGACTGTGACGCCCCCAAAATAGGTCCGCATAACCCATTCTGAATCGTCAAATACATGATACAGAAATCAAATACAACTTCAATTATAGAACTGTCGTGCAAAATACGACAACACATAGGCTGTGAGTTTTAATACAAATATTGTAAGACCCCAACTTTTTAATGAATAAAATCAAATTTCCTTTATTTATTATTGTGAATAATAAGGTATTAATTTGATATAATACTTTGGTTATGGGTGAAATGTGTAAATTTTTAAAATAAGCAAGTGGTTATATAATATTCATTGTTGTCGAGGAATATTCGTTTGGTCATGGAATATTCTTTCTGTCGGGGAATATTCGTACGACAGCGCAGCCATTTGTGGGCCCCATAATGGATAACGGTCAGATAAAGAAAACGACAAAATTGAATAACTGCGTAGTTGTTACCAATTAAGATCTGTTGCAATACCCGGTGGTTAAAATACGATAATACTCGGTCGGCATAAAGATAGCACCAGATTATTACAAGATTGTTGAATTATTGATCCTTACTATATGAAGAAGCACTACTCAAAAATTGTCACGATGAGCTTATCGCTCAATATTTTATTTTATTGATTCAATAATTGTCATGTTGATATTTTATATTATTGTTTTCAATAATTGTCACCGCATGATATCTCCATTATCGGATCAATAATTCATATTATTTGAATAATATTATGAGATAGCATTATTGGTAATGTCTAGAAAGTTCATCGAGGAGAGGTTTGATCACCTAATTACAAGGCCAATGAGGGAAAAACCTTATCTGAAAGCCCCTCTTTCACGGGACTACTGGTTGTCATAATTGTGATTCTATAATATTATTTGTGAATAATTAATTATTGATTTATATCATAAGGAAATATTTATTTGATGTGGATATAAATGATGGATTTATTTATGTGGTTATAAATGAAGGAGTTAATGTTGAGGTGTTTTATCAGTATTTTGTCGGATTGGAGGTATTAAAAGATCAAATCGATGTTATTACAACTTTATTGTGTGAGTTATAATATTTAATCCGATCGTTGGATCGTTGTGATTTTTGGATATGTTATACATATATAAGTTGAGTATATGTCCACAAATTTTGAACCGTTAAAAATGAGCGTATAATTTGTTATGAATTTTAAGAGGTGACTGATTCAGAAATTAGGTTATAAATGATTTTGGTGGAAAATTCTAGAATTGGTGGGCCCCACTTTTGGTTGGTGAGAAATATGCTCAATTGAATTTTCAAATGTGGTGGGTGGGAATAGTAGCAGGTAAAGCCATCAGTTCTTGAGTTAAGTCCGATTCGAGCGTCTTAACATTTTCCTATAAATAGAGGGCTAAGTTAGAATTGAAAATCACACTAGAATTCATAAGTTTTCTCTCTTTTTCTCTCTAGATTATCGAGTGTATTTTATGAGTATTTAGATACTTGGTGAGTTTCTATTCATCGGTCTGAAGTTCTTTCAAAGACTATATCCAATTCCAAATGGAAGTATTATCTTTTTTGAGGTAAGGGATGTTATTTTCTTCGTAAGTGATATTATTTCTTCAATATCATTATGCCAAATATTGGTTGGAACTTTTATCAAATTTAGAACTTTTCATGTCGGGTTCTACTATTCACGAGTTACTATTCACGAATTACTATTCATGAGTTACTATTCACGAAGTACTATTCACGAAGCACGCCGATTGTTTCAGGAATTTCTATCTTTTGGTGTCGAGTTACTATTCACGATATCGACCTTATTCACGATATCTGACACTATTCTCGAATACTTTTAACTATTCACCAAAAATGAAATTTTCTTCTTTTTATCCAAGGTGTCTATTATGGTTACTATCTTTGATCAGATCCATGTTTTGATCTTTATTTTGAATTCGCTTCAAAATTGGTTATTATGAAGTATTTTTGAACTTGGATAAACCGTAATACGAATCTCTAAATTTGATCTTTTATCTCACTGGATTCGTTTTCTTTAAGATATTTTTCATCATCATCAGTCCTAAATGATGATATTATTGAATATCTTTGGCCAGAAAGTGCAAAGATGAATGATTAATCGATGAATATCTTTCGGCTCAGTAGTACAAAAAGATGAATGATTACACGATGAATATCTTTGGCCGTAGTGCAAAGATGAACAGTGTTGAGATGAACATGACCAATCGGTGATACAAATGAATATCTTTGGCTCAGAAAGTAAAAGATGAATATTTGATTCAAGATAAATATTGATTGATGTTACGGGGATAAAATATTGATGATGAACTTTTAAATCTTAGAAGATAGTAGAATTCTTTCTCTACTTGACTCTTCTAATGGATTGCTTATTTCGCTGCAGTTGTTGATCTAAAACTTGTTGCCTATTATATTTTATCAAATTTTTCCCTGTTGAAGACTAATGATAATTTGTTGTATATTATCTTAGTCATAATATTTCTTCTTGGGCTAGTTGAGCTCACCTTTCTTTTTCTGTTGTTCTCTTGTGAAATGAGAATATAGCCGGGACTAGTCGGGAATGGATTGACAAATCAGATGGTTGCATTAGTAGTCCTCACTATTCGTGAAATAGCGTATCAATAATTGTAATGAGGACCCTTTTGAGTTTTTATACCGCCTATTAGACAATAGTTGTATTCAAACTCACAAGATATGTGTTGTCGTATTTTGCACGACGATTGTATTACTGAAGTTGTATTTGTTTTTGTACCATGTATTTGGCGACTCAGAATGTGTTGGATGGAATGGACCTATTTTGGGGTCGTCACAGTTGTATCAGAGCTATAAGTAAAGAGCCCCGAGCCTCTCGCTGGTGACTTCCTGTTGATGGGGGATGCACCGGCCGCATCTCTCGTAGGGGACGCCTGCTTCTGGTGGCAAACTGATAAGTACCAATGTGAGGTGTAGTCCACTGATGGGACATTTGTCACAGTTGGTATCAAAGCTTAGGGATATGATCCCTAGCTGAGGTGTGAGATAAGAACTAGGAGGGGAGAGACGGGAAATTCCTTCGCTAGTATGACCTACCTAAGTTTATTTGGTATTTATTTTGTCGGTCAGAGTATTGGGATAATATTTTAATTTGTTTAATTAACCCTTGTTTCATGGCGATGTTAAGAATGGCGGTGGGAAATATTAACGATGGAGTGAATGAGACAGTAGAGACACCTTTAATCACCACCTGTGGGAACGTAAATAGGAGAAGACAATATTCCTCATGTAAACAACACTACCGAGCAAACGATGAATGATGGAATATTTAGGAGCTTTTTGCAGTTCATGCAAAATCGACGAGGAGACTTCGTGTACAAAATACGGGTGGAAGTGATATCAACGCTACGATCATCACATGACCAAGCGATTCGAGGAATGGGGACCACCAGAGTTTTGGAAAGCCAAAACCACTTACTACAGCGAGAGACGTGATATAAGCGATCACCAAGATATTTGATGTCTTAGGATGTTACGAGAGCAAAAGGTTCCTTTGCCACCATTATGTTGCGTAGGAGAAGGCGATTCTTTGGTGGGAATCGGTAAATCGTACTCAACTGCGCCAACCGATCAAGATGTCTTGGGAGAAGTTCCAAGAATTGTTCAACGACAAATACTTTCCTGAAAGTATTCGTCACATGAAGGAGGTTTGGTTCATCAAACTGGAGCAAAACAATATGAACGTGTCGCAGTACGAAGCTAAGTTTGCGGAGTTATCCCGATTTGCATCCCATTTGGTTGATAATGAGGAACGAATGACACGAATGTTTATGCGAGGTTTGAAACCCGAAATACGTCAATACCTCATTTCTCACAAACTTTGTTTATATTCGGATGTTGTGAATAGGGCTCGATTAGTGGAAGCGCGATAATGAGCCAACCCAAACCGGAAGGATAACGGCAGCAACAACACGATAATAATCGTGCCAGTGACAACGGTCATCTAACAATGATAACTATCGTGGAAGAAATTATCATGCCGTAAATGGTAACCACTTGGTGGTAATCATGGCCAAGATAATAGAAGAAATGATTCAAGTGGAAATTTCAAGAAGAAGATTTAACGATGACGGGAAGACGCCAAGACCAAACACCAACAACAAATTCTAGGGAGGAGAACAACCGCCAGCTTAGATGCTACATATGCGGGAGAGGATGGACATATAAGTCCAAACTATTCACGAATTTCCAAGATATGTTTTAGTTGTGGAAAAGACGGTCACATAGCTTCGATTTTGTCATGTAAATAACTCAAGTCCAAATGGGGACGGTGGCACCAAAGGCGGATACGGACAAAACAAAGTCGGTGGTTTCAAGAGGGAGTAACTTTAACGGTTAACGCGGGTTAGTTAATTATAAATTCTTGCAAAGTTTATACCTTATTAGATACTGGGTTCTACCCACTCTTTTATCTCTCTCTTTATACTCAACGCTTAAATCGACTCAAGAAGTTAGATTTTGACTTATTGGTTGAAACTCAGATTAGAGAAACCTTCATTACATGTGTTATCCAAGTCTTAGATGAGAGTCACAGTTTTTAAATGATATTTCTATTGTTAATAGATCTCCTGACGTATTCTCAAAGGACTTCTTAGCTTACCCTAGAGCGTGAAATCCAAGTCGAATTTTGTATTGACCCCAGTACAAAACCCATTTCTAAAACCCTTAAATATTTCTTCAACCAAAACGAACGTATAATGCGCCAAAGACGTTGGCTCGAGCTGTTGAAGCTTACGATCGTACCATTCAATACCATCGCGGGAAAGCGAACGTGGTAGCTGACTCGATGAGTAGAAGATCGTATGCGTTTACGAGTGCGATGTTGTTAACACTAAAACCCATTTCGTATAACTTACAAATGATGAAGATAGAGCTAAAGACTCTAGGGACCCACGTGAAGATAACGAATATACGAGTAGAATCTACTTTAATCGATAACGTTAAAACCGTTCAAGCTACACACTGGAGCTGATGAATATAAAGAAGAAGGTGCAAGAATGCATTATTCTAGAAGTAAGATTCGATGAAGAGAAGAAATCTCAAGCCTTCAATTTATTTGAAATCCTCGATCAAGTAGGAACTGTGGCCTATAGACTCGCCTTAACGCTAAGTATGCCACGTGTTCATAACGTTTTTCACGTATCGATGTTACGTAAATATGTGGATGACCCGAATCATATTATTGCGTTAGAACCAGACGAGATAGCCGAAGATTTAACGTACGAGGAGGTACCTCTCAAGATCTTGGATAGGAAAGAACATGTCCTATGCACAAAAGTTATACCTCAAGTTAAGGTTTTGTGGAGAAACCATGCTATTGAAGAAATGACATGGGAGTTAGAATCAGAAATGAAAGCGAGGTATCCTCACTTTTTCGAAACTCCAGGTATGTACGTCAATTTCGAGGACGAAATTTCATAAGGAGGGGAGGTTGTAAGACCCCAACTTTTTAATGAATAAAATCAAATTTCCTTTATTTATTATTGTGAATAATAAGGTATTAATTTGATATAATACTTTGGTTATGGGTGAAATGTGCAAATTTTCAAAATAAGCAAGTGGTTATATAATATTCATTGTTGTCGGGGAATATTCGTTTGGTCGTGGAATATTCTTTTTGTCGGAAATATTAAATGCACAGGTAGCGACCATTTGTAGGCCCCCATAAAGGATAACGGTCGATAAAGAAAGCGAAAAATTGAATAACGGCGTGGTTATTCTGAATTAAGATTGTTGGAATACCCTGGTTAAAAATACGATGTCTGGCGTGGTTGCATAAAGATGGCCAGTATTGCAGCAAGATTGTTGAATTATTAATCCTTACGTAAGAAGGCACTACTCAATAATTGTCACAGTAGTTATTGTTCAATATTTTATTTTATTGATTCAATAATTACTGCGTTGATATTTTATATTATTGTTGTTCAATAATTGTCACTGCACAGTATCTCCATTATCAGATCATTAATTCATATTATTTGAATAATATTATGAGATAGCATTATTGGCAATGTCTAGAAAGTTCTGTCAAGGAGAGTGTTGGGAGAATGCACATTATGATTTGATGTTTTAAAGTATATGTTCATGATTATTTGTATGGTCCTTAAATGAATATATGTACAAGGACTTAGTGATAGATCAAAATTGTTAGGCTGATCTAAGCTTTCAACGTGTATCATTCTGTTAAAGAATGTATAGATAGAAAGATCAAAATCTGTTAGGTTGATCTTAAGATGTAATAGATTAGTCTTGAAGAAATCATAGTGCATCGGTTTGATCAACATTACGTGAGTCAAGGCAGTAAAACGTAGAGCACGAAGATCGTAGTGTGTCTGCGCCTTGAAGAGACTCTTCAACTTAGTAGAGTGGTCCCAACGATTGCCGAGCTAACTCCACGATCGTAGTGTGCTGAAGGAAACATGAAGTTTACAAGTCAACGATCGTAGTGTGCTCTTAGGAACGTAGAGTCAACAACACGAGCAAGAGAAGATCGTAGTGTACGAAGGTTTTAAAGGGAAATCGTAGTGCTCTCAACTAATAGCATCGTAGTGTGCAAATATGTAAAAGACACTACGATCTAAATCGTAGAACACCATGATCCAAATCGTAGAGCATCATCTGTCTCACGTCAGAAAACGTCGAGCCTAATGATCTGTGTTTTCAACAAGTGAGGAATGGATCCCAGATGCTGCAGTACTCATCAGTCCCAGATTGTATGAAATATCCTTAGTATGTAACAAAGAAGCGTATTGAAGAAGCTAAGGATAGTACTATGGGTAAGAGGGACAAAACACATTTTCAGGTGGTAGGTGAGAAAGCAGCCTGCAGTGTCAGTGGGCCAGAATGCAGAATTCAGAAGATGTGTAGAAATGTCTCCATCACAGTACAGAAAGTTCAGATGCATTTAATGCCAAAACGGATGGATCCAACGGATAGTTTTCAACATCACATATATACAGATCAGACATATGATAGAGAAAATAAGTAAGCATTAATCAAACAACATGAACATCTCTCTCAAGCTCAACTCTACGGTCTGAGATATTGCAAAGCTTGCTCAGCTACTCAATTCTTAACGAACCAAGGCTTACACAAAAGAATCGAGTAGCAACCATCAAGAACTCAACAACTATCAATCAATCAAGAAGTATACCAAGTCTGCTGGACTTGAAGAGTTCGTAGTGAACTGTAAAAAAGCCAAGTCTGCTGGACTTGAAGAGTTCAAGAGTGAACTAGAGATGTTCTTAGACTGCTAGTCTAGAAGGAATCTGTGTGATTCAGAAGATTGTAAAAGACATCCTTAGTGGATATCCTACTAGCGTTGAGTAGAAGAGTGGACTAGAGCTTTGAGTGCTCTCGAACCACTTAAAAACAATCGTCTATATTACATTCATGTTATAACTGCTATATCTACTATAACTGCCTTACTCGCTCATAACTCCATTGCTTGGTAAAGAAGATTAAAACAAATACTAATTCCGCAAAGTTTTAATCATTATCTAAGAACAAGTTAAAACGAAAAGATTTTCAAATATCAATTCAACCCCCCCTTCTAGATAACTTGTGCCTACTAGAACTAACAATTGGTATCGAGGCGGGTTCTTTTTACAAATTACACGCTTTAGTAGATCCAAATGGCACTTTCATTACCAAGCGAATCCAGACCGGGAGGCAAAGAAGCCACCAATGTGCAACAAAGATAAATTTGTTAATCTGGAAAGTCGATGCAAAGCTTACGTGGACTCAATAGATGAAGATCTATTTGAGACTGTTCTTAATGGGCCCTATATACCGACAAAGCTTGCACCAACCATTGACGATCCAAAAAGAGTACAAATAAAAGTGAAAGAAGAATGGACAAACACAGAGAAGAGAGTTGTCCAACTTAATAAAAGGGCAAAAAACATCATGTTCCAATCCTTAGAGGACGATCTGTTTGAAAATGTTGTAAACAGCAAAACAGCTAAGGAAGTTTGGGAAGCACTGCTAATTATGCATGAAGGAACTGAAGAAGTCATAGAGAACAAGCAATCTCTCCTGACACGCGATGATGAAATGTTCGCTTCGTGCATGCAGGAGAAAAGCGTGATCGCAACTTATGAAAAATTTAACGTTCTGCTCAACTCTCTACGAGCGTATGGGAAGATTTATCCTAACAAGGATCTAACCATAAAGTTCATGAGAGCCCTACCGAGCAAGTGGGATGCAAAGACCACAGTAATAAGAGAATCAAAGAATCTTAATGAGATGACAGTTCAACAACTGTATGGAAATCTCTGACGTCTTTGGAGGTGACCCAATCTTGCCAAACCTTATCGGAAGGAAGAAGAAGAAAGGATAAGGTGTTTCTCTCAAGGCAAATGAAAGTGCATCGAAAGTCATCACCGAGATTGACTCTGATGATGATGAAGACGATGACGATGACTTTGCTATGCTAGTAAAGAGACTAAGAAGGTTCATACGACAAGGCAGAACCGGCAAGCCAAAGAAAGTCAGCAACTACGTCAGCCAGGAACAAATGAATGATTTATGTTACAACTGTAAGAAACTTAGTCATTTCATTGCCAACTGCAACAAGCCTATCAAAGAAGAGCTAAAGAAGAAATCTCAGGAAAAAAAAGAATACAAAGGAACCAAGAGGCCTCAGAAAAGAGACAAAGGCCTGGTTGCCGGAGGATCGTGGAATGATTCAGATAATGACTCAAATGCAGATTTCGGAGATGAGGAAGAACCACATATGGCCAATTTGTGCTTAATGGCCAAACATGCAAAGGACAAACAAAGCCTAAACATACATGATGTAAGTATCGATGAGGTATTTGACTTTAATTCTCCTGATGTAGATATAAGTGACTTGAGAACTGTTTTGCATGGCATAACCACTGACCTACATCAATACATGAAGTGGTTCAGAGTCTTGTCTAAAGATCATTCACTTCTTCAAGAGGAGAAGAAGAAAGTTCAAGAAGATCTTGAAACAGCCTCTTCTAAGTACTAATCTTCTCTCCAAGCTTGAAGTCGAGAATGAAACATTAAAATGCACAAACACACATCATGCATGAAGAGAGTCTAAGCTAACCTCTAAAATTGAGGATCTAGAGAGACTATCTCTGCATGGAAATGAGATCCTCATCATCCATGGACCGCTCGCTCTCTATTCAGAGAAGCACATTCGACAGAACAGGCTTAGGCTTTGGGGAATCCATCTCAGAGATAAGTGTGGAAAAGACAATGAAAACTAGCACTAGTAATGTCTCAAGTTTTGGTAGAGGCATTGCTTTTGTGAAATCCTCACAGTTGGAAGAACCAGTTCAACCTTGTTCTACTTTCTCTAGTTATACTCAGAGAAGTAAAGGATCTCACGCTGGTCTGGGTTTCATCAAGGAAAAGAGTAATCCAATCTCTACTTACCAACCTCGAAGAATCGTAGAGTCAAACAAAATCAACTCTACGAATCAACTGGGAAGGTACAGAGAGAGTAAGGCACACTCATCAACTGTTTATGAAACCTAGGGACACGTAGAAGAAAGAAAGAAATCGGTTTAATGTAAGGTTAACTAAGAACCACACAAGTCCAAGTGGAAGATGAATCACCACACACACACAGTGAGCATGCATTATAATAGATGCTTCATATGCAATAAAAAATGGTCATAGGGCTACAAAGTGTTATTATAATTCCATGCATGTGAGACCCAAGATTAGACAAATTTGGGTCCCCAAAGGCACTAACAAAAGAAGGACCCATGTAAATATGGGTACCAAAATGAAGGTTCAAATGTTTTGACAGAAAAGAGCTCCACAACCTCAACATGGTATCTGGACGGTGGGTTGCTCGAGGCATATGATAGGAACAAAGCTCTACTATCCAACTATGTAGAAAAGGAGGTCCCTCGGTCATCTTTGGAGATAACGGCTCGGGCAAGACAAGAGGATATGGCTCACTTGCAACAGTGCAAAGATCTTTCAACAAAGTAGCTTATGTGGAAGGACTCCAACACAACCTTCTAAGTATCGACCAACTCTCGATAAGGGTCACCAAGTAACATTTCTCAACAACCAATGTCTAGTCAGAGATTTGAAGACATCTGCCATAAAGCTAACCGGAACAAGAAAAGGAAATGTTTACATAGTAGATCTTGGTCAACTAAGCTCTGATGAGACAATATGTGTTCGCAAAAGCAACCGAGGAAATGACCACAGCTATGGCATGAAAGGTCATCTCACTTAAACTTCAAAAATATGTCCAAACCGCATCAAAAGATCTCGTGAATCGCCTACCCAAGTTTAACTTTGTGAAGGAAAGGCCATGCAACGCATGCCACTGAAAGCAAACCGAAGCTCATTCAAGAGCAAGACCGCCAACTCCATTGACAAACCCTTGCGGCAATGCTCACATGGATCTTTTTGGACCAATCCCAACAGCTAGTCTTGGAGGCAAAAGATACTCTCTAGTCATAGTCGACGACTTCACCAAATTCACATGGGTATTCTTCTTAACTTCAAAACGAGCTCCGAATTAATCAAAATGTTCAGACTGGTAATGAATGAGAAAGGAGAGAAAATCAAGGCAATAAGGAGTGATCATGAAAGAGAATTTGATTTCTCAGAAATAGACAAGTTCTGCTCAGACAATGGCATCAGTCATAACTTCTCAACTCCACGAACTCCTCAACAAAATGGAGTTGCTGAAAGAAAGAACATAACTCTGATAGAGGGTTGGAAGGACCTCACTACTAGCGATGGCTTGTCTTGCTTGAATACTTAAGGCGTAAGCCAACACTTTGCATGCTACACACAGAACAGATCATTAATTCACTCTACGATCAAGAGGACACTCTACGATCAAGAGGACACCCTACGAACTGTGGAAAGGAAGGAAACCAAGTGTCAGTTATTTCCATGTCTTTGGCTGTGCATGCTATATTCTCAACAATGGAAAGCAGTATCTGACAAAATTCCAGCCCAAGTCAGACGAAGGAATCATTCTTGGATATGCCACAGACAGCAAAGCGTACAAGGTGTTCAACAAGAAAACATTGAATGTCGAAGTCTCAATACACATCATCTTCGATGAAACTGACATAGACAAAGCAGTGCCTCTAGACACTACGACCGATAGTACAGACACTACGAATGCAATCGTTGAGCTCAACACTACGATCGTAGTACCAGACAGTGAAATCGTAGAGCATGATAATGAAATCGTAGAGAGGTCCATCCAAGACAGCGAGCCTCCACTCCAAGAAGAAGAGATAGACCTTGAAGACCTAAGACAGGAAAGGGATTAGGAAAGATGTCCCAACAGGGAACAGATGGGCAAGGGATCATACTCAGGATCTAATCATTGGAGATCCAAGTGCAAGAGTTAAAATAAGAGCTGCTACTCAGAATGAATGCTTCTATCTAAGCTTCCTGTCACAGATAGAGCCAAAGAAGATAGAGGATGCTATGGAAGACTCCAAATGGATAGAAGCCATGCGGGAAGAACTCAACCAATTTGAACGAAGTAAAGTGTGGAGATTGGTACCAAGACTAAAGAGTCATCCTGTCATAGGAACCAAGTGGGTCTTCAAGAACAAAATGGATGAAGATGGGGTCATCACCAGAAACAAGGCAAGATTAGTGGCAAAGGGCTATTCTCAAGAAGAAGGCATTGACTATGATGAGACATTTGCACCTGTTTCCAGACTAGAAGTCATCAGAATCTTTCTTGCCTTTGCTGCCCACATGAAGTTCAAAGTCTTCCAGATGGATGTCAAGAGTGCATTTCTAAATGGAGATATTCAAGAAGAAGTTTACGTAGAACAACCTCTAGGTTTCATCAATCCATCTCTTTCCAATTATGTCTATAGATTAGACAAAGCTTTATATGGTCTTAAATAAGCACCTAGAGCATGATATGAAACACTGACTAACTTCTTAATAGAAAATGGGTTCACTAGAGGTAGAGTAGGTACCACACTATTTCTTAGAAAGAATAAAGACAAAGTCTTACTAGTTCAAATATATGTTGATGATATCATTTTTGGTTCTACTGACGAAAAGTTATGTAAGAGATTCTCTAAGCTAATGGAGAGCAAGTTTGAAATGTGCATGATGGGTGAAATTTGAATTTCTTCCTTGTCTGCAAGTGAAGCGATCGATGAAGGAATATTCATTAACCAAGCCAAATACATCAAAGACTTACTAAAAAGTATGGCATGGAATCACCTCTCCCATGAAAAAAACACCAATTGCTCCCTGCAACCAAGCTTGACAAGGATGAGAAAGGTAAATGTATTGATATAACTCAACTGAGAGGTATGATAGGTTCTCTTTTATACCTAATCGCCAATGAGATCGGATATAATGTTTGCAACATGCATATGTGCTAGATTTCGTGCTAACCCTAAATATTCACATTTGTCTCTGTCAGAAGAGGATCTTCAGTATCTCAAGGGTACACCCTACTTGGGGCTATGGTATCCCAAGGAATCCTCATTTGAACCGATAGGATACACAGATCTTTGATTTTGCGGATGCAAATTAAATGTAAAAAAGTACCAAAGGCACCGTCAACTTCTTGAAATAAACTTGTGTCCCGGTTTAGCAAAAAGCAAAACTCAAAGTGTCTACTTCAACCGCAGGTTTAATATATTGCGGTGGTAGGCACCTTGTGCTCGAGATCCTATGGATGAGAAATCACCAATTGACTATGGGTTCGATTTCAAATTTATTCCCATACACCGTGATAACACAAGTGCCATAGCAATAACTCATAATCCCGCTATGCATTCTAAAACCAAGCATATAGAAATAAGGTATCACTTCATTAGGGATCATGTGCAAAATGGAACTATATCTTTACAATATATCCCTACTGAAAATCAACTTGCTGATGTTTTTACAAAACCACTAGATGAATCCAGATTTAACAAGTTAATAAGTGAGCTAGGCATGCTAAATCTTCAACCATGAACTGTATGCTCTAGATTGTGCTAACCATGACAGATATAAAGGTTGTACTCAAAATCGTAGACATGATCAAGGGAAGTTCACAATCGTAGAGCCGAACAGACAACTACCTCAACGATCGTAGCAAAGACTCAACTATCATAGTGCAGATTCGACGATGACGTAAAGCTCTTCCAATAAGCAAAGTGAATCTTGTGATGACAAGCCTCATAACAATGCAATCTCTCTAAGAGGTGCCTCAGGGACAAACCTAACCCTTGAATCACCAAGAGGTTGGCCCTTCCTGAGTTACCTTAAAAGAATGCTTAGTCAAAATTCATCACAAGGATCCGGACAGACTTTCGACGATCGTAGGACGACTCTACGAATGGTGATCGACTCAACGATCACGGACAGAGTCGACGATCGCGAGGAGATGACTCAACGACTGTAAGACTATCTTTACGATCATAGTCATCCCAAGGACATCTCAACACCAAGACTCAAAGGAAAATCAAGACATTCATGCACAAAAAAATCGTAGAGCCAAGCATAAGGCGACACCCTGTCCCACTAAGTCAAAAAAAGAGAGAGGGAAGCTACAAGTACAAATTGGAACCGTGTTTTTGAAGTCCAAGTTCAAAAGATTATCTCTCTCTCTCAAAGCAAAACCCGGCTCAAGAGAAAGCTCAACAGATTCCACTTCTCAACTACGTAATCATGGCTTCTTCAAATGTAATCTCAAAGCTACAGACTGCTTCTTGATGAGTTCAAGGATGCTCCACTTAAAATTTCACAAGACCTTAGCACTACTAAAGAAGGCAGGTCTTGAAGAGGCGTTGAGCACCGACACCCTCATCTATCCCAAGCTAGTGAAGGAGTTTTACAAGAATGGAGTGTATGAACACAACACCATCACTACACGAGTAAGAGGAGTTGAAATGATGCTAAGGGAAGAAAACTTAAATTTGGCCCTAGGTTTCAAGAACGTGGGGCACCCATTTCTCAGACAAAGATAAGCTTCCAAGAGGGTTTGAAGAAAATGCACCACAAGAAGAATCCTCCGTGAAAGGCTACAAAAGAAGGAGTTCCCTCAAAGGTATGAATTTTTGGTGACATTATTGGGAAATGCATCTACTCGTAAGAGCTCAAAGTCATGACTCGATAAATGAGACTCACCAAGCTCATGTCCGCTTTGGTTCATTGTACTCAACTCAATAATGGGGTCAGATTACTCGAAAGGATCTAAGAAGTGGATCGTCACCAAGAAATCAAAGAGTACTCAAAGATGTCAGATGGGAGATTCATTAGCATCATTCTCGCAATCAGATTGGGTTGTAAAATTGGGGATGATGAAGGAGAAGCTATCAACCCAAATCGAAGAATGACACAACAGTTGTTTAAGAACTGGGAAAGGAACCCTGCTGATTATGTAAGAATGATGACAGAGTCCAGTGGGAGAACTGGGGAACAAAAGGAAGTAGGCTTTCCAAGAGGAATGTCTGTTGTCAAAGAAGTTGCAGAAGAAGAAGAAACAGACAAGGGAGAACCCTCTGCTCTTGCCAGAAAAAGCAAGGGCAAGAGAAAGCTAAGGGCAAGACAAGTCGAAGAGCCTCAAGGATCTACAACTAACATTCCTGTAGAGTCCTCTGACATAGAAACTCTGAGGAGGCTAAGACAAAAGCAACAGCAAGAAGAAGCTGAAGAGGATTGAGCCACTATTTCAAAGATCCTAAAGAAGAACAAAACTGGTCATAAGTCAAAAAGACCAACAATTTCTTCGATGGTAGAGACTCTGATCTTCTCTGAATCCAGGCCAAGTGTGGCAGAAATGGAAGAAGCTGCTTCAAGAAGAGTGGCTGTTCAAAAGGACAAAGCTAAGACTCAAGAGACTCCAGAAGTTGTGGCTAAACCCAGCAAAGCAAAAAGAAAGCTGGTCAAGAAGTATATTCTTGAAAATGAAAAAGTGCTGAAAAAGGAAGCCAAGAGTATGGCTGCAAAGGTATAAATGCCCCAAACAAACGAAGAGGAAGATGCTCCAGCTGAGGGGGAGATTCCTGAAATTCTCATGATCGAGTATACATCGGCTGAGGGGGAGAAGCCTACTACTCAAGAAAAGGTTCCAGCTGGAAAGGACTCTCTGAACTTAGAAGAAGATTTACCAGCTGAGGGGGAGTTTCTAAACCTCCAAGAAAATGTTCATAGTGAGGGGGAGCCTCATAATATCCCAATGGCTGAAGAAGAGGTCCTTGCTCAAGATGGAGATGAACCAATGCCAAACCTTCCAGAGGCCATTGAGATAATGGATTCTTCAGAAAAAACCAAAGAAGAGGAAGAAAATGATGATGATGAGCTTGAAATTACTGGTGTAAGGAAAGATGGATACAGAAGCTATCTGTACAACCAAATGTTTTCTTACCTACCCATGATGGCATACCATCAAGCTCAAATCCTGAAATCATGGGATCACATGTTCTGGAGCATCAAGGAATATCCAGCAATCTCAGTTCTGGCTCATGGATTTCCAGGGAAAGTCATCTTCGCCAAAAAGCTTCTTACCAACCATTCCTCATCAAAAGATAAACCTGAGGTATTGACTATCCATACCAGTTTTAGAGTTAATCACCTGCCATTATCTTCATTTAGCTATTTCTATGAATTTCCTAAATGGCTGGAAGTGATTCCCAAATTAATAAATCACCTCTCGGTTGCAGAATCCCAAAATTCTGTAACTGAAGAACCAGAAGAAGTCAACCTTACCCTACTCCCCAAATCACCAACTCTACGATTCTAGACTCAAGACACATCGTAGAGTCCAATGTTGAAATCATAGAGTCACCTATCCCAGATATCCAAACCCAAACCTCTCCAGCTAATATACCATCCTCCTCATCACATGACTTTTTCAGTCTTGATCTTACGTTGTACAATTTGCAAGATCAATCTCCACCAAGAACCCCTCAAATGGACAATCCCAATCAAATAATGCTCTCCCAAGCCTGCCTACCAAGGATAACTTAAAATAAACCTCTGAGCAGATGATCAAGTCTATCGAAGCAAGTCTGGAATCCCACTCTGATCTCCTCAACATCCGCCTGAATCAAATGATAAAAGCTGCTAACAAATTCCCTAGTACAATGAATACTGAGCTCACTACGAGGCTAAGGGAAATTATCAAAGAGATTCTCAAGAGTATATCGATAGATGAGATCCATTTCCGAGTTCTTTGCCAAACAAAGAGAGGCTATGCTTGAAATGCGAAAAACCAAGATCACAACATCAAATTATGCCGACAATATTCTCAACTTGAAAGCTTCATCTATGACTTCCGTAAATCTTATGCCAATCAGAGCAAAGATAATGATATGATTCCACAGATCCTCCAAAATAAAGAAGCTCGAGTTGAAAAACAGATCAAGGAGAATAGAGAGGACATTGCTCAAACCCAAAGCCAACTGAATGAGCTTGTTTAAGGAGTTAATTAGCTGTCTGCCGATATTCGAACCCTTGATGCTGACATAAAGGGGGAGAATAATAAAAAGAAAGGAGATCAAGGAGGTCAAAGCAGAGGAAGAGGTCATAAAACTCAAGAAAGGGGGAGAAGTCAATTTCATGCTCAGACATCACGAAGCCCTCCTGCAAGACATCATCAGACTCAACGATCTGGTCAGCAGGAAATTGTAACAGCTATTCCTACAGCTATTCCTCTGAGTCATAAGGAGACAACTCCTAGCTCACAAGACGTGTCTAAGGTACGCATAAGAATGCCAATTAGAGATCCTGCATTCATGCGCAGACATGAAGAGAATCCAGCTTCTAAGTCTAAGCTTGGCGAAATTGGAAGAGCTAGCAAGAAATGAGGAAGCTCAAAGGAAAAGAAGGGCTGAGGAATATGCCAACCCACCTCCACATAAGAGGCCAAGGAAACAGAGATAAGTTAAAACTTAAATTTCCTATTGATGTAATGCTGAATTGTAATATCTTCTGATCATCAATAAATTCATACTTATTTCTAAAAATTTCAAGTGCTTCACTGAAATACTAAGTCATGTTTAATTTCCTGCAAATGCATCTAGTCACTAATAATCATGACAACAAATCTCCTTGGTTATGTCAACATCAAATAGGGGGAGATTGTTAGGAGAATGTACATTATGATTTGATGTTTTAAAGTATATGTTCATGATTATTTGTATGGTCCTTAAATGAATATATGTACAAGGACTTAGTGATAGATCAAAATTGTTAGAATGATCTAAGCTTTCAACGTGTATCATTCTCGTTAAAGAATGTATAGATAGAAAAGATCAAAATCATTAGGTTGATCTTAAGATGTAATAGATTAGTCTTGAAGAAATCATAGTGGCATCGGTTTGATCAACATTACAGGTAAGTCAAGGCGTAAAACGTAGAGCCCAAGATCGTGTGTGTCTCGCTTTTGAAGGAGACTCTTCAACTTCGTAGAGTGGTCCCAACGATTGCCGAGCTAACTCCACGATCGTAGTGTCTTCAAGGAAACATGAAGTTTACAAGTCAACGATCGTAGTGTGCTCTTGGGAACGTAGAGTCAACAACACGAGCAAGAGAAGATCGTGAGTGTACGGTAGGTTTTAAAGGGAAATCGTAGTGCTCTCAACTAATAGCATCGTAGTGTACAAATATGTAAAAGACACTACGATCTAAATCGTAGAACACCACGATCCAAATCGTAGAAGCATCATCTCGCCCCACGCCGAAAACGCCGAGCCTAATGATCCGTGTTTTTCAACAAGTGAGAATGGATCCCGATGTCGCAGCGGTACTCATCACCCCAGATTGTATGAAATATCCTTAGATGCAACAAAGAAGCGCATTGAAGAAGCTTAAGGATAAGACTATGGGTAAGAGGGACAAAACACCTTTTCGTGGTGGTAGTAGAGAAAGCGACACTGCAAAGTGTCAAGCAATGCGAATGCAAAATTCGGAAGATGTGCGTAAATGTCTCCATCACAAAGATGTGAAAGTTCGGATGCATTTAATGCCACAACGGATGGATCCAATTGATAGTTTTCAACATCACATATATACGCATCGACATGATGATAGAGAAAATAAGTAAGCATTAATCAAACAACATGAACATCTCTCTCAAGCTCAACTCTACTATGCCCGAGATATTGCAAAGCTTGCTCACCTACTCGCTTCTTAACGAACCAAAGCTTACACAAAGAATCGAAGTAGAACCATCAAGAACTCAACAACTATCAATCAACTCAAGAAGTATACCAAATCATTTGGACTTGAAGAGTTCAGTAGTGAATCAGAAGAAAGTCAAGTCTGGCTGACTTGAAGAGTTCAAGAGTGAACTAGAGAAGTTCCTGATCGCTAGTCTAGAAGGAATCTGTGTGATTCGGAAGATTATAAAAGACATCCTTAGTGGATATCCTACTGGCGTTGAGTAGAAGAGTGACTAGAGCTTTGAGTGCTTTGAACCACTTAAAACAATCGTGTCGTTTACATTCATGCTATAACCGTTATATCTCGCTATAACCGCTTTTACTCGCCATAACTCCATTGTTGGTAAAGAAGATTAAAACAAATACTAATTTCAGAAAGTTTTAATCATTATCTAAGAACAAGTTAAAACGAAAAAGATTTTCAAATATCTATTCAACCCCCCTTCTAGATAACTTGTGCCTACTAGGAATTAACAGAGAGGTTTGGTCACCTAATTACGCCGCAAGAAGTGGAAAAACCTTATCTGGAAAGCCCCTCTTTCCGGGAACTACCGTTGTCATAATTGTGATTCTGTAATATTATTTGTGAATAATTAATTATTAATTTATATGATAAGGAAATATTTATTTGATGTGGATATAAATGATGGATTTATTTATGTGGCTATAAATGAAGGAGTTAATGTTGAGGTGTTTTATCAGTATTTTGTCGGATTGGAGGTATTAAAAGATCAAATCGATGTTATTACAACTTTATTGTGTGAGTTATAATATTTAATCCGACCGTTGGATCGTTGTGATTTTTGGATATGTTATACATATATAAGTTGAGTATATGTCCACAAATTTTGAACCGTTAAAAATGAGCGTATAATTTGTTATGAATTTTAAGAGGTGACTGATTCTGAAATTAGGCTATAAATAATTTTGGTGGAAAATTCTAGAATTAGTGGGCCCCACTTTTGGTTTGTGAGAAATGTGCTCAATTGAATTTTTAAATGTGGTGGGTGGGAATAGTAGTAGGTAAAGCCATCAGGTTGCAGGTTAAGTCTGCTTCGGCGTGCTAACATTTTCCTATAAATAGAGGGCTAAGTTAGAATTCAAAATCACACCATAATTCATAAGTTTTCTCTCTTTTTCTCTCTAGATTATCGAGTTATTTTATGAGTATTTAGATACTTGGTGAGTTGCTATTCATCAGTGCAAGTTCCTTCAGCACTATATCCAGTATTCCAGCCAGAAGTGTTAT
This sequence comes from Panax ginseng, assembly GCA_020205605.1. Lineage (NCBI taxonomy): Eukaryota > Viridiplantae > Streptophyta > Magnoliopsida > Apiales > Araliaceae > Panax > Panax ginseng. The sequence goes on along the minus strand of CM035138.1, from coordinate 127,526,857 downwards.
CTTTTTGAGGTAAGGGATGTTATTTTCTTCGTAAGTGATATTATTTCTTCAATATCATTATGCCGAAATATTGGTTGGAACTTTTTATCAAATTTAGAACTTTTCATATCGGGGTTACTATTCACGAGTTACTATTCATGAGTTACTATTCACGAGTACAATTCACGAAGCATGCTGATTTTTCTTGTGGAATTTCTATCTTTTGGTATCGGAGTTACTATTCACGTATACGGCACTATTCACGTATACGACATTATTCACGAATACGGCACTATTCAATTTAAAAATGAAATTTTCTTCTTTTTATCCAAGGTGTCTATTATGGTTACTATCTTTGATTGTATCCATGTTTTGATCTTTATTTTGAATTCTGCTTCAAAATTGGTTATTATGAAGTATTTTTAAACTTGGATAAACTGTAATACGAATCCTTAATATTTGATCTTTTATCTCACTGGATTCGTTTTCTTTAAGATATTTTTCATCATCCTCAGTCCTAAATGATGATATTACTGAATATCTTTGGCCTGTAGTGCAAAGATGAATGATTAACTGATGAATATCTTTGGCCTGTAGTGCAAAGATGAATGATTACCTGATGAATATCTTTGGCCCGTAGTGCAAAGATGAACAGGTGTTGAGATAAACATGACCAATTGGTGATACAAATGAATATCTTTGGCCTGTAGTGCAAAGATGAATATTTGTTTCAAGATGAATATTGATTGATGTTACAGGGATAAAATATTGATGATGAACTTTTAAATCTTAGAAGATAGTAGAATTCTTTCTCTACTTGACTCTTCTAATGGATTGCTTATTCCGCTGCAGTTGTTGATCTAAAACTTGTTGTCTATTATATTTTATCAGATTTTTCCCTGTTGAAGACTAATGATAATTTGTTGTATATTATCTTAGTCATAATATTTTTTATTGGGCTAGTTGAGCTCACCCTTTCTTTCACTGTTCTCTTTAGGAAATGAGAATATAGCTGGGACTAGTCGGGGAATGGATTGACGGTCCAGATGGTTGCATTAGTAGTCCTCACTATTCTGCGAAATAACGTATCAATAATTGTAATGAGGACCTCTTTTGAGTTTTTATACTGTCTATTAGACAATAGTTGTATTCAAACTCACAGTATATGTGTTGTCGTATTTTGCACGACGATTGTATTACTGAAGTTGTATTTGTTTTTGTACCATGTATTTGGCGACTCGGAATGGGTTGAATGGAATGGACCTATTTTGGGGTCGTCACAAATATTATCTCGTAGACAATATCTAAACACAAATAAAGTCCTAATTACAATTATTATCACATTATTTTACAAAATAGTGAGGACTACTAAAATAATTATCTTGAACCATTAATCCACTCCCCGACTAGTCCCAACTACATTCTCGCCTCCTGAGAAAAATAATGGAACCAAAAGGAAAAGGATGAGCTCAACTAGCTCAATAAAGAATATTATGACTAAGATAATATAGAAAAAAATTATCCTTAGTCCTCAACAGGAAAAAATCTGATAAAATACAATAGACAGCAAGTTTTAGATCACCTCTGCAGCGGAAACAACAATCCATTAGAAGTGTCAAGTAGAGCATGATATCTACTATCTATGATTTAAAATTACATCATCAATATTTTATCCCTGTAACACCAATCAATAAATATTTTAAATCAACAAATTATCTATGCACTACGGGCTAAGGATATTCGTTAGTATCACCAGTAGTCATGATCATGACAAACACCTGTCCATCTATGCACTACGGGCCAAAGAGAACTTTCACCACAAACCTTATCTGTAACATTAAAGGTTATGATTATACCAATACCTAGTCATAATCATACCAATCAACAGTCCATTTTTGCACTACAGGCTAAAGATGACCTCCAGCACAATATACGAATGAGAATGATGGCAATGATATAAAGAATCAATCAAGTGAGATCAAAGATAAATATTAGAGAATTTTAATTCAATTTAAACTGAGTTCAAAAATGTCCAAATTGTTAACATGATAACTATTTGTGAAGTAAAATTCAAGAATGATATTCATGTATCAAAAATAACTTGGATAGAAAAGAAATTTAAATTCTATTGTGAATAGTACTCGTGAATAGTACCCAGACATGAAAAGATTAAAATTTAATAATAAAGTTCAGACTAATATTCCAATGAAATAATATTAGATGAAGCGAAAAATTTAAGGAATTTTTAATTATTTCAGGAATTATTGAAGCAAAACTTACCATAGTAAGTTTAAATTTTGGAATATGAAATGAAATATATCACTTACATAATATGGAGTATGAAAGAAAATAATATTTCTTACGAGTATTGAAATAAAATAATATCATTTACCTTAGTAGAAACTTGATTTGACTGGAATATCAAATATTATTCTGAGAAAATATTGCACAAAAAGCTATACTCAAAGTATCATTATACTCAAAAGAAATACTCACAATGTTATAGTAGGAAAGCTTGAGATTTTTGGTGTGTTTATGAAGGAGGTTGCCCCTCCTTTTATAGTGCAACGGAGGGAGAAAAATTAAGCAGAGTGCCTAACTTTTCCTTTCTTTTTCCTATCCGCCTAACCTCTCATTTTCATTTACTGCCTAACTCCTTATTTTCAATTGATTGAGGACCCACTGAATGTGGAAAAGGATTGCATTGCAGGAGAAACACTCCTCCAAATGAATGCACGTGAAGAATAATTCAAAATCAAAATGATAACATTCACTCCACTTTTATTCACATGCTGAAAATTATATATTATAATAAAAATATTACCATTATAAAAAAATTATATTATTATATTATCACATTATTATAATGTAATATTATAATAATATATTTGAATGAATATTTTATCGGATAAGATAATTGCCAAACTTTCAACAAATATTTCATGCAAAATTTTTTCATTTATACCAAAATTGAACCAATATCCACCACATAATAATTATTCACAATTAATATTATATACTCAAAATATTAACAACCAGATCATTCCTAGGAAAGAGGAAGCTTTTCGATAAGGATTTATCCTTATTGGAGCGCAATTATATAACCTAACCCCTTTTCTCGACAAAATTTTTTAGACATTTCCAATAATGCTAACTAATAATATGAATAATGTGTCGTGTCAATTATTGATTTAATAATATAAAATATTGTGCAGATGATACTGTGACAATAATTGAATCGAGAATATGAGATACTATGCAACAATTCTTTGTGGAAATTATTGAATGAAACCGAGTGACTTCTTACGTAAGAATCAATAATCGAAATCATCGGTAATACCGGTAGTAACCAATGCCAGACATCGCTTTTTACTTTATCACCGGGTATTTCAAAAGTTAACAGTAAAAGTTTTACCGTAATTTTTATAAAAAAGTTATTTCTGTCACTTTTTATATTCAATAGTTATTCTATTATGTGGTGCATCAATGATTGCACCGTCGTACGAATATTCACCGACAAAAAAGAATATTCCCTGACCAAACGAATATTATATGACAACTTATTTATTTTGCAAAATTTACACATATCACCCATAACTAAAGCATTATATCAAATCAACACCTTATTATTCAAAATAATAATTAGAAAAATTAAATCTTTATTCATAAAAGTTGGGGTCTTACAATGACAACCCTTATGATTATGAAAAAAATAACATCTTTTACCTTAGTAGGAGACTAAATCTGACTGGTATAACGGAGATTATCTTGAGAAAATCTTGCACTATTAGCTACACTCAATGTATCCTTATACTTGAAAGAAATACGCACAATTAATATTATAGAAGAAGAATCATCTGATTCTGGTGTGATTTTTATTTTTTAACTAAGCAACCTATATTTATAGGAGAATGGCAGGACACTATTTAAAAATAATCATGGACTAAATAGTGAATTTTCTAAAATTTCGTCTGATTTTACTATTCATCTAAATTATTATAATAAAACAAATAACTTTATATATAATATAATATATTCTAATTATATTCTAATAAAATAAATAACTATATATATATATTATAAAAAAAATTATTTTGTATTAAAAGTTTTCTGTTTTATTACTATTATAATAATAATTAAATAAAAACTGAAATAATTTTCTACCGACGGTTTAAAAAATTAGTACGTTTCCCCAGGGAATAATAAGTCAAACTTACAACAAACGTCTCATGACAAACCCCTCTATTTATATAAAAAATTGAATAAATATATATCTACCACAAATTACTTATCTTCAATCAACACATTTTTAATCTTTCAACAATTATTCATTATTAATATTATAGATTCACAATACAGACAATTAGATTGTTCTCAGGAAAGTGGGGGCTTTTCGATAAAGATTTTTTCATACTGGCGCGCAATTAAATAACCTAATATCTTTCATCGACAGAACTTTCTAGACACTGTCGATAATGCTAATCAATAATATCATTTCAATAATATGAGTTACTATGTCGTGACAATTAATAATACAAAATATTGTGCAGATGTTACTATAACAATTATTGAATCAATAATATGAGATATTATGATATTTCTACTGTAGCAATTATTGAATGAAATTCTGAGTGACTTCTTACGTAAGAATCAATAATCAGAGATACTGTGTAATATCGTGTGCTACTGTGTAATATCGCGTACCACTGTGGAACAACGCGTATTATTATACTTTTATCACCGAGTATTTCAATAGTTTAACGGTAAAAGTCCTGTCGTTATTTTATGAAAAAGTTATTTTTGTCGCTTTCTATATTCGACAGTTATTTTATTATGGGGTCCATCAATGATTGCGCCAATATTTCCCAACAAAAAAAATATTTCCCGATCAAACGAATATTTTATGACAACTTACTTACTTTACAAAATTTGTACATATCACTCATAACTATAACATTTATTAAATTATCACCTTACTATTTAGAATACTATTCAGAGAAAAAATAAATCGTTATTCATAAAAGTTGGGGTCTTACAAAAGTTATGTGAAAATATCAATTTCCTTTGTATAAATTTTTCTTTGTTTATTGACAGTCACACAATAGCTTGTCTTCTAAGGTTAAACTACATTATATTAAACTTTAAAATTAGTAGGACTAATAAAAATTTAGAATAAAATAAATTTTATAATTAATAGTTTTTGTTACATACTATGCAATTATAATAATTGTATCAAAACTTAAAAAAAAATTGTATTAACTAAAATTAAATAAATTCATATCAATTTAAAGTTTAATATGCCGTATTTTGATCTTAAAAGTCAAATTTTAACTCTAATTTTGGAACAGATGAATAATAATTGTAATGTATGAACAATAAGTGTTGTTTAAAGTTTAAATTGTTGTTAGAATAAATAATAAAAAATGTTGCCCAGTGTATATTTGGTATGACAACTTAAATATTATTATGAAGTTATCAACATGTTTTAAAAAAAATGTAAATAGTAAAATGCTCACTTGTTTCAATTTAAAATTCGTAGATATGTGCCACTACATAACACGTTTAAAGGAATGTAGATAACTCAAGGTGGGTGGGTGGGGGGGTGGCGTGGGGTGATTATGACATCGCATCTTGAAGTAATAATTATTAAAGATTTCCTCTCAATATTTTTTATTTATTAAGAAATTGGGTTTGCTTGTTAAAATTTGGGCTAAAGGCCCAAAGTATATTGTTCCCAGACCAACAGAAAAATAGTTTTCCGCTTGAACATACAAAAATATAACATTATGTAAAATTACATTTGATTAGAGGTTGTGGGCAGCTATTATTATAACCATGGAAAAATAAATATATATTTTTCAATAATTCAACGTTGTTTATTTAATTTTCATTATTATCAAATTGTTGATCTACATTACCAAATCTAATAAAAATTTATATGTTATTATATTTTTGCATGCTCTTTACATTAATTTTTTATTTCATTATTTAAAAAAAACTATCGATAATCTTTTAAACTTATAGAGGGCAAGTAATTTAGGCATTCGATTGGGCAAGGTTTTTTAACCGATTTATTTTCCACTAAAAACAATATTCCCCCGTTCTAGTAAAGGAGTTTTCTTTATGTTTTTCATTTATCTATTTGTGAACTACTAAATTTTAAAATAGATATAAATTTATTTAATTTTAATTAATACTATAGTTAATATCTTAAATTACTTATTGTTAGAATTTGAGTCAAAATTAAAATGAATTTAATTAATTAATTAAATTGAATCCACATATCAATGTGTTCTACTCCATGAGTAGATTAAATTAAGTACTACCTCCGTCCCACAATAAGTGATTTTTTAGGTTTAATATTTTTTTTCAAAATAAGTGATGTGTTAGAACTCCAATACAATTTTTATAATATTTTCTCATATATGCCCTTATGCATTCAATGGTATTTATTGCATCTTGCAATCACTACAATTAAATGACACTCATTAATTCTTCAACTTCAAAGAAAATATATTAAGGGTATTTTTGTCATTTTAGCTTGTGTATTGGTATATGTGATTTAAGCTAAAAATCACTTATTATGGGACGGAGGTAGTATTTGGAAGCTCAAATCTATGGATTAATTAATGAGATATTAACTCCCAAAGATAATCCTTAAAAATGATAAATAATAATAAATACATGTGGGAAGCCAAGTCCCACATCTGTTAAGAACTAAAAGTTTAATATGTTTATATAAAAGAAAAGTGTTCTTAAGTTTGGGTCTCAAGGGGCACCCCGATTTTGTGGAAGGAAGAAGAGCTAACAAAGACTTGGTTCAAACCCACATGCGCCGTCGCCGACTGACCTAGCTTGTTGAAAGGCTATCAGTGTTAACGGACGTCCCAAAACTACGTCGTTTCACAAATCCCTCCTATAAATAGATAGGAGGGGGCAGCCATTTCATTAATTCAATTTAGAAGCATCCAAGCATTCTACTTTTCTATTATTCTTCATTTAATAATTCAATTAGAGTTTAATTTTTGAGAGAAAATCAGAGCATTTATATTGGTTCGTTGAGTATACTATTTGGAGTACTACTATAGTATATATTGTCATTGTATCCTGGGAGACAAGCGATTTCAACTCTGAGCACCGTATGAAGGAAGGACATAATTATTTTAAAGACATAGTATTAAGTACTAGTCTTGACAAATTATTTTTTACAATTTGAGATAAGTTAATATATATATATATATAGTGTCCATTTATTTTCTATAACAATAAAATTCTACTATTGAGTGTGAATTTTCTTAGTTTGAAGAATTTAAAATTTAGGTTTTTATAAGTTAACTAAACTCAAATCCAATGAAACTTTTTATGAAACACATGGATTAAAAATAAAATAGAAAAAGAAAAAGGTGAGCCAACAAAGCAACCCTCTAATTCCGGCCTGAATTTAGCACCCAAGTTCACCCAAGTTTGTGTTAGCAAACAGACAGCAGTTTTGCAATAAAAGTATCTTGGAATTCATGATTATGATGCCTGCTTTCTCATTGATTTCTTATAATTATGGTTTTAAAAATGGGATCGGACTCATGGTTCGTCCGCTAAAAATCGAAACCGATTGACACTACTTATCGATCGGATCGACGGTTCAACCAATAAAATTGGTTATTGACTCAGTGACTCTGTTTTTTTTTTGTACCAATTTTTTTTAATATTATTATAATTTAACTTTATTATGTTTTAATTCATAAAAAAAAAGATTTTTTAAAATTTTATTAATTACTAATAACATATATATATATATATATATATATATATATATATATATATATATATATATTAATGACGTTATTAAGTCAATAACGATTCGACCACTGGTTAGACTAGTGACCCATCTACTTAGTACCTTTTTCGGTTCGATGACCGGTTCAGTTCTGTGAAGAAGGAAGCTAAAAGCTCTAAAATATCTCTACACAATATATATATATATATATATATATATATATATATATATTATTATTATTGTTGGTACTCCCTTCACCTCTAAAAGAATGAACAAAGTACAATTTACACACATAATATAAAAAATAAAAACAAAAAAAATTGAATAAAAATGTTTTAAATTTATCCTTAATAGCCCACAAAAATATATAAAGTGATGAATATTTTTAATTTTTTATATTAATAAACCCTATTAAAAGACTTCATTATTTTTTACTTTATTGCATCATTTTTAAGATAAATTTTTTTTGGCAAAACTATGTTTTTACCACTATACTTGACAAGTTTTACTTAATACACCATTGAACTTTTAATTTTTTGAATTACCCTATTAAACTAATTAAAATAGTAAAATTGGGTCATTCCGTTAAAAAAAGTTGACAGACATTAAAATATTGCTTATATGGCACTGATGTGGCAAAAAAAATAAAAAAACTATTGCTTATGTGGCAAAAAAAAAATTAACATTTTAAAGTTTTAAAAATAACAAAAACATTATAAAATAAAACAAAAAAATACAAAAACAGATTTTTAAAATATAGCTTTTTTAAAAAATAGAATTTTTAAAAAACAGATTTTTTTTTACAAAAACAGAATTTTTTAAAAGCGGAAATTTTTAAAAAATCAGAATTTTTAAAAATATACTTTTTTTTAAAACGGATTTTTTAAAAAAACAGAATTCTATTTTATAAAAAAATCTGTTTTTTAAACAAAAACTGTTTTTTTTAAAAATCTATTTTTTAAAAAAGTTCCGTATTTTTAAAAATTTTATTTTAAAAAAAGCTGCTTTTAAAAAAATTCTGTTTTTTTAAAAAAGTCTGTTTTTAAAAAAATTAGACTAAAAACAATTTGCACCCCAAATTTTACACCTGTGTTGACTTTTGCACCCCAAACCGAAAAAGGTGTCTAAGTACACCCCAAATTTCATTATACGTAACAAAACACACACTTTCTTCACTTAACCGGTCAAAAGTGACCGGCTAAGGCGGTAACAAAGTTTGGGGTGCAAATTGTAACAGTATCTTAAAAATTGGCAAAAATAATTAATTTTAAATAAAATAAAATGATTTTAAATATAAGAATTTTTAAAAACAGAATTTTAAAATAGTTAGCATACAATTACCATACAATTAAAAAATAATTTTTTTTAAAACTGTTAGAATTTTTTTTTTAAAACAAAGTAAATTTTTTTAACAATTTTTTTTTAAACTGTTTTTAACAAATTTTTTTTTAAAACAAAATACTTTTTTAACAAATTTTTTTAAACTGTTTTGAACAAATTTTTTTTAAACTGCTATAATTTTTTTTAAAACTGTTATAAAAAATTTTTAAAACAAAATAAATTTTTAAACTGTTTTAACAAAAAAAAAATTTTAACTGTTATAAATTTTTTAAAACTGTTAAACTTTTTTTTTAAAACAAAATAAATTTTTTTAACAAATTTTTTTTTAGACTATTATAATTTTTTTTTAAAACAAAATAAATTTGTTTAACTGTTTTTAACAAAAAAAATTAAAACTCTTAATTTTTTTTAAACAAAATAATTTTTTTAACAAAAAAAATTTTAACCTGTTTTTAACATTTTTTTTTAAACTGTTTTTAACAAAAAAATTTTAAAACTGTTTTAACAAAAAAATTTAAACTGTTATAAAAATGTTTTAACTGTTATAAAATATTTTTAAAACAAAATAAATTGTTTTAACTGTTTTTAGCAATTTATTTTAAACTGTTTTTAACAAAAAAAATTTAGACTGTTATAAAAAAAAAAAATAACTGTTATACATTTTTTAAAAACAAAATAAATTTTTTAAATGTTTTTAGCAAAAAAATTAACTGTTTTAACAAAAAAATTTTAAAACTGTTTTTAACAATTTTTTTTTAAAACTGTTATAAAAAAATTTTAACTGTTTTTAACAAAAAAATTTAAAACTGTTATAAACTTTTTTTTTAACTGTTATAAATTTTTTTTAAAACAAAAAAAAAAAATTAACTGCTTTTAGCAAAAAAAAAAAACAAAAAATTAACTGTTTTTAACAAAAAAAAAAATTTAAACTGTTATAAATTTTAGTTTGTTTTAAAAAATTTGTTAAAAAGTTTAAATTTTTTAAATCATTACAATTTGCACCCCAAACTTTTGTTATCACTTTAGCCAGTCACTTTTTGGACCGTTAAGTGAAGAAAGTGTCTTGCTTTTATTACGATAATGAAGTTTGGGGTGTACTTAGACACCTTTTTCGGTTTGGGGTGCAAAAGTCAACACCGGTATAAAATTTGGGGTGCAAATTGTCTTTTAGTCAAAAAATTATGTTTTTAAAAAAATTCTGTTTTTTAAAAAAAGTCTGTTTTTTCTTTAAAAATTCTATTTTTTTAAAAAATCTGTTTTTGTATTTTTTGTTTTATTTTATTATATTTTTGTTATTTTTAAAAACTTTAAAATGTTAATATTTTTAAAATCTGTTTTTTGATTATTTTTTTTTGTCACATAAGCAATATTTTTTATTTTTTTGCCAAATCAGCGCCACATAAGCAATATTTAACGTCTGTCAACTTTTTTTAACGGAATGACCCAAATTTACTATTTTAATTAATTTAATGGAGTAATTCAAAAAATTAAAAATTCAATAGTGTATTAAATAAAACTTACTAAGTATAGTGGTAAAAACATAATTTTGCCAAAAAAAATTATACATTTAGTCTGCCTTTTACGCGGAATACGGGGATAGTTTTGGGGAGAGACCAGATAGATGAGGAGAAATTGATTTGTTTGGGTGGGGCAAGGTGTGGGTCCATAAAATGTTAAAACGGGGAGCAAAATGTAAAAAAGGGACATTGGAAAGCTAACCTCTGAAATTATTTAAATTGAGGGATCCAAAGTTTTGGCTCGTATTCATTTCAAACCTCACCAACGTTTATATTGTATATGTTTGTATATGTGTGTCATATTTAAATTTTTTAAGAGAATCCCACTTGTTCCTCCTCACCAACCACCTTAACATTGTGACGTCAAAAAGATTTAAAAATATTCCCCTAAAAATTTTAAAAATAAATAAAGTGAGGACTTTTTTTTTTAATATTTTTTTCATATTGGAAAATATCATTTTACCATGTTGGCCAAATAATAAAAAAAATATGTTTAAATTGAAAAAGGCAAAGACTGTTTCTTATGTCATAGCACATACAAACATGGATAATTTGACAACAATTGGCAGGAAACTTAATTTTCTATTCTTTTTTTGGGTCTAAATTAAGAACGTAAATGAACCGAGTCGAGTCGAGTCGAGTATTGAGTTGTTCAAATTTAGTTCACAAAATTTATCGAGTATAAAATTAGATTTGATTGAGGCTCATTTAGCTACCGAGCCGGGTACCATCTCGAATCGAGCCCGAACAGTTTAAATTTTTCGAACGAATATGATCTGAGTAAAAAATTATAATTTGAGTAGGTTCGAGTAATTTATCGAATTTTAAAATTTGCTCATATTTGAATCATTATATTTCGAGTCTAGTTCGAGTCAAATTTTTAGTCGAACGAGTACGAACTATTTACTCATTTTACAGTATTTCTCAAAATGACATTGCATTCTTTATTTTGTTTATGCACAACCTTTCTTGGGTATTATTTCATTTCTTGAGATAAGAGTCAAAAATAATTATATTTATTTTCGAATGTGCTAATCTATTAAAATAATTTATCCTAACGTAGAGAAAAAGGGTCGTCTAGGTGGGGAGGGAATAACTTACAAGTCTTTTAATATTTTCCGCGTTTATGTCTTTTGAATGTGTTTGTTGAACCTTTCTTCGTAAGAGCAACTCCAGCAGCACAATTCTAGACTATATTTAGTCTAGAGTTTATCTTCCAGCTCCAGTAGGTAGACTAAATATAGTCTGTGATTATATTTGAAGCACCAACAAGACTAAATCTAGGAACTTAATAGTTTATGAACTATAATTTTAATTATATTTAAATGAGAGAGTGGGAGGAGATTGGAGCTTTTTTGAATTCATAGATTATTTTAATATTTTTATATATAGTCCACGAGAATAGTCCATCTGTTGAAAAGATGAAAGACTGAAAGACATTTACTGATGTCATATAGACTAAATATAGTCTATCAGATAGTCTAACTGTTGGAGTCAATAAAAACGAGTCATATCAGTGAATCAAGTGACCATAAAAAACAAATATAATTGAATCTTACTATATATATTGCGAAAGATTTTAATATAAATATAATTGCGACGTATGTATACACATACAATAGATAGAACTAAGAATTGTCTCATTATAACTTATTTTATCTTATCACATAAGCGTTTACGTTTATCGTAATTTAATCTGATCACATATTTGTAGACGTATATGTCATTTTCCAAAATGATTTTGTAGTTTTCATTCATCATTTTTGCCATTTTATTACTCCATAATTTAAAATTCTTGAAGGAAATTAAAAAAAAAAACAAGTTTGCTAGAGGTTTTAACAAATGTCGCTAAAAAATTGGATAAATGGAGTTGATTGAGTAAAAAATATAAAGCAAAGCCGATTGTCATTGACTAAAAAAATTAAAATTTATTCCTCTAAATAAATAATGAAAACACAACTCCTAATAATTTTTTATTTTATTATTTTTTTATTAAATTAATAAAATTTATTTGCCGTCCAATAGGCCCGAAGCGGGATATAGCTTGTCCCATTCTGTTCGTCTATATAATATTGCCACGTGGAACAAAAGCCCCTCCAATCCCAAGTCAAATCCAACCGATTTAATACGAAAAATGATGATCAGTCAATTTCAAAATTAGCAATATATTTGATATTTGATTTCAAATAACGTTATATTAAATTTTAAAATTAATATGATTTATTAAATTTGATAATTAATAATTTTATTATATACTATACGATTATAATAATTATATCAACTAAGATTTAAATAAATTCGCATCAATTTAAAATTTAATATGTCGTCGTTTGATCTAAAGAGTCAAATTGCATATCTAATTTTAGAACATAGAAAGTATATTTTACGATTTTATATGTCAGACTTTTTAGTTGTGAGTTACGTAAATAACTATCATTAGTAATATTTTAACACTATATTCAATATACGTTGCAATTGTAATTTGATATAAAAATTTTTGTAAAAAATACTTAGCGGGATTGGTGTTAAAATAATCTTTATTCACTTATACATGTAATTATAAATAAATAAATAAAAAGCACATATTAATAAACAAATGACATTAAATAAGGAATAATACAGTAAATATATTAAAAGTGAGTTAAAGTCTTACACTAAGAAAATAATAAAAGAGTGAAAGCAATATACATGAAGTTAATTAAATTGAGTTCTAAACATGCCTCTGTCTTGTGCACGTGAGCGTGCTATCAGTTTATGAAGTTAATTTTGTCCAGCAAATTAAAAATAAATCGGTTATAACGACGATTTTATCTGTCATTATAACATTGAAAATCGATTTTTATGCTATAGCGACACCGATTCTTATTTAATTCGCTTCTTATAGTTTGTTGGAGAGACGGACCAAAATATTATCATTGCAAATGTTACGGTGTATTTTAATAAAGCGATCAAATTTACTAAAAACTACTATAACAAATGTTATCGCACCTTAATAACTCATTGTACTATTTAAATTTGATGCAGTGGTCAAATGTACAAAATATTGTTATTATTATAAGCATTGCAATTTAAACGCATCGTATTTGATACGGTGATGAAATACAATTTAAGATAAAAACACAAACTAGTCTTGGTCCAACAAATCATTGTTTTTAGAATCGGTTCGGATCGGCCGATTCAACCTGTTGAATTGAAAATCAATTTTATGTTCGGTTGAATTAGATTGATCAAAACTCAAATTGATCCGGTTGACCATTGGTCGAACTGGTGGTTCAACCGATCAAGTCGATTAAGTTGACCCAATAACTCAATTTTTTAATTATTTTTTAAATTTTAATATTAAAATTAATCACTTTTAATAATATTGTAATGAATTCAATAATATTCCACCCGTTAATTTTTTTCCGTTTAATGATGCGGGTCGGAAAACATTCAATAAACAAAGCCAGACAACGGGACATATATTCTCCTCCTTTTTTTTATTTTCTCTCTCCTCTACAATACTACAGACTACAGTTACAGTTAAGTGCAGTTCGTACAGTAGTAAAATCTCTCTCTCCTCTCTCTCCCTAATACAAGAACAGCATTTAATGAGAGAGAGACTGAGACTTTGTATATTTGAATTACCAAACAGTTGCACACGAGAAGCTTGTTGTTCCACTTTAAATTCACCTTCCTCTAAATTTCAATAGCATAGATCAGATCCAACCTCAAATATTAAACACTCATCACACCTCGCCGGACCTTCGCCGGAGAATCGCCATTGCAACCAGAGCCTAACCGGTAAGACATAATTTTAACCTGCCTTATTTTACTCTTGTTTTCAGCTACTTTATTAGTGTACATCTTGTTATTTCAATTCTTGATAAATGATGATCTAATACTGACCATAGAGTTAATTATATGGAAAAATGCATAGAAATTGATGCTAATTGTTTGTACAATTTATGTTCTTCAGCTCAGGCAGGCAGTCCGTCGTAAATATCAAAACCTGGCAGTTGCTATATATAAAGTATAATGCCACAAGAAGGGAACTTGGATTCAATATTTTTCTCTCCTAATAGCAAATTGAGAGGTTTAAAAGGTTTGATCAGCTATAGCAATAACAACAACAACAACAACAACAATGTCAACAGCGCCGGCGCCGGCGCCGAAGAGATCATCAACGATCATGAATTGGCTCAGAGAAAAGCCGGAGAAGCAGGTAATTTCTAATTTTCTATTATTGCCATTATTATTTTATATCAAAATTATTACTATTATTAATTAATTTGTTTTAGATTAATTAGTTGCATAATACTTATAAGTCAAACCAAATATCGGAAGATGACTGACTATATTGGTCGAGTGTTTTTTTAGAGGTAATGTTTTAACTATTCAAAATTATAAAAAATTAATTTAAAAAAACCATAAAATTGACTATAAAAACGCTACAGGCTTCATTTTTCTAAATTGTTTTGTTATCGCATAATTTTCAATGTTAAACTAGAAAAAACTAACGTTTTACCTATTAAAAATTATAAGAAATTAATAAAAAAATTACATAAATTTGACTATAAAATCATTTTTGGAGTCTTCATATATTCAAATTATTTTATAAAGCGCATAATTTTCAATGTTAAACAAAAGAAAATACATTTTCTCAAAAAAGAAAAAAAAAGAAAAGTAATTTCTCAAAAAAACAAATTTTCAAAAGAATCTATCTAATAAAATACAACTGATTTTGAATTTTTCGCTCACCCTAATAAATCATTTAAATCGTCCAAAATTTAGAATAAATCTCACCGTCCATGTAGTGCTGGAGGCACGGGACACAACTGGTGTTTTACCAAATGAACCCTCAAGTCACTAGGAAATCATCTATTTGGTAGTGCATCAAATAAGTCAAAAAATGTGGGAAATAATATGTCCTAGACTTAATAGAATAATGTTAGGAGTGTCAAATTTTATGTTTAAAATAATCTCTTGTTATTGTATTGGTTGGATAAATTTCTTATGATCGGGATCGTGTCATAAAATATATTTTATCTTATTTAATACAACATCATTTGACATAAAATAAAATAAAATTAAAATCCCTAAACTTAGCCTTATAATATGTTCTCAATTTTAATCTTACACTTGAAAATAAATTATTTAAGAGTGGTCACCTCTTTTTATCTTATTTACGAATCAACCCCTATATTTTCAGAAAAGCAAAATCAATGTCCACTCTCCTTATAAGGTCAAAAGGCAGCAGTAGTTGAGTGTGGTTGCATCAAGAATGTTTAGTTTTGAATTAGAGACTAAAAGAGGATTGTGAGTGAGTGAGGCACATCATGATGTTTGATTAGTTGGGTAGGCAGATCTTCTAATAACCCAAAAACATGCACCTAATTACTCATTCTAACATGGGCCCTCCTTCGGGTGGTGGGCCCAGATGGGCCCATATTTCCATGCTCGGAAAACATCTTGATTAGTACTTTTTCTTTTGTACATAAGAGGCCCAAATTTCAAATTTTTTTTATCTCTACTTTACCCATATGAAAGAGAATAATTGCATATCACCCCACATAAGTGTGGAGGGACAAGGATTAAGCACTATATGTCCACCTAATAAAAATTTCATGTTGTTTATTTTGTCTGGAGTAATTGCAAAAAAGATAATATCAGGTTAAGCATAATTACGCATCGCAAAATATGGTTATGGATTGATTTTGATTTTTAAAATATGGTTATGGTTCCATTTAAGAACTAAAATCATATTAACCATTTTTAATATGGGTTATGTGGGTTGGAACCATATGGTTATGGTTAAAAACTATATTAACCATTTTAAGATATTTTGACTTTTAAACAAAATTTTTAAAAAATAAAATTAATATATACTATAGATAGAGAGACGGATATAAGTGGTGGAATTTAGGCTCCTTAAGTAATGCTATGAAATATACATAATCACATAATATTATTTTTTTTAGGTGTGGGTGGGGTGGGGGGTCAGGGGTGTATACATAATCACATATTTTTTTTTTGATAGGGTAGGGATGGGGGTGAGGAGGGTGGGTGGGGGTAAGGGGTGTATACATAATCACATATTATTATTTTTTTGGGGGGTGGGGTGGGGGGTAAGAGGTGTATACATAATCACATAATATTATTTTTTTTTGGGTTGGGTTGGGTGGGGGTGGTGGTAAGAGGGTGTATACATAATCACATAATATTATTTTGGGGTGTGGGGGGTAAGGGGTGTATACATAATCACATAATATTATTTGGATTGGGATGAGAGTGAGAGTGAGAGTGAGAGTGAGAGTGGAAGTGGGAGTGGGAGTGGGAGTGGGAGTGGGAGTGGGAGTGGGGGTGGGGGTGGGTAGTTGAGCTTCTTAAATATGTAAATATGGATGGAAAGAACTTTTGATTTGAATTTTAAATAAAATATGGGTCCAAAAATGATTAACCGGGTTGGAACTATATTTCTTTTTAAAAATATGGTTCTAAACTTTAACCAACCCAAATAAATAAAAATAGTTAACCAACCCATTTGATTCCAATTAATATGAGTTGACTCAACAACTAACTAACTATATTACCAAGTCTAAACATAATACAGAAAGGATACCCTTTATAAAATTGTTTGTGTTTGCTTAAAGGGAGATTATATTTGGATAGTTAAAAGAAGAATATTTTAATTTATTTTTTTATATAAGGTCATTTAAGTGAGGTACTATTTAATATTTAGTGGGACAATTAACTAGTCCTCTATTTGAGTATTTTATTATTTTAAGGATTTGCAATAGTTATAATCATAATAGACTATTGACTTGTGATTATAATAGTATTTTGATATGAAATTCCTAACTTGTGATTATTTATATTTAAAGTAAATTGAATAGTGTCATCTCACCAATACTAACTTTATAGTGTAAAGGTTAGGGATAAATTTGATTTTTTTCCCTCTTAAAAATAGTTGTTTTAAAAATATACCTTAATTTTAAAACTAAGGGAAAACAAAATTAAAAATGACAACTCAAGCTTTGTTTGCAAATATATTATATGAAATTGAAATATCCAAGAGTTAGTGTCTTATGATGCTAATCTCATTTTTTATTTTATTTATTTATAAGTTCATTTGATAAACAAAGAATACCATTGACATCTTCAAATTAATTCAAGGATAAATAAGTATATTTAAAGGCATTAAACTAGTATAAACAATTATATTTCATGCAACATAATTGCAAACAAATGAACTGTTATATACATAATTTTTTAGATAACTTTATAAGTTTCTCTGAAGTACAATTTTAGTTATATAAAAGAGATCTTGTAAAATTATTTAAAAATTTGATATTTTTATAAACTCTCGTTCACATAAATATGAATCTTATTTAGTATTCATGTGACGGGAGTTTGAATATTAATTCCCTTTTTAATTTTTTTTTGTTAAAATATTAATTCCTTAAATAGGTTGAGCCTTCGGCCAGTGATCCACTATTAATTAATTAAAGAAAAGAAAATAGAGCCAAGAGAAGGCTTGGGAAGTTCATAATATTTGTGTGTAATTGCAGCTTCACGGCGGTACAAGGCGGCGGAATGGCTACGGCAGATGGATCAAGGCGCGTTGGAGGTTCTCGGAAAGGAACCGTCGGAAGAGGGATTCTGTCTAGCTCTCCGCAACGGCCTCATCCTCTGCAACGTCCTCAACAAAGTCAATCCTGGCGCTGTTCTCAAGGTAACTTTCATTCTAACATTAAATCTACAATTACTTGCACTTTGTTACTGAAAAGAAAAGAAATAGATGGAAACCTTAAAAATTTTGGTCCAATTCTCTTGTTACCGAATGTTTTTAATAAACGGAAAAGAAAATAAATGTATATATCTAAGGATACATTCATATGTATGTGTGTGCGAACATATATAGGTGGTTGAGAATCCAATAATCGATGTTCAGTCAACGGAGGGTGCGGCACAATCTGCAATTCAGTATTTCGAGAACATGAGGAATTTCCTTGTTGCTGTTGGGGAGATGAAGCTCCTAACATTTGAATCCTCTGATTTGGAAAAGGTTTTCTCATTTTATTTTATTTCCGCCTTGTTTATGAGATGAAGTAGAGTGCTAAATTGAATTTAGTGGACTGTTGGAACTGTTTATCTTTGTTGACTTTTCAATTTCCATTTGTTTCCTTTTATTTATTTATATTTTCATTCTTTCAGAGACCTAACAGAAATGCAAGTGTTATGGAATTAAATTTAATTTCTTTTAGCAATCCTTGAAACAATGAGTTACTATGCATATGAATACATCCAAATAATTGTGCTTTTAAAAAACTATGTGACGCAACCGAATATGGTTTGATTATAATGCTCTAATACAAATGTGATTGAAGATTTAAACTTACCAACAAGAATGTAAGATAAACCTTTGAATCCACTCACAAAGAGAACAAAGAGATAACAATATTGATTGAAAAATGTTCTTTATGTAAATAAACTATGGAAAACATATTTATAATACTAAACTACTTTCCTACAACTAATTGAAAAAGGAAAATAATTAAATTCTAAACTAAATAAAATTAGAAAACTAAAGCCCAAAACATAAACGGACTAAATATAAATTTAGCAACTAAATTTTTCTAAATAATAAATAAAAATACACAAAATATATTAAATCTCCACACATGCTAAAATATGTGTTTACACCCAAACCCCAAAATTTTAGTTTTGAGTTAAGTAATTATCGGCTAAGTGCTTATATTAGTCAACTAGACATGATTGGAGGGTTTTAGTTAACTGATGGCTTTCAGACAAAGGCGTTCAACTATGCCGAAAATTAAGGAAACAGTTGAAGACGTGTTTAAAGCAGTCAAACACGTGGAATATAAATTATATACGCACGTTCCTTCAAATCAGAAACATGAAAAGGCCATGTTCAGTTAACTGGCGCACCAACAGAGTTAGCCGAAATTTAAGGAACGTGACAGTTAAGTTCAATACTCAGAGCAAGCAAGTGAAGACTCTCCATCAGTTCAGCTGAGTGGGTACGCCACGTTCAAGTACCCGATGCACTAGTAGGAAATGAGTTAGTGGGTTGAATTTCAAGTATAATGTGGTTAAGTTAAGTCGGTGCAACAACCTTCTAGCAACTCTATAAATAGGAGAAGTCTATTTTGCTAACAAGGACACAAAAAAACAACTCATCCAGTCTAGAACACTAACGTTCTTCCATTTGTTCCATTATTTTAGCTTAGGCAACAACAATTAACTTGTTACGCCAACACATGACTTAGTTAAGTGTTGTAATAGACTAATAGGTAGTTTTATTGGATTTACAACTTGTTACGTCCATTTGGACTTAGTTGTACGTTCAATACCGGTTGTTTGCTAACTTGTTCAATCTATTCAGACTTAGTTGTGCATTTAATCTTGGATTTGTAGCTTGTTACGTCCATTCAAACTTAGTTGCATATTCTACCCTAGTTGTCCGCTTTCATCTGGACCTTTATATGATGTTGTTGATTTGCTCTGCACTTTGCCAACGGTGTATTCGATCCAGGTTGTAAACTTTACAACATATCCCAACAATTATATTCAGGTTTTTATTTAACTGTCTGACATTAGTGGTTATCTGCTGCATGTATTTGTTAACTATGACGTGCTAATCAACAAATATGAAAAGTTGGAATTTGTTTATAATTATATTTATAAAACCAAAAAACTTAATTAATAACAATACAACTTGCAATTTATAGTGTAGTTTAACCCTAGCTATAAATTACTAAGCTAACTAGAATCAGTTAACCAAAAAGAAAGTAACCAGTTGTCTAACATTAAAGTTCTTAGTTAAAGGCAAAAAGAACCATAGAGAAGCAATTCTTTTTTCTCTCCAATCGCCTAATCAGTTTGGCTAAGTAGTTGGCCGATTTTGAAGGACAATGTTAACTATATATAATTTTACCAGTTAGACAAACACTTGTCACATTGAGTTTTGCGAACTCTGGCACACTTGCACATAAAATTATTTAGGCAATATGGAAATTCGAATCTTCTTTGATATTTTCCATCGTATCAATCTCCCTTTCTTAGAAAAAATTCGTTCTCGAATTTTAAAGCAATTGAGTATCAAGCACCAAGAACATAGTTATCAAGGCGACAAGTCGAGGCGAGTCGACAGCCGGGAGCTTAAGCGCTTAGGTGACAAGGCGCCCGACTAGTCGTCCACAAGTCGATAAGTCGTTAACAATGTAAATTTTATACGAATAAAATTATATATATTTAACATTTATATGAATATTTATATATTGATATTTCTAATGAATATTTATTTTGATATTTCTAATGATTTACCAAATTTTATACAAGTATTGTTAAGATAAAGGTAATATACAAGCATATAATCATGATATCATATCATAAAATTAGACAACCATCCTTTATAAGATAAAGACATGTTCATCGTGACATTGCAAAAAACAAACATAATATAGAAATGAAAACAAAGTCATAAAACCAAATAAAGCAGCAATATGAGTCAACACAACATGAGTCAAAAAATAGCAAAGAATAATCGTGAACAAAGAAGAAAAAGGAAAAGGTCGACTCTATAGGTTCCAAAGTAGAAATATATAGCGGCAGAAGTTCTCCTCTCGCTTTCTCCCTCTCGAACTGTAAATGCCGAAGGAAAAGGTCAAGAACGAAGCGACTGAGTCGGTCCTGAAGTTAGTCGCACCTAAGGAAAAAGTCGTCATGCATGCCACGAGTCGCCGAAGGAAAAAAGTCGATCCGCCACGAGTCGGGCCGCGCTTAAGGAAAGTTCGAGCTCTCGCCGGACAAACCACGATCCGATCTCGGCCCCTCTCGTCTCGCCTCCTCTCGTCTCGAGATGGTTTCTCCTCTCGCCTCGTCCGAATCGTCGAAGTTCGATTTCAAGGTCGCGAGGAGAGGATCGATCGATTAGACTTAGGAGTTAGGTTTATGAATTGGGTCGGGTCAAACCCGCAGTGAAAAGTCGCCCGCTTTTCCAGGTAGTTGTCCTAGTCGTCTGATGAGCGTCCAAGTCGTCCAAGTCGACGCCTGAGCGGTCGACTATGTGCTCTGCCACCAAGTCGTCCTACCGACTTGATTTTTCTGGCCGACTCGACGCCTAGTCGTCGCCTAGGCGACAACTAGTCGACGACTTGATAACAATGACCAAGAACGAGTCTTCAATCTTTGCGGGATCAAAACTCCATGATTTTTCCTCTCAAAAGATAATCTTGAAAATAAATTAAAAAATACCAATATCTTTCCATTTACATGGATGACAAAGAAATTTGCAGGAACAATAAAAATCAATAACTTTAATACCCTCGAACACTGGAACAATCTCATGACCAATTTTGCGTGCCGTAAAACCCTATTTATAGTTTCTCCATCCTTTGATTTTGTGACATCTTCTTTGCTCTCCTCAACAATGGACAACTCGTTAGGAATTTGGAATTCTTCAACAGTAGTAGTTTCAATCTCAAGTTGTCTTTCCTCTAAAACTATACCCTTGTGAGCTTCCAAACATAGAGTTTCTTTAACTATTTATGCTTTGGATTCTTCCTTTGAGCATCCAATAATTTCTGATGTGTCAACAAATATCTCTAACTCACAATGTGTAACACTAATCTTAGACTCTTGAACAACTTTTGGTACCTCAATGATTTTCTTTAATGCACAATCTTTCATTTTGGTAGACTTTTTCGAGACCGTGTTTGAAACTTTTTGCATGGCTTTACTAATTCTTTCACTTGCTTCGGGATATCAGTGTATGGTTGAATAAAACACTCATCATAATATCTCAAGTATTTGACAATCAATCTATCCAACGTAGAAGTAATGTATGCGTAGTCATGTGGAAAAAATTATTGAACCATCAAAAATTTCATCCTTGACCAAGAATAAATTTCACTCATAATAATATACTACTTCCGTCCCACAATAAGTGCTTTTTTAGGCTTACTATTTTTTCTCAAAATAAGTGATGTGTTAGAACTCCAATACAATTTTTGTAATATTTTTTCATATATGCCCTTATGCATTCAATGGTATTTATTGCATCTTACCATCACTACAATTAAATGACACTAATTAACTCTTCAACTTCAAAGAAAATATATTAAGGGTATTTTTGCCATTTTAGCTTGTGTATTGGTATGTGTGATTTAAGCTAAAAAAAACACTTATTATGGGACGAAGGTAGTATGTTAGACCACCATCTGAATGCATATGCACCAAGTTTTTGTGAAATCAATCCGACTTTATCTTCTTCATGAATCCAATGATGATAAAAGTATTTTTCAATGCCAAACAATCTGTGAACAAAATCTTTCATGTCAAACTCAATGGGTTTAAAATAACAAATATCATCAAAAGTGGGCGCTCACATAAATTTTACACTAGGTTTCCTTGTATCCATGATAAGATTAAAATTTAACCAAACAAAATATTTTGAGGGGCTGAATTATAAAAGTTTCAAAACTATATGGCAGTTTTAGATATAAATTTTAGTATGTGTGGAGATTCGAATCTTCATTGATTTTCCCACCGTATCACTATGCAAGTCACACTACTGTTCTTATTTCTGTTTAGCTTTCCATTTAGTGATGCTTTCCTTAATTTTCGTTGCCTTTTTTTGTTGTTGCGATTTTGAGTTGAATGAACTTTCTTTGAAAATAGTTGCTCGCAAGTGGTACCTATCAGGCTATCCTGTTGTTTCCATTTGTTTGTTTTTATTTTCATTTCTGATTTTATTTATACACAACAAACTACGGCTTAGGTCAATAGGACCGAGAGGAAGACTAATACTATATATCGGTTATCCAACTTCATTCAGTGTCATAAACTTTGTGTTCCTTCCTTGCGACTTTGTTAGTAATGCATAGTTAAGCATGATAGCAAATCATGCTTTTTCTTTCAGATATCTTGGTTCTAATTGATGGAAGTATGGGACAGTAAGATGATCTCCAAGGGTGTAGGAATTGTTTTATACTCTCTCCATCTCAAGATCAGAGCTCCATTTGTTCTTGTTACACATTAAGGTTTGTCAATAACACACTTAGACATACCTTTTCTCAACATAAGTTTTGTCTTAAAATTTTATATTAGGAAAAATCATTGCAAACAATGTCTCTGCGTGCGATTGGCATACCTTAACATGCTTTAAAAAGTCAAATGGACTCTAAATTTGGGACAGAGGGTGTACCATACATAACAATACTCTATGCTTGTGAGTTCACGAGCACAAAAAATTAACTTAGGAGCCTTATCATTGTGTGATGTTAAATGCTCAACTTGCCAAGTGCTAGGACAATTCCAATCTGAACGCTACCATGTTTAGGCAATGACGACATGTCGACACATCATCTACATTGTCAAATGAAATTTGTAGCTACGTACTTATTAATTATTGTATCTAGTAGTACCCAAGATACATAAAATTGCAATGTTTTGTCTAATAGTCAACAACCGATGTTCTCACATGGTACAAGCCTACTATATTCCTGAATAGGAGTTTTATTCTGTAAGTTCAGTTGTTTGTTTTGCTGGTTTTGTCTTGTGTGATACAAATTATTATGCCACACACTTTTTATTTATTTTGATATGTTTGGTTTTGCAGGGAGGCTCGTCAAATAAAGTTGTGGACTGCATTCTTTGTTTGAAAGGCTATTATGAGTGGAAGCAAGCTGGTGGAATAGGAGTTTGGAAGTATGGCGGAACAGTCAGGATCACATCCTTCCCAAAGGGATCACCTTCGTCATTGCTTGGCAGTGAAAGTGCGGACGAATCATTGGATGAATCTGAATCATCACATTATGAAGATCTATTAGACTTTCTCCATCTATCTGGTGAGGTCTCACTTGAGGAATCCAAAGCAGCCAATGAGCTGACCTTCCTCTTTAATCGGGTTGGGCTTGGACTTCTACAAGCCTATCTCACAGATAAGAATGAATTTGAAGAGTTGCCATTAAATTCAATGGTAGGTAAGATCCATTCTGTTTTCTGTATGATGGTAGTTATCATTCTGTGTACAAATGCTTATCACTATAAGGGATTTTGTTTCTTTTGTATCTTGAAAGATATAAAAGGAAGTAAATGAGAAAATTTGAATTTATGCTTAAAGGGTGTATTACCAATGTTAGCTTTGGTTATATATAAATTGTTTAAAGAAAAATAGGAAACAACATGCTTGAAACTGATTATGAAATTCTTACAAGCAACCCAAAAGTAGCTGAATTCCAACAAATAATAACCATTTCTGCTTGTTAACATGAATTCTCACATTAGTAAGTGCCAACATAAGCCCGAACAGTATTAATGTGCGTTGGCTTTGGGTGGCACATAGAACTGGTGGAATAATATTTGAATATTTTAACAGTGTGATGCAATAACGATGAATACCCCGCTAATCCAAGCACGAAAACCCCCATGCTTTGTCATTCTTTAAGTATACTTGGATCTATGCTCATTCGTCGTAATTCAAATCATTCAACTGTATATATAATTTTTCTTTTGATGGAAATCATTGGTTAAAATTGTAGGTGATTGACACTGTTCTGAGGAATGTTGTTAAAAATTTCTCGGCATTACTCGCTTCTCAAGGCAATCAGGTAGACAACTTTGGAATGGTTCTTTTTTTCAACTTTACTCGCATATTATTGTATTTGGTTACAATTCCAATTGTCAACCTACTACCTTGTATTAATGTCATTCCCCTTCTATAGCTTGGACTCCTTCTGAAGAAAATATTGAAAGGTGACTGCACGCCTGTGTCAAAGTCTAAATTCCTAGAAGCTATTGCAGACTATCTTCATCAAAGGACTGGTTTGATATCAAGTGATTTCTCAAAATTCTGCATTTGTGGTGGGAAATATGATGGCACGTGGCGAAGAGCTTCTTACTCTTCTGATAGAGACAAAGTACATGATCTTGAGCAGAAACAAGAGGTATGATTATCAATTCCTGAAAATTGTTAGTCCGTTTCTCTTGATGTATTCATATCATTTTTTATTTTTTTTCCATCAATACTATAGAACGATGTTTCAATACTGCCCAAAGGAAAAATTGTCAATTATGAGCAAAAGTTTTCGTTTAATAAATCGTTTAATGGAGTGTTTAGACTTCTACTGTGTTTATCTTGTGTATGAACGTGAATACAAATTTGATGACAACATATGCCTTGGTAGAACATTTAGGATCAGCATCGTTGAACATTTAGGATCAACATCGTTCAACATTTAGGATCAGCATCTCTCTCTCTCAGTAACACCAGATAGC
Source organism: Panax ginseng (assembly GCA_020205605.1). Classification (NCBI taxonomy): domain Eukaryota; kingdom Viridiplantae; phylum Streptophyta; class Magnoliopsida; order Apiales; family Araliaceae; genus Panax; species Panax ginseng. The sequence goes on along the minus strand of CM035138.1, from coordinate 127,500,964 downwards.
AGAGAAACTTTACCAGTTTAAGTACATCTATGCGAGTTTAGTGCCACGATGCACATCCCAGTTGTATGCTGTTAGATGATCTATCTGATTGCTAAATAATCCTTAATTAAGTGTCCCATAACTATAAAAAACACATCAAAAGATGCAATAAAGCTCTCAACTTACACTATTGCTGGTGCTGTAATAGATATGCTAGAAAGATTTTTTTAGCTCCTTGCAGAATGGAGGCATGCTTTTTCATCCATAAATTTCCATTTCTCTACTACTATAGACCATAAAAGTCTTACTCTCACATCTTATATTATTAATTTTATTGCATCTGTATTTGATATATTTCAGGAACTAAAATCTTTTTTTGAAGAGACAAAGCTAGAAGTTGAGCAGGCTCATTCAACCTGGAAACAAGAACTCGAAAGGCTTGGTATAGAGACTTGTCCTACATTTATGACCATGCTGTCTAAATAAATATCTTTGTTTAATGTGTTTTGCTTATGTTTTCTCAGAACATCATACTAAGGGCCTTGAAGTGGCCTCTTCTTCGCACTCCAAAAGGTTTTGGAAGAAAACCGCCTTCTTTACAATCAAGTTCAAGACCTAAAAGGTGAGCCCTCAGTCTCTACTAAAACATTGTGATCAAATTTAAGTTGAACTATTAACTATAGCTTATTCCTTGATTTATCTTTCACTTGTCAATTTTTTTTAAAAAACTTTTGATGTTTGCTTTTGAATCAGGAAGTATCAGAGTTTTTTGTAGAGTGAAGCCTATCCTCGCTGGACAATGCGATGGGAAGTTGACGGTGGACTACATTGGAGAAACCGGAAGTATTATGATTGTCAATCCTCATAAGCAAGGAAAAGATTCAAGGAGAATTTTCACTTTCAACAAGGTTTTTGGAACAAATGTGACACAACGTAGGTTCTCTTAACCAATTTAGGGTTCTTTCCTTTACTAAATTACTACATGGAACCCTGTAGGTGTCTATGACAATATAGCTCAATAATTTTCAGACATGACTAATAAGGTCAAAGGCTTAATGTGGGTTGGAAGAAAGTAATACGTATGTTGTTTCTAATAATATCCTACTCAGCATTTCTGGATGCTCTTTGCACAAATTATATCAGAATAGGCATATGTATAAGTTTGTTATGAGTTTAATGTGTTTTATATGCTGTAAATTTAGTAAGTTCTCCATGAAAATGTGTATTGATTATTTTTCTTTATATGCAGAGCAAATATATGTAGACACTCGGCCATTAATTAGATCTGTTCTTGATGGTTATAATGTGTGCATTTTTGCATATGGACAGACTGGCTCAGGGAAGACATACACAATGGTAAATACTAATACCATCACTATTTTGATTGGTAGTAGTGAGTTGGCTTACACAACTTTACTCAAAAATGCGCGCGCGCGCACACACACATATATTGCCATTCCATTCATCACTCAACAAAAAAATGAAGCCAAAAACAAAATCTAGATTAAAGAAAATATATCATTGTCTAAATATTATGTATTTGACTTGTGAATATAATCTTTTTATATTTACAGAGCGGTCCTGACTTGACAACAGAAGAAACATGGGGTGTTAACTATCGAGCTCTGCGTGACTTGTTTCAAATTTCAAAGGAAAGGGAAAACATTATAAAATATGATGTTGGTGTCCAAATGATTGAAATATACAATGAACAAGTGCGAGATCTATTGGTCATCAATAGCTCTAATAGGCGATATCCTTTCACAAGTTTTATTTCTCATGATTAGCTTGGTGACTTGTTTGGCTTCCATATGAATTTCTTAGTCAGCTTTATCTTCACTTTCAGACTTTCAGTATCGAGGATTAGTAATATCAGATTTTTACTTGTAAACCTTAACTATGTGCACGCTGGAAATACGAAACAATTCACAATTGAACGGTCTCAACGTTCCTGACGCGTCTTTGGTTCCAGTTAAATGTACTCGTGATGTTCTTGATTTGATGGAAATTGGCCTTAAAAATCGTGCTGTTGGAGCTACTGCATTAAATGAGAGGAGCAGCCGTTCTCACAGGTACAAATCGCTCTAAAAATCATGTTTCCTTTGTGTAAAGTAGCTACTTCATAATTAGTAGTTGGAAGAAAAAAAAAATTCCAGAGCTCATAGCTCGAGCTTAGTAAGCGTGGCAGCAAGAGATCTGAGCTACGAGCAACCGCTTACCCCCATGATTCGAGTTGAAGGCCTCTAAAAGATTTGATAAGAGCTTTCTACTAACCTCTGATAATAATAAAGAAGACAACCTTATAATATTCTTTAGTTTGGATTTTTGACTAACCCTTTTTTTCCTACAGTATATTAACCATTCACATTCGAGGAAAAGAGTTGGTTTCTGGATCCATTTTAAAGGGTTGCCTTCATCTTGTGGATCTAGCTGGAAGTGAGAGAGTGGATAAGTCTGAGGCAGTAGGTGAGAGACTGAAGGAAGCTCAACATATTAACAAATCTCTATCTGCATTGGGAGACGTCATTTCTGCTCTTGCACAAAAGAGCACACATATTCCTTACAGAAATAGCAAGCTCACCCAAGTTTTGCAAGAATCGTTAGGTAATAGATTCTTCAAATTTCTACTAAAAGCTATTGGTGGAAGCACCAACTTATATATCTATTGATGAAAAAACTTCTTGAGTGGTTATATGTATCAACAATATAATTGTATAGGAAAACAAAAAAAAAGGAGGTGACCCACAAGGATTGTTTTTTAAAATTGTACATATTTACCATATTGACAGTTATCCCATTATGGGAAGCATGACTTTTCTTCAGCAACTTTGTTTAAATGTCATTTTAATTGTTTTCATCTTTATTTTAGGTGGGCATGCAAAAACGTTGATGTTTGTACATATAACTCCTGAGGTTAATGCTATAGGAGAGACTATCAGCACCCTCAAATTTGCTGAGAGGGTTGCCTCAATAGAACTTGGTGCGGCACAATCTAATAAAGAAACTGGCGAAATCCGAGAACTTAAGGAGGAGGTCTATTTTAATGATCTCTTGATTAATTGAGTGTTGATTCATTGAGTATATAACTTACAAATTTTATTTTGTTTTGTTTCACTTTCTTATCTTAGATTTCACATCTCAAGCTGGCGTTGGAGAAAAAGGAAGCTGAACTTGAACAACATAGAAAGGTGAATGTTCAAAGGGCTGCTTCACCACTTCGCATGCCAAAATATAACATCAGTGCCAGCTTGAAGTCCGAAATCTGTCAGCAGCCTGTCGATATTGCTAAAGACTCTGAGGTAAGTTTTAACAGTCGAAATAAAATTTTGTTAAAAAGGTTAATGGAAATCATGTTGTAATGAAGTTCATCAGTTTTTAAGTTGCTAGGTTTTGCTTGGGTTGAAATTTCATACACACTCCTTGAAACTAATGGTTGCTTCGCTTCATCTCTTGTTGTGAAAACTTGAATTTTAGGTTAGAAGCTGTTCCTCGGGCAAGCAGAGGAGGTACCGTTTACCCTCTAAATTTACAGACAAGGATGTAGTGCCAAAAATGTCTTTTCTAGCTGAAGAGAGATCCGTAGGCTCTGGAAAGCCAAGGTCACCGTCGCCTCCTGTTAGGAGATCCATATCAACAGATAGATGGGCCCTCATGAGAAGTAGGGTCAAACCTGATACAATTGACAACCCATCAGTGATGAAGCTACAGTTTCTTGCTAGAGCTTCAGTGAATAAATCTGTCGCCACTATACCAGTTATTCCGTCAATTGAGACTAACAGGAAAGGATATTCAGGCTCACAAGACAATATCTATGATGCATTCTCCGGCCTTCAAAAGGACAAACCCAGAAAAATTCGCTCAGAAAATGAAGAAGATCAGTTTAAGCAGGTGCTTAATGTAAGACAAGGTGGAATTAGGAAAAGCAAGCCTGAGAGTAAGGTCAAGGCCAAGCATCAGCTGCCAGCTAAGGTTAATCTGCTTTCTGATGGGGATATTGGTGGAGCAATGGAGGAGACTCGGAAGAATGATTTCTCCGAGCCTGAAAATGAACTCGGGCTTGTTCAGTCACCAACACATGGTAACTTGAGGGCTAAAAAGCTTCACCAAAACTTCTCAAGAAATTTTCCATATGCGGAAACAAGGTATACTAAATACTACCTCCGTTTCAAAATTATAAGATCAGTATTGACTTTTAAAGTCAATTTCAAACATTTTCAAACTCAAAATTGAGAAGAATTCATTAGTTTATGTCTATACAATTATGAATATCATAAACTATCTAAAAAATACTACTAATTATAACATTTATTGTTTTCAAAACTTAAATGAACCATGTCAATTTTAAATTTGAAAATGTTTCAAATTGACTTTTAGAAAGTCAATATCGATCTTGTAATTCGTAACAAAGGGAGTATTAATTTTTTAGGATTTACCTGACAGGCATCTAGACTTACTTGTATTGACTGAAGTTAGTTTTCCTTTCCATGCAGGGAACATGTGCAGGCATTGGTCTCCACATTACCTGGGAAGAATGAAAATAAACTTACAAATAATATACTTCGGCATGCAAAGGAAGGCAGCACCCCTTCCATTCCTGAATTTAAAAGGAGCCGATCTTCACCTCGTGGAAAATTCATGATTTTACCTTGAGGATTTACAAGCGTACGACACTAAACTTTAATGTTCCATCTTTTGGAATTATATTTGTACAGTCATTACATGGTGTCATAATATGAGAAAACTGGAGGGTGGCCATCTCTGGAGGTATTGTTACCAATATTTATTTATTCACCATTATCCTTATATTTTGGACCACATGTAAGTAATCGAGATCTAAATACTCTATTATGTATTTCTGAGCTCATTCATTGAAAAAGCTACCAGTAACGCGATCCTCATTGAGTTTGTTTATATTTTAGCAGATCTTGTTAATTTACGCAGCCTTGTGTTAAACTTTTGTTCAACATAGATGCACTGAATAGTACTTGTTGTATAAAAGCTTTCTCAAATGTTAAATGAAAAGGTGGTTTTAGACATTAACCATTTCATTCAGTTATATGTATTATCAAATTGGATTATAAGTTAGTGTGATTATATTTGTAATCCACTGGTCATATTCGTATAAAGTTGTGTTCTGTTCAGGCTAAAAGTCTATCCTGTGATATGTTTGATAGATCAAACAAGTGATATGGTTGCTTATTGTTTCGGGTTTATATGATATTTGCAATTGATAAGATCCATCCATCCTAAAGTAATGTGAATCTGGTTGAAATTTCACTAAATCTCATGCCCTTCATGAGAGGTTACCAAGTGCTTGTTTGTTACCCGGGTTATGGAGCGTTTAGTGTGTTTGAGTTCTTCTAAACGCACTTGAGAATTGATTTGTTTACAAGCAGCTTATTTTATTTACTTTACAAACGTAGCGTCAAACTCACCACACTATTTTTGATTTGGTAACCAAACACTAAGCGCTACTAACCTAACATACCTTAAGTTATTTGGTTTTAGCGTCACGTAAACTAGGTTATATATATATATATATATATATATATATATATATATATATATATAGAGAGAGAGAGAGAGAGAGAGAGAGAGAGAGAGAGGGGGGGAATATGGAGGTACACAGTCGTAGAGTAGTCCCCAAATAGTAGAGTGAATTCACTACGATCGTAGATAGTCCCCAGATAGTAGAGTGAATTTACTACGATCGTAGAGTAATCCACGATCGTATTCACAAATCGTGGAGTGACTACTCTAGACCGTGTAACTTTAAAAGTTACACGGCTGTGTATAAGAGTGTAAACGAATCGAGTCGGTCCGAGTATTGAGTTGTTCACATTTGATTCACAAAATTTATCGAGTATAAAATAAAGTTTGATTGAGGTTCATTTAGCTACCGAGTCGAACACAATTCTGAATCGAGCCCGAGCAGTTTGAACTTTTCAAACGAGTATGATCCGAGTATCAATAGAAAATTATAATTGAGGAGGTTCGAGTAATTTATCGAACTTTAAAATTTGCTCATATTTGACGAATACGAATCGAGTCCGAACTTTTAGTCGAGCGAATACGAATCGAGCCCGAACTGTTTGCTCATTTTACGGCCTTAGCTGTGAACCTCCATGTTTACCATATATATATATATATAACAAAATACAAATGATTTTGAATTTTCCACTCATCTTAATAAATCATCTGAGCCGTCTAAATTTGAGATAAATCCCAATCATGTCTATAATGCCGATGCATTTAGATCTTAGTATATATATATATAGCGTCGTGTAGCCAAAGAGTTTTTTTATTTTGCTGTTTGTAATTTTCTATTTTGTATGAAGTATTTTTTTTTAAATATGAGGACTACTTAAACTGCAAATTTTTTTTTTTTATTTATTTAACTACAAAAGTATATTGGCTTGAGGGTGATTTAATTGTGCGGATATATTTTACTTGAATCAAACCTGATGATTCATTTCATTCATGCATATTGACACGGTGAACGGGGCAAAGGTAATATCTAAATTTAGAAAATAAAAAATTAAATGAGTCTTTGCTACTGAAATATATATTACTCAAAATTAATTTATGATTACATAAAGAAAGACTGTTAATCAGTGCTCCCAAAATTAGGAAATAAAAGCTTGCTAAATTTAGTCACAAGAAGATCTTTAATGGTGCAGATTTGTTCACCTTCATTTTCAGAGACCTTTTCATTTCAATTCACCAGATTCTCTTATTGTGTTGCCATTCATATCCTGCAACTCAGTTCGAGTCCTTCTGGTAATTGATAATCGGCCTCTCTGCTCCTCATTTCCTTGACATGAACGTTGCAGATGTTAAATCTTCCCCTTGGATTTTATCATCCAAGAAAGCCTAGAAGAAGTTTACATGCACCAAATAATTCTCATGTCTATCCCACTTTTACTCTTGCTAGGTAAACAAAGCTCTGCCATCAACAAGATTCAAATTAATTTCGGCGTTGATGCAATTCATACCAAAGGAAAAGCTTTAATTTTCTTAGATATGGTATGTTTCTTCAATCCCTTTAATAACTTTTTGTCCAGAGTCCAAATCTTCTGTCTCATCTCTTGTCTCATGTTATGTATTTTTTTAAGGTGTTAATGTAGAAATAAGTCCATTTTTTAAATGAATAAGTGTTATTTGGCACCAATACATGGGATGGGATGGGATGAGACAAGAAAAGAGACGACAGATCTGATTGTTTTGTCGGTGGCTGCAAAAGCCAATTTGAAAAGTTTGTGCCAACATTTGCTATTTCAGGTTTTGGCCTAATTTGTCTAGCGTGTAGGCCTTGACAATGGCTTATCTTCCTCTGGAAAATCTGTCTTATGGCAAAGAGAAACAAACAGAGGAGGCTGCAACAAATAAACCATGGCAGAACTTTGTCACCTGTCTTTATAGAGCAAATGTTGCACATTTATGCAGATTCGTTACTGCAACGTGGTCCAAGAACCTCGCCAGCCATTCTCTATGCATCGCAGTTGAAAATTTTGACGATGAAGAGCCCTACACCTGCAAGATTGATCTTAAAACATGGCAATTTTGGGGCAAAAAGGGTCTAAAATCCTTCAAAGTTGATGAACAACGCGTAGACGTTTTCTGGGATTTCAGGTCTGCAAAATTTTCCAGCAGCCCTGAGCCATGCTCAGATTACTACGTAGCTTTGGTCTCCAATGCAGAAGTATTTTTAGTGCTAGGGGATCAGAAAACGGACGCTTTGAAAAGAAGCAAGTGTAGGCCATCCTTGGTAGATGCAGCATTATTGCATAAGAAAGAGAATGTGTTTGGGAAAAAATCATTTTGTGCTAGAACCATGTTAGGCAAGGGGAAAAAGGAACATCATATTTTCATCGAGGCTTGTTTATCCGGTGATTTTGATCCCGAAATGTGGATTGGAGTTGATGGGATTGAGTTGATTCGCCTAAATAATTTGCACTGGAGATTTAGAGGAAATGAGAACATTATGGTGGATGATGTACCGATACAAATTTTCTGGGATGTGCATGACTGGCTGTATAATGGCCCGGATTCAGGGCCAGGCATGTTTATTTTTACGCGAGGTTTGCTGGAGATGGAACCTAACAACAGGCTTCAAACTGGTGCAAATTGCGATTCGACGTCGTGGGAGCTACCAGTAAGCATGGATTTGTGCCATTTTGTTTATGCTTGGAAGGATGAATGACAGGATTTTTGTGATCATGATTTCTGGACAAAATAATCCTTGTCCAGATAACATTTATATTTGATTTTTTTTCTTCCCATTTTTGAAATTAATAGCATGAATTTTGAGTGCATTGCATTTGTATGCCTCTCTCCTTTCCCTTTTGTTAAAGTTATGAATCTCTATGATTTTGTTCTATAAGCTGTAGCTGTTAAATCTTCTTAGTTCTTGGTAGAAATCTATATAACATATCTTTGAATTATTACCAGCAGTGTTTTAAAAGTAAAATCGGAATCGGTTCGCCTTCTGATCCGACAAATGGCACGATTTTGGTTAAAACACGGGTTGACTCGTCGATCACAGTCTAACCGGTAAATCCGATTAATTGACCTAGTTGATCCGATTTTAAAATTATTTTTTTTATCAAAAAAAATTTAATATTAAAATAAATCACTTTTATTAATATTGTAACTCATCTTTATTATGTTTTTATTCATAAAAAATGAGATTTTTAATTTTTTTATTAATTACTAATAATATATATATATTTTTATATATTAATGATGTCATTGGTTCAATGACGTTTCGACCACTGGCTGAACGAGTGATCTATCCACCCGATACTTTTTTCGATTCGATAAACGGTTCTGAAAACCTTAATTACAAGTAAATATATCAATCAATTATATATATATTCAGTGGCATAGCCACATTACACAATCAGATCAATTGAACCCACTAGAAAAAAAAATTATTTTATAATATATGATAAATTTAGAAAAAATTTATGTGTAATGAATAAATTGACTCCACTGAAATTTTATAATTTTTTTAATATACGGGGTCAAATTAATTTTTTTTATAAATTTCTCAATTCCATATTATTTTTACTCCTTGATGTATGCTATCTTCCTCTAATATTTTTAAAATAAATAATAATCTAATTTATATTATTTTTATAACATAAGAATTTTAAATATTAATTAACAAATTTGTTATTAGAAAGACGTATTAGGGGTCAATAAGAGTGTGTGTGTATATATATATATACATATATATATATATATATATATATATAATGTTATTACTTATTATATTAACAATATTATAACAAATACATATTTTACATATGTAACCGACCAATAAATATAAAATTATCTTAAAAAATGAGCAAAAACTTTTATGAATCGTAATGATTTTAAAATTTAATGTACCCTCATTTAATTTCAAAAATCAAATTATATCGTTTAGGACGGAGGAAGTATTATGTAACGGGACTGAAAGTGGTCAGTAAGAAGTTTATTTTTGGGTAAATTGGTCAATTGGTCAATAGAGTATGGACACGCAGACAAAACTATGTATGTATCTGTAAGACCCCAACTTATTATAAATAAAATCGAATTTCCTCTAATTATTATTGTGAATAATAAGGTATTAATTTGATATAATTCTCTGGTTATGGGTGAAATGTACAAATTTTGTAAAATATGCAAGTGGTTATAAAATAATCATTGTTGTCGGGGAATATTCATTTGGTCATGGAATATTCTTGTTGTCGGGGAATATTCGTACGACGGCGCAGTTATTTGTGGGTCCCATAACAGAATAATTGTCGGATGAAGAAAACGACAAGTTTGAGTTTTTATAAATAACGGCGTAGTTGTTACCAAGTAACACCGTTGGAATACCCAGTAGTTAAAATACGATGTCTACGTGGATGCACAAAGATTGATGAATTATTGATCCTTACGTAAGAAAGCACTACTCAATAATTGTTACAGTAGTTACTGTTCAATATTTTATTTTATTGATTCAATAATTACTGCGTTGATATTTTATATTATTGTTGTTTCAATAATTGTCACTACACAGTATTTCTCATTATCAGATCAATAATTCATATTATTTGTGACAACCCCAAAACAGGTCCATTCCATCCAACCCATTCTGAGTAGCCAAATACATGGTACAGAAAACAACTATAACTTTATTACAACAATTGTCGTGCAAAATATAACAACACATATACTGTGAGTTTGGATACAAATATATACCAACAGTGACTCTCATCCCAACCTTGGATAGCACGTCACAATGACACCTTACATAAAGGTATAGTCAAAAAACTGCTTTTAGAAATTAGAATCTTTGGGAAGTGCTCAAGAAACCTTCGTACATGGGAGGCCATGCTTTTAGGTTATGATAGATATCATATGACCACGTAATTATCCTTGGTCAATTGATAGACCCCAAAAGAAAATGAGAAGATTACTATTATATTCTTCCCAATGGTGAGTCTTCTCGACTTATCATTATCTCCACTGTCTCTAATTGAGAATTATACTTCAAACAAACACCAAGATTATATAGGTAGTGCTCGTAAATATACTCGAAGAAGTGGATGAGCACAACCCTGCCTTTATGATGACACGAGGTTGTATGTCATTAGACATCTTGTATGATAAAGGCAAAACACCCTTCCAACGTTGGGTTCGCCTCACCCTATATGATTCACCAAATATTACTACTAAAAGATGTATACAACACACTTGTCTATACTTGTTTAGGAGAACTCCACACTAGAGACCACCGCTCTATTCCCTTGTTGCCCCTCTTCGACCCAAGGATACACTTTTATTACCCGAAAAGGAATTGTGAAGCAAAAGGGTGAGCACAACTAGCTCAAGAAAGAATATCATGACTAAAGATAATTAAATTATCAATAGCCTTCATCAATAATAAATCGTAGATTTAGAAACATATGGTAGATGATAAAAATTTCAAACCATAGTTGCAAATGAACGAAGCAATCCATTAGAAGAGTCAAATAGACCATAAAGTCTATTATCTTCTCCATGTTAAAAATCCACCAACAATATTTTATCCCTGTAACATCAATCAACAATTCTGGTCCACAATCATATGAATAACTCATAATCATAATTATAGTTCTAAATTTCTCTTCTCATCCAGGATGAAGATAATTTTTATCACCTATCTTTACCTGAAACATCAAAGATCATGGTTACACCAAATCACATTTCCTGTTCATAATCATACTAATAACTTCATCTTTGCACTACTACCAAAGATATTCATTTGTATCACCAAATTGGTCATGTTCATATCAATACACCGCTCATCTTCACACCATCGGCCAAAGATATTCAATATGTCATCTTTGCACCACGGCCAAAGATATTTATCAACAATTCATCTTTGCACTACAGGCCAAAGATATTCCTCAACAGTTCATATTTGCACTACAGGCCAAATATATTCATCAACAGTTCATATTTGCACTACATGCCAAATATATTAATATCTCAAAGAAATATATAATCATTTCAGAATTTATATAAACAATAATTATAACCATGTTGATCATTTCATCTTTACATTTAAGCTAAAGATATTCAATTATAAATTCAATGGTCATGATCATACCAGTCAATAATTCAACTTTGCATTACTGGCCAAAGAGAACCCATAGTCATGATCATACCAATAATCTACCCATCTTTACACTCAAGTCAAAGAGAAATTAATATCATCATTAGGGTTATAAAAATGTTATATATGATAATAAAAATAATATAATCAACATATAGATTTAATCTCAAGAGTAATATTCATAACTCAACTATAATTTGGTTAGAAAAAGAAACCAATTTTGTCATGAATAGTAACTCGTGAATAGTAACCCATGAATAGTAACTCATGAATAGTAACTCCGACATGAAATAGGTAAAAATTCTACAATAAAATTCATACAAATATTTCGGTATAATGATATTGAAAGAATAATATTTCTTAAGCTTATAAACAATTTATTTTAATTGTTTATACTTTACTAAATAATGCATTTAATCATTCTAAAATGTCAAACTCATAAGATTTCATCACCAATAATTAAAACCCTCATCAAAAATTTGCATATACCTCATATAGGATTCTCAAGCCATAAAATCATATTTTTCAATTTTCTTACTTCACATAACATATTTAATTCATTTACTCATAACTAGTCCATTTTCATGAAAAATACCAAATCATTCCAAAAATATTTTTTTTCTGAGATTTAGCAGAATATAGTCCCATATTGAACATATATTTTTCTCAGAATTTTTAAAATTCATTTACTATTTTTCATATGGCCAAAACCGCTGAATATTTAGATATTTATCATAAATTGTACTTTTATCCAAAAATTCCGAAATTCACAGAGTACACTGATATTATATAGATGTACTCCCAATAAAAATTTCATCAATTTTAGAGTTAACCACAAGGAGTTATAAGCGGTTACTTTTAAAATAGTCTTTTCTCATAAAATTCATAACTCTTAATCTATACATCCAAAAATCGCCATTTTTGGACACAATCAATAAAACTCATCAAAATATCATTTTAAATTTTTCCAGAATTTTCTGAAGGACGGAAGAAGTACGAACTGAAAAACATAATAACCCTTAAAATCCCTTACCTCAAAAGAGCAGTACTTCTGACTGGAATATCAGATGAAAAGCCGAAGGAAACTTGCACTGAATAGAAACTCTCAAAGTATCTAAATATTTACTAGAATATGCTCGACAATATAGAGAGAGAAAACTTATGTTTTTGGTGTGATTTTCAATTCTAACATAAGCACCTATTTATAGGAAAATGCTAGAACGTCAAAGTAGACTAAAATAATAATAAAATTATTATTTTTAAACAAAATTTCTACGCCACCCATCTGAAAATTCTAGCAGCCAACTTGGAAGAAAAACAAGCAGCCCACATGTTTTAAATAAGAGTGGGTCCCACTCATAAATTAATAAAAATTATTTTATTTCCCGAAACTTTAATAAGTCATAGAAAATAGTCTGGTTATTAGAAAAATATGAATTTTATGTCCATTCTGACTGAAATCGAATTCTCTACAACTTTGTAGCTTTGACTTTTCCCAAATTCCCAACCAAAAATATCCGAAATCTACAAATGGATGATTTTTAATACCTTCACACCGATAAAATACTGATAAAATACCTCAGCATTGATTTCTTCATTTTTATCCACATAAAAATAAATATATCCATCATTTATATCCACATAAATTAAATATTTCCTTATCATATAAATCAATAATTAATTATTCACAAATAATATTACAGAATCACAATAATGACAACCAGGCAGTTCCCAAAAAAGAGGGGGCTTTTCAATAAGAATTTCTCCTTACTGGCGCGTAATTAGGTGACCAAACCTCTCCTTGACAGAACTTTCTAGACATTGCCAATAATGCTATCTAATAATATTATTCAAATAATATGAATTATTGATCGATAATGAGAAATCTTTGTGCGTTGACAATTATTGAAACAACAATAATATAAAATATCAACGCAGCAATTATTGAATCAATAAAATAAAATATTGAACAGTAATTACTGTAACACTTATTGAGTAGTGCCTTCTTACGTAAGAATCAATAATTCAAAAATACTGTGCATCCACGCGTATTACTGTATTTTAACCACTGAGTATTCCAACAGTGTTAACGGTAACAACTACGCCGTTATTTATAAAAACTCAATTTTTGTCGTTTTCTTCATCCGACAGTTATCCGTTATGGGGCCCACAAATAGTTGTACCGTCGTACGAATATGCCCCGACAAAAAGAATATTCCACGACCAAACGAATATTCCCCGACAACAATGAGTATTTTATAACCACTTGCGTATTTTGAAAAAAAATCATATCTCACCCTTAACTTTAAACTTTTATCAATTTAATCATTTACTGAATTGTAATTATAAGAAAAATTGAATACTTTTATTTCATAAAATTCGGGGTCTTACAATCTCCCCTCCTTATGAATTTTCGTCCCCGAAATTTACGTACCTGGTATTTCGAAGAATTGAGAATACCTTACTTTCATTTCAGATTCTATCTCCCGGGTCATCATGATTTCTCCATTGCTCATCTCCCGTGATAATTTCATTTGGGTTCTTCACTTGTTGGGAAGTTATGACAACCGCCATCCCTCGAACTACCCGACTTTGACTTGTCTGGGGCAGTATTTGGCGTCATCACTACCGTTGGAATATACTTTTTTATAGGACATATTCCTCCCTCAATTGCCTCGTCATACTCCTGATTCATGATCCGAATCATCAATCTTCGATCCATATCGGATTCAGGTTGACCGCTATGTACAGGGTAATTCAAAACTCGATGTTGGGTTCTCCCAATTGCTTTCCAAAAAGAGAAATTCATATCATCTATTTTAGTCTTCTTAGATCTACATCTCTTTCCACAATATCCACGTGTCGTGCGACTTTTTGCCCATGCATCACTTATTCTCACTCGCTCGCTTTTTTTCTTCTTTCACTTTAGATTCCATCTTTATCATCTTATACTCGCTTAAAAATGCTTCGCTCAAGCATCACATATAGGTAACACAAGCTTGAATTGTTGCATCCTTTTATTCCACGATCATCACCGCTTCTTCTTATTTCTTCTTCTAACTCATGAATACGATTTTGCAATTCTACATTTTGATCATATAATACATCTAATAAATTTTCCTCAGGTACCTCTTCTTCCTCTTCTTCCTCACTCTCAGCTGTTACCTCTGCGACTATCTCGGGTGCAACTATCAATTCTTCACTCACCACAAGAATATCTCTAATTCCTTCTTCGTCTGACATCACATTATCATGGTTAGTGATTAGAGGTATCCCCACAGTCTCATTCACTCCATTGTTAACATTCTCAGCAGCCATTGCATTAGAACCAGACGGGATAGTCGAAGATTTAACGTACGAAGAAGTACCTGTTAAGATCTTGGATAGGAAAGAGCATGTCCTATACCACAACTTAAGGTTTTGTGGAGAAATCATGCTATTGAAGAAATGACCTGGAGTTGGAATCAGAAATGAAAGCGAGGTATCCTCACCTTTTTGAAACACCAGGTAGGTATGTCAATTTCGAGGACGAAATTTCATAAGGAGGAGAGGTTGTAAGACCCCAACTTATTATAAATAAAATCGAATTTCCTCTAATTATTATTGTGAATAATAAGGTATTAATTTGATATAATTCTCTGGTTATGGGTAAAATGTGCAAATTTTGCAAAATATGCAAGTGGTTATAAAATAATCATTGTTGTCGGGGAATATTCATTTGGTCGTGGAATATTCTTGTTGTCGAGGAATATTCATACGATGGCGCAGTCATTTGTGGGCAACAGAATAATTATCGGATGAAGAAAACGATAAGTTTGAGTTTTTATAAATAACGGCGTAGTTGTTATCGTTAACACTGTTGGAATACCCAGTGGTTAAAATACGATGAATACGCGTGGATGCACGATTGATGAATTATTGATCCTTACGTAAGAAGGCACTACTCAATAATTGTTACAAGAGTTCTTTCGTTCAATATTTTATTTTATTGATTCAATAATTGTTTGCGTTGATATTTTATATTATCATTGTTTCAATAATTGTCAACGCACAAGATTTTCTCATTATCGGATCAATAATTCATATTATTTGAATAATATTATTAGATAGCATTATTGGCAATGTCTAGAAAGTTCTCATCAAGAGAGGTTTGGTCACCTAATTACGCCACCAAGAAGGAGAAATCCCCTTCTTGGAAACTATTCGTCATTAAGCATAAATGTGATTCTCGTAATATTATTTGTGAATAATCAATTATTGATTCATATGATAAGAAAATATTTATTTTATGTGGATATAAATGTTGGATATATTTATTGTGGTTAAAAATGAATGAGTTAATGTTGAGGTATTTTATCAAGATTTTTGTTTTGAATGGAGGTATTAAAAATTAAACCAAAGGTTTTTTAGATATATATTGCGTGAGTTATAATTTTCAATCCGACCGTTGGATCGTTGTAATTTTTGGATATGTTATACATATATAAGTTGAGTATATGTCCACAAATTTTGAACCGTTAAAATGAACGTATGATTTGTTATGAATTTTAAGAGGTGACCGTTCTGAAAATTGTTAAGTATCCGAATTTAGCATTTTGGTGGAAAATTCTAGAATTGAGTGGGTCCCACTTGTGGTTGGTGAAGAAATGTGCTGAATTTTATTTCAAATGTGGTGGGTGGGAATAGTAGCAGGTAAAGCCATCAGGTTGCAGATCAAGTCTGCTAACATTTTCCTATAAATAGAGGGCTAAGTTAGAATTGAAAATCACACCAGAAATATAAGCTTTTTCTCCTTCTCTCTCTATATTATCGAGCGTATTATGTGAGTATTTAGATACTTTGTGAGTTTCTATTTTTTAGTACAAGTTTCTGTCAGCACTATATCCGAAATTTAGTCAGAAATACAGTTATTTTGAGGTAAGGGATGTTATTTTCTTCATATATGATATTATTTCTTCAATATCATTATGCCGAAGTATTGATCTGAATTTTTATCAAATTTGAAATTTTTTGTGTCTGGTTACTATTCACGTATACGGCACTATTCACGAATACAACACTATTCACCGAAAAATAAAATTTTTTTCTTTTTGTTCAAGATGTTTATTATGGTTACTATCTTTGATTGTATCCATGTTTTGATCTTTATTCTTGAATTTTGCTTCAAAATCTGTTATTATAGAGTATTATTGATCTTGATAAACCATGCTATACTTAATCCCTACTATTTGTCCTTCCGTCTCACTAGATTCGCTTTTCTTTAAAATATTTTTCATCATCCTCACTCCTAAATGATGATATTACTAAATATCTTTGGCCTGAAGTGCAAAGATAAATGATTAATCGATGAATATCTTTGGCCCATAAAGGCAAAAGATGAACAAAGTGTTGAGATGAAACACGACTAACCCAAATATAAATGAATATCTTTGGCCAGAAAGCCAAAAGATGAATATTTGATTAAAGATGTTTATCGATTGTTGTTACAGAGATAAAATATTGATGATGGACTTTTAAATCTTAGAAGATAGTAGAACTCATTCTCTACTTGACTCTTCTAATGGATTCATTGCTTCCGTCAGAGTTGTTGATCTAAAACTTGTTGGTTTTATATTTTATCGATTTTTCTCCTCGTGAAGACTAACGATAATTTGTTGTATATCATCTTAGTCATAATATTCTTTACTGGGCTAGTTGAGCTCACCCTTTTCCTTTTTATTCCATTTTTCTCAGGAGGTGAGAACATAACAGGAAATCCAATGTCGAATGCGGTTTGATGGTTCTAAAAAGATGTTTTAGCAGTTCTCACTATTTTTGTAAAATAGTGTTTGAATAATTGTAATGAGGACTTATTTGAGTGTGGATATTATCTAGAAGACAATATTTGTATTTAAACTCACAATATGTGTTGTCGTATTTTGCACGATAATTGTATCATTAAGTTGTAGTTTGCTTTCTGTACCATGTATTTGACGACTTAAAATGAGTGTTGTATACCTATTTTGGGGGCGTCACAGTATCAATATTTTATTAACCAATTAACCAACTTACTCAAAAATAAATTTCATGCTAATCGGACATATATATCGGTATGAAAGATGAAACTATGACTTAAACCATTCTACTTGCACGCTCCTTAAAAGAATTTGAGTAACACGCTCCATCTCAACCAGTATTAAAACCCTAGCTATCCTGAAAATTTTCCCGCTTTTTAGGGTTTTATTTGTCGACCCCTCAAACTGCAAATCAACAAAGAAACAAAATATGGTGATTTTGGCTGGGAAATTCATCTGCGGTGTTTCTTTGGAGCCTCAATGTCGAGTATTCTTGATCCCCTGGTAAGAATCCCTCTCCTTTTACTCCCCCAATTTGAGTAAATTTCTGAAAAAAGAGACTGTAATTTCCCCCCAGTTCTTTATGGCAATGGGGAATCAATTTGATATCAAGTATCATTTTGTTTTATTGGCTGAAGCTGTACTCTTTCTTTTTATGCAAATAAAGCTCCAATTCTGCAAAATCTATGCCACAAATTTTCATTGTTTTTCATATATATATATATGTATATTTGTATACACGCACTATTGGTTTTCTTCTTTACAGAAAATTTATTTCTTGTTTTTTTTTTTACAAATTAGGGTGAAAAGGAATAGTTTAATGAACTGTTTGAAAGTGAGAGACTTCGGATCCTCATTTCCAGTTAGGTATATTCCTAAGAACTCCCCAAAAACTCAAAAATTGCAAACTTCTTCTCCACCCATGAACGATTTGGAGGATAAAAATAAGCACGATGGTTTGGACCAGAATTTTGAGAAGGTAGAGTCTTCTGATGGCGTAAAGGTTTTAGGGGGAAGGTACATTCCTAAGAAATCCATTAAAACTGAAAAATTGCAAACTTCTTCTCAACCCATGAAAGATTTTGAGGATGAAGATAAGCACGCTGATTCTTTTGATTGTGGAAACGTTGTAGGGAGGAGCAACATTCCTAATAAATCTGTTGAAACTGAAAAATCGGAAACTTCGTCTGCACCCATGAACGATTTTGAGGATAACGATAAACACAATGGTTCAGACCACAATGTGGTAAGGGTAGAGTCTTCGAATGGTGGAAAGGTTTTAGGGAGAAGCTACATTCCTAAGAAACCTGTGAAAACTGAATTGGAAACTTCTTCTCTACCCATGAATGATTTTGAGGATAAAGTTAAGCACGACATTTCAGACTCAAATAAATTAAGGGTCAAGAATTTGGATGGCAGAAAGAATGTAGTGAGAAGCTATGCTATAGGTGAGAAGTTAAATCAGAATAAGTTGCCCAGCAACAACTTGATCTTCAATAATGGACCAGGTTTTATTCTCTCAAACCAACTTAACTGTCAGAAATTTATTTATTTCATTTTTACCCCTTATATTTAAACTGATAAATGCATACTTTAAAATTTGAATTCTCGTTGTGACAATACGGTCTCTACATGCAATATGCTTAGATAGTTTGTGAAAATATCAGAAGTGGAAGAAGAAATTGATCATAAGTGGGGGAGTAATGACTACGAATATATGGAAGATGCGGAGGAGTTTGTACAGGATTTACAAGGGAAGGATGCTAGTCAAAATCTTGCATTTCAAGCTGACAAAACTAAACATGATGCAGAGAAGATGGCAATTGCATTCCTTGCAACAAGGTTAGAGTATCCTTCTCAAGAGAATTAAAATTCCGGGAAAGACGTAAATTCAAGTGTATTATATGTTTATGTTCAACTTTAAGTATAATAAACTTAGCATTCAATTGAAGCTCTTCATTGTTATGTTGTTTTGTGCTAGTGCCGAAACTAATTCACATTTTTTGGCATTGCTTTTGGCTGTGTAACTGTAACAGGGTTCTCTTGTTTATAAATATCTTACCCTAAGGCTACGTTTGTTTGCAGAAATGATGAGTGGGATAAGACTATTTATACTAATTTATTATTACTTCAGACTATTTTATCCCATGATTAGTCTGTTCTTTGCTCCATGGACTATTTTTTTTATTTCATTATTTCTAAGGTCATTTGATACCTCAAAAGAGAGATTATATAATATCACCTTTTCAATTGAGATTATAATACATCGGCAAATGGTCTTAAAAATGATAAAATATAGTCTATGGGATTAAATAACAGACTAATCATGCGATAAAATAGTCCGGAGTGGTAATAAATTAATACAAATAGTCTTATCCTAACCATCACTTTTGCAAACAAACATAGCCTAACTGTATTTGAAACTTAACTCCGATGATTAATTAGCCTATTAGGTTGCCTCATGGATATATTTCTTTTCCCAATTATGAAAAGTTCGTCTACATTCATTTAACTAATTCCATAGAATTTCTATTCCTCGTGAATATGTAGTCGAGAAGTTCGTGTCTGACGTAGTGCTTCAGATATAAAGAACTCCATTTGAGGTGGGCCTCTTGTGAGGACTGCAGCATTTGGTTCCATCCTTACCGGTGAAAACAGTATGTGAAGATGTTATATATTATTGAATTGGGTTTTCATGTCCAAAAAGGCAAAGGAGATAGTTAATCCCTTTCTCCTGCATTGTGGAATAGCAGGAGTTGGGGAGGGTGCAGAATGGGCCTTTTTAGGCCCGACTGTATTGTATCTACCCAATTTTCCCTTCTTCTTTGGAGGTCTTGTTAGGAGCTGAAGATAAATTCAGAATGGTAAGAGATACCGAGAGGTACAGGATATTGTCGCATAATGCTTGACATGGAGCATTTGGATGAGTTAAAACGACAATTTATCCACAGAGAACTTCCATTTGATTCAATAGATAATTATGGCGGTAAGTACTTCATTTTTTAGAATGAATAGCAGAGAAATATTGATTCTTTCGCAGAGGTTTTCTGGAGCTCTTTTCTTGCCTTCTAGAGCTCGTTGCTTGTTTCTGTACTCCATGTGTACTTTGGAATTTTCCCTCATTCTTGGCAAGTGCTACTGACATCTATTTCTTACTTCCAACAAACTTTCTTGCATAATATTTGCTTATGTCACTGGAATTCTAACAATATTGTGCATAAAATTCTTAGTAATAATTATCTAAGCCAAGGGCCATTAGTATAAAAAATCAAATCCTAGGACTCATTAGTTAAATTGGAAGATTCTAGCCAAGTGAAATCACATGGTTTGTCAGGTTGTTAGGCTTATTTTTAGAATATTTCATCTTAGTAGGTGAGATTAGCATAGGGTCCAAATCTAGCATAAATAGCCAAGCATTGTATGAGATCATCAATGAAATGAGATAGACTTATCAAAAAAATAAAAAAATAATTCCATCTCTTTCTAAATAGCTCTGTAGAAGTCTCCTACAATTTCATTTATAATCCTCGATTCTAGCTACTGAATTAGTTCACTGTTCTTCACTATTACGTGCTGAATTCATCCATTTTCTTCACTGCTTTTGCAACATACTTCGACAGCTACTTCATTAGTTAGTTAAGTTGGCTTTTCTGGAGTTGAATCAATTCAAGGACTAGGGTTAATCCTGACAAATTATGATGGCCTTAATGATCACAGTTGGATACCGAGATTTAATTGGTGTTTCATCAATCCAAACAACACTGTTGTTATATGAGTTTAGTTTACATGCATACTAAGCATGCGAGAACTGCAAGCTTTGCTTAAATCGACTTTTTCCCTTTTTCAGTTTTAGTGTCAAATTTTAATTTGACAAATATGCACAATAGATTAGTTCTTAGATCTATAGGTCTATGTTATTTATAGGTGTGTTTGTGTAACTACTTTATTATTGAGGCATGTTTTTTTCATCTGCAGAGCATTTACAACAGTGGAGCTTAGAAAGAAATTGCTTGCGAAGAAATGCCCTCTTCATGTTGTCAATGAAGTGATAGCTGACTTCCAGATCAGGTGCATAATTGAATATGTATAATTTATTTATTTATTTAATTTTTTTTTTTTTTTTTTTTGGGGATGATTTTGAAAGTCATTTTGTACGGATGCACATTAACAAACTCTTTCAGTTATGCCTCTTGGTTCTTGTTTCGTCTACACGTGTTTCTATCATAATTCTCAATTACGCATATGTTTTTGTCATCGAGTTAAATGTTCTTACTCAGATAAATATTTACAATAATAACACACTTTCTTAGTTAGTTCAAGTCCTTGACACTTCTCATTTGTTGTAGAGGATTGCTTCATGATTGCCTTTATGCGGAAACATTTTCTCGCTCCAGATTTTCTTCCTTAAGTTGGGGTCCAAGGCGAATCCAGCAAGTAAGCTTCCTGCATTTGAAATTACTAATTAGTCTACAGTTGCCACCAAAACAAAAAGAAAATTAAAAAACAATAAGAAAGGAAATTGAAAAACAAAAGAAAGAAAATACATATCCAGTTGAGATCTGATGCAATCATTATATAAATGTTCGATGAATTCCCTCTCTTACGCTGGCATAAAATGTAAGGATGTGCACTTCAATTATATTTTTTTGCAGTTCATTGTTATTCTTTTTGTCAATCCTATTTCTTTTCTACAAAATGCAAGTCTGAGCTCTACTTTTTCCTATGGGGGGAATTTAGATAACAGATGATTTTGCATTCACATATGTGCTAACTGAGAATCTTTTATCAATTATGTTCTACTGACTAAACTTGGAATATAGTGAACGGTTATTTGAATAACAATCACCAAAAAAGAGGGAAAATAATATTTTGAATATCTGACATGTTACAAGATAGGGTGGTTTATATGTTAGAGAGAGGGTTACCAAATCAATCAGTTATATATTGATATATCCCAAGAATATGCTACAAAACACTTGTACTCATAATTATCTTAGACAACCTTCTATCCAAATATGGCTTTTGTCCCTTGATATATTTTTTGTTCTCTTTGATTTTATGAGCTCAAGTGCTAAAATTTAACCAATGTATGCCAATTCAATGTACTCATAGTAAATTTTGCAATCGTTTGTTTAGAACCCAGAAATTGTTTTTTTAAATGAAAGGTGAGAGTTGCTAAGTGAGCATATTTAAAGACAATTCTAAGTGTTTGATCCCCTTTACAAGGTTTTGATAAATATACCATCATGGTGGTATTATGCAAAATTGAGGTTTTAAAATTTATAATTAAAAATATCATCAAATCTACCACTTCACTCTTCTTCGCTCTAAATACCATTAAGGGAATGAATACAAAAAATCTGGTCCAGCTGCTTGGTTTTAGTGGTAAAAACAGTAGGCATTGGATTGAAAACTGTTGTGGTGAAAGCAACTTTGTTGTGTTGTGGAGGAGGATAATTCAAATTGACATCAAATTTTCTTTCAAGTAATGACAGAAAGGTAGAAACATGATTGTTTATGTTAATTGTTGCTTTGGAATGTAAATGCGAGGCACTGAATAAGACATTGTTCTTTGATTAGGCCTTACTTCAAAAGGGAGTAAGTGAAATGGATGCAGAGAAGGCATTAAAACTGGTTTTCAAGGACGGTGAATCTGGCGAAGATCAAGGGTCAAGACTTGGTTTGTCAAAGCTTTCATTGGACCATCTATTTGTCCAGGCCTCAAAGCAATGGCTACGAGGTCAGGTTATGCCTACCGACAAACGAAAATCAAGAATTATTCAGTGGCTGCAGTACCGTGGGTTCAATTGGAGAGTTATTAACTTTGTGTTAAAGAAGTTAGAATCTGAGTATCCGCCCTAACACACTTAAGCTTCCCCTGCTCCTACATAGTATAAAAAGATAGGATGATCATATTTCTGGTTCAGATCATGGTTATTCCGTTTTCATAGCTCAAACTTTGGATTTCAAATCTGTTCATTGTGGCCTAGAATAGCCGTCATGAGACCACTGCAGTCAAGAAAGTCGTATAATGGCCTCCATTGTGCCAACTGTCGGATGACTTTACGTGCCAATCTACGAGGTGCCATGTAGATGAAGTGAAATGTACCTTTTTTTTGTGCTATCTAGGACCTTTGTAATGTACCTTAAGCTATGATATCAACTAAAAATTGTTTGGAAGCTCACATGTTAATATTCTTATGGACCATTAACCTAATACTTCTAGTATTTGCATGTTTAGTAAGTTTGTATATGAAACGGTTGAATTGGTTGGTATATAATATATACATGTGGGTGTTTTCACTCTTTATAGTCTTGTAGATGTGTTCTGAATTAAGATAATGTCTTCAATGCAAAGATATGTATTAAACTTTTAGAAGAGTTGTTTTCATTGCTGGAAAGCTCACATGGGCATGTGGTCTGAGGACCATGCGAGTATTGCTGGAAACTTGAAAGGCTGGCTCGGAAGTAGTGTGCTATATGTGTGTGTATATATATATATATATATATATATATATATATATATATATATATATATATATATATATATAGAGAGAGAGAGAGAGAGAGAGAGAGAGAGAGAGAGAGAATCTCAATACTTGGCAATAAATTCCAACTACATAAATCCAACACTACCAATCATTTCTCCCAATTTCTACACACCCATTTCCCTTTCTGAGTTCCCTAGATAAAGACACATACCATACCAATTCCCCTAAACTATACCCCTTACCATTACTCTCTTCTATTTCACAAACTTCACAGCATAGCAATTATCTTACATGTCCTTATCTTACACCCTTTTTTCTGGTAAACAAGAAGCTACACAAAAATTCCTTGTACATTATCTTCTGCACTTCACTAATGGACACTTGGGCATAATCTCCCGTGAAATATTAGTTAGACGGATTCATCGGAGAATGCAAAGGAGCAGTTAGAGGATCCTTGTAAGACCATGTTCCGAGTTGGGGGTGAATATAGGTAGAGTTGACACAACCCTTTTCAAATCCGAATCTGACCTTATAGGATCCATGTGTCGAATTTCCTTGAGCATTGCTACTACATCCTTCATTATAGGACGATCATTAGCACGTGTGCTGATGCAGAGAAATGAGACCGCTAGTGTTTGTAGCATTTCATGCATTTGAGGATCAGCCCTTCCTCTTAGCTTTGGATCTAGAATGTCACCCGTGTCGCATTTACTGTGCAAATGATTGCGAACCCATTGAACCAAGTGTGCACCACCTGGCAATGTTGGGTCCAACGGATGCCTTCCTGTTAAGACCTCTAATAGGACCACGCCATAGCTGTAAACGTCGCTCTTCTCTGTGATTCGTTGCATTGAACCATGTTCTGTGAATAAATAAACAAGAAAAAAAATGTGTTTAGATCTAAGGACTGAATGATAATGAATTTGATAAAAGTAAGTGATAGACATGAAATTTACCCGGAGCCATATATCCATAAGAACCAGCTAGGTAAGGCTTATGACTCTGTTTTGAAAAATCATCATCATTGCTGGTATTGACAAGCCTAGCCAGGCCAAAATCAGCAAGGTAAGGTTCAAGGCATGGACCTAATAGAACATTCATGGCCTTCACGTCCCCGTGTAAGATAGCAGGCAGACAGTCATGGTGCAAGTAGGCGAGTGCATGTGCGACGCCTAGAATAATTTCATATCTAGTTTCCCATTCTGCTCCTCCCTTTCCGGCACCATGAAGGAGTGTACTCAAGCTTCCTTTAGGAAGGTAATAGTAGAACAGCAGTTTCAGTGTCTTGTTTGAGCCCCAACCTAAGAGCCGGACGATATTCCGGTGGCGAATCGAACTCAATGTCCCAATCTCAGAGCTGAATGCTCCTGATTCTTCTGATGACCACATCTTCTTCACAGCTAGATTCTCCCCATTTGGAGTTGTCACTCTGTAGACAACTCCAGAGCTTCCGGTGCCAATCACATTAGCGGATGTTAAATTTCGGACTATGTCATCAACAGAGAATTCCATCTTTTGATAGAATGTCATTTCCCAAGTGTCATTTTCCAGGGATCCATTGTGTGCCATTCGGGTCTTGACTAACAGGTAGATTGCTAGTAAAACTAGCACTGCACTGGCACTGACTAGGATTGACATTGCTAGCTTCATCGTTGATTTCACTTGTCCAGCTGGTCCGTTTCTGTTAGCCGGTGTTACAACTCCTCCAGATATGTACAGAGCTCGGTTTCCAGCTAAGTCCTCCATTGGAAGTTTATGAAAAAATGGAGTTTCTGGCAATACGCCGGAGAAATCATTGAATGACACATTTAGGGACACAAGGTTTTCAAGGCTTTTGAGATTGTCTAGATTCCCAGTTAACTTATTGTGGGACAGGTCTAGGATGGCTAGCTTACTAAGACCCGAGAACTCGGTTGGGATTTCCCCTGTAAATTGGTTGCAACTAAGATTGAGAGAAATCTCAAGTGCTGGAATTTGAGCCAATTCTTTGGGTATTTCCCCCGAGAAACCATTGGTTCCGAGATCTAACAGCTGCAGCTTACTGCAGGATAGAATCGCGGCAGGAATTCTGCCCGAAAGCTGATTTTTCCTAAGATTAAGCTTGGTTAATTCAGTTAAAGAACCAACAGTAGGAGCCAACGGACCCGTAAGCCTATTGTCTGAAATATCCACAAGCTGTAGGCTTTTAGGAAGTGAATCGGGTAAAGAACCAGTGAGTCCATTTGAATGAAGATCAAGAAACTCAAGGTTCTCACATCCAGATATTAATGGGGGAATTTGACCCACAATTCTGTTCTTACTCATATCAAGAAAATTTAGATTTTTCAAACTCCCAATTTCCAATGGAATAGTACCTGCCAATCGATTGTCATTCACCCGAAACCTATACAAGTTTGAGGAGTTTCCAATCTCTGGCGGGATAAAACCCGATAAATCATTGGAAAGTAGCAACAATTTAGTTAGATTTTTCAATGCAAAAATCTGGTTGGGTATTGGACCAAAGAGATGGTTATAAGAAAGATCAAGAGCTTGAAGATTCTCACACTCTGATAAAGACTCTGGAATATTGCCCGTTAGCTTATTCTGCCAGGCGAAAAAAAGAGTCATGCTCTTTAGTTTGCCTATTAGAACAGGAATTTCCCCAGAAATGTTATTGTTGTCAACTTCCAAATGAGATAGAGCTGTACAATATGTGATTTCAGTAGGTATAATACCTGATAACTGATTAACACTCAGTTGAAGCTCTTCAAGTCGCAATAGCGCTCCAAAACTTGTGGGAATGCTGCCCGTCAGGAGATTTTCGGAGAAATCGATAACAGTTAGCTCAGTGCAGCTTCCGAGCTCAAATGGGATAGTGCCAACAATACTGTTCTGCCATAGGAGCAGGCTCTGGAGCTTTTTGAGCTCACCGATTCGTCTTGGGATTGGGCTGGAGATTGAATTCTGGTACAAGTAAAGATTTTGAAGTTCACTACAGTTCCCAATCTCTTCTGGGATTGGGCCTGACAATAAAGATGTGTAGATTGCAATGGTTTGAACCCTTTTCAGGTTCCCAATTGACAAAGGAAGAGACCTGGAAATGCTGGTTTCAAGCGAGGCCTAAAACAACCAAGTTGCTGCAGTTTCCAATATCCCATGGCAGCTCACCTTTAAGATTCTGATTCCCACCGGCTCGAAAAATTTCAAGATTTTTCAAATTTCCTATACCCTTTGGAATTCCACCACTGAGTTGATTGTCAAAGAGCAAAAGATTCACAAGACTCGACAAATTTCCGATTTCTGAAGGAATATCACCTTTAAGAAAATTAGTATTGAGTACTAATGTTTGCAGTTTGCTCAGCCTGCAAATCTCCACCGGGATTTCGCCTGTAATAGAGTTATTACTAATGTCAATGAAACTCAACTCTACATAATCCCCAAACTCTTTCGGGATTATTCCGGTGAGATTTGTTGATGATAAAATGAGGGTATTTAAAAATTTGAGTGGCTGAAGATTTGAAGGCAATGGTCCTTGCAAATCCACTGATTTCAGGATAATCTTCACTACTTGGCCTTTTGAGTTGCAGTGTATCCCAAACCAGTGCTGGCAAGGATTCGGGTGGTCCGAAAAATTCCATGAATTTAGCACATCTGTTGAGCTGTTTAGGCTGTTCTTCCATTGGAGAAGAGTTTGGCCCTGTTCATCAATGGAGTAACAAGGAGGGACTAAAAGGGAGTTTAATAATAAGAAAAGAAAGGGGGAAAAAGAGATACTATTAGGGGATAGAAAGGGATTTCTTAAGGGTGCAGGCATAGTTGAGATATTGCCCCTGAGCTAAGAACAAGTGAAGGCTTTTGTTGGGATTGTTGAGGGGGGAACCCCATGTTTTGTTTATAGAAGAATAGCAGAAGTTCTGGATCCAAGAGCACCTTCAATTTTTCTAATATTTTATTTTGTTAAATGGGTTGTTTTTAATTTTTGAGATGGTGATGCAGATGGATTTTTTTTGGATTTATTAATCCATATGGGTTTTTGTTTGTCCATTCTTTAATTGTGAAGGTAGTTTTTGTACCAAGCTTTTTGGATGAAATTTATGTTTCTAAAGTTTATTAGTACATGACTTGGGTAGTTTTCATTTGGAAGCAACTGTCAGAGCCCAAAATGCTGTCAAGTGGCCTCTACAGAAATTAACAGGTTACTATCTACTTTTCTAATGTCTTAACACATTAATTCACCCCTTTTTGAAACATTTTTTTTTTTTTTCACAAAACAAAAGAAAAACAAAAAAGTACTTAAAAAAAGTGCTTTCACGGTGTTTTTCGAGTATGATACTCTCTCTGTGAAAATATTTTTAAACTTAAAATTGACATAGACTAGTTTTATCATTACAATGATGAATATTGCAAATTATCTAAAAAATATTAAGATTTATTGTTTCGTAATTTTTGATAAAATTATCTCAATTCTGAGTTTGAAAAGTCGATCTTATAATTTAGAACGGAGGAAGTATAACATTAGTAAAATGAACATTTTACTTGCTCATTTAAAACTGGATTTTGATGTCTAAACCAACCCATCTGCTGGACAATGTTGTCTTAGTAATGAAGCCATGAATGTTTTTCCCTCTGCATTTGGTTAATTAAAGAAGAACATGGTTGCTTTAATAAGCCAAGCTCAGAGGTGGTCCATCATAATCAAGTGGTCACAAGTGCAAAAGACGAGGCCCCCCACATGTTATTTTTGGGTAATATTTTAGTGCCACCTGCCATGACAGCCCTGCGTGCCTATATGCATAGACTTCTTCAGTCATTTAAACACATTGATAAATTCTGTTAATATTTAAAGTGTTTTTGGATCTTTATTTTTGACATTTAAAGAGTACACACTATTTAGCCAAATAAGTTATATTTTATAGAATAATGATACTATAATATAAAAAAATGTCACATATATGGTAGGCCCTTACCGATATATATGAAGCACACGTGATATACATGTATGCCATATGTGACATTATGTAATCTTTTTTATATGATAATATCATTATTTTATTTTATATAGCAGAGAATTATAATTGTACAATATTTGTATAAAAACGGCTTATTTTGAACCGTCTGAAATTAAGATTCTTTTTTCATGATCTTAATTTTTTAAATTTTATATTACTCTTTTAGGAATTAACTCGAAAATCGGGGATCGAAACCAGTAATTCTTAGAAGAAGAATAAGTATTAAGTGGTAATTAATATTTAATACCAATGATTGTGATGTAGTTTAATTAATTTTTATTTATAAAATGGAGTTAGTGAGCTTAATTAATGTGGGAATCTTAATGGAGTAGTGAAGAGCACATGGAAGTTATTAGGAAGGAATTAAGTGAAATTATTATTATAACCTACCTGCAAATCTGGTCATGCTGTCGGAAAGTGAAGGATTTTAAAAAGATTAAATAAATTAAGAATGGCCTTAAGTGGAAGCACAACTTCATAACAACTTAAGACTTGTTAATTACAATTTTAATCACAAATCAAAATCAAGCATCTACACAAAACAAAAGTGTAAATGTGTTTAATATTCAAACATACATCGGTTCTCGTGCCGTCGATCGTTAGCATTATGTGATCACGGGATTAATTAATCTTAATCTTAAATTAGTACATAGACTTTTATCTTTACGCGTCATTTGTTTGTTTTTTTTGTAAGAGAAATGACTAGAATATGCACAAAATACATTTTGTAGAGTATTTTTACTCCTTTCATTTTATAATAACAGTCGTTTTAGTTAGGTTGACTCTCTCCAACCAATCATAGGGAGCGAACTAAAAACGATCCGGTTATAACGACGGTTTTATCCGTCGTTATAGCATAGAAAACCGACTTTCTATGCTATAACGACGGATAAAACTGTCGCTATAATCAGTCAACTTGTTGTATGTAATAACATCATTTCAGGATAGAGTTTTTTTGTTAGATACTACATTTTGATGATAATGCCCATCCCAGAAAAGGGGGATATCCATTATTTCTTTCATATGATAATTTAAATATTATTTTAAATACAAGATTATTTCTATAACATTTATTAGTATTATTATTGTCTAATTTGACAGAAAAGGGGGATATCCATTATTAATTTCTTTCACGAGAAAATGTCAACATGACCAAGAAAAGAGTTCAGACAAAGCAATAAAAAGAAAAATTACTAAAAAAAAAAATTACTAGTACACCCAACAGAACAAGGAGAAATCGAACATAGGGGAAAAAAGATTAAAAATTACAACAAATTAGGAATCATCTGATTGAAAGTCAAATTAAAGAAACTCACTCAAATTCGAAGGCTGGACCAATAATAAACAATTCAATTTGGGGAAGATACAACAAAATCTCTAATCTTTACAGACAACCCGTATGAAGAAAACTCATAAAAAATAAACCCTAGATTTCTTTCAAATCAAATAAAAATTACAAAATTAAGTAAGAATATTTACCTTTCGATTTGCAACAGGTTCTCTTTGTAAGAATTTTTACCTTCCAATTTGCAACAGGTTCGCTTTGATTCGGAACTTCGCTTTGAGAGAGAGAGGGGCGAAGAGAGAGAGAGAGAGCGTATGGTTGCATCTGAAGAAATAATGAGTTTTGTTTTCTTTTTAATTTGACCTATATCCAATCTATATTTTTGACCCGCTTATTTATTTTTTGGTTTCCGCGACTTTTTTATTTAAGTTCGTTCTTGGTACGTTAGCTGAATTCGTTTTTGAAAGAAATCGTATATATATATATATATATATATATATATAGAGAGAGAGAGAGAGAGAGAGAGAGAGAGAGAGGCTTAAGCCATAATTCTGATCTTAGATTGATTTGAGATTTCATCACACGCACATGTGTGATTGATCATATATATTCACATCATAGTCTTTACTCTTTCACATGGCACATGATCATTGCCAATCCAATCTATTTATAAAGGTATGAAAGCCAATTAGACAAAAAAAACACTTTTATCCGTAAAATATCAAATTAATTTTGATTTTTAAAAGTTGATTTGACATATTTATAACTCACAAAAATTTATTTAAAGTTTAAATATAATAAGTTTTGTGATTAATTTATAATATTTATAATCATAATCATAATAACTAATTAATCAGCAAACGCGGCCCATGCTATATATTGAAAGTAATTTTTTTTGTAATTCCTCAACTAATTCCTTCCTTAAAAAAAACGTAGTGACTATGTTTGGAAAGTAGATACCAAAATTTGGAATTAAAATTGAAAGTACATTTGTAATTACAATTTACATGGAACTAAAATTTAGTTAAAATTTAGCACTCAATTTCAATTTCGAGGCTTGGAATGGAAAGAATTGGTACTAATTTAAACTTTTTTTTTGCTAATTACTAATTTAAACTTTAAAATGTATTTAATAGATTTTTAAAAACAAAATTTATTTTCATTTAAAAAATTAAGACACAATTGTGATGGTCTTATTGAATGATGTATATTGGGTGATTGAAGTATTGAAATATAGTGTGTATGCTTGAAAATCAGATTTAGGTGCTGTTTGTTTACGTCTGAATGCCTTTTAATGGATTGTCTCTTATTCGCTAAGAGACATGATCGCTGTTGTTTGTTTTTCATTATACTCTGAATGCTCTCTTAATGTAAAAGGCGAAAATGAATCTTAATAATTAAGAGGTACTCTTAATGAAATTTTTTGATAATTTTTTATATAAATATATTCAACAATATTATGCACTCATTTTTATTAAATTGAATATTTAAAATTATTAAATAAAATTTTATCCTTTAAAATGGTAAAATAATATCATTAAGAGACAATTTATTTTTAAGTTATCAAATAATTTTTTAAATTCAGACCTCATAATTATTTAAATGATCTAATTTATTAAGATATCATAATTATTCAGATCTTAATTCTTAAATTTATCGAACACAACCTTTGAGAGAGCATACAATATTTACTTTCTCAAGAACGTGTCATGTTACACCCCTCCATTTCTGTGCAAATTTATTTGTTTGGTAGGTTTTTTTCTTTTTTTTGTCAGTTCTGCTGCTTGGCATGAGATATCCACATGATTGGCAGGACGGACATTTAATGGTGTGTGCAGTTATATAGGAATAAGGAGGAGGTTTCTTTAAACATATAGTACAACAATCGAAAAAAAGGATTACCTCACTATGGTGGTCAAGTTTAAACTATTACCTCACAAAATTTTAGAAAAATGTAATTGGCACACTGAATTTTTTAAAATCTATTAATTATTTTATTTCGTCTAATTTCTTGAATGAGCGTTTAATCTGGTAGTTTATTTTTTTATGTGATTTAAAAAAAAATGACATGTAAATACTTATTTGGATTATTTGACTAATCAATTGCATCTTACGTTGGTTGGGCGGGAGAATTCGCGCTCTAAACAACTTCACATATATATCGAGAAGTCTAAGACACAAATCCAAACAATACGAAGAATGTGGGGTTAGGCCTCAAATCCAAACATAGTCCGAGACAAAATCGAGAGAGGAAAGCGAGAAGAAAATGGGGGTTCGGCGGAAAGCGATGAAGAAAAAGGTGAGTTTCTGTGGAAAGCCACGAATAAAGCATGTAAGTTTTAGATTTTTGTTCAATAAAGTATGCCTCAAATCTTTGGTTTCGGTCGATCGTGTTGTTTTTGTGTAGGGGTAATGGCAACAATTCTGGTAGTGAAAATGTGAAAGTTGAACAAGTAAGTCAATGTAGGTAAGGAAAATTACAGATCATGTTGCAACCAGAAGTCGAAGCATGACAGCATGTGGAGGTGGATCAGATCATGTTGCAGCTAGAAGTTCAAGCATGGCAATAAGTGACACTCCAATGCTGAAGGTCAAGGCTAAGAGAACTCATTTTGAATGGGAGTAGAACAACTAGTTTAGTACCTTTTTTTAAGGGTTAAGTTCAGATGACCACCTGGGGTTTGAGCGATTTTTCACTTAACCACTTGTAGTCAGTAAAGCTACATTTAAACTCCTGACTTTTTGAGTTAAAGTGAATAACTACTTTCTGCCATAACTCTGTTACTTAAGTTGGATAAAGACTTAATTACCCTCCTTATATATAAACGACAGATTTGCAACAAAACAGAGAAAACCATTCACAGAATGTATATCCCCAAACTAAAATTTAAGAACAACTGCTAAACTTATCAGAGAATTAGAACACAAAATCAAAACCTCATTTATCAAAACACCATCACAGAATCCAAAATCAACAACAATTACACACAGAATCACAAAAAGACTTCAAATTACAAATGACATTTAACAGAGCTGACATCCCAAGACGCTTAGAGACATCGAACCAAGCTTTACGCACAGGAACTGTCATCTTGCTCCACCACTCCATATCTACGAATATATATACACACCACCTCCTACCGTATTATTCAATATAAAATGTATTAATCCTACCAGGAGAAAATCAAAAGAGATCGGAACTCGACAAAATTTCCTGCAACAAAATCAATTACATTGCATCAATAATCAATTCAATTATATATTAGGGAATGTAAATATAAAATAAACAATTCAATTACTCCAAATTATACCAATATCAATTATCACAACCGCCCTCCAATTATAAAGCATATATACTGCAAATATTTTTCTTTTTCATCTATCTAATCAAAAATTTAGTTTCATTGTATACATACAAACATATCCAGGTTACCGAATTCACTGGAACTCGTCTCTTTGCTTTTCAGTCAACTCCCGAAAATGTTGAAGAAGCAGCTGTGAATACCACTCTCCACTATTCTACGGAACAGGTCCCTTTCTTCAACCCCAATTTTCCACTATTTCATCTTCTGGCAGAGAAAAACCTAGGGTTTCCCAAACCCCTAAAACTCATTTGCTCACAAGTCTAGGATTTTATGGGAGAAATTTCTGCTCGGATTCTAAAAAATTCTAACAAGATTTTCTACTCAGAACCCCCCGTAAGCCATTAATTCTAAAAAACAACAAGATTTTCTCCAACAAGATTTGGGGTTTTGTTAAAACACATAAAATAGATTTAGAAGAAGAAGAAGACAGAACCATTCTCTTTTGTCTCTCTTGGCCGAATCCATTTCAATGGAGCAGAGAATCGGTAACCCACATTATTATCGAACAGAACCTTCGCTAGTTCCCTCATCCAACGTCTAGAACATCAACCGCCAAACCCAACCTCAAGAGCCCAAACCAGATCAGATCCAAACCTAAGACAGAGGGATGGGTGGGGCGCAGGGATCAGATCCATGGCTTTATGAGAGAGCTCGAGAATCAGAGGATATTGTTAGAATGAGTGGATTTGAGAGTGTTGGTGGGTTTGAAGGGAGAATAATAGGAGAAGAGAGGAAGAAGAAAGGGGCATTTCAGACATTTACTAGGTTTTTTAAAATATTTTTACAGTCCTTTCTCACGCGTTTTTGGCGTTTGACATACTCGCACGGTTAAGTTGGATGGAAAAGGTGACGTTTTCACTTCAACTCAAAAAGTCAGGAGTTTAAATGTAGCTTTACTGACTACAGGTGGTTAAGTGGGAAACCGCCCAAACCCCAGGTGATCATCTGAACTTAACCCTTTTTTTAATGTAGTTGATGAAAGTTTAATCATTTATAATGATACCGATGATAATACTTAATATATTTTGTTAATCTCTATTACAACTTTTGGACTCTATTATTGATGTATGAATTGTGAGATCCCAAATTTTACGAAATGAAAGTATTCAATTTTCCTATAATTATTATTCTATTTAGTAAAGGGTTAAATTGATAAAAATTTAAAGTTAAGGGTGATATGTGAAATTTTTTTAAAGTAAGAAAGTTGTCATAAAATAATTGGTGATAAAAGAAATGCGATGTCTGGCGTTAGTTGCGTAGTAGCACTTTCGGTATTGTACAATATCTTTGATTATTGATGCTTACATGAGAAGTCACTCAGTTTTATTCAATTATTATCACAATGTTTTATATTATTAAATCAATAATTGAGACGACAAAGTTATTCATATTATTATTTGCATTATTGACGATGTTTAGAAAGTTCTATCGAGGAAAGGGGTTTGGTCACCTAATTGCGCGCCAATATGGAGAAATACTTATCAGAAAGCCCCCTCTTTCTTGGAAATGATCTGGTTGTTAAATATTGTGAGTTATAATATTAATGAATAAGTTCGTGTTGATTAAAGATGAAATTAATATTTCTATTTTGTTGAGATTATTAGTGTTAGTGGAAATCGATATTTATTTCGATAATAATTGATTTTTGGAGGTTATATTGACCAATCGGGTAATTAATCGGATAAATGAGTAATTAATTACTATTAATTCACATGCTTATAACTATTGATTCACATGCATGTACTATTAGGAGAGGTGGTGCAAGACTGATAATACTTGCATGACTAAATTAAAAATGGAGGTATAAATGAAGGTATTATAATGTAACTATAAGACCCCGAATTTTATGAAATAAAAGTATTCAATTTTTCTTATAATTACTATTCAGTAAATGGTTAAATTGATAAAAGGTTAAAGTTAAGGGTAATATATGAAAATTTTTAAAATACGCAAGTGGTTATAAAATAATCATTGTTGTCGGGGAATATTCGTTTGGTCGTGGAATATTCTTTACCGCGTGGGAATATTTATGCGACACAGCCATGACCATTTGTGGGCCCCATAATAGAATAATTGTTGGATAAAGAAAACGACAAATTTGAGTTTTACAAATAACGGCTTAGTTATTCTGAATTAACATCCTTGTTGGAATGCCCAGATGGTTAAAATACGATGTCTGAGTGGTTGCTTGATGGCACACGGTTTACATAGTATTTTTGAATTATTGATTCTTACGTAAGAAGACACTACTCAATAATTGTTACAAGAAATTCTTGCTCAATATTTTATTTTATTGGTTCAATAATTCTTTGCGTTGATATTTTATATTATTCTTTGCTTTTAATAATTGTCATTTTACGTATTTCCCATTATCTGATCAATAATTCATATTATTTGAATAATATTATGAGATAGCATTATTGGCAATGTCTAAAAAGTTACATCAATGAGAGGTTTGGTCACCTAATTGCGGCGTCGATGAGAGAAATCCTTATCGGAAAGCCCCTCTTTCACAGGAACTACCGGTTTTGTCATAATTGCGATTCTGTAATATTATTTGTGAATAATTAATTATTAATTTATATGATAAGGAAATATTTATTTTATGTGGATATAATTGATGGATATATTTATTTTATGTGGATATAATTGAAGGAATTAATGTTGAGGTGGTTTTGTCGGAATAGAGGTATTAAAAATTAAATCACTGTACTTGAGATATATTGCGTGAGTTATAATTTTTAATCTGACCGTTGGATCGTTGTGATTTTTGGATATGTTATACATATATAAGTTGAGTATATATCCACAAATTTTGAACCGTTAAAAATGAACGTATAATTTGTTATGAATTTTAAGAGGTGACTGATTTGGAAATTAGGTTTATAAATGATTTTGGTGAAAAATTCTAGAATTGAGTGGGCCCTACTTATATTTGGTAAAAAAATGTGCTGAATTTTATTTTAAATGTGGTGGGTGGCAATAGTAGCAGGTAAAGCCATCAGGTAGCAGGTCAAGTCTGCTTCGGCGTGCTAACATTTTCCTATAAATAAAGGGCTAAGTTAGAATTGAAAATCACACCAGAAACATAAGCTTTCTCTCTTTATATTATCGAGTGTATTTTGTGAGTATTTAGATACTTTGTGAGTTTCTATTTATCAGTACAAGTTTCCTTCAGCCTTATACCGATATTCCGATTAGAAGTACTGTTATTTTGAGGTAAGGGATTTTAAGGGTTATTATGTTTTTCAGTTTTGTAATTTTTCTGACCTTCAAAAAATTCTGGAAAAATTTGAAATGATAATTTGATGAGTTTTCTAGATTTTGTCCAAAAAATGGTGATTTTTGGATGTATAGATTAAGAGTTATGAATTTTATTGGGAGTACATGTCCAAAATTGGTGAAATTTTTATTGGGAGTACATGTATATGATAGAAGTATACTCTGTAAATTTCGAATTTTTTTGCACAAAAGTACAATTTATGATAAATGTCTAAATATTCGGCAGTT
Organism: Panax ginseng; assembly: GCA_020205605.1. Lineage (NCBI taxonomy): Eukaryota > Viridiplantae > Streptophyta > Magnoliopsida > Apiales > Araliaceae > Panax > Panax ginseng. The sequence goes on along the minus strand of CM035138.1, from coordinate 127,463,877 downwards.
TTGGCCATATGAAAAATAGTAAATGAATTTTAAAAATTCCGGGAAAAATATATGTTCAATATGGGACTATATTCTGCTAAATCCCAGAAAATAAATATTTTTGGGATTGATTTGGTATTTTTCATAAAAATGGACTAGTTATGAGTAAATGAATTAAATATGTTATGTGAAGTAAGAAAATTGGAAAATAGGATTTTATGGCTTGAGAATCCTATATGAGATATATGCAGATTTTTGATGAGGATTTTGGTTATTGGTGATGAAATCTTATGAGTTTGGCATTTTAGGATGATTAAATTTATTATTTAGTAAAGTGTAAACAATTAAAATAAATTTTTTATAAGTTTAAAAAATGTTATTATTTTAATATCATTATACCGAAATATTGGTATGAATTTTATTGTGGAATTTCTACCTTTTTCGTGTCGGAGTTACTATTCATGAGTTACTATTCACGACAAAATTGGTTTCTTTTTCTGACCAAATTATCGTTGATTTATGAATCTTACTCTTGAAATTAAATCAATATTTTGATCATATTATTTTTATTATCATATATAACATTTTTATAATCCTGGTGATGAAACTTCTCTTTGACTTGAGTGTAAAGATGGGTAGATTATTGGTATGATCGTGACCATGGGTTCTCTTTGGCCAGTAGTGCAAAGTTGAATTATTGACTGGTATGATCATGACCATTGAATTTATAATTGAATATCTTTAGCTTAAGTGCAAGGGTGAATAGATCAACATGGTTATAATTATTGGTTATATAAATTTTGAAATGATTATATATTTCTTTGAGATATGAATATCTTTGGCCCGTAGTGTAAAGATGAACTGTTATTGAATATCTTTGGTCTATAGTGCAAAGATGAACTGTTGTTGAATATCTTTGGCTCGTAGTGCAAAGACGAACTGTTGTTGAATATCTTTGGCCTCAGTAGTCAGAAAAGATTTAATTGTTGATGAATATCTTTGGTAGTAGTGCAAAAAGATGAATTTATTAGTATGATTATGAACATGAACTATGATTTGGTATAACCATGATCTTTGATGTTTCAGGTAAAGATGTAAGACCCCAACTTTTATGAATAAAGATGAATTTTCTATAAATATCATTTTTGAATATTATGGAATGAATTTGATATAATGTTATAGTTGTGGGTAATATTTATAAATTTTTGCAAAATACGCAAGTTGTTATATAATATTCGATTGGTCGGGGGAATATTCGTTTTAACGAGGGAATATTCGTATAACCAAGACACCTCATTGGTGGACCCCACAATGAAATTATTAGTCGAATTGAGAAAACGACAAAAATAATTTATGAAAATAACGGCGGAAGTTTTACTGTTAACTATTGAAACACCCGTGTTAAAAGTGCAAGAATCTGGCGTGAGTTACACGATGCAAGACACCAGATTGGTTATTGATGCTTGCGTGAGAAGTCACTCATTTTTGTTCAATTATTGTTACAGTAATTGCTGTATAGTATCTCACGTTATTTGATTCAATTATTGTCAATATTTTATAATCAATAATTGAGATGATAAAGTTATTAATATTATTATTTGCAATATTAACGATGTTTAGAAGTTACATCGAGGAGAGGTTTGGTCACCTAATTGCTTGGCATGATAGGGAGAAATTCTTAGTGGAAAGCCCCTCTTCCTGGAAACGACATAGTCGATTAATATTGTGAATTATAATAATGATGATGAGTTTTGTTTTATTAGTATTATTAATGTAATAAAATGAGAAAACTTTTATATAAAAATGTAATACTTTTATAAAGTTATTCGTTTTATTAGACTAATAGTAAAATCTTTATATGTAAAAATGAATACTTTTATAAAGTTATCTGTTTTATTAGACAATAATTAGAATATATTATATTTTATTATGCATAGTGTTTGCATAGTACCTGCATAGTGTTTGCATAGTAAAATATTTTTATATAAAACAGAATACTTTTATAAAGTTATTCGTTTTATTAAATTATAAATAGAATATATTATATTTTATTGTAAACCAATCTGGACCGTCCGTTTAAAGTAAATCAATCTGGACCGTTCATGAATTAGTTACTATGCAGTCCATTCTTCTATAAATAGAAGCTCATTCCTTTATTATTTCTTACTAATTCACTAAAATTCTAGAGAGAGAAACTATAAAGAGAGTTCTTCTTCTATAATCTTGAGCGTATTCATTTAGAGTTTAAGAAAGCTTTGGCGTAGTGCAAGTTTTCTTTGAGTATATCCTCGCCTACCAAATAAAATACTCTTCTTTTACGGTAAGGGATATTATTTGTTGTACTCGTTAGGGGTATTCCTTCTTTCTTATTGGTTAAATTCTTTTTGTTATTCCATTCTTTATTATTCTCGTTGGAATAACTTTTATATATCTGTGAGATACCCTATACTTGGTGAAATTCTTCTCATTATTCCATTATTTATTATTCTCATTTGGAACATCACGTACGTGCGTTTACGCATGACAGGGTTCCATTATTTATTATTCATTGGAATATCCTCGCATTAGGTGCGTTCTGCACGACCGGTTCCATTATTTATTATTCATTGGAATAACCTCATGCATGCAAGGCCTATCGCATGCTGGTGATTTCTTTTGTTATTTCATTCTTTATTATACTCAAATGGTTAAAGTTTTGACTTCTATACTCCATGAAATTAGTGAAATATCCTTCATATTTACGCTTCATCCAGTATCTGTTCATGGAAATATTCTTCTGAGTATTCTTGAATTTTACTCTACAAAGAAGTATCATGTTGATAATTTGGACATTATTAGTTCCTGGATAAATTAATTCTTGAACTTGTTTTATTGAATTCTTATATCATTGTCATCATCCTCATGTTTATATTATGTTGAAAGTCATCTGTGGCATGTAGTGCATAGATGGACTTGGTATGATTATTACCAGGGATTATTCGGTGTAATCATGACCGTAATGTTACAAATGATGTAAAAAAAGTCCTCATTGACCCGTAGTGCATTGATGGATAGTTGTTGGCATGATCATGACCATTGATGAATACACGAATATCCTTGGCTGTGGTGTATGGATAATTTGTGGTTGTGATACTAATGAATATCCTTGGCTGTAGTGCAGGGATGATGTGGATTATTTATTAAGCTAAGTCTCAGCGATAAAAGTTGTGAAAAACCTTTTAAATCATAGAAGATAGTAGATTTTATTCTCTACTTGACTCTTTTAATGGATTGCTTGTTCCGCTACAGTTAAACTTGATGTTTGTTATATTGTATCAGTTTAACACTATTGAAGACTAATGATAATTTATTCTGCTTTATCTTAGTCATAATATTTCTTATTGGGCTAGTTGAGCTCACCCTTTCTTTCACTGTTCTCTTCAGGAAATGAGAACGTAGCAGGGACTAGTCGGGGAACGGAGTGATGGTTCAGAGGATAACATTAGTAGTCCTCACTATTCTTTGAAATAGTGTGTTAATAAATGTATTGAGGACTTATTTTGAGCTTTAATGTTTATCTGAAGACAATGTTTGTATTAAAACTCACATACTTCATGTTGTATATTTAAGATTGTATTTGTATTATGTACCTGTATTTGGCGACTTCGAATAAGTGATGTATACCTATTTTGGGGAGTCATAGTTGAGTATCGAGAGCTTAGGATATGATCACCGCTAAGATGTGAGACTAGAACTAGGAGGGGAGAGACGGGGAATTCCTTCGCTAGTATAACCTACCTAAGTTTATTTGGTATATATTTAATTGGTCGGTCAGAGTATAGGGATAATATGTGATATGATAACTAATCTTTGTTTTGTGGCAGTATCTAAAAATGACATCCGAGAATGTTGAGAATAACAATGGAGCACAAGAGACCGTTGAGTCTCCACATATCAATAATCAGGATAATGTGCATCAGGAAGACGATAATCCTCATGCAAACAACAACACTGACCAAATAATGAATAATGGAATGTTCAGAGGCTTTATGCAATTCATGCATCATCAGGCGAGAGCGGCTCCTGTGCAAAATACAGGTGGAAACACTGACAACTCTCGGATGGTCACCGCTAAACAGTTCAAGGAGCTGGGACCACCGGAGTTTATTGGAGAACCAAAACCACTTAAGGCAGAGACATGGATAAAGCAGATCACCAAGATATTTGATGTCTTGGGATGCTCTAAGGAGCAAAAGGTTCCCTTTGCCACCTTTATGTTGCGAGGAGAGGCAAATTACTGGTGGGAATCGGTAAAGCGTACTCAACCTACCGCACTGAAGATGTCTTGGGAGAAGTTCCAAGAACTATTCAATGACAAGTACTTTAGCAAAAGTTTTCATCACATGAAAGAGGTAGAGTTCATCAAGTTGGAGCAGAACAATATGACCGTGTCGTAGTTTGCATCTCACTTGGTTGATAATGAGGAAAGAATGACGCGGATGTTTCTAAGAGGTTTGAAACCGGAGATACGTCAATATCTTATTTCTCATAAACTGTGTTTGTATTCAGATGTTATAAATAGGGCTCAGTTATTGGAGCGTGATAACGAGTCAACGCAATTAAAATAGAGCAACCGACAAAATGATAATACCAGTGAGAGCAGTCATCGAAGCAGTGAAAACAAGCATGGAGGGAATCAAAAGACCAGAAATGGTAATCACTTCGGTGGTAATCAGGGCCAAAACAATAAGAATGGATATTTCAAGAAGAGGAGATTCAACAATGATGGAAATACGGAGGGGAGGGACACATCAGTCCAAACTGCGCGATGCCGTCCAAAGAATGTTATAATTATGGAAGAGAAGGTCACTTAGCCCGATTTTGTCGTTCACCGTAGATAAGTTCAGCTAGGATGGAGGCACCAAAGCGTCGACGAAAAAGTCAAAGCCGTGTAAGTGCACGTGGAGAGCATTTGTTGTGACCTCCCAGAAAGCAAGGAACCCGAATGAAGTCATCACATGTAAGCTTATCATAAACTCTAGCGAAGTCTATACTTTATTTGATACCGGGTCTACCCATTCTTTTATTTCTCCTACTTGCGCTCAATGATTAATTTTGACTACGGAGAAATTAGACTTTGACTTATCTGTGGAAACTCCGTTGGGAGAAACCTTCATTACATCCACTGTTTATAAGTCTTATTTGATTCAAATTGGTACCCTTACATTACCTGTCGATCTTATTTCATTACAAATACTTGCATTTGATGTGATTCTAGGGATTGATTGGTTAACTACTCATCATGTAAAAATTGATTGTTTTCGTAAGGTTGTTAGCTTTCATATTCCTAACCAACCTATTATGCGAATTCAAGCAACCAAACCATTAAAATCAATCAATGTCATCTCAAGCCATAAAGCTATTCGTTTATTAAAAAACGGATGTCAAGCTTTCTTAGCTCTTGTCACGGATCTAAACAAAAATACGTCAGTTTTGAATGATATTTCTATTGTTAATAAATTTCCTGATGTATTCCCTGAAGAATTTCTTGGCCTACCCCGTAGCGTGAAATTGAATTTTGTATCGACCTTGAACCCCAGAAAAACCCATTTCCAAAGCCCCATATCGAATGGCTCTATTGAACTTCGTGGAGTTAAAGACCCAACTGCAGAAATTGTTAGACATTGGCTTTATTCGTCCTAGTACTTGTCCTTGGGGTGCTCCTGTTCTATTCGTGAAGAAGAAAGATGAGAGTATACGACTTTGTATTGATTATCAGGAGTTGAATCATGTCACCATCAAAAATAGGTACCCGTTGCCTCGCATTGATGACCTGTTTGACCAGTTGCAAGGAGCACAATTCTTTTCAAATATCGATCTTCGTTCTGGATATCATAAATTGAAGATTAGAACCGATGACATTCCAAAGACGGCTTTCAGAACTCGGTACGGGCAGTATGAATTCCTAGTCATGTCATTTGGATTGACTAATGCTCCTGCTGCCTTCATGGATATGATGAACCGAGTATTCAAGGAATATTTGGATCACTTTGTGGTCGTCTTTATTGATGACATCCTTATTTATTCCAAAAGCCGTGAAGATTATGAGCAACACTTGAGGCTGACACTTTAAAAGCTTCGTGAATACAAGCTTTATGCCAAGTTGAAGAAATGTGAGTTCTGGCTTGAGGAAGTAGCATTCCTTGGACACGTAGTATCAAGTCATGGAATATCTGTTTGACCCGTGAAGATTGAAAGCAATTCAAAGCCGAGGAGCAACCTAAATCGATGATCAAGAAATACGTAGCTTTCTCTTAACTGGGTTATTATCGGAGATTCGTGGAAGGATTTTCTCGAATAGCTACTCCATTAACTCAGCTAACTCGAAAAGATACAAAGTTCGGTTGGAGCTAAGAACGTGAGAAGAGTTTTCAAGAACTCAAGAGAAGACTCATTTTAGCACCTGTTCTAACAATACCATCTGGCTCGGAGGGATTTGTCATCTACAGTGATGCTTCGGGCAAAGGGTTGGGATGTGTTCTCATGCAACATGGGAAAGTCATAGCCTATGCCTCAAGACAACTCAAAGAATATGAGAGGAATTATTCTACTCATAACCTAGAGTTAACAACTGTTGTCTTCGCACTTAAAATTTAGAGGCATTACTTGTATGGGGAGAAGGTGGAGATCTTTATGGATCATAAAAGCCTCAAATATTTCTTCACTCAAAAGGAACTCAACATGCGACAACGAAGTTGGCTTGAACTATTGAAAGATTATGATCATACCATCCAATACCATCCTCGAAAAGCGAATAACGGTAGGCGACGCGTTGAGTAGAAGATCATATGCAAGTACGAGTGCGATATTGTGAACATAAAGGGCCATTTTGTGTGACTTGCAAAGGATGGAGATAGAGTTAAAGACTCTAGGGACCCATGTGATGATGGTGAATATCTGAGTAGAACAGACTTTAATTGATAAAGTTAAAGGCTAATCAAGCTACAGACTCAGAGTCGATGCGAATGAGGAAGAAAGTGCAAGAAGGTGATATCTGGGAGCAAGAATCGATGAAGAAGGAATACTTTGAGTCAACTCCAGACTTTGTGTTCCTAACGACCCTGATTTAAAGTATAAAATTATGATGGAGGCGCACAACACACCATTTGCAATCCATCCTGGGAGTACCAAAATGTATCATGATATTCGTCATACATTTTGGTGGAGCAATCTGAAGAGAGAGATAGCACTGTTTATCTCAAGGTGTCTATCTTGTCAACAAGTTAAAGAGGAGCATTAAGTACCAAAAGGTCCATTACAACCACTTAAAATTTCAGAATGGAAGTGGGAGCACATTACCATGGATTTCGTTACTGGTCTTCCTAAGGTTTCTCAAGGTATAGATGCGATTTGGGTCATTGTTGATAGATTGACCAAGTCTGCTCATTTCTTACCGATACGAGAAACTTATATACTTGAACGTCATGCTCGTATGTACATAAACGAGATTTTAAGACTGCATGGTATGCTAGTATCCATAGTTTCTGATCGAGACCCAAGATTCACTCCACGATTTTGGGTTAGTTTACAGAAAGCTATGGGCACATATTTACGATTTAGCTCGGCATATCATCCTCGAGGATTTGACGGGCGGTTGGAGAGGACTATTCAAACTCTTGAAGATTTATGAAGACTCGTGTCCTTGACTTCAAGGGAAGTTGGGATAAGTTCTTACCATTGGTGGAGTTTTCCTACAACAACAGCTTATCGCAAGTATCGGCATTGCTCCCATTTGAGGCGTTATGCGGAAGAAAGTGTCGTTCTCCGATGTCTTTGGGATGAGGTGGGTGAAGCAACGTTGTTGGGGACCGGAGTTGGTATGTATGACTATGAAAAAGATTCAAACGATCCGACAACGTATAAAAACCTCACAAGATCGACAAAAGAGTTATGCTGATCTTCATCGAAAGGACGTGGAATTCGATATACGAGATCATGTGTTGTTACGTGTTGCTCCATGGAAAGGAGTTACGAGATTTGGAAAGAGAGGAAAGCTCAATCCTCGATCGAGTAGGAACTGTGGCCTATAGACTCGCTTTACCGCCAAGTATGTCTCGTGTTCATAACGTTTTTCACATATCCATGTTACATAAATATGATGAAGACCCGAACCACATTATTGAGTTAGAACCGGACGAAATAGCGGAAGATTTGACGTATGAAGAGGTTCCTGTTCAAATCTTGGATAAGAAGGAACATATTCTACGCTCCAAGGTTATACCTCAAGTTAAAGTTTTATGGAGAAACCACGATGTTGAGGAAATGACTTGGGAGTTATAATCTAAAATGAAATCAAGTTATCCTTACCTCTTCGACATACCAGGTACGTACCCTAATTTCGAGGGCAAAATTTCATAAGAAGGGGAGGTTGTAAGACCCCAACTTTTATGAATAAAGATGAATTTTCTATAAATATCATTTTTGAATATTATGGAATGAATTTGATATAATGTTATTGTTGTGGGTAATATTTATAAATTTTGCAAAGTACGCAAGTTGTTATATAATATTCGATTGGTCGGGGAATATTCGTTTTAATAGGGAATATTCGTACAATGGCACAATCATTGGTGGACCCCACAACGGAATTATTGTCGAATTGAGAAAATGACAAAAATACTTTATGAAAATAACGGCGGAAGTTTTACCGTTAACTGTTGAAACACCCGGTGTTAAAAATACGATGTCTGCGTGAGTTACACAAAGAAGACACCATTGATTGTTGATGCTTACGTGAGAAATCACTCAATTTTATTTAATTATTGTTACAGTAATTGCTGCATAGTATCTCACGTTATTTGATTCAATTATTGTCAATATTTTATAATCAGTAATTGAGATGACAAAGTTATTAATATTATTATTTTCAATATTTACGATGTCTAGAAGTTCTGTCAATGAGATGTTTGGTCACCTAATTGCACGCCAATGGGGAGAAATCCTTATTGGAAAGCCCCATCTTTTTTGGGAACGACCTGGTCGATTAATATTGTGAATTATAATAATGATGATGAGTTTTGTTTTATTAGTATTATTAATGTACTAAAACAAAAAAACTTTTTATATAAAACAGAATACTTTTATAAAGTTATTCGATTTATTAGACTAATAGTAAAATCTTTTTATATAAAATAGAATACTTTTATAAAATTATCTGTTTTATTAAAAAATAATTAGAATATATTATATTTTATTATACATAGTGTTTGCATAGTGCTGCATAGTGTTTCAGATAGTAAAATCTTTTATATATAAAACAAAATACTTTTATAAAGTTATACATGTTTTATTAGACAATAATTAGAATATATTATATTTTATTATGCATAGTATTTGTATAATGCTGCATAGTGTTTGTATAGTAAAATCTTTTTATATAAAACAAAATATTTTTATAAAGTTATTCATTTTATTAGATTATAAATAGAATATATTATATTTTATTGTAAACCAATCTGGACCGTCCGTTTAAAGTAAATTAATCTGGACCGTTCATGAATTAGTTACTATGGAGTCCATTCTTCTATAAATAGAAGCTCATTCCTTCATTATTTCTTACGAATTCACTGAAACTCTAGAGAAAGAAACTATAAAGAGAGTTCTTCTTCTATAATCTTGAGCGTATTCCTTTAGAGTTTAAGAAAGCTTTGAGCGTAGTGCAAGTTTTCTTTGAGTATATCCTCGCCATACCAGTCAAAATACTCTTCTTTTACGGTAAGGATATTATTTGTTGTACTTTCGTTAGGGTATTCCTTCTTTCTTATCGGTGAAATTCTTTTATTATTCCATTCTTTATTATTACATTGGAATAACTTTTGTATCTGCTGGATACCCTATACTTGGTGAAATTCTTCTGTTATTCCATTATTTATTATTCTGTTGGAACATCCTGTTTGTGCGTTTACGCATGACCTGGTTCCATTATTTATTATTCTATTGGAATATCATGTCGATGTGTTTACGCATGACCTGGTTCCATTATTTATTATTCTGTTGGAATATCCTGTCGGTGCGTTTACGTATGACCTGGTTCCATTATTTATTATTCTGTTGGAATATCCTGTCGGTAGCGTTCTGCATGACTGGTTCCATTATTTATTATTCTCATTGGAATAACTTTATGCATCTTTGTCTATCGCATGCCTGGTGATTTCTTTTGTTATTCCATTCTTTATTATACTTAGTTGGTTAATGTTTTGGCTTCTATAATCCATGAAATTAGTGGAATATCCTTGATATTTGAGCTTCATCCAGTATCTTTTCATGGAAATATTCTTCTGAGCATTCTTGAATTTTACTCTACAAAGAAGTATCATGTTGACAATTTGGACATTATTAGTTCCTGGATAAATTAATTCTTGAACTTGTTTTATTGAATTCTCATGTTTATATTATGGTGAAAGTCATCTGTGGTCTGTAGTGCATAGATGGACTTGATATGATTATGACCAGGGATTATTCGGTGTAATCATGATCGTAATGTTACAAATGATATGGAAAAAGTTCTCATTGACCCTTAGTGAATTGATGGACAGTTGTTGGCATGATCATGACTATTGATGAATACACAAATATTCTTGGCTGTGGTGCATGAATAATTTGTGGGTGTGATACTAATGAATATCATTGGCCGTAGTGCAGGGATGATGTGAATTATTTATTAAGCTGAGTCTCAGCGATAAAAGTCGTGAAAAACCTTTTAAATCATAGAAGATAGTAGATTTTATTCTCTACTTGACTCTTTTAATGGATTGCTTATTCCGCTGTAGTTAGATTTGATGTTTGTTATATTGTATCAGTTTAACACTATTGAAGACTAATAATAATTTATTCTGCTTTATCTTAGTCATAATATTTCTTATTAGGCTAGTTGAGCTCACCCTTTCTTTCACTGTTCTCTTCTGGAAATGAGAACGTAGCAGGGACTAGTCGGGGAACGGAGTGACGGTCCAGAGGATAGCATTAGTAGTCCTCACTATTCTGTGGAATAGTGTGTTAATAAATGTATTGATGACTTATTTTGAGCTTTAATGCTGTCTAGAAGACAATGTTTGTATTAAAACTAACAACTCATGTTGTATATTTAAGATTGTATTTGTATTTTGTACCCTGTATTTGGCGACTCAGAATAGGTGATGTATACCTATTTTGGGGGCGTCACAAAAGACATGTGATGAAAATTATCTTCGTTCTGAATGCGAAGAGGAATTTAGAATCACAATTATGATTATGAGTTATTCATATGATTGTGGACCAGAACTGTTGATTGATGTTACAAGGATAAAACATTGTTAGTGGATTTTTAACATGAAGAAGATAATAGACTTTATGGTCTATTTGACTCTTCTAATGGATTGCTCGTTCCGCTGCAACTATGGTTGAAAATTTTATCATCTACCATATGTTCTAAATCTACGATTTATTACTTGTTGAAAGGCTATTGATAATTTATTTATCTTTAGTCATGATATTCTTTCTTCGGACTAGTTGAGCTCACCCTTTTGCTTCACAATTCCTTTCGTGTAATAAGAGTGTAATTTGGGTGGCCGGGGGTAATAAGGGAATAGAACGGTGGTCTCTAGCTGTGGAGTTCTCCCTAAATAGTATAGAAAAGTGTGTTGTATTTTATACATCATTTAGTAGTTATATTTGGTGAATCAAATAGGGTGAGGCGAACCCAACGTTTGAAGGGTGTTTTGCCACTATCATACAAGATGTCTAATGACATACAACCTCGTGTCATCATAAGACAGGATTGTGCACATCCACTTGCTGAGTATATCTACGAGCACTACCTATATAATCTTGGTGTTTGGTTGAAGTATAACTCTCAATTAGAGACAGTGGAGATAATGATATGTCAGGAGAAGACTCACCATTGGAAAGAATATAATAGTAATCTTCTCATTTTTCTTTGGGGTCTATTGGGTCAACCAAGGATAATTCTGTGGACATATGATATCTATCATAACCTAGACTGTAAGACCCTAACTTTTTGAATAAAGATTAAATTTTCTCGAAATATATTTTTGAATATTATGGTGTGGATTTGATATAATGTTATAGTTGTGGGTAATATTTACAAATTTTGCAAAGTACGCAAGTTGTTATATAATATTCGATTGGTCGGGAAATATTCGTTTTAACAGGGAATATTCGTACAATGGCACAATCATTGGTGGACCCCCACAACGAAATTATTGTCGGATTGAGAAAACGACAAAAATACTTTATGAAAATAACGGCGGAAGTTTTACCGTTAACTGTTGAACTACTCGGTAGTAAAAGTACAGTAATACGCGTGGTTGCATAGTAGCACACGGTATTGATTATTGATACTTACGTGAGAAGTCACTCAGTTATACTCAATTATTGCAACAGTAATTACTGCATTATATCTATCATATTATTGATTCGATTATCAGCACAGTATTATCTGCATAATATGTTATTTTATTAAATCAATAATTGAGACGACAAAGTTATTCATATTATTAAATTGTAATATTTACAATGTCTAGAAGTTCTGTCAAGGAGAGGTTTGGTCACCTAATTGCGCGCCAATAGGGAGAAATCCTTATTGGAAAGCCCCCTCTTTCCTGGGAACGACCTGGTTGATAAATATTGTGAGTTATAATATTAATGATGAATGTTATTAAAATTGAAGTTGTGTTCAGAGTTGAATTTGGAGACGCAGACGTGATATTTGAGTCCAGAACGATGAAATTAGTAAAAATAGTCTATAAACACAAAATTTTTCGGAATTCACTATTTGGTCAAAAAGTCAACAATTGACTTTTTTGAAAAAAGTCAAACTTCAAAATTTCAAAATTTATATTTTTGATAAAAATGGTTTCATTGTGTTGGAATTATTTGTTTTAGTGAAAATCGATAATTATCTCGATAATAATTAATGTCCTGGAGGTTATATTGACCAAATCCAATATTTAACCTGGATAAATGAGCAATTGATTGCTATTATTTCACATGATTATAACTATTTATTCACATGTGTATACTACTGTTTCACATTCTTGTTACTATTAGGGGAGTTGGTGCAAGATTGATAATACTTGTATGACTAAGTTAAAAATGGAGGTATAGATGGAGGTACTATATCGTAATTAATTATTTTCACATGTCAGAACTGTTGATTCACATAATTTATTATTGAATCACATTATTTACTATTAGAGGAGGTGGTGCAAGTTTGATAATACTTCCATGACTAAATTAAAAATAAAGTAAAAGTTGGAGGTATTGTACTGTAATTTTTCGAGCCCCAAAACGCGTGCGATTATCGAAACTATATTTTTTATAAATAGAAGCTCATTCTTCCTTCATTTCTCACCAATTCACAAAAGCTTTAGGCGATTATTATAGAAGGAAATTATAGAAAGAAGAAGAAGTCCGCTTTACTCACTATTCCAAAGATCCGGTTTTCTAAAAGGTAGGGAGTATTATTTCTTTCTTATCCATGAAGAGAACTTCATTATTCCATTCTTTATTATTCATTAGAATAACTTTTGTATCTGTGGGCTACCCTATACTTGGTGAAATTCTTACATTTCTTCCATTCTTTATTATTACATTGAATAACTTTGTATCGCAGAGCTACCCTATACTTGGTGAAATTCTTTTGTTGTTCCATTCTTTATCATTACATTTGGAACATCACATGCATGCGTTCTCGTGGGACCTAGTTTCGTCTTTATTATTCTGCATTGGAATATCACATGCATGCATTTTACGCAAGACCGATTTAAAATTTATTATTACATTTGAAATATCTCATGCATGCGTTTTACAGGACTGATTCCGTTATTTATTATTCTGCTGGAATAACTCACCTGTGTCGGACTATCGCATGCCTGGTGATTTCTTTTGTTATTCCATTCCTTATTATACTCTGTTTGTTAAAGTTTTGACTTCTATACTCCATGAAATTAGTGGAATATCCTTGATATTTGCGTTTCATCCAAATCTTTTCATGGAAATATTCTTCGAGCATTCTTGAATTTTACTCTACTACAAAGCGAAGATCATGTTGACAATTTGGACGTTATTAGTTCCCGGATAAATTAATTCTTGAACTTGTTTTATTGAATTCTTATATCATTGTCATCATCCTCATGTTTATATTTTGTTGAAAGTCATCATGGCCTATAGTGCATAGATGGACTTGGTATGATTATATGACTGGGGATTATTCGGTTGTAATCATGACCGTAATATTACAAATGATGTGGAAAAAGTCCTCATTGGCCCGTAGAGCATTGATGGACGATTGTTGGCATGATCATGACCATTATTGAATACACAAATATTCTTGGCCCAGTAGTGCATGGATAATTGTGGTCGTGATACTAAAGAATATCCTCGGCCGTAGTAATGCGGGGGTGATTCGATGATGTGGATTATTTATTAAAATTTGAGTCCCAAATGATAAAAGTGATGAAAAACCTTCTAAATCATAAAAGATAGTAGATTTTATTCTCTACTTGACTCTTTTAATGGATTGCTTGTTCATTGCAGATTAAACTTGATGGTTGTTATATTATATCGGTTTAACATTTGTTGAAGGCTAACGATAATATATTCTGCATTATCTTAGTCATAATATTTCCTACTGGGCTAGTTGAGCTCACCCTTTTACTTTCATTGTTCTCTTCAAGAAATGAGAACGTAGCAGAGACTAGTCGGGGAATGGAGTAACGGACCAGATGATAGCATTAGTAGTCCTCACTATTCTGTGCAATAGTGTGATAATAATTGTAATGAGGACTCCTTTTGAGTTTGTATAATCTTTAGTAGAAAATATTTGTATTCAAACTCACAATATTTGTAGTCCTCATATATTCTGTGCAATATTTGTTTTGTCGTATTGTACACGACAGTTGTATTATTAAGTTGTATTTGAATTCTGTACCATGTATCTGGCGACTCAAGATGGGTGATGTATACCGATTTTGGGGGCGTCATAGTTGGTATCAAGGGCTCCCATGTACGAAGGTTTCCTTGAGCACTTCCCAAAGATTCTAATCTCTAAAACAGTTTTTGACTATACCTTTATGTAAGGTGCCATTGTGACGTGCTATCCAAGGTTGGGATGAGAGTCACAGTTGGTATATATTTGTATCAAAACTCAAAGCATATGTGTTGTTGTATTTTGCACGACAATTGTTGTAATAAAGTTGTAGTTGTTTTCTGTACCATGTATTTGGCGACTCAGAATAGGTTTGGTGGAATGGACCTATTTTAGGGTTGTTACTTTGTTGGTATCGAGCTATAAGTAAAGAGCCCCAGCCTCTCTCTGGTGACTTCCTGTTGATGGGGAATGTATCGAAGCCAGACTCTTCATAGGGAACGCCGTTCTACGGTAACAAACTGATAGGTATCAATGTGAGGTGTTGACACAAGTTAGTGTCTAATGTCACAGTTGGTATCAAAGCTTAGGGATATGGTGTCTGGCGGAGATCGGGGAATAGACTAGGAAGGGAGAGATGAGTAAATCCTTCGCTAGTGTGTCCTACCTAAGCTTATTTGTTGGTCGGTCATAATATACGGATATTATATGATACGTTAATTTATTTAATTAACCCTTGTTTTATGGCAGTATTTGAGAATGACAGCTGAGAATGTTAACAATGGAGTGAATGAGACCGTGGGGATACCTATAATCACCAACCATGATAATGTGATGTCAGGCGAAGAAGGAATTAGAGATATTATTATGGTGAGGGAAGAATTAATAGTTGCACCCGAGCTAGTCGCAGAGGTAACAACTGAGAGTGAGGAAGAAGAAGAAGAACCTGAGGAGAATTTATTAGAAGAATTTTATGATCAAAATTTAGAGTTGCAAAATCGTATTCATGAGTAAGAAGAGCAGGTTGAAGAACGGCAGGCAGTCGTGGAGCAAAAGGATGCAACAATAGAAGCTTGTGTTACCCAATATGTGATGCTTGAACAGAAGCATTCTTTAGCAGAGTATAAGATGATAAAGTTAGAATCTGAGCTGAAAGAAGAAACAACAGAACAAGTGAAAGTGAGTGATGCATAGGTAAAAGCCGCACGACGCATTGATAGTGTGAAAAGAGATGTCCGATCTAAAAAGGCTAAAATAGATGATATGTATTTCTCTTTTTGGACAGCAATTGGGAGAACTCAACATCGAGTTTTGAATTACCCTGTACAGAGCGGTCAACCTCAATTCGATATGGATCGAAGATTGATGATTCAGATCATGAATCATGAGTACGACGAAGTAGTTGAGGGTGGAATATGCCTATTGAAAATCACACCAGAAACATAAGCTTTCTTTCTTTCTCTCTCTATATTATCGAGCGTATTTTATGAGTATTTAGATACTTTGTGAGTTTCTATTTATCAGTGCAAGTTTTTTTCAGCCTTATACCGATATTTCAATTAGAAGTACTATTATTTTGAGATAAGGGATTTTAAGGGTTATTATGTTTTTCATTTTTGTAATTTTTTTGACCTTCAAAAAATTCTGGAAAAATTTGAAATGATAATTTGATGAGTTTTCTAGATTGTGTCCAAAAATGGCGATTTTTGAATGTATAGATTAAGAGTTATGAATTTTATAAGAAAAGACTATTTTAAAAGTAAACCCTAATAATTCCTTGTTGTTAACTCCAAAATTGGTGAAATTTTTATTGGGAGTACATGTATATGATAGAAGTATACTCTGTAAATTTCAAAATTTTTGTACAAAAGTATAATTTATGATAAATGTCTAAATATTCGGCAGTTTTGGCCATATGAAAAATAGTAAATAAATTTAAAAAATTCCGGGAAAAATATATGTTCAATATGGGACTATATTCTGCTAAATTCCAGAAAAGAAATATTTTTGGGACTGATTTGGTATGTTTCATAAAAATGGACTAGTTATGAGTAAATGAATTAAATATGTTATGTGAAGCAAGAAAATTAGAAAATAGGATTTTATGGCTTGAGAATCCTATATGAGATATATGTAGACTTTTGATGAGGATTTTGGTTATTGAAAATGAAATCTTATGAATTTGGCATTTTAGGATGATTAAATGCATTATTTAGTAAAATGTAAACAATTAAAATAAATTATTTATAAGTTAAAAAAATATTATTCTTTCAATATCATTATACCGAAATATTGGTATGGATTTTATTGTAAAATTTCTATCTTTTTTCGTGTCGGGGTTACTATTCATGAGTTACTATTCACGATAAAATTAGTTTCTTTTTCTGACTAAATTATCGTTGATTTATGAATCTTACTCTTGAAATTAAATCCATGTTTTGATCATATTGTTTTTATTATCATATATAACATTTTTATAATCCTGATGATGAAACTTCTCTTTGACTTGAGTGTAAAGATGGGTATATTATTGGTATGATCGTGACCACGGGTTCTCTTTGGCCAGTAGTGCAAAGTTGAATTGTTGACTGGTATGATCATGACCATTGAATTTATAATTGAATATCTTTAGCTTAGGTGCAAGGGTGAATAGATCAACATGGTTATAATTATTGGTTATATAAATTCTGAATGGAAGTGGGAGCACATTACCATGGATTTCGTTACTGGTCTTCCTAAGGTTTCTCAAGGTATAGATGCGATTTGGGTCATTGTTGATAGATTGACCAAGTCTGCTCATTTCTTACCGATACGAGAAACTTATATACTTGAACGTCATGCTCGTATGTACATAAACGAGATTTTAAGATCGCATGGTATCTTTAGTATCCATAGTTTACGATCGAGACCCAAGATTCACTTCACGATTTTGGGTTAGTTTATTCTGACTATGGGCACATATTCTGATTTAGCTCGGCATATCATCCTCGGACGGATGACGGCGGTTGGAGAGGACTATTCAAACTCTTGAAGATTTATGAAGACTCTGTGTCCTTGACTTCAGAGGAAGTTGGGATAAGTTCTTACCATTGGTGGAGTTTTCCTACAACAACAGTTATCGCCAAGTATTGGCATTGCTCCATTTGAGGCGTTATGCGGAAGAAAGTGTCGTTCTCCAAAGATATCTTTGGGATGAGGTGGGTGAAGCAACGTTGTTGGGACCGAGTTGGTATGTATGACTATGAAAAAGATTCAAACGATCCGACAACGTATAAAAACCTCACAAGATCGATGAAAAGAGTTATCTTGATCTTCATCGAAAGGGCGTGGAATTCGATATACGAGATCATGTGTTGTTACGTGTTGCTCCATGGAAAGGAGTTACGAGATTTGGAAGAGAGAGAAAGCTCAATCCTCGATCGAGTAGGAATCGTGGCCTATAGACTCGCTTTACCGCCAAGTATGTCTCGTGTTCATAACGTTTTTCACATATCCATGTTACATAAATATGATGAAGACCCGAACCACATTATTGAGTTAGAACCGGACGAAATAG
The DNA here is from genome assembly GCA_020205605.1 of Panax ginseng. Lineage (NCBI taxonomy): Eukaryota > Viridiplantae > Streptophyta > Magnoliopsida > Apiales > Araliaceae > Panax > Panax ginseng. Next base: position 127,445,437 of record CM035138.1, on the reverse strand, counting down.
CGGAAGATTTGACGTATGAAGAGGTTCCTGTTCAAATCTTGGATAAGAAGGAACATATTCTACGCTCCAAGGTTATACCTCAAGTTAAAGTTTTATGGAGAAACCACGATGTTGAGGAAATGACTTGGGAGTTATAATCTAAAATGAAATCAAGTTATCCTTACCTCTTCGACATACCAGGTACGTACCCTAATTTCGAGGGCAAAATTTCATAAGAAGGGGAGGTTGTAAGACCCCAACTTTTATGAATAAAGATGAATTTTCTATAAATATCATTTTTGAATATTATGGAATGAATTTGATATAATGTTATTGTTGTGGGTAATATTTATAAATTTTGCAAAGTACATGAAGTTGTTATATAATATTCGATTGGTGGGAATATTCGTTTTAATAGGAATATTAAATACAATGGCACAATCATTGGTGGACCCCAAATCTGAATTATTGTCGAATTGAGAAAATGACAAAAATACTTTATGAAAATAACGGCGGAAGTTTTACTGTTAATCTGTTGAAACACCGGTGTTAAAAAAATGCGATGTCTGGAATAGTTACTTGCTGGATGACACCATTGGTTTGTTGATGCTTACGTGAGAAATCACTCAATTTTATTTAATTATTATTACGATAATTCTTTGCGTAGTATCTCACGTTATTTGATTCAATTATTGTCAATATTTTATAATCGATAATTGAGATGACAAAGTTATTAATATTATTATTTTCAATATTTACGATGTCTGTAAGTTACATCGATGAGATGTTTGGTCACCTAATTGCGCTGATGGGGAGAAATCCTTATTGGAAAGCCCCATCTTTTTTGGGAACGACCTGGTCGATTAATATTGTGAATTATAATAATGATGATGAGTTTTGTTTTATTAGTATTATTAATGTACTAAAACAAAAAACTTTTTATATAAAAATGTAATACTTTTATAAAGTTATTAGATTTATTAGACTAATAGTAAAATCTTTTTATATAAAATAGAATACTTTTATAAAATTATACATTTTATTAAAAAATAATTAGAATATATTATATTTTATTATACATAGTGTTTTGCATAGTGCACTGCGTAGTGTTTTGCAGTAGTAAAATCTTTTATATATAAAACAAAATACTTTTATAAAGTTATACATTTTATTAGACAATAATTAGAATATATTATATTTTATTATGCGTAGTATTTGTATAGTGCTGCGTATAGTGTTTGTATAGTAAAATCTTTTATATAAAACAAAATATTTTTATAAAGTTATTCATTTTATTAGATTATAAATAGAATATATTATATTTTATTGTAAACCAATACGGACCGTCCGTTTAAAGTAAATTAATGCAGACCGTTCATGAATTAGTTCTTATGGAGTCCATTCTTCATAAATAGAAGCTCATTCCTTCATTATTTCTTACGAATTCAATTTGAAACTCTAGAGAAGAAACTATAAAGAGAGTTCTTCTTCTATAATCTTGGCGTATTCCTTTAGAGTTTAAGAAAGCTTTGAAATAGTGCAAGTTTTCTTTGAGTATATCCTCGCCATATACCAATTAAAATACTCTTCTTTTACGGTAAGGGATATTATTTGTTGTACTTTCGTTAGGGGTATTCCTTCTTTCTTATTGGTGAAATTCTTTTATTATTCCATTCTTTATTATTACATTGGAATAACTTTTGTATGCTGGATACCCTATACTTGGTGAAATTCTTACATTATTCCATTATTTATTATTACATTGGAACATCCTGTTTGTGCGTTTACGCATGACTTCGATTCCATTATTTATTATTCTATTGGAATATCATATCGATGTGTTTACGCATGACTGGTTCCATTATTTATTATTACATTGGAATATCACATTGCGAATGCGTTCACGTATGACTTCGTTCCATTATTTATTATTACATTGGAATATCACATCGCCTGGCGTTCTGCACGTGACTTTTAGTTCCATTATTTATTATTACTGTTGGAATAACTTTTATACATCTTTGTCTATCGCATGCCTGGTGATTTCTTTTGTTATTCCATTCTTTATTATACTTAGTTGGTTAATGTTTTGGCTTCTATAATCCATGAAATTAGTGGAATATCCTTGATATTTGAGCTTCATCCAGTATCTTTTCATGGAAATATTCTTCTGAGCATTCTTGAATTTTACTCTACAAAGAAGTATCATGTTGACAATTTGGACATTATTAGTTCCTGGATAAATTAATTCTTGAACTTGTTTTATTGAATTCTCATGTTTATATTATGGTGAAAGTCATCTGTGGTCTGTAGTGCATAGATGGACTTGATATGATTATGACCGAGGATTATTGATTGTAATCATGATCGTAATGTTACAAATGATATGGAAAAAGTTCTCATTGACCCTTAGTGAATTGATGGGCAGCTTGTTGGCATGATCATGACTATTGATGAATACCTACAAATATTCTTGGTTTGTGGTGCATGAATAATTTGTGGGTGTGATACTAATGAATATCATTGGCCGTAGTGCAGGGATGATGTGAATTATTTATTAAGCTGAGTCTCAGCGATAAAAGTCGTGAAAAACCTTTTAAATCATAGAAGATAGTAGATTTTATTCTCTACTTGACTCTTTTAATGGATTGCTTATTCCGCTGTAGTTAGATTTGATGTTTGTTATATTGTATCAGTTTAACACTATTGAAGACTAATAATAATTTATTCTGCTTTATCTTAGTCATAATATTTCTTATTAGGCTAGTTGAGCTCACCCTTTCTTTCACCATTCTCTTCGAAATGAGAACGTAGCGAGGACTAGTCGGGGAGCGGAGTGACGGTCCAGAGGATAGCATTAGTAGTCCTCACTATTCTGTGGAATAGTGTGTTAATAAATGTATTGATGACTTATTTTGAGCTTTAATGCTGTCTAGAAGACAATGTTTGTATTAAAACTAACAACTCATGTTGTATATTTAAGATTGTATTTGTATTTTGTACCCTGTATTTGGCGACTCAGAATAGGTGATGTATACCTATTTTGGGGGCGTCACAAAAGACATGTGATGAAAATTATCTTCGTTCTGAATGCGAAGAGGAATTTAGAATCACAATTATGATTATGAGTTATTCATATGATTGTGGACCAGAACTGTTGATTGATGTTACAAGGATAAAACATTGTTAGTGGATTTTTAACATGAAGAAGATAATAGACTTTATGGTCTATTTGACTCTTCTAATGGATTGCTCGTTCCGCTGCAACTATGGTTGAAAATTTTTATCATCTACCATATGTTCTAAATCTCTGATTTATTACTGTTGAAGGCTATTGATAATTTATTTATCTTTAGTCATGATATTCTTTACTGGACTAGTTGAGCTCACCCTTTTGCTTCACAATTCCTTTCAGGTAATAAGAGTGTAGCTGGGTCGAGCGGGGGTAATAAGGGAATAGAACGGTGGTCTCTAGCTGTGGAGTTCTCCCTAAATAGTATAGAAAAGTGTGTTGTATTTTATACATCATTTAGTAGTTATATTTGGTGAATCAAATAGGGTGAAAGCGAACCCAACGTTTGAAGGGTGTTTTTGCCACTATCATACAAGATGTCTAATGACATACAACCTCGTGTCATCATAAGGCGAGGATTGTGCACATCCACTTCTTTGAGTATATCTACGAGCACTACCTATATAATCTTGGTGTTTGGTTGAAGTATAACTCTCGATTAGAGGCGGTGGAGATAATGATATATCGGGAAAGACTCACCATTGGAAAGAATATAATAGTAATCTTCTCATTTTTCTTTGGGGTCTATTAGGTCAACCAAGGATAATTACGGGACATATGATATCTATCATAACCTAGTATCAGTAAGACCCTAACTTTTGAATAAAGATTAAATTTTCTCAAAATATATTTTTGAATATTATGGTGTGGATTTGATATAATGTTATAGTTGTGGGTAATATTTACAAATTTTGCAAAATACATGAGTTGTTATATAATATTCGATTGGTGGGAAATATTCGTTTTAACAGGGGAATATTAGACAATGGCACAATCATTGGTGGACCCCACAACGAAATTATTGTTTGGATTGAAAGCGCGACAAAAATACTTTATGAAAATAACGGCGGAAGTTTTACTGTTAAGCTGTTGAACTACTCGGTAGTAAAAAATGCGATGTCTGGCGTGGTTGCAAGAGTAGCACTACGGTATTGATTATTGATACTTACGTGAAAGTCACTCGGTTATACTCAATTATTACAACGATAATTCTTGCATTATATCTATCGTATTATTGATTCGATTATCGGCCGCGATATTATCTGCATAATATGTTATTTTATTAAATCAATAATTGAGGCGACAAATTTATTCATATTATTAAATTGTAATATTTACAATGTCTAGAAGTTCTGTCGAGGAGAGGTTTGGTCACAATTAATTGCGCATGATAGGGAGAAATCCTTATTGAAAAGCCCTCTTTCACAGGAGCGACTGGTTGATAAATATTGTGAGTTATAATATTAATGATGAATGTTATTAAAATTGAAGTTGTGTTCAGAGTTGAATTTGGAGACGCAGACGTGATATTTGAGTCCAGAACGATGAAATTAGTAAAAATAGTCTATAAACACAAAATTTTTCGGAATTCACTATTTGGTCAAAAAGTCAACAATTGACTTTTTTGAAAAAAGTCAAACTTCAAAATTTCAAAATTTATATTTTTGATAAAAATGGTTTCATTGTGTTGGAATTATTTGTTTTAGTGAAAATCGATAATTATCTCGATAATAATTAATGTCTGGAGGTTATATTGACCAATCGGGTATTTAACCGGATAAATGAGCAATTGATTGCTATTATTTCACATGATTATAACTATTTATTCACATGTGTATACTATTGTTTCACATTCTTGTTACTATTAGGGGAGTTGGTGTAAGATTGATTATACTTGTATGACTAAGTTAAAATGGAGGTATAGATGGAGGTACTTATCTTCGTAATTAAATATTTTCACATGTCTAGAATCTGTTGATTCACATAATTTACTATTGAATCACATTATTTACTATTAGAGGAGGTGGTGCAAGTTTGATAATACTTCCATGACTAAATTAAAAATAAAGTAAAAGTTGGAGGTATTGTCTTTGTAATTTTTCGAGCCCCAAAAACGTCAATTATCGAAACTATATTTTTTATAAATAGAAGCTCATTCTTCCTTCATTTCTCACCAATTCACAAAAGCTTTAGAAGCGATTATTATAGAAGGAAATTATAGAAAGAAGAAGAAGTCTGCTACCTCACTTATTCCAAAGATCCAGTTTTTTCTAAAGGTAGGGAGTATTATTTCTTTCTTATCCATGAAGAGAACTTACATTATTCCATTCTTTATTATTCTCATTAGAATAACTTTTGTATCACGCTGTGCTACCCTATACTTGGTGAAATTCTTACATTCTTCCATTCTTTATTATTACATTGGAATAACTCAGTATACGCTGTGAACTACCTATACTTGGTGAAATTCTTTTGTTGTTCCATTCTTTATCATTACATTGGAACATCACATACATGCGTTCTCACGGGACCTAGTTTAAATCTTTATTATTACATTTGGAATATCACATCTATGCATGCATTTCTACGCAGGACTGATTCCGTTATTTATTATTCATTGGAATAACTTTTGCTGTCTTGACTATCGCGTACTGGTGATTTCTTTTGTTATTCCATTCCTTATTATACTCTGTTTGTTAAAGTTTTGACTTCTATACTCCATGAAATTAGTGGAATATCCTTGATATTTGCGTTTCATCCATATCTTTTCATGGAAATATTCTTACGAGCATTCTTGAATTTTACTCTACAAAGCAAAGATTATCATGTTGACAATTTGGGCGTTATTAGTTCTGGATAAATTAATTCTTGAACTTGTTTTATTGAATTCTTATATCATTGTCATCATCCTCATGTTTATATTTTGTTGAAAGTCATCACATGGCCTATAAGTGCATAGATGGACTTGGTATGATTATGACCGAGGATTATTCGGTGTAATCATGGTAGTAATATTACAAATGATGTGGAAAAAAGTCCTCATTGGCCGTAGAGCATTGATGGATGATGTTGTTGGCATGATCATGACCATTATTGAATACACAAATATTCTTGGCCCAGTAGTGCATTTATAATTGTGGTCGTGATACTAAAGAATATCCTTGGCCGTAGTAGTGCGGGGGTGATTCGATGATGTGGATTATTTATTAAAAGTCGAGTCCCAAATGATAAAAGTGATGAAAAACCTTCTAAATCATAAAAGATAGTAGATTTTATTCTCTACTTGACTCTTTTAATGGATTGCTTGTTCATTGCAGATTAAACTTGATGGTTGTTATATTATATCGGTTTAACACTTTGTTGAAGGCTACGATAATATATTACGCATTATCTTAGTCATAATATTTCCCTCTTTGGGCTAGTTGAGCTCACCTTTTACTTTCATTGTTCTCTTCAGAAATGAGAGGCGTGGCGAGAGACTAGTCGGGGAATGGAGTAACGGGCGGATGATAGCATTAGTAGTCCTCACTATTACGTGCGATAGTGTGATAATAATTGTAATGAGGACTCCTTTTGAGTTTGTATAATCTTTAGTAGAAAATATTTGTATTCAAACTCACAATATTTGTAGTCCTCATATATTACATCTTGAATATTTGTTTTGTCGTATTGTACCGCAGCGGTTGTATTATTAAGTTGTATTTGAATTACATACCATGTATCTGGCGACTCAAGATGGGTGATGTATACCGATTTTGGGGCGTCGCCAGTTAGTATCAAGGGTTCCCGTATACGAAAGGTTTCATTGAAAGACTTCCCAAAGATTCTAATCTCTAAAAGCAGGTTTTTAGACTATACCTTTATGTAAGGTGCCATTGTGACGTGCTATCCAAGGTTGGGATGAGAGTCACAGTTGGTATATATTTGTATCAAAACTCAAAGCATATGTGTTGTTGTATTTTGCACGACAATTGTTGTAATAAAGTTGTAGTTGTTTTCTGTACCATGTATTTGGCGACTCAGAATAGGTTTGGTGGAATGGACCTATTTTAGGGTTGTTACTGTTGGTATCAGAGCTATAAGTAAAGAGCCCCGAGCCTCTCGCTGGTGACTTCCTGTTGATGGGGAATGTATCGAAGCCAGACTCTTCATAGGGAACGCCGTTCTACGGTAACAAACTGATAGGTATCAATGTGAGGTGTTGACACAAGTTAGTGTCTAATGTCACAGTTGGTATCAAAGCTTAGGGATATGGTTATGCAAGGGAGATCGGGAATAGACTAGGAAGGAGAGATGAGTAAATCCTTCGCTTAGTGTGTCCTACCTAAGCTTATTTGTTGGTGGGTCATAATATCTGGATATTATATGATCGTTAATTTATTTAATTAACCCTTGTTTTATAAGCGGTGATTTGAGAATGACGGTGAGAATGTTAACAATGGAGTGAATGAGGCCGCAGGGATACCTATAATCACCAACCATGATAATGTGATGTCGGTGAAGAAGAAATTAGAGATATTATTATGGTGAGGAAGAATTAATAGTTGCACCCGAGCTAGTCGCAGAGGTAAACAAATCGAGAGTGAGGAAGAAGAAGAAGAACACGAGGAGAATTTATTAGAAGAATTTTATGATCAAAATTTAGAGTTGCAAAATCGTATTCATGAGTAAGAAGAAGCGAGTTGAAGAAGCGCGGTCGTGGAGCAAAAGGATGCAACAATAGAAGCTTGTGTTACCCAATATGTGATGCTTGAATGAAGCATTCTTTAGCGAGTATAAGATGATAAAGTTGGAATCGAAATTTGAAAGAAGAAACAACGAAACAAGTGAAAGTGAGTGATGCATAGGTAAAAGCCGCATGACGATCGATGATAGTGTGAAAAGAGATGTCCGATCTAAAAGGCTAAAATAGATGATATGTATTTCTCTTTTTGGACAAAGAATTGGGAGAACCCAACATCGAGTTTTGAATTACCTGTGAGGCGGTCAACCTCAATTCGATATGGATCGAGATTGATGATTCGGATCATGAATCATGAGTGCACGACGAAGTAGTTGAGGTGGAATATGCCTATTGAAAATCACACCCAAAACATAAGCTTTCTTTCTTTCTCTCTATATTATCGAGCGTATTTTATGAGTATTTAGATACTTTGTGAGTTTCTATTTATCGGTGCAAGTTTTTTCACCTTATACCGATATTTCAATTAAATCTTATTATTTTGAGATAAAGGATTTTAAGGGTTATTATGTTTTTCATTTTGTAATTTTTTTGACCTTGAAAAATTTCGAAAAAATTTGAAATGATAATTTGATGAGTTTTCTAGATTGTGTCCAAAATGGCGATTTTTGAATGTATAGATTAAGAGTTATGAATTTTATAAGAAAAGACTATTTTAAAAGTAAACCCTAATAATTCCTTGTTGTTAACTCCAAAATTGGTGAAATTTTTATTGGGAGTACATGTATATGATAGAAGTATACTCTGTAAATTTCAAAATTTTTGTACAAAAGTATAATTTATGATAAATGTCTAAATATTCGGCAGTTTTGGCCATATGAAAAATAGTAAATAAATTTAAAAATTAGGAAAAATATATGTTCAATATGGGACTATATTACGCTAAATTCCGAAAAAGAAATATTTTGGGACCGATTTGGTATGTTTCATAAAAATGGACTAGTTATGAGTAAATGAATTAAATATGTTATGTGAAGCAAGAAAATTAGAAAATAGGATTTTATGGCTTGAGAATCCTATATGAGATATATGTAGACTTTTGATGAGGATTTTGGTTATTGAAAATGAAATCTTATGAATTTGGCATTTTAGGATGATTAAATGCATTATTTAGTAAAATGTAAACAATTAAAATAAATTATTTATAAGTTAAAAAAATATTATTCTTTCAATATCATTATACCGAAATATTGGTATGGATTTTATTGTAAAATTTCTATCTTTTTTCGTGTCGGGGTTACTATTCATGAGTTACTATTTACGATAAAATTAGTTTCTTTTTCTGACTAAATTATCGTTGATTTATGAATCTTACTCTTGAAATTAAATCCATGTTTTGATCATATTGTTTTTATTATCATATATAACATTTTTATAATCCTGATGATGAAACTTCTCTTTGACTTGAGTGTAAAGATGGGTATATTATTGGTATGATCGTGACCACGGGTTCTCTTTGGCCAGTAGTGCAAAGTTGAATTGTTGACTGGTATGATCATGACCATTGAATTTATAATTGAATATCTTTAGCTTAGGTGCAAGGGTGAATAGATCAACATGGTTATAATTATTGGTTATATAAATTCTGAAATGATTATATATTTCTTTGAGATATGAATATCTTTGGCCCGTAGTGCTAAGATGAACTGTTGTTGAATATCTTTGGCCCGTAGTGCAAAGATGAACTGTTGATGAATATCTTTGGCCGTAGTGCAAAGATCAATTTATTAGTATGATTATGAACAGAAACTATGATTTGGTATAACCATGATCTTTGATGTTTCAGGTAAAGACATGTGATGAAAATTATCTTCGTCCTGAATGCGAAGAGGAATTTAGAATCACAATTATGATTATGAGTTATTCATATGATTGTGGTCCAGAACTGTTAATTGATGTTACAGGGATAAAACATTGTTGGTAGATTTTTAACATGGAGAAGATAATAGACTTTATGGTCTATTTGACTCTTCTAATGGATTACTCGTTCCGCTGCAACTATGGTTGAAAATTTTTATCATCTACCATATGTTCTAAATCTTTGATTTATTAATGTTGAAGGCTATTGATAATTTATTTATCTTTAGTCATGATATTCTTTACTAGGCTAGTTGAGCTCACCCTTTTGTTTCACAATTCCTTTCAGGTAATAAGAGTGTAGCTGGGTCGAGCGGGGGTAACAAGGGAATAGAATGGTAGTCTCTAGCTGTGGAGTTCTCCCTAAACAATATAGAAAAGTGTGTTATATTTTATACATCATTTAGTAGTTATATTTGGTGAATCAAATAGGGTGAGGCGAACCCAACGTTTGAAGGGTGTTTTGTCACTATCATACAAGATGTCTAATGACATACAACCTCGTGTCATCATAAGACAGGGTTGTGCACATCCACTTGCTGAGTATATCTACGAGCAATACCTATATAATCTTGGTGTTTGGTTGAAGTATAACTCTCAATTAGAGACAGTGGAGATAATGATATGTCAGAAGAAGACTCACCATTGGAAAAAATATGATAGTAATCTTCTTGTTTTTCTTTGGGGTCTACTGGGTCAACCAAGGATAATTCTGTGGACATATAATATCTATCATAACCTAGACACATGGACTCCCATGTACAAAGGTTTCCTTGAGCACTTCCCAAAGATTCTAATCTCTAAAACCGTTTTTGACTATACCTTTATGTAAGGTGTCATTGTGACGTGCTATCCAAGGTTGGGATGAGAGTCACAGTTGGTATATATTTGTATCAAAACTCACAGTATATGTGTTGTTGTATTTTGCACGACAATTGTTGTAATAAAGTTGTAGTTATTTTCTGTACCATGTATTTGGCGACTCAGAATACGTTGGGTGGAATGGACCTATTTTGGGGTTGTCACAGTAACTATTTTTTCACATGTATAAAACTATTGATTCACATGCATGTACTATTAGGGGAGGTGATGCAAGTTTGATAATACTTGCAGGACTAAATTAAAAATGAAGGAAAAGATGAAGGTATTATACTGCAATATTTTGAGCCCCAAAACGTGCAATTGTCGAAACTATATTTTCCTATAAATAGAAGCTCATTCTTCTTTCATTATTACCAATTCACTAAGGCTCACAAGAGCAATTATAGAGAGAGAAGCTATAGAGAGAAAGAAGAAGAGTATTCTGCTACTTCACTATTTCAGTATTCAGTCTTCTTCTAAGGTAAGGGGTATTATTTTCATATTCAGTAGAGATATTATTTTTCGTATTCGTAGGAATATTATCTTCGTTCAATATTCATAAGGAATATTATCTTTGTTCAATATTCGTAAGGGATGTTATTTATTTCTTATTCGTAAGGGTTATTATTTCTTACTATTCACTTGGAGTATTATTTGCGGGGTACTATTAACTTGAGATATTTTTTAAGGGGTACTATTCACTTGGGGTATTATTTATAGGGTACTATTCACTCGGGGGTACCATTCACAAAGTACTATTCATGGGGTACTATTCACAGAGTACTATTCCCGAAGTACTATTCACGAAGTACTATTCACTCGGATACTATTCACCCGGGGAACTATTCATGATAAAAATTGATTTCTTTTCGGTCCAAATCATTTTTGATACAATGTTATTCTTGAATTTTACTCCACAATTGGTGATCATGTTGACAATTTAGATATTCTTAAACTCTAGATAAATTGAATTATAAATTTTTAATATTTATCCTTTATCTCACTTGATTGATTATTTATATCATTGTCATGATCCTCATAATTATATTGCATTGAAAGTGATCTTTGGCCCGTAGTGCATAGATGGACTATTGGTTATTGGTTTTATAGTTGTATGTCTTTGGCCCGTAGTGCAAAAGAGGAACTATTGATTGATAGCTTTGGCCCGTAGTGCAATGATGGACAGGTGTATGACATGATCATGACCACTGGTGATACTAACGAATATCATTGGCCATAGTGCATGGATAATTCGATGATGTGATTGGCAGGATCATGACCATTGGTTAACAGTTGAATGTCTTTGACCGTAGTGCACTGACAAGCAATTGATTAGTATGATCATGACCATTGGTTTTATAGTTGAATATCTTTGGCCCGTAGTGTAAAGATAGACAACTGATTGGTATGATCATTGTTATTACACTTGAATGTATTTAGCCTTTGGGGTAAGGATATTGAGTGAACTTTCTATTAAGCCTTTGTGGCAAGGAGAAACTGTTTATTCACATTATTATAAACATGAATTATGAATTTAACTAAAATCTTTGGTGGTTCAGGTGAAGACATGTGATGAAAGTTCTCTTTGTCTTGTGTATACTAAAGAACTGTTAATGGGTATTACAGGAATAAAATTTATGATTAAACTTTTAAATCATAGAAGATAGTAGATATCATGCTCTACTTGACTCTTCTAATGGATTGCTTATTTCACTGCAGTTGTTGATCTAAAACTTGTTGTCTATTCTATTCTATCAGTTGTTATATTGTTGAAGGCTAAGGATAATTTATTCTGCATTATCTTAGTCATAATATTTCTTACTGAGCTAGTTGAGCTCACCCTTTGTTTTCATTGTTCTCTTTAAGAAATTAGAATATAGCTGGGACTTGTCGGGGAATGGATTGACGGTCCAGATGGTTGTTTTAGTAGTCCTCACTAACTCCTAGTAATCATTAATCAGATGTTACAGCACATTGTTTGATCTTGTTCACAGTTGACAGTCGTTGGATTAACAAGTAATTCTTCACCTTTGCTCATGTTCACGTCCCTTTTCCAACGAGGAAGAATTATATAATACGGTATGTATGAAATACTCTTAAATATTAAATATCTCAAGATGTGCCTGCATATTTCACCGAAATGAGAAAATATTTGGCAATTACATGTTACCGACCCCAACTGACGATTGTTAACAATTTCTTTATATCTCTGACCATTTTCAGTTGCATCTGCCATATAAATTGCATAAACCTTAGTTTCAATGACACACAACTCATTAACTTTATCACATTGTACTTCATAAAATCGACGAGTTGACGTTGAAAAAGTCTAAACATCTCTTTTGTGTACACCTTTGTAGCATGCATTTTCAAAGATGACCCGCATACCATGTCCTTTTTCGATGTTTTGTTATGTAGTCAATCTTCCTTTCTCTGATGAATTATATTTCTATAACCTTCTGAATTTTCATTACAAATTCTTTCATGTCTGTTAAAGCATGAACGTACTCATCAAAAAAATGGTTCATGCTCTCTTTACGTCCGGTGGTTGTCATTCTCGTAACAAAATATCTCTTTGTATACGCAGGAATCCATTTCTCTCGTACATCATACAAAATTCTAAGCCAGTCATTGTTATACAATGCATAATTTCTCATCAGAATCTACCAACGCTCTTCAAACTCGCATACGGACAATTAATTATACACAAAATTGTTAAACTGATTTTTGAATTATGGGTGCTCAGAATAAACATGATGCAATTTCTTAAGAAATTTATTGCTACTATGCCAAGAACACAATACATGATATGTGGAAGGGAGTACTGTAGCAATAACATTACTCGTGACTTTATCTTGGTTAGTGATAATGGTTATAGGTGTCTTGTAGTCCATGATTTCGAGCCACGTCTCTAATACCCAAACAAAAGTGTCCATTATTTCATCCTTTAACGATGTAAACCCAAACAATATAGACTGATAATGGTGGTTAACCCCGGTAAATAAAACAAATGGCATGTCATACTTATTTGTCATATACGTAGTGCCAAATGTCACAACGTCTCCGAACTGTTGATATATTAACCTTGATCGGGCGTCAACCTACAATATACACTCTATGCGATTGTTTTCACCGGGTTTCAAACGGGAAAAAATTTAGTCACCTTTCCGGATGCATGTTTTTTCAAATATTTTACAGCAGCTTCTACATCATTTTTATCTTCCGAATCATGCCTCAAATATCTCACCACATTTTGAATATTTATATCAAAGAAAGGAATATTTTGCATCCCACCACCCATGGTGCTCAAAACGTTCATCATCATACTAGGTCCAATATTATACTTATTTAAAGTATCAATTAATAGACATTAAAAGATAAAAGTATGATAAGAGAAAAGAATAGAATCTGTTGTCAGCAAATCTGATGCTCCCCTCTTTCTTCTGCTCTTGATCTTCAATGATCTCCAAGTTGCTTCAATCTCCAAAACTAATAAGAACTAGGGTTAATGTTCTAATCTAATGGAGTGTATCTCTAATCTAATCTATGTAATCTCCCTTTATTTTATGTCTTACATCATGTATTTATAGGTTACAAGTCTAATTTGTAGCTTAGGAACAAACCCAATCCAATTTGGAGTCAAAAAAGTGTCAAAATTCGCCCCAAAACGAGTCCAAGCCTAACCAAACTCTTCCCCAGCGCCCCAACGCTGGGCATGACGCTGCGACACTGCCTTCCAGCGCCCCGGCATTGGGCATAAGCCTTGGTTGGGCGCCCCGGCGCTGGCCACTTTTTCTAACATTTTCTGCTCCGACGTCCTTTGGAAAAATGGCCATAACTTGTTCGTTCGAACTCCAATTTTGATGATTCAAGATGTTCCAAAAAGAGGAGACGTAGATCTACAACTTTCATTCTTTAAGGTTTTCGAAATAAGGTCCCGGGAAATACTCAAATTGGATTTGAAGTGACTGCTGTGTAAATGGCAAGCCGAAAATGCGCATCTAGCCACCCCAAACGTCGATCCAAGTAACTTTTGTCCCAATTCCTACAAAACAACATAAAACATGCATGAATAGACATAAACACTTAAAAACATCCAAAAGATTAAGCTCAAACGCACTCAATTCATGTGTATAAAACTCACTCATCAAATACCCCCAAACTTAAACCTTTGCCTGTACTCAAGCAAAAACACAAAAGAACTAAATATAAACAAAGTAAATTAACTACATGAATGCATATGCATGATCTAATTCCTAATATACCTACAAACCCAGTAATAAATCAGTATGATATATAACAACAGGCCTCAAAGATACCATTACTATTCACCCGATTACTATTCACTATAATATTATTCACTCGGGTATTCATGGCACTTTTCATGCTGGGATACTATTCATGAGTTACTATTCATGGGTTATTATTCACCCGATTACTATTCACTCTAGTATTATTCACTCGGGTATTCGGGGAACTTTTCATGCCGAGGTTACTATTCACAGGGTACTATTCCTGAAGTACTATTCACGAGATACTATTCACCCGAAAAATTTATTTCTTTTCTGTCCAAATTATTTTGATACATGGATATTATTCTTTAATTTTACTTTACAAAGCAGTATCATGTTGACAATTTGGATATTTTTAAACCCTGGATAAATTTAAAGTCTTTAATATTTATCATTGATCTCACTTGATTGAATCTTTATATCATTGTCATCATTCTCATACTTATATTGTGTTGAAAGTCATCTTTGGCCCATAATGCAAAGATGGACTATTGATTATTTATTTTACAGTTTTATGTCTTTGGCCGTAGTGCAAAGATGGACTGTTGATTATTGATTCTACAGTTGATATCTTTGGTCGTAGTACGAAGATAAACTATTGATTGATAGCTTTGGCCCGTAGTGCAGAGATGGACATGTGTATGACATGATCATGACCACTGGTGATACTAATGTATATCCTTGGCCTGTAGTGCATGGATAATTCGATGATGTAATTGGCAGGATCATGACCATTAGTTAACAATTGTATATCTTTGGCCGTAGTGCACTGACAAATAATTGATTGGTATGATCATGACCATTAGTTTTATAGTTGAATATCTTTGGCCCGTAGTTCAAAGATAGACAACTGATTGGTATGATCATTATTATTATATTTGAATATCTTTAGCCTTTGGGGTAAGGATATTAAGTAAACGTTCTGTTAAGCCTTTGTGGCAAAGAGAAACTGTTGATTTACATGATTATAAATATGAATTGTGAATTTAACTATAATCTTTAGTGGTTCAAGTGAAGACAGGTGATGAAAATTCTCTTTGTCTTGGGTACAACAAAGAACTGTTGATCACTCTTACAAGAATGAAATATTAACGATGAACTTTTAATTTGGAGGAGATAGTAGACATTTATGTTCTACTTGACTCTTCTAATGGATTGTTGATTCCGCTGCGATTATGGTTGAAAGTTGTTATCATCTACAATATGTTCCAAATCTCTGATTTATTACTGATGAAGGCTATAGATGAATCAATTATCTTAGTCATAATATTCTTTACTAGGCTATTTGTGCTCACCCTTTTGCTTCACAATTCCTTTCAGGTAGTAAGAGTATAGCTGGGTCGAGCGGGGATAACAGGGGAATAATGTGATGGTCCGAGACTGTTGAAGTTTCTCAATACATTATAAAACGGTATGACATGCAATATATAATTGTATTGAGGTCCTAAGATGCGTGTGTCATATTTTATATGTCATTTTAACCGTTGATTTTGATGAGCAACAATAGGGTGATGAGAACTCGACTTTGAAAGTGATAAAAGTGCACCTCATTAGAATGAACAGGATAGTAATCTTGTCATTCTTCTTTGGGGTCTTGAAATATTTGCTGCTGTATTTTATATGGCATTTTAATAATTTGAGTTTGAATACTGTCTACGAGACAATATTGTATTAAAACTCACAGCTTATGTGTTATCGTACTCTGCACAACAGTTCAACAGTTGTATAAATGAAGTTTGTATTTGATTTTTATAGTGTGATATCTGGCGACTCAGAATAGGTCGTGTGGACCTATTTTGGGGGTGTCACAACATATATTCTAGTGTGCATAATGTGTGTCCTATAAAGTCTCTATGTCTAGTTATTTTGTTACTATAATCTTCATCATCTGATAAACTCTTTACAGCAGTTGGTGTACCGGCATTTTTACACATATACTGTAAGACCCCAACTTTTATGAATAAAGATAAATTTTCTATAAATATCATTTTTGAATATTATAGAATGAATTTGATATAATGTTATAGTTGTGGGTAATATTTATAAATTTTGCAAAGTACACAAGTTGTTATATAATATTCGATTGGTCGGGGAATATTCGTTTTAACAGGGAATATTCGTACAACGACACAATCATTGGTGGACCCCACGATGAAATTATTGTCGGATTGAGAAAACAACAAAAATACATTATGAAAATAACGGCGGAAGTTTTACCGTTAACCGTTGAAACACCCGGTGTTAAAAGTACAATAATACGCCGTAGTTACGAAGACACCTTGTATTGATTATGGATGCTTACGTGAGAAGTCACCTTTTGTTCAATTATTATTCTGATAAATCTTTGCGTAGTATCTCACGTTATTTGATTCAATTATTGTCAATATTTTATAATCAAAAATTGAGATGACAAAGTTATTAATATTATTATTTACAATATTAACGATGTCTAGAAGTTCTGTCAAGGATATGTTTGGTCACCTAATTGCACGCGGATGTTTTTAAGAGGTTTAAAGCCGGAGATACGCCAACATCTTATTTCTCATAAACCGTGTTTGTATTCAGATGTTGTAAATAGGGCTCAGTTAGTAGAGGTGCGATAACGAGTCAACGAAAAAAAAGAGAAAGCGGTAAGCGGTAAGAAAATGATAATACCAAAGTGAGAGTAGTCATCGAGCGGTGACAACAAGCGTGGAGGAATCAACAGTCGAATTGGTAACCACTTGGTGATGTCGTGGCAAAAAAAAGAAGAATGGACATTTCAAGAAGAAGATTCAACAATGATGGAAAAACGCCAAAGACCAAAGACCGTTGTTAAGGAAGGTGAACGACCACCTATCATATGATTCAAATGCGGAGGGAGGGACACATCGGTCTAAACCTAGCGATGCCAGTCAAAGCATGTTATAATTATGGAAGAGAGGTCACTTAGCCCGATTTTGTCATTCACCAAAGACAAGTTCGGTAGAGACGAGGCACCAAAAGTAGTCATCCCGAAAAAGTCAAAGCTTAGTAGTAAGAGGAGAGAGTTTGTTGTGACCACCCGTAAAGCAAGGAAGCCGAATGAGGTCATCACGTAAAGCTTATCATAAACTCTAAATAAGTCTACTTTATTTGATCTGGGTTTTATCCATTCTTTTATTTCTCCTACTTGCGCCAACGATTAAATTTGACTCGGAGAAATTAGACTTTGACTTATCTCATGAAAACTCGTTGGGAGAAACTTTCATTACATCCACTCGTTTATAAGTCTTGTTTGGTTCAAATCGGTACCTTCACATTATCTCGTCGATCTTATTTCATTGAAAATACTTGCATTTGATGTGATTCTAGGGATTGATTGGTTAATTACTCATCATGCTAAAATTGATTATTTTCGCAAGGTTGTTAGCTTTCATATTCCTAATCAACATATTATACGAATTCAAGCGACCAAACCATTAAAATCAATCACGGTCATCTCAAGCCATAAAGCTATTAGTTTATTGAAAAATGGATATCAAGCTTTCTTAGCTCATGTCACGGATCTAAACAAAAATACGTCAATTTTGAATGATATTTGTATTGTTAATAAATTCCCTAACGTATTCCCTGAAGAACTTCTTGGCCTACCCCCAGAGCGTAAAATTAAATTTTGTATCGACCTTGAACTCGATACAAAACTCATTTCCAAAGCCCCATATCGAATGGCTCATATTGAACTTCAGAAGTTAAAGACCCAATTGCAAGAATTGTTAGACATTGGTTTCATTCGTCCTAGTACGTCTCCTTGGGGTGCTCCTGTTCTATTCGTGAAGAAGAAAGATGGGATTATGCGACTTTGTATTGATTATCGGGAGTTGAATCATGTCACCATAAAAAATAGGTATCCATTGCACGTATTGATGACTGTTTGACCCGGTTGAAGGAGCCAAATTCTTTTCAAAGATTGATCTTCATTCCGGATATCACCAATTGAAGATTAGAACCGATGAAATTCCAAAACTCGGCTTTCAAAACTCTATGACGGGCATTATGAATTCCTAGTCATGTCCTTTGGATTGACTAATGCTCTCTTGCGCCTTCATGGATATGATGAACCGAGTATTCAAGGAATATTTGGATCACTTTGTGGTCGTCTTTATTGATGACATCCTTATTTATTCCAAAAGCCGTGAAGATCATGAGCAACACTTGAGGCTGACACTCCAAAAGCTTCGTGAATACAATCTTTATGCCAAGTTGAAGAAATGTGAGTTCTGGCTTGAAGAAGTAGCATTCCTTGGGCATGTAGTATCAAGTCATGGAATATCTGTTGACCTGGCAAAGATTGAAGCTATTCAAAGCTGGGAGCAACATAAATCAGTGACCGAAGTACGTATCTTTCTCGGATTAGCTGGTTATTATCGGAGATTCGTGGAAGGGTTTTCTCAAATCGCTACTCCATTAACTCAGCTGACTCGGAAAGATACAAAGTTCTATTGGAGCAAAGAATGTGAGAAGAGTTTTCAAGAACTCAAGAGAGACTTATTTCAAAGACTGCTACGACAATACCATCCGTTCGTAGGGATTTGTCATCTACAGTGATGCTTCGGGCAAAGGGTTGAGATGTGTTCTCATACAACATGAGAAAGTCATAGCCTATGCCTCATGATAACTCAAAGAATATGAGAGGAATTATCCTACTCATGACCTAGAGTTAGTAGCTGTTGTCTTCGCACTTAAAATTTGGAGGCATTACTTGTATGGGGAGAAGGTGGAGATCTTTACGGATCATAAAAGCCTCAAATATTTCTTCACTCAAAAGGAACTCAACATGCGACAACGACGTTGTCTTGAACTGTTGAAATATTATGATCATACCATCCAATACCATCCTAGAAAAGTGAACGTGGTAGCTGATGCATTGAGTAGAAGATCATATGCAAGTACGAGTGCGATATTGTCAACACAAAGGCCCATTTTGTGTGACTTGCAAATGATGGAGATAGAGTTAAAGACTCCAGGGACCCATGTGATGATGGCGAATATACGAGTAGAACCGACTTTAATTGATAAAGTTAAAGCTGCTCAAGCTACAGACTTGGAGCTGATGAGTATGAGGAAGAAAGTGCAAGAAGGTGCTATGCCGAAAGCAAGAATCGAAGAAGAAGGAATACTTCAAGTCAACTCCAGACTTTGTGTTCCTAACGACCCTGCTTTAAAGTATAAAATCATGATGGAGGCGCATAACACATCGTTTGCAATCCATCCTGGGAGTACCAAAATGTATCATGATATTCGTCATACATTTTGGTGGAGCAATATGAAGAGAGAGATAGCGTTTTTTATCTCAAGGTGTCTAACTTGTCAACGAGTTAAAGCGAGCAACAAGTACCAAAAGGTCCATCAGAACCACTTGAAATTCTAGAATGGAAATGGGAGCACATTACCATGGATTTCGTTTCTGGGGCCTTCCTAAGGTTTCTCACCAGTATAGATGCGATTTGGGTCATTGTTGATAGATTAACCAAGTCCGCTCATTTCTTACCGACATCGAGAAACTTATACACTTGAATGTCTTGCTCAGATGTACATAAATGAGATTGTAAGATCGCATGGTATGCCAAGATCCATAGTTTCGATCGAGACCCAAGATTCACTTCACGATTTTGGGTTAGTTTGCAGAAGCTATGGGCACAGATTTACGATTTAGCTTCGGCATATCATCCTCGGACGGACGGCAATCGGAGAGACTATTCAAACTCTTGAAGATTTATTAAGACTCTGTGTCCTTGACTTCAAGAGAAGTTGGGATAAGTTCTTACCATTGGTGGATTTTTCCTACAACAACAATTATCAAGCAAGTATTGGCATGGCTCCATTTGAGGCGTTGTATGGAAGAAAGTGTCGTTCTCCAGTATGCTGGGATGAGGTGGGTGAAGCAACGTTGTTGGGACCGGAGTTTTTACGTATGACTACGAAAAAGATTCAAACGATATGACAACATATAAAAACCTCACAAGATCGACAAAATAGTTATGCTGATCTTCATCGAAAGGATGTGGAATTCGATATAGGAGATCATGTGTTGTTACGTGTTGCTCCATGGAAAGGAGTTACGAGATTTGAAAAAAGAGGAAAGCTCAATCCTCGATTCATCGGCCCATTTTTAATTCTCGATCGAGTAGGAACTGTGGCCTATAGACTCGCTTTACCGCCAAGTATGTCTCGTGTTCATAACGTTTTTCACATATCCATGTTACGTAAATATGTGGAAGACCCAAACCACATTATTGAGTTTGAACCGGACGAAATAGCGAAAGATTTGACGTATGAAGAGGTTCCTGTTCAAATCTTGGATAAGAAGGAACATATTCTACGTTCCAAGTTTATACCTCAAGTCAAAGTTTTGTGGAGAAACCACAATGTTGAGGAAATGACTTGAAAGTTAGAATCTAAAATAAAATCAAGGTATCCTTACCTCTTCAACATACCAGGTACGTTCCCTAATTTCGAGGGCGAAATTTCATAAGAATGGGAGGTTGTAAGACCCCAATTTTTATGAATAAAGATGAATTTTCTATAAATATCATTTTTGAATATTATGGAATGAATTTGATATAATGTTATAGTTGTGGTAATATTTATAAATTTTACAAAGTACGCAGTTGTTATATAATATTTGATTGGTCGGGAATATTCGCTTTTAACAAGGAATATTCAGTATAATTAAGACAATTATTGATGGACCCCACATGACGGAATTATTGTTTGGATTGAGAAAATGACAAAAATACTTTATGAAAATAACGGCGGAAGTTTTACTGATTAATCGTTGAAACACCGGTGTTAAAAGTACGATGTCTGCGTGGTCGCATGATAAATACACTGTATTGATTATTGATGCTTACGTGAGAAGTCACCGCTTTTGTTCAATTATTATTACAATAATTGTTGCGTAAGATCTCACGTTATTTGATTCAATTATTGTCAATATTTTATAATCAAAAATTGAGATGACAAAGTTATTAATATTATTATTTGCAATATTAACGATGTCTCAAGTTCTCATCGAGGAGAGGTTTGGTCACCTAATTGCGCACCAATGGGGAGAAATCCTTATTGGAAAGCCCCCTCTTTCCTGGAAACGACCTGGTCGATTAATATTGTGAATTATAATAATGATGATGAGTTTTGTTTTATTAGTATTATTAATGTAATAAAATGTAAAAGTTTTTATATAAAATGTAATACTTTTATAAAGTTATTCGCTTTATTAGACTAATAATAAAATCATTTTATATAAAAATGTAATACTTTTATAAAGTTATCTATTTTATTAAACAATAATTAAAATATATTATATTTTATTATGCATAGAGTTTGCATAGTGCATGCATAATGTTTGCATAGTAAAATCTTTTTATATAAAATGTAATACTTTTATAAAGTTATTCGTTTTATTAGATTATAAATAGAATATATTATATTTTATTGTAAACCAATCTGACCGTCTGCTTAAAGTAAATCAATCTGGATAGTTCATGAATTAGTTACTTATGAAGTCCATTTTCTATAAATAAGCTCATTCCTTCATTATTTCTTACGAATTTCTATGAAACTCTGAGAGAAACTATAGAGAGAGTTTTTCTTCTATAATCTTGAGCATATTTCTTTAGAGTTTAAGAAAGCTTTGAAACGTAGTGCAAGTTTTCTTTGAGTATATCCTCGCCTCTATCATCAAAAATACTCTTCTTTTACGGTAAGGGATATTATTTGTTGTACTCGTTAGGGGTATTCCTTCTTTCTTATTGGTGAAATTCTTTTGTTATTCCATTCTTTATTATTCTGTTGGAACATCCTGTCTGTGCGTTTACGCATGACCTAGTTCCATTATTTATTATTACATTGAATATCCCGTCTTGGCGCGTTTACGCATGACCGGTTCCATTATTTATTATTACATTGGAATATCCTCATTTGTGTTTACGTACGACTTTGGTTCCATTATTTATTATTCTGTTAGAATAACATGTCTGTGCGGTCTATCGCATGCCTGGTGATTTCTTTTGATATTCCATTCTTTATTATACTCAGTTGGTTAAAGTTTTGACTTCTATACTCCATGAAATTAGTGGAATATCCTTGATGATGTTTCTTGCTTCATCCAAAGATCTTTTCATAGAAATATTCTTCTGAACATTCTTGAGTGTTACTCTACAAAGAAGTATCATGTTGACAATTTGTACATTATTAGTTCCTGGATAAATTAATTCTTGAACTTGTTTTATTGAATTCTTATATCATTGTCATCATCCTCATGTTTATATTATGTTGAAAAAGTCATATGTGGCCCTGTGAAAGGTATAGATGGACTTGGTATGATTATGACTAGGGATTATTCAGTGTAATCATGATCGTAATGTTACAAATGATGTGAAAAAAGTCCTTATTGACCCGTAGTGCATTGATGGACAGTTGTTGGCATGATCATGACCATTGATAAATACACGAATATCCTTAGCTGTGGTGCATGGATAATTTGTGGTTGTGATACTAATGAATATCATTGGTCGTAGTGCAAGGATGATATGAATTATTTATTAAGTTAAGTCTCAGCGATAAAAGTCATGAAAAACCTTTTAAATCATAGAAGATAGTAGATTTTATTCTCTACTTGACTCTTCTAATGGATTATTGTTCATTACCGCAGCTTAAACTTGATGTTTGTTATATTTTATCGCTTTAACAACGTTGAAGGCTAATGATAATTTATTTCGCATTATCTTAGTCATAATATTTCTTCTTGGGCTAGTTGAGCTCATACTTTTGCTTTCATTGTTTCTTCGTGAAATGAGAACGTGGCGAGGACTAGTCGGAAATGTTGATGGTCCGGATAATAGCATTAGTAGTCTTCACTATTGTAAGACCCCGAATTTTATGAAATAAAGTGTTTAATTTTTCTTATAATTACTATCCAGTAAATGGTTAAATTGATAAAAGTTAAAGTTAAGGGTGATATATGATTTTTTTTCAAAACTACGCTAGTCTTTATAAAATATTCATTGTTGTTTGGGAATATTCGTTTGGTGGAATATTCGAATATTAAATGCACGCAAACCATTTATGGGCCCCATAGCAAAATTATTGCCTGATGAAGAAAACAACAAATTAAAGTTTTTATAAAATCCATTATTAGTTACCAAGTAACATCATTGTTGAATACCCGTTGGGTAAAGTAAAATAATACGATTGTTGCACAAGAAAGACACCAGATTGCATATTTTTGAATTATTAATTCTTACGTAAGTGAAAGGCACTCTTGAATAATTGTTACTGTAATTACTTTATCAATATTTTATTTTGATTCAATAATTCTTTGCGTTGATATTTTATATTACTGTTGTTTTAATAATTGTCACTACATAGTATTTTCCATTATCAAAGCAATAATTCATATTATTTGAATAATATTATTAGATAGCATTATTGGCAATGTCTAAAAAGTTCTGTCTAGGGAGAGGTTTGGTCACCTAATTGTGCGCCAGTAAGGAGAAATTCTTATTGGAAAGCCCCATCTTTCCTGGGAACTGCTTGGTTGTCATTATTGTGATTCTGTAATATTATTTGTGAATAATTAATTATTAATTTATATGATGAGAAAAATATTGATTTTATGTGGATATAGATGGAGAAAATTTTTAAAAGTGACAATTGTTGAAATTTGATATTTTATCTTTTCTGATAAAATAATATTTTATTATATTATTATAATATAATAATGATGATATTTTTACAATGAAGGTGGGATATATGAGTATATGAGGATGAAGAGTATTTTTGTTGCATTAAATGATTAACACATGTTTTGTGTGTCGGTGGACCCCATTTCTTGACTGAAATTTTATTATAGCCTGTAAAATTGTCCGTATGTGGATTTCGGTCAATTTCTGTTTGGAATTTGGAAAAACTTTCTTCTGCAAAGTTGTAGAGAATTGAATTTCCTATAAAAAATCATGAGATTCAAATTTTCTGACAAAAGTGCTATTTATTATGAATTATTGAAGTTCTGAATTAATTGATTATCATTTTTGGAGTTTTAAATGGTTTACGTGAGAAAAACATTTTTGTGGCTTTTATTGGGGTGTGGTTGATGGCTAAATTCAGTTGGTGTGCGTAGGAAATTTAGAAAAAATAATATTATTATTTATTAAATTTTCTGCTTTGGTGTTCTAAGCAATTTTCTATAAGTAGGTGCTTAGGTTAGAATTGAAAATCACACCGTAAACCTGAAATTTTCTCTATTTCTCTCTCTATATTATCGAGTGTATTCTTGTGAGTATTTTGATATCTTGAGTGTTGCTATACTTGCATTGCAAGTTCGCTTCGGCGTATTCCAGCTAAATCTTCTTTCTTTTGAGGTAGGGATAGTAAGGGATGTTATTTTCTTCTCAAATGATATTATTTCTTCAATATCATTATCTTTGAAATATTGGTTGAACTTTTATCAAATTTAGAACTTTTTCATGTCTGGGTTACTTATTCATGAGTTACTATTCACGAAGCATGATGATGTTTTTTTGTGAAATTTTTATCTTTTGGTATCGAATAACTATTCACGATACTAAGACTATTCATGTATATCAAGACTATTCACTTAATCGACACTATTCACGTAAAAAATTAAATTTTTGTTTTTCGTCCAAGATATCTATTATGGATACTAGTTTTGATTATATCCATGTTTTGATCCTTCTTGAATTTTACTCCACTCTAGTTATTTATGAAGTATTTTGGAACTTGGATTGTTTAAAGTACGAATCCTTAATATTTATTCTTTTGTTTCACTGGATTCATTTTCTTTAAAATATTTTTCATCATCCCCAGTCCTAAATGATGATATAACTGAATATCTTTGGCCGGTAGTGCAAAGATGAATGATTTCTGATGAATATCTTTGGCCCATAGTGCAAAGATGAACAGGTGTTTAGATGAACATGACTAATCGATAAATATCTTTGGCCCAGTGCAAAAGATGACTTGTTGATGAATATCTTTGGCCTGTAGTGCAAAGATGACTTGTTGATGAATATCTTTGGCCCGTAGTGCAAAGATGAATTTATTAGTAGGATTATGAACATAAACTGTGATTTGGTATAACCATGATCTTTGATGTTTCAGGTGATAAAAATTAACTTTGTCCTGAATGAGGAAAGGAATTTAGAACTATAATTATGATTATGAGTTATACACGTGATTGTGGACATGAATTATTGATTAATGTTACAGGGATAAAACATTGTTGATGGACTTTTAATATGGAGAAGATAATAGATTTTATGGTCTATTTGACTCTTCTAATGGATTGCTTCGTTCACGTTAACTATGCTTTGAAAATTTTTATCATCTACCATATGTTCTAAATCTACGATTTATTCTTTGTTGAAGGCTATTGATAATTTATTTATCTTTAGTCATGATATTCTTTATCGAGCTAGTTGTGGTTTCACCCTTTTGCTTCTTCACAATTCCTTTCGTAATAAAAGTGTAATTTGGAGACAATGGGGGATAACAGGGAATAGAATCTGGACATCATTTAGTAGTTATATTTGGTGAATCAACTAGGGTGAGGCGAACCCAACGTTGGAAGGGTGTTTTGCCACTATCATACAAGATGTCTAATGACATACAACCTCGTGTCATCATAAGACAGGGTTATGCTCATCCACTTGCTAAGTATATTTACAAGCACTACCTATATAATCTTGGTGTTTGTTTGAAGTATAATTCTCAATTAGAGACAGTGGAGATAATGATATATCAAGAGAAGACTCACCATTGAGAAGAATATAATAGTAATCTTCTCGTTTTTCTTTTGGGTCTATTGGGTCAACCAAGGATAATTCTGTGGCCATATGATATCTATCATAACCTAGACGCATGGCCTCCTATGTACGAAGGTTTTCTTGAGCACTTCCCAAAAATTTTAATTTCTAAAATAGTTTTCGACTATACCTTTATGTAAGGTGTCATTACGAGGTGTTGTCCACAGTTGGGACATGAGTCACAGTTGGTATATATTTGTATTTAAACTCACAGTTTAAGTGTTGTTGTATTTTGCACGACAATTGTTGTAATAAAGTTGTAGTTGTTTTCTGTACCATGTATTGGCGACTCAAAATGGGTTGGATGGAATGGGCCTATTTTGGGGTTGTTACAACTATTCTATAAAATAGTGTGATAATAAATGTAATGAGGATCCCATTGAGTTTGTACATTATCTAGATGACAATATTTGTATTAAAACTCACAGCATATGTTTAGTCGTATTTTACACGATTGTTGTATAATTAAGTTGTATTTGAATTTTGTACCATGTATTTGGCGATTCAGAATAGGTGATGTATACTGATTTTGGGGGCGTCACTTATACAACCTAGATGACACATCATTCGTACGAGCATGTTCATGACTAGTTGCAATCTTAATCTCAAATCTATTTTTTTGAGCATAAGCTCTATAAAACTTTCAATTTCTTCCAACTTAAAGAACAATTGACCAACGTATGAAACCATTTCAGATTTACTGCTTTCAACCTCACTTACAAACTCAGATGTATTTTTATAATATAAACTAGCAACAGAATCTTAAGAACTAGATAAAAATAAATTATGCGCGTGCTATTTTCTTGCCATTTAAGAAACTTACTTGTGAATAAGAAGGAAGAATCGTCAAAGCACAAGTTCAACCTGGAATTGGAAGTGAGAATGGACAACATGATCAAGCAAAGGAAAGGAGATCTGAAAAAGGAAATGAATATATCATTTGAGAGGAGACCAAGATGCGGGAGATTTGGGAAAGGAAAGGATATGAACGTAACTTAACAAAAAACCAAGCTGCAAGATAATTAAAATAAAAAAGCTACACTGTCACCAGAGCTTATAACGGAGGCAGTGTAGCATGTGGGACTGAGGAGCAAATGAGGGACTTTGTCATAATTTGTCGTGCCGTTAGACGTCATATTGCTACCATTAGAACCTCTAGTGGAAGGGGAAAATTAATGTGAGACCCCAGATTTTACGAATAAAGATTTTATTTTCTCGAAATATTTTTTTGAATATTATGGTGTGGATTTGATATAATGTTATAGTTATGGGTAGTATTTATAAATTTTGTAAAGTACGCAAGTTGTTATATAATATTCGATTGGTCGGGGAATATTCTTTTTGTCGGGGAATATCCGTACGACGGTACAATCATTGGTGGACCCCGCAACGGAATTATTGTCGGATTGAGAAAATGACAAAAATATTTTATGAAAATAATTCATGGAAATTTTACTGCTAATTGTTGAAACACCGGTTTTAAAAAGTACAATAAATACGCGTGGTTAAAAGAGTAGCACTAGGTATTAATTATTGATGCTTACGTGATAAGTCACTCAGCTTTTGTTGGTATTATTAATGTAATAATACGTAAAAATCTTTTTACATAAAAATGAATACTTTTATAAAGTTATTCTATAAATAGAATATATTATATTCTATTATGCATAGTGTTGCATAGTGTTTTGCATAGTGTTTTGCATAGTAAAATCTTTTTATATAAAATGTAATACTTTTATAAAGTTATATGTTTTATTGTACAATAATTAGAATATATTATATTTTATTATGCATAGTATTTGCATAGTGCTCGTGATAGTGTTTGTATAGTAAAATCTTTTATAAAGTTATTCGCTTTATTAGATTATAAATAGAATATATTATATTTTATTTAAAATATTTTTCTTTAAATATGGATCCGTCAGATTAAAGTAAATCAATCTGACCCGCTTCATGAGTTAGATTCTTATCGCAATCCATTTTTCTATAAATAGAAGCTCATTCCTTCATTATTTTCTTACTTAATTCACCGAACTCTAGAGATAAAACTATAGAGAGAAAGAAGAAAGTATTCGCTACTTCACTACTTATATATCCAAAGACTTTTCTTCTTAAGGTAGGGAATATTATTTGTTGTACTCGTAAGGGTGTTATTCTTTCTTATTCATGAAGAGAATCGCTATTATTCCATTGCTTATTATTCGTTGGATAACCTCAGATACGCTGGCCTCACCCTATACTTGGTGACATTCTTCTATTATTCCGCCTTTTACTATTCTCATTAGAATATCCTCGTATCAAGCGCTTTTACGCCGGGACTGATTCTCATCTTTATTATTCATTTGGAATATCCTCGTCTGCATGCGTTTTATGCTTAATTCGATTCCGCCCTTATTAGTATTCATTGGAATAACTTTTATCTATCGCAAGCACCGCTTGCATGGTGATTTCTTTTGTTATTCTATTCTTTATTATTCGTTGGAACATCCCGCTTGGCATGTTGAATTTCACCGACCGGTTCCGATTATTTAGTATTCATTGAATAACTCGCCTATATACAAGCAATCGCATGTCGTGGTGATTTCTTTTGTTATTCCATTCTTTATTATACTCAAATTGGTTAAAGTTTTGACTTCTATACTCCATGAAATTAGTAGAATATCTTTGATATTTGCGCTTCATCCAGTATCTTTTCATGGAAATATTCTTCTTATCATTCTTGAATTTTACTCTACAAAGCAGTATCATGTTGACAATTTAAACATTAGTAGTTCTTGGATAAATTAATTCTTGAACTTGTTTTATTGAATTCTTATATCATTGTCATCATCCTCATGTTTATATTATGTTGAAAGTCATTTGTGGCATGTAGTGCATAGATAGACTTGGTATGATTATGACCAGGGATTATTCGGTGTAATCATGATCGTAATGTTATAAATGATGTGGTAAAAGTCCTCATTGGCCCGTAGTGCATTGATGGACAGTTGTTGGCATGATCATAACCATTAATGAATACACAAATATTCTTGGCCCGTAGTAGTGGATAATTGTGGTCGTGATACTTAAGAATATCCTCGACCAGTAGTGCGGGGGTGATTCGATGATGTGGAATATTTATTAAGTCGAGTCTCGATATAATAAAGGATGAAAAACCTTTTTAATCATAAAGATAGTAGATTTTATTTTCTACTTGACTTTTTTAATGGATTGCTTGTTCACCAAGCGAGCTTAAACTTGATGTCTATTATATTTTATCGGTTTAACATTGTTGGAGACTAATGATAATTTATTCTCGCATTATCTTAGCCATAATATTTCTTCTTGTGCTAGTTGAGCTCACCCTTTCTTTCCACCGTTCTCTTGAAATGAGAATATAAATTTGGACGAGTCTGGGAACGGAGTGATGGTCCAGGAGGATAAGATTAGTAGTCCCTCACTATTCGTGAAATAGTGTGATAATAATTGTAATGAGACTCTTTTGAGTTTGTATAATCTCTAGTAGATAATATTTGTATTCAAACTCACAGTTTATGTTTTGTCGATTGTATACCATACACGTTGTATTAGTAAAAGTTGTATTTGAATTTTGTACTACGTATAAGTGGCGGCCCAAGATGGGTGATGTATACCTAATTTTGAGGGAGTCACAATTAATCTCAAGATCAATGGTGTAGATTATGATTGTTTGAATAGTATATGTAGCAACCGATTGGCAAGAATGAAGACCCTATATATATATATATATATATATATATATATATATATATATATATTATTTTGCAACCAAGGGAAGGGAGTATTCTTTATCCAATAAAAAAGGGTGTGCGGATGTTCGGCCAACATGATATGAATTTTTAAAAAAAAATTCGCAACAAAACAACCTTTTATTCATCAAAAGAAGATATTCAATCAGTCAGAGAATTCCAAAAATCCAAAATAAAAAACCATTTTAGATAAAATGAAATTCCATTCCATTCCTTTGATTTTCATTTTATTCGATATTTTTTATTTTTATTACACGTGCGACGTTGTAGAATGAGATTTATTTTAACAGAATACATTTATCTAATATTTTAAAAATCATTTCATTTTCCTTATATTTATTTCTATTGCTATATCATCTAAAAATTAAACAAAATTAGATTAAATATCTAACTTATATAACAAGGTGAGTGCTCTAAATTTCTCCCAAAATAATTAAATAACAAGGCATATCAATTATCATCCTATCTTAGATGAGAGGGAGGATAAAGAAAGAGAGAGGTTGTCAACACCATATGACATGAAAAATGGCCCACCTTATATATATATTTATTTTAAATAGTTGACAAATCAGACATGAACCCTAATAATACAGTATAACCATCCAAAAAAGAGAATTGTCCTTGCCTAATTTTCTCTTTTTCTGGGGTTCAATCTTTGCCTAATTCTGATCCCATCAACTAAATGCCATGGTATCAATTGGGCCAAGTAGATCATAATTTGACCTGAAGCTAAAGGTATATTTTATGTTTTTATAGCACTTTTGTTTGCTTGGTTTTCCTCGTTAGAGATTATGACTTTGCTTAGTAGGATTACCAAATAATATATATATATATATATATATATATATATATATATATATCAGAGAGAGGATCGGTAAGATTTCACTTCACGATATTAAAATGAGACTTTTTTTTGCTTTTTATTTTAAAACAACTAAAAAAAAGTTTAATATTTTATGGAACTGAAATTTTTTCATAATATAGTGTTTTGAGTGTGATTTGGATACATAACACTGTATTATGGAAAAATTTCAGTTCCATAAAATATTAAATTTTTTTTTTAGTTGTTTTAAAAAAAACAAAAATAAAAGTCGCGATTTTAAGATCGTAAAAATCATTACTGATCCTAACCCATATATATATATATATATATATATATAAACAATGTTTTTGCCGGTCTAAAGGTCCATATTAATAGTCAATTAATTGTCCCCTAATCTCAATATAGCTGTCCTAATCTTTCCCTAATACCGGGCTTTTGCATCCTCAATAATATTTTTAATATTATTATTAATTATAAAAATAGAAATGATGGATGAAAAGTGAGAAAGAAACTACTTAACTTTAGCTTTATTAAATTTTATTGACTCGTTAGCTTTATTATATTTAAAAAAAAATTGACTCATTAGCTTTACTAAATTCTTAACCTTTAAGTAAAATACAAAATAACATTTTATAGAAATTCCATAGTCAAATTATATTAATCCCTTGGGAAAAGGGTATTAATATAAGGAAAATGATAGCTATTATTATTATTATTTACGTCGATTTTTTGATTGACAATTACGATATTAGAGTGGTTAGCATTAAGTTAAGTTTGGTCAATCGACTAATACGATTAATCGACACATATAGCGTCGGGAGGAGATATATCTCTACGCCATGCGTGTCAGACGGCTTGGTAATTAACAACTCACCACGTAAGTTAACTTCATGATAACCGGATCCAAGTATTAATAGTAACTTTTTTGGAAAGATATGTATTATGTGAAGTGTTATTATAATTCTATCGAATCTCATATGTTGATATATTTTGCAATTATAATTGGCACTGACACTAGTACAAATTTATCGTAATACATATCTAAACTCATAATATAATGAACAAAAAGGAAAAATAAGTAAAATTACCCCTTAGAACAAGATTAGTTTATGGTTGGATTTGGGTCAAGCCAGTTGTGGAATGAAATAAATGGAGTTGATGAGAACCAAGTGTTGGGGCTCACAAGTCACAGTAGCCCATAAAAGAACAAACGTTGCCCATGTTATAATTGGGCCCCTACCGCCTAATTTGAATCAAGAGGCCGTGTTCTAAAACTGACCCTTAAACTAGCGATTGTAGTTATCCATCTATTATAGGCTTAAATATAATTTACTATTCTAAATTATAGGCTATATTCCATTTCGGAAATCCACCTTTTAATTTTATCAATTAAATAATTGAACTATTAATTTTTTTCACTTTCATTCAATTAGCCCTGCCACGTCAGAAATTGCTGACGTGGCCCTTGAAGTGGGGCCATCTACAACTGATGTGTCTTAAAAAAATAAAATTTTCATTTTTTTGTTAAATTAAAATGTTTAAGTATGGGTAAATTTGGCAAATCAATTTTTATTCTCTATTAATACAAAACAAAACTAAGTCAAATCTCCTTCTTCTCAAATCTCCTTCTTCAATCGACCGGCAAAAAATCAACATTGATGAGGAAGGGGGAGCCTGTTTTCACATGAAAGCTCAAGACCTGGGATGCATCCTCTCAGATCTCTTCGAAACACACCGATCGACGATAAAATGCCTCAGATCGCCGAGATGTGAACACCTCATGTCGGCATGGGAAGAGGCAAATCAAGAGTGAGGTGTCGTTGAAAGTCAAGACCTCGTGTTTTGGTGGTATCGTGGTTCGATTTTGAAAAACTCGGTTGCTGAGATTTAAATGTTTTACAATCTAATTTAATTTGTGCTTATTGTTAAATCCAAATTTTAGATTGTGTTTATCTTTTTTTCTGCTGTAATGGTTTATTGTTGCTGGATTTTATAACAGTCGCAGCAGTATTTGGGCTTAACCTTGTTGGAATCCATGGAGCAGCTTCGATGGGTCTCCTCTTTATTCATGATCTGTACCTTACGTGTTGTCAAGAGATTTTGCTATTGCTCTTTCGTTTGTTGGGTGTTTGGCTGATTTTTCCATTAATTGATATGTTATTCTTCTGCAAAGGTCAATTCTTGGTATTTCTTTGCTATTCTTCTGCAAATGTCAATTTTGGACTGTGATTTTTTTTTTTTAATTTGTTCTTCAAATAGAAGAAAGTGGCAGTAGAATTATAATGGCTCTTGAAAGATTTTTTTGCATAATTTATGTAGAAGAAAGCTGTAGAAAATTTTAATGGTGGCTTTTGGCTTTGGGTTCGTTCTGATAAAGAACGAAGAAATGAATCGATGATGTTTAATTGTTCTTCAAATAAAAGTTTTTTTGTTTGTTTGTTTAATGGCTTTTGGCTGATGTTTGTTTGTTTAAAGTCGTATATGTTTTTGTTTATTTTGATTGTATATGATATAAATGTTAAATTATTCTTTTGCCCCTTCATTTTAATAAAAAAATTTAAAATTTATATTTCTTTTGACACAAGCATGGTATGCCACATGTTCACCTCTAAAAGTCCTTATTACTATTTTGGTAGTCATCCACTTTCATTTAATAACCAAATTTTTATACAATTTTTCGTATTATACCCTTAGCATTAAATATCTCATATTTTTTTTTTATTCTAATTCTCTCTTTATATTCAATCAGTATAATTAGTTATGTGTTGAAAATATTTTGAATTGAAAAACTAAAAAGTCACTCTCTCACCTACATTGGAAATGATTAATGACATATTATTATGGACAGTTTTGTCATTTCATTCAACTTCTTAATATGCATAAAAAATCACCAAGATTTTTATCTAGGGGCGGAGGGAGTATTATATAATAAAGCCGGATAAGGTTATTGACATCACTTGGTGTCTTTGTGACAATAATTTTTAGGAGCTGATATTTCTACGTGTATTTTTGATATTTTTAGATGATCCTCTTTATAGGTTTGTTCATCCGTTATTTACCGAACCGGTTTTCAAATGTAGTTAGAATTACGTACTGAACCTGATTTTTATCAAAAAAAATACCCAACGCAAAAACTAAAACTGAAAATAAGCAATCACTAGTCTCCGATCAGATTAGTTTCCTAAAACTAAAACTAAAATATATGCCCACAAAAATAATGTAATCTCCATATATAATTTAGGACAATTTGATTTTGGTATGCCTCTTGTTATCCAATAACAAGCAATAAACATGACTTGATAGTGGGACAACGAGTAGAGGAATGCAGGATGCTGGATGCTTGTGATGAATAGGTTTATGTGTAACTCGGGTAAGCAAAGAATAGAAAGTATAACTTCTATTTTTGTTCGATTTTGTTACCTCTGGCTACAGAAGTGTATATATACATGCACATAAATAAAAACATAGTCAGTCTGTGAGAGAAAAT
Source organism: Panax ginseng (assembly GCA_020205605.1). Taxonomy (NCBI): domain Eukaryota; kingdom Viridiplantae; phylum Streptophyta; class Magnoliopsida; order Apiales; family Araliaceae; genus Panax; species Panax ginseng. The sequence continues at coordinate 127,410,711 of CM035138.1, read as the reverse complement.
GAGAGATAACAATAAAAGTATATTTAAATAAAAGGAAACATATCTGCACAGTACATGCTTCTCAGTTAAGTAGTCAACAAATCAAGATACTCACAAGTCACAAATATAATGAAGTTGGGATATTCGGTACGAACCGAAGTATCAAAATAACTAACTGAAATTGGTACCGGTACCGAAAACAGGTTCATACTGAACTGGTTTTTTCTGTCCCGAATCGGTCGGTTCGGTCCGGTCTGATTTATCTTAAAATCAGAAAAAAGTGAAAAATATTGACCACCTCTACTTGTTTTACATGAGCATACCGTGGATCCCACTTTCACGCGAGTCATGTGAAAATATTAAAAACACGTGAAAATAGTGCTCTCCTAAATTTTTTTCCCTTTGCCTTTGCGAGTTTTACATGTCACTTGGTATCTTTGTGACATAATAAATTTTTTTTTCTTTTACCCCTACAAGTTAGTTATATCACGATCACCTCAATTATGAGTATTTTCATTCATATCATTTTATTCATATCTTTACTTTCGTTGGTATTTTTAATAGAACCAAAAATACCCGTTAATTTACTTAATGTTTGTGTTCAAACAATATCGAATTGAATCACCATCTTTCTATAGAGTTTTCTTGTCCTTTATTTGTATGAATATACAATACATGAATAGTCATTCGATGAAAAATCTTTTATTTGAAACAATTGATCACAATTACTTTCTTCTTTGTCATCTTTATTTTATTGAATACAATTTATTACTCTTATCTTGTTACTAGACGAATAACCAATTCCTTAAAATGATAAATAAATAATAATAATAATAATAATAATAATAAGTTAGTTTAACAATTGAGTGAGATTCTTGATAAATAAATGCGCCGAAGGTATATAAATGCTTTAGTTTTACAAAGTATAATTTAAATAACTGTAAGAAAGATAACTATAAAACTTTCAAGAGCTGAACCTCAAATATCAAAGGCTCGTTTGCATGAGACAAAAGGCTACGTCGAGGACCAAACTGCAACCAATAACACAACACCAAAGTTCTTCGTCAAGAAACAAAATAATTGAATAGCAAATATTGTAGGAGGATGACTCAAAGAAATGGCACCAAAACCAAAAACAAATACGAAGGATCTCAGAAGAAGAGTACGAAATTAATAAGGTTAGAAAGGCATAAAAGATGGCAAAACCTCATCAGGAATTGGTCTCAAGTTCTCATTAATGTATCCTAGAGAAGGGGGTATCAATGCTCTTCTCTTCCCTGAAAATAATGGAAAGGAGTTCCGGTAATTGGAACATGCTTAAGGGGAACAGCAGGTATTATCATTTACTATTACAATCTCGCAAACTGGTTAAGCATAAAATCTATATTCCCGCCGTTTCAAAATATAGGACTATTATTGACTTTTTTAAAGACATTTCAAGATATTTTCAAACTCAATATTGAGATAGATTTCTTTCATTTTACTCAATGCAATAATGAAGATTGTAAACTATCTACATAAGTAATACAAATGTTAACACCATATTGAAGATGTCACCAAATAAATATCTTCTGCACAATATAACAAACTAGTGACCGATGGCCATAGCCGCCAAGAAAACCTTCCGACGTAGGAATTAGTACAGGTATTTAAAGGTACTAATATGAGGGACATAGTATTCTAGAGAGTGTTAGTGAGCTCATGAGAGCATACCTTCACCTTGTGTCATTCCATATATAGGGAGAGAGAGAGAGATGGCAACTATGTGGGCCACTTGGGCTTGGTGTGGAGTCTTTTCCTTGGGCTTTGGCCATGTCCATATAAAATATTTGGGCATTGTGTATTGGGCCCAGATGGAGATATTATATCCAAACAATTAATTATTATAAGATTTATTTTTTCGGAATTTTAAACCAATAATATCAATTTTGAATTTGAAATTGACTTTCGAAAAGTCAATACTGATCTTATATTTTGAAACGGATGGAATATCTGCCAACGATGATTAGAAGTATACCTCCAACCTTCATACCAACCAATACCTCCTTTAGACCCTCTATAATCTGTCGAATTGAATCACTTGTTAGATAAATTACACGAGATAGCTGATTCTCTTATCTAGGGGGTTGGGAGAGAATCAACAACAAAAATGGGATAATCTTCACAAATTGAAAAACTAGTCTTCAGCCATACTTCTCATATATACAGTCATCAGAAATATAAACTACAATCACATGGAAAAAAAAAAGAGGAACATAAATAGAAGGAAAAGTGTAGGCAATAGGTGATAACAACGGCTGATTGATTTCATGATAATAATCACTAGCAATGCACTTTACTTTAAGTATGCTCAATGTATTCCTTAACTAGATCCATAAAAAGTAAAAGGTATGAATTTCAAACAACGTTCCTACAAACATTATGAAAATAAAACACAGACAACCTGGTTTTTATTTAGAGGAAGAACAACAGGTGTGCTTTCTCCACTAAATTGATCTACTGTACTGCATGGAAACACCACAGTCTAAGTTGAACATAATACGAGGAGAGAAAAAATGACAATCTTATGACCAACAAAGTAGATTCAGAAACAAGAAAATCATTCAGAGGAAAACGAAAAACAGGCTTACTATGACTTTAAATTTGTATTGAAAGACTGATTCAAGAATTTATGGATCCATATACTGCAAATATTCTTCCATTCACCCAAAGATAATGGGCAAAAAATACCTATGAACAAAGTATCCATTTGAGCGCCGGCACACGTAGTTAATTTCAACCAAATTTCCTTCACGAGCCTCTGGTCCTTCCCCTTCAACAATATCTTGAAAGAGAACCCAGAAAATTAGAACAAAATTTAGAAATGAATACTGTAATGACAAATATGACTTTCTTAATGAACAGTCAGTCACACACACTTTTACAGGGGCATGCGTCATGTTTTAAAATAAATAATACTAAGGCAACGATAAAATTCATGTATTTCAGTAACTGTTCATCTAATGGATACTGATCTTATTTAATGGTATACCAAATGGTCCAGATGTAATGGATACCACCCATTTCAAGAAAATTTATGCAACGTATATGGCAGGGAGAAAATTCTCCCATAAATAACTGCTATTTAAAGGTGGTCATACCATGTTCACAGGAGATAAACAGTAACACATTATAATGGCTTAATACAAATTCATGGTATTTCATTAAGTGTTCATCTTTATCATTGAGTCATCATGTAATTTCATCAAAGATTTGGATTCAAATATTTACTGTAAACAAAATATGCAATGGATTCAATACCTCAAATGTGAAACCTTAAAAAAAGTATTCACCTTGAATCCTGACTCCACTAGCAAGCTTCTGAGTTCTGGATGCTTCAAATTCCAAATAAAAATCACATTTAAGAACTAATGACATGATATATTATGAAGGAAGCTCAACATTGCCTCCCTGCTTCCAAGATAATTACAGATTGAAAACAGATTCATACAACATTTACCGAATCACTTCAGGTTCCTTCATCTCTAGCATTTGTGCAGCAAGAACAGGACAACCATTTAGTGAGAGGGGACTGAATCCAATGAACTGCAAAAATGACCTTCTTGGCACCTTGTTGACAACTAGGGAAGAAAATTGATCACCCAAGTTCCGAGGCACCACAGAACTGGTCTCATTTAAAAAATCACAACTTAGTCACTATCTTATTAACAAGAGACATAATGTCAGGCATTGATCATACGCGAGCACAATGTCCATATATACAAGAACAAATTGAATGCTACATTGATACCCAAAAAATAGTTAAAATCATACTAAACCATTCTTCCTCATGAACAATTTTGAGATTTAACAATCCCAAGTATCAACAGTTCCAACATGAGATTCAATTATATCAAAATTCTAAAAAACATTCCAAATAATTGGAATGATTTAAGAATCGTCATGGAGAACTTTTCACATTTCTTGTTAGTTTGATATCCCATAAGTACAAATCGCCAATCGACAAACCCATTAAAATATCATGGTTTATAAACTTTGCCGTATTCAAATGCATCACAAAATTAATACTTGCACTAAAATAATCACCTATTTTTTCAAGTAAAATTCCAAATTAATGTCATACGGTATTGAAGTAGTTTCATTGTACCTTACAGATGCTAAAGCGCTTGGAATTTGGATTAGGGATTGGAGAGAAGAAGCTCCCATTGCAGAGTGTGAACAGAGAACTTACAGATAGGAACGCCCGGATAAGAATGGGCCTGATAGTGTGTATGAAAACCTTTTGGGCCCACAATAGCTTCGATGAAGGTTACAAAAAAAAAAATTATGTTTTGAAATACTCAGAGTATCACAACAGTTTCTTTGTCTTTACTGTTGAGTCATTCGGTAAAATAAGAATTCAAATTTTTTAATATGTAACCAACCGATTCCTTATATTGATTTCTTAAATAATAAAATTTTAATGTTAAAAATTAAAATTTGAATATTCTAACAGTCAAAACATCAAATTAATAATAATCTTATAATTTATAAGAGAGAGTATAATTTATCAATTATATTTCACTATAAAATAATTTTTATTTTAAATTTTAAGTAATTTATGGAGTGAGTATTGAATAGATGTAAATGTACATAAGATCAATATAAACTTTTAAAAATTTAATTTGTGATATTTTAAATTTAAATTTAATATGATTCATTTAAATTTTGAAAATAATAAATTTTATAATTAATAATACTTTTATAATATTTATAATTATATTGACAAAAATTAAATAAATTTATATCAATTTTAAATTTGAATACGTTTGAAATTAATTTTTCAAAATAAGTCAATATTAATTTTATAATTTGAAAATGCAGTAGTAAAAAAATGTCAAGATGTGTATGATTGATGAGTTGTCCACTTAAATGAGAGTGTAAAATGTCATTTTGCATATATAGGGAACGGTTTTTTTACTCCCTCACACTAGGGAGTAAAATCATTTATAGGGATTAAAATAGAGAGTCAAATAAGGATAAAGAAATTGTTGAATAATAATTTGTTGATGTATTCTTCAAAATTGAGGATAGAGAGTTGATTAAGAAAACTGTTGTGAATGGTCTTAGAATTCTAAAAAGAGAGTTTCATTAATAAAATTATAATTATTATTAAATCATTCAGGCATACCAGTCATAGCCTATTTTAATATGTTTTTTCTATGAAAAAAAATAATTATTAATAAATAATGATAATAATAATAATATCTTAGCACAAAATAAATTTCATTAATTATTATTTATACACTTTCTTTACTTTAAATTGATTTTCAATATATGATATTTATATAATAATATAAGTAAATTAATTTTTCAAATTACACTAACAGTTCGATACGACTTTTTAATTTATTTTGAATACAACATTTCATCAATGTGTCAATTATTATTATTAATATTTACTTGAAATTTTGTGAAATTTGAGAAATTTTTTGAAAACTAAAATTTTTAAAATACGTGTGTACACTTCTTATTATATATACACATTACATATATAGAGAGAGAAGAATGCTCCATAGCAAGCGTTTGATATGGACACTATTCTATCAAACGCATTTTACATCATTAATTCAGATATCCAATGGCCCAAATTTTATTTTATCTTTTTTATTGGTCGCATGAGGAAGTAACGGTCATGAGAAAAAAAAATTTGCTGGCCTCAGGAGAGAGTAATTAACATTATCAACTATATATAATGTATTTATTTCTATAAATAATTTTTATAAATATTAATATTAATTTTTTAATGTCTTTATATTTTAATAATTATTCATAGAAATAAATGCATTGAATATAATTAATAATTTTAAATTTTAATATTTAAAAAAATTATTTATTGAAATAAGTACATTATATATAATTGATAATTTAATTTTTATTACTTAAGAAATTATTTATACATTTATTTTATAAATTAAAACTATTTAAATCTAACTAAGGTGAGAGTATTTTAGACATTTCTCATGGTGTCTATTTCCTCATGTGACAAGCAAAAAAAAAAACTCTTGCCCGCTGCTTTCTCTTGCGGTCAGCAAAAAAAAAATTCTCCTGTAAGCTACTTCTTCTTGCAGCCAGTAAAAAAAATTTCTTTTTGAGACATTAGATATCTAAATTAACGGTGTAAGATGCATTTGCTGAAATAATGTTAATAATAAACGTTTGCTATGGAGCATTCCATATATACATAAAATTAAGTTCTTTCCCCCATATATTATAACTACTATCAATGTATAGGTTTTATTTTTACCGCAAAATATATTAGGTGTTGCGGATTTATCAATAAATATTTATTATAAATTGTTCTAATTTTATATATAGATATTATTTTTTGGGATTACAAGACTTTCTGAATAATTACGTGTAAGACCCCAACTTTTATAAATAAAGATGAATTTTTTATAAATATCATTTTTGAATATTATAAAATGAATTTGATATAATATTTTAGTTGTGGGTAATATTTATAAATTTTGCAAAGTACGCAAGTTGTTATATAATATTCGATTAGTCGGGGAATATTCATTTTAACAGGGAATATTCGTACAACGGCACAATCATTGGTGGACCCCACAACAAAATTATTATCGGATTGAGAAAACGACAAAAATACTTTATAAAAATAATGGCGGAAGTTTTATCGTTAATCTGCTTGAAATCTGCTGATTAAAAAATACGATGTCTACGCATTGGTTGCGTATAATAGCACTACCAGATTGATTATTGATGAAAATAGGTATACAACACCCATTCTCGAAATGCCAAATACATGGTACATAAAGCAAACTACAACTTCAATAATACAATTGTCGTGCAAAATACGACACAACACATACCGTGAGTTTAAATACAAATATTGTCTTCTAGATAATATCCACACTCAAATAAGTCCTCATTACAATTATTCAAACACTATTTTACAAAAATAAAGTGAGGACTCGCTAAAACATCTTTCTAGAACCATCACCCATACCCCGACTCAGATCCTCGCTATGTTCTCACCTCCCGAGAAGAAAAATGGAACAAAAAGGAAAAGGTGAGCTCAACTAGCCCAAAGAAAGAATATTATGACTAAGATAATATACAACAAATTATCATTAGTTTTCAACAGGAAAAATCTGATAAAATATAATAGATAACAAGTTTTAGATCAACAATCGCAATGGAAATAAAAATCCATTGTAAGAGTCAAGTAGAGAATGAATTCTACTATCTTCTAAGATTTAAAAGTCCATCATCAATATTTTATCCCCGTAATAACAATCAATATACATCTTTAATCAAATATTCATCTTTGCACTACAGTGCCAAAGATATTCATTCAGATCACCAAATGGGTCATGTTCATCTCAACACTGCTCATCTTCGCACTACGCCAAAAGATATTCATCGCTTAATCATTCATCTTTGCACTACAAAAGCCAAAGATATTCAAGAATATCATCATTTAGGACCGAGGATGATGAAAATATTTTAAAGAAAACGAATCCAAAGGAGATGTAAGGACAAATATTAGGGATTCAGATAATGCTTTATCCAAGATCAATAATACTTCATAATAACCAATTTTGAAGCAGTAATTCAAAAATAAAGATCAAAACATGGATACAATCAAAGATAGTAACTATAATAGACATCTCTGACAAAAAGAAGAAAATTTTATTTTTCATGAATAAGGTCAGATTCGTGAATAAAGGTCGATATATGAATAAAGGTCAGATACGTGAATAAGAACCCCACACAAAAAAGTTCCAAATTTGATAAAAAGTTCACCAATATTTCAAGATAATGATATCAAGAAAATAATATCATTTAAGAAGAAAATAACATCCCTTACCTCAAAATAACCGTAGATTCGATCGAATTATCGATATAAAAAGTCGAAGGAAACTTGTACCAATAAAGAACTCTCAAAGTATATAAATACTCACAAAAATACGCCGATAATATAGAGAGAAAGAAAACTTGTTTCGTGTGATTTTCAATTCTAACCTAAGCGCCTATTTATAGGAAAATGCTAGAACGCCATAGAGACTAAAATAATAAAATATATTATTTTTTTTTTCAATTCTTCTACATGCTACCATCCTAATCCAGCCAACCACATTCCAAAAAATCAATTCAAAGACATGTTCATTCAACAAAAACCAAAAGTGGGGGTCCACCCATAATTTTAATAAAAATTATTTTATTTTCCTCAAACTTCAACAATTCATAGAAAATAGCTCGCTTATCGTAAAAAATACTAATTTTATGTCCATTCTCACCTCAAATCGAATTCTCTACAACTTTGTAGCTTTGAGTTTTTCCAAATTCCAAACATAAAATATCTGAAATCCATAAACTGGATGATTTTTAATACCTCCACACCGACAAAATACTGATAAAACACCTCAACGCATTAATTCCTTCATTTTTATCCACATAAAAATAAATATATCCATCATTTATATCCACATAAAATAAATATTTCCTTATCATATAAATCAATAATTAATTATTCACAAATAATATTACGTAATCACAATTATGACAACCAAAGCCGCTCCTGAAAGAGGGGGCTTTCCAATAAGAATTTCTCCTTATCATGCCGCAATTAGGTGACCAAACCTCTCCTCGATGTAACTTTCTAGACATCGCCAATAATGCTATCTAATAATATTATTCAAATAATATGAATTATCGATCCGATAATGGAAATATCAAGCAAAGGATAATTATCAAAACAACAATAATATAAAATATCAACGCAACAATTATTGAATCAATAAAATAAAATATCGAATAAAGAATTACCGTAATAATTATCGAGTAAAGGCCTTCACGTAAGAATCAATAATTCAAAAATACCGCAGCATCCACGCCAGACATCAGATTTTAACCAATGTGTATTCCAACAAGTTGTTAATTCAGAATAACTACGCCGTTATTTATAAAAACTCAAACTTGTCATTTTCTTCATCCGACAGCTTATTCTCATATGGGGCCCACAAATGATCGCTACTGTCAGCATTTAATATTCCCCGACAACAAGAATATTCCACGACCAAACTAATATTCCCCGACAACAATGATTATTTTATAACCACTTGCTTATTTTGCAAAATTTGCACATTTCACCCATAACCAAAGAATTATATCAAATTAATACCTTATTATTCACAATAATAATTAGAGAAAATTCAATTTTTATTTATAATAAGTTGGGGTCTTACAACCTCCCTCCTTATGAAATTTCGCCCTCGAATCGACGTACGCACTCGTGTTTCAAAAGGTGAGGATACCTCGCTTTCATTTCGATTCCAACTCCTGTGTCATTTCTTCAATAAAGATGGTTTCTCCACAAAACCTTAACTTGTGGTATAACCTTCGTGCGTAGGATATGCTCTTTCCTATCCAAGATCTTAACAGTACTTCTTCGTGACGTTAAATCTTCTGCTATCTCTCGTCTGGTTCTAACGCAATAATATGGTTCGGGTCTTTCACATATTTACGAAGCATGATATGTGAAAAACATTATGAACACGAGACATACTTGAGGTAATGCGAGTCTATAGGCCACATTTCCTATTCTATTAAGAATCTCAAATGGACCAACAAATCGTGGATCGAGCTTTCTCTCTTTCCAAATCTTGTAACTCCTTCCATGGAGCAACACGTAATAAAGACATGATCCCCAATATTAAATTCCACGCCCTTTCGATGAAGATCAAAGATAACTCTTTTGTCGATCTTGTGAGGTTTGAATACGCTGTCAATCATTTGATCTTTTCTCGTAGTCATGCGCATTTAATTCTCGTCCCAACAACGCTGCTTCTCCCACCTCGCCCCAAAGATACCGAGAACGACACTTTCGTCCATACAACGCCTCAAATGGAGCCATGCCTATACTTGCTTGATAACCGTTGTCAGGAGAATTCCACCAATGGCAAGTACTTATCCCAACTTCCTTTGAAATCTAGGACACAAAGTCTTAATAGATCTTCAAGGTTTGAATAGTCCTCTCCGATTGTCCGTCTGCTTCGAGGATGGTATGCCGAATCAATCAGAACTGCGCTCTATAGCTTTCTCGCAAGCTAACCCAAAATCTTGAAGTGAATCTTGGGTCACGATCCAAAACTATGGATACCGGCATGCCATGCAATCTCACAATCTCATTCACGCATATACGAAAAGACGCTCAAGGAATAAGTCTCACGATCGCAAGAAATGGGCGACTTGGTTAATCTATCAACAATAACCCAAATCGCATCTATGCCTTGAGAAACTTTGGGAAGACCAGAACGAAATCCATAGTAATGTGTTCCCACTTCCATTCCGTAATCTCAAGTGGTTGCAATGGACCTTTTGGCACTTGATGTCCGCTTTACACGCCGACAAGTTAAACACCTCGAGATAAACTCCGCGATCTCTCTCTTCATATTATTCCACCAAAATGTATGTCAATATCATGATACATTTTGGTACTCCTGTGATGGATCGCAAAATCGGTGTGTCAGGTGCCTCCATCATGATTCTATGCTTCAAGTCGTAATCATTAGAACACAAAGTCCGAGTCAATCTAAGTATTCCTTCTTCATCGATTCTCGCTTCGAATAGCTCCTTCTTGCACTTTCTTCTTCATACGACGCCCCAGTGTCCGTAGCTTGAGCAGCAAATTTTAACTTTATCGATTAAAGTCTGCTTCTACTCAGATATTCGCCATCATCACGCGGGTCCTCGAGTCTTTAATTCTATCTCCATCCTTTGTAAGTCATACAAATGGGCCTTTGTGATTAACAATATCGCACTCAGATCGCATATATGATCTTCTACTCAATGCGCCCACCACTACGCTCGCTTTTCCAGATGATATCAATAGTGTGATCGTAATCTTTCAATAGTTCAAGCCAACGCCGCTGCCGCATGTTGAGTTCTTTTTGGGTGAAGAAATATTTGAGGCTTTTATGGTCCGTGATAAATCTCCACTTTCTCCCCATACAAGTAGTGTCTCCAAATTTTCAACGCTGAACGATCGGCCGCCGCTAACTCTAGATCATGAGTAGGATAATTCCTCTCATATTCTTTGAGTTGTCGTGAGGCATAGGCTATGACTTTCCCATGTCGCATGAGAACACATCCTAACCCTTTTGCCTCAAGCATCATCAGATATAACAAATCCATCCGAATCCAGATGGTATTGCTGCAACAGCCCGAAATGAGTCTCCTCTCGAGCTCTTGAAACTCTTCTCGCATTCCTCGCCCATACAAATTTTGTATCTTTCCGAGTCAACTGAAGTTAATCTGAGTAGCGATTCGAGAAAATCCTTCCACGAATCTCCGATAATAACCAAATAAGCCCGTAAAGTTACGACTTCTGGCCACCGACTTTGCTTGTTCTAACTTTGTAGATCGCTTCAATCTTCACCGTCAACAGATACTCCATGTTTTGACACCACGCGCCCAAGGAATGCTACTTCCTCAAGCCGTAACTCGTGATTTCTTCAAATTTTGGCATAAAGTTTGTTTTCACGGCCTTTCAAGTATCAAATTTCAAATGGTGCTCATGATCTTCACGGCTTTTGAAATAGATGAGGATGTCATCAATAAAGACAACAACGAATCGATCCAAATATTCCTCAATACACTGCTCATCATATCCATGAAAGCAAAAGAGAGCATTAGTCAATCCAAAAGACATGACTAAGAATTCATAATGCCCGCATCGAGTTCTCAAGGCGCCTTTTTGAATATCCTCGCTTTTAATCTTCAAATTGATGATATCCGTAATCTAAGATCGATCTTTGAAAAGAATTGTGCTCCTTGTAATCGGGTCAACAGTCATCAATGCGAGGTAATGGATACCTATTCTTGATGGTGACATGGTTCAATTCTCTCAGAGTCAATACAAAGTCGCATACTCCCGCTTTTCTTCTTTTTACTAAATAAAACAGAGCACCCCAAGGAGATGTACTAGACGAATGAAACCGATGTCTAATAATTCTCAGAAGTTGACTTTTAACTCCCAAGTTCAATAGAGCCATTCGATATGGGGTTTTAGAAATGGGCTTTGTACCCGCTCAAGGTCAATAAAGAATTCAACATCACGCTCGGGGTAGACCGAAAGTTCTTCAGAAATACATCAGAAATTCTCTAACAATGTAAATATTATTCAAATCGACTTGTCTTTGTTCAAATCCATAACATGGGCTAAGAAAGCTTGACATCCGCTTTTTCAATAAACGAATAGCTTTTATGGCTTGATATGACAAAAGACTCGATTTTAGTGGTTTAGTTGTTTGAATTCAGTATGACAGTCAAGTTAGAATATGAAAACTAACAACCTTACATTTAAAACAATCAATTTTGGCATGATGAGTGGTTAACCAATCAATTCCTAAAATCACATCAAAAGCAAGTATCTTTAAAGAGATAAGATCAACAGTAATGTGATAGTGCCAACTTGATCATGCAAGATTTATAAACTAGATGTAACGAAGGTTTCACCCAACTGAGTTTCAACAGATAAATCAAAGTCCAATTTCTCCTGAGTCAAGTTTAAACGCTGAGCACAAGCAGAGAGAGATAAAAGAATGGGTAGAATCCCAGATTCAGTAAGGTATAAACTTCGCAAGAGTTCAAGATTAGCTTACCCGTGATCACCTCGCTCGTTCCTCACGCTTTTGGCCACCACGACAAACGCCTTCCAGAACCGCCGATTTTCGACTTATCCGGATGTAAATTTTTGAGTCACCATCCCCGCTGAACTTGGTTTTGCTATAGAACAATCCCGAGCTATGTGGCCTTCCTTTCCACAATTATAACATACCTTGATTGTTGTGACATGCTTAATGATATGTCCTCTTCCCGTGATTTGTAACATCTAACCGCTGGTCGCTTCTCCTCCCTAGAATTTGTTGTTGGTGCCGGTGTCAGCCACCGATGTCTTCCCGCCATTGTTGAATCTCCTCTTTCTAAATTTCCACTGACTCACCTCTCCTATTATCATGGCCACGATGACCACCCGAGTGGTTACCGCTTTTGTTCGTATTTTTCCCTCCTCGCCGGTTATCATCGCTCCGATGATCGCCACACCCAGATGACCTCTCGTCAGGGTCCCCATTGAACATACTCACTATCTCGCTTCTAATAATCGAGCCCCGTTGACAACATCCTAATACAGAAAAATTTATGAGAGATAAGGTATCGACGAATCTCTGTTTTTAGACCTCTCAAAACATCCTTGTCATTCGCTCTCATTCTCTACCAAATGAGGTGCAAACCTCGATAACTCAAATAACTTCGCTCGTGATCGGGACACCGCCATGTTGTTTTGTTCCAATCGATAAACTCTACCTCCTTCATATGACGAATACTTTCGTGAAAGTACTTGTCATTGAATAGTTTCAAACGCTTCCCAAGACATGTTGAAAGCAAGAAGTCAGGTACGCTTCACGATTCCCACCAAGAGTCCGCCTTTCACCGCTGAACATAAAGGTGGCGAATGGAACCTTCTGTTCTCCGCATCCCAAGACATCGAATATCTTGTAATTTGTTTGACCCATGTTTCCGCCTTTTGATCGGATCCGCTTTCCAATAAATTCGTGGTCCCAACTCTCGAACTCGCTTGGTCAGTGATGCATCGCAAGGCTACATCATCACTTCCACCCGTATTTTGTACACGAGTCTCCCTCGTCTGATTTTGCATGAACCGCAAAAAAGCTCCTAAACATTCCATCATTCATCGCTTGCTCTCTAGAGTGTTGTTTAAGAGGAATATTGTCTTCCTCACAGACGCTCTCCTGGTTTCAGAATTAAAGGTTGTTCCACAGCCTCATACACTCCATCATTAACGCTTCTCAGCAGCCCATTCTTAAATATCGCCATAAAACAAGGGTTAATTAAACAAATTAATATATCACATAATATCCCTATATTACGACCCACCAACAAATAAGCTTTAGATAGACACACTAAATAAGGATTTACTCATCTCTCCTCCTCCTAGTTCTATTCCCCATCTCCGCCAGAGACCATATCCCTAAGCTTTGATACTAACTCGACGCCGCCCAAAATAGGTATACAACACCCATTCTCGAGTCGCCAAATACATGGTACATAAAGCAAACTACAACTTCAATAATACAATTGTCGTAAGCAAAATACGACAACACATACCGTGAGTTTAAATACAAATATTGTCTTCTAGATAATATCCACACTCAAATAAGTCCTCATTACAATTATTCAAACACTATTTTACAAAAAATAGTGAGGATCGCTAAAACATCTTTCTAGAACCATCACCCATACCCCGACTCAGATCCTCGCTATGTTCTCACCTCCCCGAGAAGAAAAAATGGAACAAAAAGGAAAAGGGTGAGCTCAACTAGCCCAAGAAGAAAGAATATTATGACTAAGATAATATACAACAAATTATCATTAGTTTTCAACAGGAAAAATCTGATAAAATATAATAGATAACAAGTTTTAGATCAACAACTCGCAAATGAAAAATAAAGAATCCATTGTAAGAGTCAAGAGAGAATGAGTTCTACTATCTTCTAAGATTTAAAAGTCCATCATCAATATTTTATCCCCGTAATAACAATCAATATACATCTTTAATCAAATATTCATCTTTGCACTACAGCCAAAGATATTCATTTGTATCACCAAATGGTCATGTTCATCTCAACACTGCTCATCTTCGCACTACGCCAAAGATATTCATCGCTAATCATTCATCTTTGCACTACAAAAGCCAAAGATATTCAAGAATATCATCATTTAGGACCGAGGATGATGAAAATATTTTAAAGAAAACGAATCCAAAGGAGATGTAAGGACAAATAGTAGGATTCAGATAATGCTTTATCCAAGATCAATAATACTTCATAAATAACCAATTTTGAAGCAGAATTCAAAAATAAAGATCAAAACATGGATACAATCAAAGATAGTAACCATAATAGACATCTTGGACAAAAAGAAGAAAATTTTATTTTTCTATGAATAAAGGTCAGATTCGTGAATAAAGGTCATGATACGTGAATAAAGGCCAGATACGTGAATAAGAACCCCGACACAAAAAGTTCCAAATTTGATAAAAACGCAAACCAATATTTCTAAGATAATGATATTGAAGAAAATAATATCATTTAAGAAGAAAATAACATCCCTTACCTCAAAATAACTGCATTTTTGATCTAATATCTGATATAAAAAGTCAAGGAAACTTGTACCAAATAACAACTCTCAAAGTATATAAATACTCACTAAAAATACCGATAATATAGAGAGAAAGAAAACTTGTTTCGTGTGATTTTCAATTCTAACCTAAGCGCCTATTTATAGAAAATGCTAACGCCATAGAGAGACTAAAATAATAAAATATATATTATTTTTTTTCTTTCTTTCGCATGCTAAAGATCCTAGATCTAGCAATGCACAATTTGAAAAATCAATCCAAAGAAATTTCATATTCAACAAAGGACAAAAAGTGGGTCCCACCTATAATTTAATAAAAATTATTTTATTTTCCAAACTTCAAAGAATTCATAGAAAATAGCTCGCTTATCGTAAAAATACTAATTTTATGTCCATTCTACTCAAATCGAATTTTCTACAACTTTGTAGCTTTGAGTTTTTCCAAATTCCAAACATAAAATATCCAAATCCACAAACTGGATGATTTTTAATACTCTACACCGACAAAAATAATCGATAAAACACCTCAAAGATTAATTCCTTCATTTTATCCACATAAAATAAATATATCCATCATTTATATCCACATAAAATAAATATTTCCTTATCATATAAATCAATAATTAATTATTCACAAATAATATTACGTAATCACAATTATGACAACCAGCCGCTCCTCGTGAAAGAGGGGGCTTTCCAATAAGAATTTCTCCTTATCGACGCCAAGCAATTAGTGACCCAAACCTCTCCTCGATGTAACTTTCTAGACATTGCCAATAATGCTATCTAATAATATTATTCAAATAATATGAATTATTGATCCGATAATGGGAAAATATCAGCAGAGATAATTATCAAACAACAATAATATAAAATATCAACGCAAAGAATTATCAATCAATAAAATAAAATATTGAATAAGAATTATCGTAATAATTATTGAGTAAAGGCCTTCACGTAAGAATCAATAATTCAATAATATCAAAATATCGTGCATCATCCAACCACGCCAGACATCAGATTTTTTAACCACCGTATTCCAACAAAGTTAATTGTAATAACTACGCCGCTATTTATAAAAACTCAAACTTGTCATTTTCATCCGATAAATATTCTCGTTATGGGGCCCATAAACGATCATTACCATCGCATTTAATATTCTCCTCATAACAAGAATATTCCACCTTACCAAACGAATATTCCCCTTATAACAATGATTATTTTTTATAACCACTTGCTTATTTTGCAAAATTTGCACATTTCACCATAATAACCAAATTATATATCAAATTAATACCTTATTATTCAATAATAATAATAATTAGAGGAAATTCTACATATTTTATTTATAATTATCCTTGGCGTGTAGTGTATGGATAATTTTTGGTCGTGATACTAATGAATATCCTCGTCAGTAGTAAGGTGAAGAATGATGTGGATTATTTATTAAGCTGAGTCTCAGCTATAAAAGTAATGAAAAACCTTTTAAATCATAGATTATAGTAGATTTTATTCTCTACTTGACTCTTCTAATGGATTACTTGTTCCGCTGCAGTTAAACTTGATGTTTATTATATTTTATCAGTTTAACACTGTTGAAAGCTAATGATAATTTATTTTGCATTATCTTAGTCATAATATTTTTTACTGAGCTAGTTGAGCTCACCCTTTTGCTTTCATTGTTCTCTTCAGGAAATGAGAACGGAGTAGGGACTAATCGAGGAATGGAGTGACGGTCCAGATTATAGCATTAGTAGTCTTCACTATTGTAAGACCCCAACTTTTATGAATAAAGAATAATTTTCTCGAAATATATTTTTGAATATTATGGTGTGGATTTGATATAATGTTATAGTTGTGGATAATATTTACAAATTTTGCAAAGTAAGCAAGTGGTTATATAATATTCGATTTCTCGGGGAATATTCGTTTTAACAAGAAATATTCGTACGACGGCACAATCATTGGTGGACCCCACAACGGAAGTATTATCGTAGTTAGAAAACGACAAAATTATCTTTTTATAAAAATAACGGCGAAAGTGTTACCGTTAAAACTGTTGAACTACCCTTAGTAGTAAAAGTACGAATACGCGCGTGGTTGCATAAGAAGACACGGTATTGATTATTGATGCTTACGTGAGAAGTCACTCGCTTATACTCAATTATTGCTACAATAATTCTTTGCATCATATCTCTCATATTATTGATTCAATTATTGTCACAAAGATCATCTCGCATTATATTTATTATTATTAAATCAATAATTGAGACGACAAAGTTATTCATATTATTATTTGCAATATTGACAATGTCTAAGTTACATCAAGGAGAGGTTTGGTCACCTAATCATACCAATAAGGAGAAATCCTTATCTGAAAGCCCCTCTTTCCGGGAACGCGACACGGTTGTTAAATATTGTGAGTTATAATATTAATGATGAATAAGTTGTGTTGATTAAAGATGAATTTGATAGTTCCATTGTGTTGTGATTATTAGTGTTAGTGGAAATCGACATCTATTCCGATGATAAATGAGCAATTAATTGCTACTAATTCACATGCTTATATAACTATTTGTTCACATGTATGTACTATTGAATTACATTCTTGTACTATTAGGGGAGTTGGTGCAAGATTGATAATACTTGTATTTACTAAGTTAAAAATGGAGGTATAGTTGAAGGTATTATACTGTAATTAGTTTTTTTCACATGATTATATTATTGAGTCACATAAATGAACTATTAATTCATATTATTTACTATTAGGGGAGGTGGTGCAAGTTTGTTAATACTTGCAGGACTAAATTAAAAATGAAGAAAAGAGGAAGGTATTATAATTGTAATATTTTTGAGCCCCAAAACGTGTAAATTATCGAAACTATATTTTCCTATAAATAAAGCTCATTCTTCCTTCATTTCTCACCAATTCACAAAAGCTTTAGAGCAATTATTAAAGAGAGAAAGAAGAAGAAAGTCTCGCTACCTCACTATTTCAATGATCCAATTTTTCCGAGGTGGGTATTATTTCTTTCTTTCATGTTCTCGAAGAGAGCTATTGTTATTCCATCCCTTATTATTCATTGGAACATCCTCGTCATGTGCGAATTACGCATGACCTTGTTCCGTTATTTATTATTCTCATTGGAATAACCTTTATCTACGCAAAGTACCGCATACATGGTGAAATTCTTCATTATTCCATTCTTTATTATTCTCATTGGAACATATTGTGCATGCGTATTACGCATGACACAGTTTCATTATTTATTATTCATTCAATAACATGTCTGCATGCGGGTCTATCGCATGCACGGTGAATTCTTTTGTTATTCCATTCTTTATTATTCATTGGAATATCCCGTTCGTGCGTTTACGCACGACTCCGTTCCATTATTTATTATTCTCATTGGAATAACCTGGTCAGGCCGCCTATCATCGTGCCCGTGAATTCTTTTGTTATTTCATTCTTTATTATACTCAATTGGTTAAAGTTTTGGCTTTTATACTCCATGAAATTAGTGGAATATCCTCGATATTTAAGCTTTCACCCAAAGATCTTTTCATGGAAATATTCTTACGAGCATTCTTGAATTTTACTCCACAAAGCAAAGATCATGTTGACAATTTGACGTTATCGGTTCTCGGATAAATTAATTGTTGAACTTGTTTTATTGAATTCTTATATCATTGTCATCATCCTCATGTTTATATTATGTTGAAAGTCATCTCGTGGCTCGTAGTGCGTATGATGGACTTGGTATGATTATGACCGTGGATTATTAGGTATAATTATGACCGTAATGTTACAAATGATGTGGTAAAAGTCCTCATCAGCTGGCGTAGTGCATTGATGGACAATTGTTGGCATGATCATGTCCATTGATGAATACACGAATATCCTTGGCCCGTAGTGCATGAATAATTTGTGGTCGTGATACTAATGAATATCCTTGGCCGTAGTGCAGGGATGATGTGGTTTATTTATTGTCGAGTCTCAAATGATAAAAGTGATGAAAAACCTTTTAAATCATAGAATATAGTAGATTTTATTCTCTACTTGACTCTTCTAATGGGTGATGTATGTCAGGAATAAACATATGAATGATATTCCTATTTACATATGATTTGATTATCATATATATGAATGAATAATATGCAAGTATGCTTGCATTAAGAAAAGTTGTAAAGTCCTTTGATAGATAATAGAAACATGTGTACAAGGACTTAGAATGAATTGATCAAATATGTTAGGTTGATCCTACATAAGCAAAACAGCCTTGTAAAGTCCTTAAAAAGAAATGATGTACAAGGACTATAAATATAGAAAGATCAAGCATGTTAGGTTGATCTTATGATGTAATAGATAAGCTTGTCTCGATCGCCGAGTCTTCGCACTGAGATCGTAGTGCTGCCAGAGGGTCAAGATAACTTCGAGAGCTATCGAGGCGTAATCGTAGTCTGCAAGATAAGAGATCTCGGAGTTTGTAAACCTGTCGAGAAACGATGAAGGATCGTGGTATATCGAGAAGAGCTTCCTGGATCGTAGTATCTTTGAGGAAGTCATGTTCGTAATCGAAGAGACAACTCGCCATGAGCCGATCGAACATCTCGCCAAAGCCAAGTCGAAAACATAGACTACACTTCTGAGTCGTAGAAGTCTCTGATGTCGAAGCCAAGTCAAGGATCGTAGACTACACTCGAGTTCGTAAAGTCTATTGATTACATCAGAGATCGTGGTCGAGCAAGATCGGATGAAGACAACAAAGCAAAAGCGTAAAAGCAAGAGAGTGTCAAGATTTGATCTCGGGATCGTAGTGTCTCAGACAAATAGAAGTTGAATCGTAGAGTGCGTAACTACGACCTCAGCGTAAGTGCTCACAATGCATAGCGTAATCGTAGAAAGCAAGTATGATTCTCAACTAATGAGCACTCCCAGAATATCCAAAAGAACAAAGCCTCTGGTTGGTAAAGCAAAGATACATCCTACCTGAAAGGAACCAGAGAGCACTCAACGAATGGCATGAAAGCTAACAGAAGATCTAAGCACCAACCCAATCAGCATCAAGATTGAGTTGTAAAGCCATTCGAGATGAAGTCTTCCACAAGATTATCATAAGAAGACTTCAGTAACTGACTAAGGAAAGTCAGCAAGTGTAGTAGTCTGTCATGAATGAAGACAACGATCTTGGAAGCAACCGGATCGTAGTGTTTTGCCAAACAAAGAAAGAACCGATAGAAAGTGAACCGAGATAATCGTTAGTCTCAAGAACAAGGCTAAAGTGATTAAGCATAGGGTCAGTCCATTGATGATAAGTGAACGGGAGATCACAAGGAGAAAGAGAGCTGGACGAGCCACAAATCTGAAGTGTCTTGCTATTCAGAAGGGACCAGAGCAAGGGGTTAGGCCATCGGTCTCTCGAGAACAAAAAGCAAATGTAAGGCGTTGAAGCACTGCACAATAGAAGGAAGAGGTGTTCTACATTGAAGATCCAATCAACATTCTTCAAGATCGTAGTGTTAACTCTACTAGTCAATGAACAACACTCAACATGACACTACGATTAGGTCCTCGAAGACATGCATCAGAATCGTAGAGTTCGAACAACCGAAGACTGAAGCATTGGCAACGGTTCAATCTGAAGGGTGATGTTCGAACAAGTGTTTCTTGAGAGCATCGATGCAAAAGGACAACCTCTGATCGATAAAGCAGAAGGAGGAAATGAAGTCTTCGACCTGCCCAAGACATTAAAGTGACAACTCTGATGGGGTAGGTGAAACAGTAGACTGCAATGTCAGATAAAGTATGACATGTCACATCAGCAGTCTACCTCTGTCAACTCGAGATCTGTGAAGATATTTGAATAGCCTTTAACGGCTACTTTCCAACAGAAGGTTTGGGAAGGAGTATAAATCAGGAAGAGCTTCAAAGATCGAGGGTTGCTAGAAATGTTATTTTTGGAGAGAATGTGGACTGTTCTAAACCACGTAAGATAGTGAGTCCGAAGGCTCATTCTACGATCCACCAAGAACACTCAGATACATACAAAGGAAGAAGTAGAAGTGAGAGTTCTACTATATAGAAGTGAGAGTTCTACTACAAGAAGAGTGTTTTGAACTGCCTAGAGAAAGAAGAGCATCATGTCATCTTGGTGTCCATCATGGGAAGACCCTAAGTACAATAGAGAAGAGCTCACAGTCATCTTAGCAAGTCCATCATGACAAGACATCAAGTATCAAGAAAGAAGATTGAAAATGTCATCATGGTGGCAAGCATGAGAAAGTTTCTAAGTACCAAGCAGAAGAACTTACAGTCATCTTGGAAACCTATCATGTGCAGCCATCATGTATTAAGAGAAATATCTTCAAGGCGGTTATCAAGGATCATCCAAGAGGTTGAAAAATCAAGAAGTTGCGAGCATCATGCAACACTCAACTGCACTTCAAGGATGATCACGCCAAGTCGCTAAGATAGAAGATGTTCGAGCATGAAGACATCTTAGCGACTCAAAGACCAACTCCAACAAACCAACAAACAAACAACAAAAGTCAGACTCGAGGGTCCTTATCTAAAGGGACTAAATGAAGCGAGTGGCTGTGAAGGGTCCTTGTCCGGAGGACTAAACAAAGTTCAAGCCTCATTGACTTGAAGAGTTCCTAGGAACTAGAGAGGAGTTCCAAGGTCGGCCTTGAAGAGTTCTTAGTGAATCAAGTCCCAAGGTCAGCCGGCCTCAAGGAATCTTAGTGATTCAGGTCGCCGCCTTCCTTGTGGAAATCCTGCTAGTTAAAAAGCAGGAGAGTGGATAGAGCTTGAGTCTCTCGAACCACTTAAAACCCTTGTGTCTTTTACATTATGTCATTTACATTATGTACTATAACTGCTATAACTTGCATCATGTATATTTTTTAATCTGCTAACAACTAAACTTACTCTACTTAACAATGTATGTATGATTATGAATATATCAATGAAGGGATCTTTTACTTATTCCATCGTGTTTTTGAAAAGATTCTTATGTTTGTCATATGCTAATTTAATAGCTATACAAAATAATAGAGAAAAGTATTTGAAATAAAAAGGATCTATTCAACCCCCCCTTCTAGATCTATTGTGCCTACTGGGAACTAACAATGTATACCTGTTTTGGGGGTGTCACAACTATTCTATGAAATAGTGTGATAATAAATGTATTGAGGACTTATTTTGAGTTTGAATACATGCCTGAAAATAATATTTGTATTAAAACTCACTACATTTCATGTTGTATATTTAAGGTTGTATTTGTATTCTGTACATGTATTTGGCGACTCGTATCAGCGATGTATACCTATTTTGGGGGCATCATAGTTGGTATCAAAGCTTAGGGATATTATCCTCATTTGAGATGTGAGACAAGAACTAGGAGGGAGAGACGGGAATTTCTTCGCTAAGTATGACCTACCTAAGTTTATTTGGACTTTAATTGGCTCAATCACGTAGATAGGGATAATATGTGATATGATAACTAACCCTTGTTTTGTGGCAAGATCTCAAAAATGACATCCGAGAATGTTGAGAATAAAGAATGGAGCACAGAGACCGCTGAGTCTCCACATATCAATAATCGTGATAATGTGCATCGTGAAGGCGATAATCCTCATGCAAACAACAACACCGACCAAATGATGAATGATGGAATATTCGTGAGGCTTTTGCAATTCATGCAACATCAAAGTAGAGCGCCTCCCCATCCAAAATGTAGGTGGAAACATCGAAACTCTCTGGACGATCCACCGCTAAATGCTTCAAGGAGTCGGGACCACCGGAGTTTATCGGAGAGCCAAAACCACTTAAGGCGAGACGTGGATAAAGCAGATCACCAAGATATTTGATGTCTTGGGATGCTCCGAGGAGCAAAAGGTTCCCTTTGCCACCTTTATGTTGCGAGGAGAGGCAGACATCGGGAATCGTCTCAGAAGCGACTCAACCCGCCGCATCAAGATGTCTTGGGAGAAGTTCCAAGAACTATTCAACGACAAGTACTTTCCCAAAAGTATTCGGCCACATGAAAGAGGTAGAGTTCATCAAGTCGGAGCAGTAACAATACGACCGTGTCGCAAAGACGGGTTAAGTTTGCCGAGTTGTCCCGGTTTGCGCCTCACTCTGGTTGATAATGAGGAAAGAATGACGCGATGTTTCTAAGAGGTTTGAAACCCGAGATACGCCAATATCTAATTTCTCATAAACCGTGGTTTGTATTCGAGATGTTATAAATAGGGCTCAGCTTATTGAGCGATGATAACGAGTCAACTCAACCAAGAGAAAGCAAATTCAACAAAATGATAATACCAAAGGGTAGCAACATCGGGTTTATGACAACAAAACGTGAAGGGAATCAACATGCCGTAAATGGTAACCACTTCTGGGTAATCATGTCCAAGACAATAAGAATGGACATTTCAAGAAGAGGAGATTCAACAATGATGGAAAGACGTCAAAGATCAAAGACCCGTGGTTAAGGAAGGAGAACGACCACCTATCATATGCTTCAAATGCGGAGGGAGGGACATATCACCAAAACTCATGATGCCATCCAAAGCGTGTTATAATTGTGGAAGAGAAGGTCACCTAGCCCAATTTTGTCGCGGCAATCAAGACAAGTCCAAATGAACTATGACACAAAAATACCGCCCCTGCATAAGTCAAAACCAAGAGTTCAAGGAGAGCTTTTGTCAGCGACCTCCCGTAAAGCAAAGGAACCCGAACGAGGTCATCACGGTAAGCTTATCATAAACTCTAAATAAGTCTATACCTTATTTGATACCTCTGCTTCTACCCATTCTTTTATTTCTCCTACTTGGCCAACGATTAAATTTGACTCGAGAAATTAGACTTTGACTTATCTCGTGGAAACTCCGCTGAGAGAAACCTTCATTACATCCACTATTTATAAGTCTTGTTTGGTTCAAATCGGCACCCTCACATTACCTCGTCGATCTTATTTCATTGAAAATACTTGCATTTGATGTGATTCTAGGGATTGATTGGTTAACTACTCATCATGCAAAAATTGATTGTTTTCGTAAGTTGTTATACTTTCATATTCCTAACCAACCTATTATGTGATTTCAAGCAACCAAACCATTAAAATCAATCACCGCTATCTCAAGCCATAAAGCTATTCGCTTATTAAAAATGGATGTCAAGCTTTCTTAGCTCATGTCATAGATTTAAACAAAAATACGCCGATTTGAATGATATTTCTATTGTTAATAAATTTTCCGACGTATTCCCCTCAAGAACTTCCCTGCCTTTTGCGTGAAATCGATTTTGTATCGACCAAACCCTGCACAAAACCCATTTCCAAAGCCCCATATCGAATGGCTCCTATTGAACTTCGTGAGTTAAAGACCCAATTGTAGGAATTGTTAGACATTGGTTTCATTCGCCCCTAGTACGCCTCCTCGGGGTGCTCCTGTTTCTATTCGTGAAGAAGAAAGATGGGAGTATGCTGACTTCAGATTGACTATCGGGAATTGAACCATGTCACCATCAAGAATAGGTATCCGCTACCTCTCGCATTGATGACCTGTTTGACCAACAGTAAGAGCACAATTCTTTTCAAAGATCGATCTTCGCTCGATATCATCACCAAGGTTAAAACCGAGGATATTCCAAAGACCGCCTTCGTAACTCCCTAGACGGCATTATGAATTCTTAGTCATGTCTTTTGATCGACTAATGCTCCTCGCCGCTTTCATGGATATGATGAACCGAGTATTCAAGGAATATTTGGATCACTTTGTGGTCGCCTTTATTAATGACATCCTCATATATTCCAAAAGCCGTGAAGATCATGAGCAACACTTGAGGTCGATACTCCAAAAGCTTCGTGAAAATAAGCTTTATGCCAAGTTGAAGAAATGCGAGTTCGCTTGAGGAAGTAGCATTCCTTGGGCACGTAGTATCAAGTCATGGAATATCTATTGACCCGCGCAAAAGATCAAGCTATTCAAAGTCGGGAGCAACCTAAATCAAAGGATCAAGTAACGAAGCTTTCTGATTAGTCAAGTTATTATCTGAGATTCGTGGAAGGGTTTTCTCGAATCGCTACTCCATTAACTCAAATTGACTTTAAAGATATAAAATTCTATTGAGCGTGGAATGTGAGAAGAGTTTTCAAGAACTCAAGAGGAGACTCATTTCAAAGACTGCTCGACAATACCATCTAACCTTGAGGGGATTTTTCATCTACAAAGTGATGCATCTGAAAAGGGTTAGATGTGTTCTCATGCAACATGGGAAAGTCATAGCCTATGCCTCTAAGACAACTCAAAGAATATGAGAGGAATTATCCTACTCATGATCTAGAGATGGCAAATGTGTTGTTTTCAGACTTAAAATTTGGAGGCATTACTTGTATGGGGAGAAAGTGGAGATCTTTACGGATCATAAAAGCCTCAAATATTTCTTCACCCAAAAGGAACTCAACATGCGACAACGACGCTGGCTTGAACTGCTGAAAGATTATGATCATACCATCCAATACCATCCTCGAAAAGTTTAACGTGGTAGCCGACGCATCGAGTAGAAGATCATATGCGGGTACGAGTGCGATATTGTCAACGCAAAGGCCCATTTTGTGTGACTTGCAAAGCATGGAGATAGAGTTAAAGACTTCGGGGACCCATGTGATGATGGCAAATATACGAGTAGAACCGACTTTAATCGATAAAGTTAAAGCTGCTCAAGCTACAAACATGGAACTGATGCATATGAGGAAGAAAGTGAAAGAAGATGCTATTTCGGAAGCAAGAATCGATGAAGAAGGAATACTTCGAGTCAACACCAGACTTTGTGTTCATAACGACCCTGATTTAAAGTATAAAATCATGATGGAGGCGACAACACACCGTTTGCAATCCATCTCGAGTACCAAAATGTATCGTGATCTTCGCCATACATTTTGGTGGAGCAATATGAAGAGAAAGATAGCGATGTTTATCTCAAGGTGTCTAACTTGTCAACGAAGTTAAGGCACGGAGCATCAAGTACCAAAAGGTCCATCAGAACCACTTAAAATTCCGTAATGGAAGTGGGAGCACATTACCATGGATTTTGTTACTGGCCTTCCTAAGGTTTCTCAAGGCATAGATGCGATTTGGGTCATTGTTAATAGATCGACCAAGTCCGCTTTCATTTCTTACCGATACGAGAAACTTATACACTTGAACGCCTTGCTCAGATGTACATAAACGAGATTGTAAGATTGCATGGTATGCCAAAGATCCATAGTTTCGATCGAGACCCAAGATTCACTTCACGATTTTAGGTTAGTTTATAAAAAGCTATGGGCACAAATTATGATTTAGTTCGGCATATCATCCTCGATTTTAACGGACAATCGTGAGAGGACTATTCAAACTCTTGAAGATTTATTAAGACTCGTGTCCTCGACTTCAAGGAAGTTGGGACAAGTTCTTACCATCGGTGGAGTTTTCCTACAACAACAATTATCAAGCAAGTATTGACATGGCTCCATTCAAGCGCGTTAGATGGAAGAAAGTGTCGCTCTCCAAGATGTCGGGATGAGGTGGGTGAAGCAACGTTGTTGGGACCGTGAGTTGGTACGTATGACTACGAAAAAGATTCAAACGATCCGACAACGATAAAAACCTCACAAGATCGATAAAAGAGTTATGTTGATCTTCATCGAAAGGACGTAGAATTCGATATCGAGATCATGTGTTGTTACGTGTTGCTCCATGGAAAGGAGTTACGAGATTTGGAAAGAGAGAAAGCTCAATCCTCGATTCATCGCCCATTTTTAATCCTCGATCGAGTAGGAACTGTGGCCTATAGACTCGCTTTTACCGCCAAGTATGTCTCGTGTTCATAATGTTTTTCATATATCTATGTTACGTAAATATGTGAAAGACCCGCACTATATTATCGAAAGTTAGAACCGATTTAAATAAATAAGATTTAACGTATGAAGAGGTTCCTCGTTAAAATCTTGGATAAGAAGGAACATGTTCTACGCCCAAGGTTATACCTCAAGTCAAAGTTTTATGGAGGAACCACGATGTTGAGGAAATGACCGGGAGTTAGAATCAAATGAAATCAAGGTATCCTTACCTCTTCGACATACCGTGTACGCACCCTAATTTCGAGGGTGAAATTTCATAAGAAGGGAGGTCAGAAGACCCCAACTTTTATAAATAAAGATGAATTTTCTATAAATATCATTTTTGAATATTATGGAATGAATTTGATATAATGTTATAGTTGTGGGTAATATTTATAAATTTTACAAAGTACGCAAGTTGTTATATAATATTCGATTGGTCTGGGAAATATTCGCTTTTAACAGGAAATATTCGTATAACTACAAGAAATCATCAGTGGACCCCACAACGTAATTATTGGCTTGATTGAGAAAACGACAAAATACTTTATGAAAAATAACGACGGAAGTTTTACCGTTAACTCGCTGAAACACCCGGTGTTAAAAGTACAAGAATACGCGCGGGTCGTGCATAAGAAGACACCAGATTGATTATCGATGCTTACGTGAGAAGTCACTCGCTTTTGTTCAATTATTGCTACAAAGAATTGTTGATAAGATCTCACGTTATTTGATTCAATTATTGTCAATATTTTATATATTATTAAATCAATAATTGAGATGACAAAGTTATTAATATTATTATTTGCAATATTAACGATGTCTGTAAGTTCTCACAAGGAGAGGTTTGGTCACCTAATCAAGCGCTACCAATAGGGAGAAAATCTTTATTGAAAGCCCCTCTTTCCTCGGAACGACCGGGTCGATTAATATTGTGAATTATAATAATGATGATAAATTTTGTTTTATTAGTATTATTAATGTAATAAAATGAAAAGATTTTTATATAAAAATGAATACTTTTATAAAGTTATCTCGCTTTTATTAGACTATAAATAGAATATATTATATTCTATTACGCATAGTATTTTGCATAGTAGAATCTTTTATATATAAAACATGTAATACTTTTTATAAAGTTATTTATTTTATTAGACTATAAATAGAATATATTATATTTTATTATTATATAGTGTTTTGAATAAGAAAATTTTTTATATAAAAAATAGAATACTTTTTATAAAGTTTTGTTTTATTTGATTATAAATAAAATATATTATATTTTATATCATATATGCATAGCATAGTATCTTTTCCATTCTTCTATAAATAGGATGCTTAGTTAGAATTGAAAATCACACCGTAAGTTCGTAGAATTCTCCTTCTATAATCTTGAAATGTATTTCTTTAGAGTTTTCGAAAGCTTTGAGCGTAGAAAAATAATATAAGTTTTCTTCAAGAATATCCTCGCCTACCAAATGTAATACTCTTCTTTTACTAGTAGGGATATTATTTGTTGTACTCGTAAGGGGCATTATTTCTTTCGCCTTCATGAAGAGAACTTCATTATTCCATTCTTTATCATTATGTTGAATAACATGTCTATGCCAAGTACCGCATACATGGTGAAATTCTTCTCGTTATTCCATTCTTTATTATTCTCGCTGGAACATCCTCGTCTGCGTGCGCTTACGCATGACCGTTCCGCTCTTTTTATTATTCGCGTTGAACATCCTCGCCTCGTGCGGCTTACGTATTACCCCGTTCCGCTTCTTTATTATTCTCGCTGGAACATCCTGCTCGTGCGGATTACGCATTTACCGTTCCATTCTTTATTATTCTCTTGGAATAACTCGTTCATGCAAGGCTTATCGCATGCATGGTGATTTCTTTTTTTTATTCCATTCTTTATTATTCTCGTTGAATAACTCGCTCATGTGGATTATCACATGCATGGTGAATGATCCTTTGTATTCATTCCTTATTAAATTGTGGGAAATGATCCGTCTAAGTGGATTACCGCATGGCGATTTAAAATCCATTTGCGCTTCATATATTCTCTTATACTCAATTGGTTAAAGCTTTGACTTCTATACTCCATGAAATTAGTGGAATATCCTTGATATTTACGCTTCATCCAAAGATCTTTTCATGAAAATATTATTCGAGAATTCTTGAATTTTACTCCACAAAGCAAAGATTATGTTGACAATTTGGGACGTTATTGAGTTCGTGATAAATTAACTTATAAATCTTTAAAATTTATTCTTGAACTTGTTTTATTAAATTGTCATCATCCTCATGTTTATAATATGTTGAAAGTCATCTGCGTGGCCTCGTAGTGTATGCGATGGACTTGGTATGATTATGACTGTGATTATTCTTGGTATAATCATGACCGTAATGTTACAAATGATGTGGTAAAAATTCTCATCGGTCGAGTGCATTGATGGACGCTTGTTGGCATGATCATGACCATTGATGAATACACGAATATCCTCGCCCGTAGTGCATGGATAATTTGTGGTCGTGATACTAATGAATATCCTCGGCAGAAAAGTGTGGGGATGATGTGAATTATTTATTAAGCTAAGTCTCAGTGATAAAAGTAATGAAAAACCTTTTAAATCATAGAAGATGGTATATTTTATTCTCTACTTGACTCTTCTAATAGATTGCTTGTTCCGTTGCAGTTAAACTTGATGTTTGTTATATTTTATCAGTTTAACACTGTTGAAGGTTAATGATAATTTATTTTGCATTATCTTAGTCATAATATTTCTTACTGGGCTAGTTGAGCTCACCCTTTTGCTTTCATATTTCTCTTCAGGAAATGAGAACGTAGCAAGGACTAGTCGGGGAACGGAGTGATGGTCCAGATGTAGCATTAGTAGTACTCACTATTCTATGAAATAGTGTGATAATAAATGTATTGAGGACTTATTTTGAGTTTGAATACTGTCTAGAAGACAATATTTGTATTAAAACTCACAACTTTCATGTCAGTATATTTAAGGTTGTATTTGTATTCTGTACCATGTATTTGGCGACTCAGAATAGGTGATGTATACCTATTTTGGGGGCGTCACATTATGTGTAACTATAAATACATTATGTGTATTGACTACCGATAATTAAACCATGTCACCATCAAGAATAGGTATCCTCTACCTCGCATTGATGACCTGTTCGACCAGTTGCAAGAAGCACAATTCTTTTCAAAGATCGATCTTCGCTCGATATCATCATTGAAGATTAAAAGCGATGTATTTCAAAGACCGCGCTTCCTAACTCTCGATGACGGAATTATGAATTCTTAGTCATGTCTTTTGGATTGACTAATGCTCCTCGCTGCTTTCATGGATATGATGAACTGTGTATTTAAGGAATATTTGGATCACTTTGTTGTTGTCTTTATTGATGACATCCTCATCTATTCCAAAAGCCGTGAAGATCATGAGCTCCATTTGATGTCGACATACTTGAAAGGCTTTGTGAAAACAAACTTTATGCCAAGTTGAAGAAATGCGAGTTACGGCTCGAGGAAGTAGCATTCCTTGGGCACGTGGTGTCAAAACATGGAGTATCCGTCGACCCTTGCGAAGATTGAAGCAATACAAAGTTGGAGCAACCAAAGTCGGTGGCCAAGTGCGTAAGCTTTCTTCGGGCTTAATGGTTATTATCGGAGATTCGTGGAAGGATTTTCTCGAATCGCTACTCTGCTAACTCAATTGACTCGGAAAGATACAAAATTTGTATGGAAGCGAGGAATGCGAGAAGAGTTTCCAAGAGCTCAAGAGGAGACTCATTTCGGCACTTGTTCGCAATACCATCCGCACGGATGGATTTGTTATATCTGATGATGCTTTAGGCAAAGGGTTGGGATGCGTTCTCATGCAACATGGGAAAGTCATAGCCTTTATGCCTCACGACAACTCAAAGAATATGAGAGGAATTATCCTACTCATGATCTAGAGTTGGCAGCAATCGTATTCGCTTTGAAAATTTGGAGACACTACTTGTATGGGGAGAAAGTGGAGATTTATATGGACCATAAAAAGCCTCAAATATTTCTTCACCCAAAAAGAAATCAACATGCGACAACGAACGACGTTGGCTTGAACTATTGAAAGATTACGATCACGCTATTCAATATCATCCCGGAAAAGCTTAACGTAAGAAAGTATTTGGCGATTGTGAAAGATCATATGCGAAATCACGAAAAGCGATATTGTTAATCTGAAGGCCCATTCAGTATGACTTGCAAAGAATGGAGGTAGAATTAAAGACTCAGGGGACCCACATGATGATGACGAATATCTGAGTAAAATCGACTTTAATCGATAAAGTTAAAATTTCGCTCAAGCTACTGGACCTAGAGTTGATACGTATGAAGAAGAAAGTGCAAGAAGGAGCTATTCCGTGGCGAGAATCGATGAAGAAGGAATACTTAGATTCAACTCGGACTTTGTGTTCTAACGATTCGACTTGAAGCATAGAATCATGATGGAGGCACACAACACCCCGCTTTAATCCATCCAGGAGTACCAAAATGTATCATGATATTCAACATAGATTTTGGTGGAACAATATGAATAGAGAGATCGCGAGTTTATCTCGAGGTGTTTAACTTGTCAACGTGTAAAGGCGAAGCATCAAGTGCCAAAGGGTCCATTACAACCACTGAGATTCCGAAATGGAAGTGGGAACACATTACTATGGATTTCAATTCATGTGTCTTCCCAAAGTTTCTCAAGGCATAAATGCGATTTGGGTTATTGTTGATAGATTAACCAAGTCCGCCCATTTCTTACCGACACGTGAGACTTATTCCCTTGAACGCCTTGCTTCGCATGTACGTGAATGAGATTAATGAGATTGCATGGCATGCCAAGATCCATAGTTTTGGATCGTGACCCAAGATTCACTTCACGATTTTGGGTTAGCTTGCGAAAGCTATGGGCACGGATTTACGATTCGATTCGCGCGATACCATCCTCAAACCAGACGGACAATCGTAGAGAGACTATTCAAACCCTCAAGATCTATTAAGACTTTGTGTCCTAGATTTTAAAGGAAGTTGGGATAAGTATTTGCTTACTTGGTGGAATTCTCCTACAACAACAGCTTATCGCCAAGTATAGTAATGGCTCCATTTGAGGCGTTGTATGGACGAAAGTGTCATTCTCCAAGATCTTTGGGGCGAGGTGGGAGAAGCAACGTTGTTGGGACCGAAATTAGTATACATGACTACAGAAAAAGATCCAAATGATTCGACAACGATATCTGAAGCGGCACAAGATCGACAAAAGAGTTATGCCGATCTTCATCGAAAAGACGTGGAATTTAATATTGGGGATCATGTATTGTTACGTGTGTTGCACCACGGAAGGGAGTTACAAGATTTGGGAAGAGAGAAAGCTCAATCCACGATTTATTGGTCCATTTGAGATTCTTGATCGAATAGAAATGTGGCCTATAGACTCGCGTTACCTCCAAGTATGTCTCGTGTTCATGATGTTTTCACATATCCATGCTTCGTAAATATGTGAAAGACCAACAATATTATTGCGTTAGAACCAAACGAGATAAATAAAGATTTAACGTATGAAGAAGTACTGTTAAGATCTTGGATAGAAAGAGAATGTCCTACACACCAAGGTTATACCACAAGTTAAGGTTTTATGGAGAAACCATGCTTTATTGAAGAAATGACCGGGAGTTGGAATCGAAAATGAAAGCGAGGTATCCTCACCTTTTCAAACACTGTGAGTATCGTATGTCAATTTCGAGGACGAAATTTCATAAGGAGGGAGGTTATAAGACCCCAACTTATTATAAATAAAATCAAATTTCCTCTAATTATATTTGTGAATAATAAGGTATTAATTTGATATAATTCTCTCTGTTATGGGTGAAATGTGCAAATTTTGCAAAATATGCAAGTGGTTATAAATAATCATTGTTGTCGGGGAATATTCGTGATGACGACGCAGTAGCGGTCATTTCAGTGGATCCCATAATGTAATAATCGTCTGATGAAAAAACGACAAGTTTGAGTTTTTATAAATAACGGCGTAGTTGTTACTGAATTAACATTGTTGGAATACCCGGTGGTTACTGATGTCTGCGTGGATGCGCAATGTATTGATGAATTATTGATCCTTTACGTAAAAGCGCAATACTTAATAATTGTTACGATAGTTCTTGCTCAATATTTTATTTTATTGATTCAATAATTGTTTGCGTTGATATTTTATATTATTGTTATTTCAATAATTGTCATTTTACTTGAGATTTCCCATTATCGATCAATAATTCATATTATTTGAATAATATTATTAGATAAAGATTATTGGCAATGTCTGAAAGTTCTGTCGAGGAGAGGTTTGGTCACCTAATCATGGCATGATAAGGAGAAATTCTTATTGAAAGCCCCTTTCCCGGGAACTACCGGTTGTCATAAATGTGATTCAGTAATATTATTTGTGAATAATTAATTATTGATTCATATGATAAGGAAATATTTATTTTATGTGGATATAAATGTTGGATATATTTATTGTGGTTAAAAATGAAGGAGTTAATGTTGAGGTGTTTTATCGAAGATTTTTGTTTGAAATGAAGGTATTAAAAAATTAAACCAAAGATTTTTGAGATATATTATGTGAGTTATAATTTTTAATCCGAATTGCTGATTGTTGTAATTTTGGATATGTTATATATATATATATATAAGTTGAGTATATGTCCACAAATTTTGAACCGTTAAAATGAACGTATGATTTGTTATGAATTTTAAGAGGTGACCGATTCTGTAAATTAGGTTTATAAATGATTTTGGTGGAAAATTCTAGAATTGAGTGGGCCCCACTTGTGGTTGGTGAAGAAATGTATTTAATTTATTTCAAATGTGGTGGGTGGGAATAATGTGAGTAAAAAGCCATCGTTCAGCAGTCAAGTCTCCGCTAACATTTTCCTATAAATAGAGGCTAAGTTAGAATTGAAAATCACACCGTAAACAAGTTTTCTCTTTCTCTCTAGATTATTGAGTGTATTTTGTGAGTATTTAGATACTTTGTGAGTTTCTATTCATCGGTGCAAGTTTCCTTCAACCTTATCTGGATATTTCGATCGTAATCTTGATATTTTTGAGGTAAGGGATGTTATTTTCTTCATATATTATATTATTTCTTCAATATCATTATCTTAAGTATTGATCCAATTTTTATCAAATTTGAAACTTTTTGTATCGGGGTTACTATTCACGATATCTGAAGACTATTCACGAATACTGACACTATTCAATTTAAAATGAAATTTTCTTCTTTTGTCCAAGATGTCTATTATGGTTACTATCTTTGATTGTATCCATGTTTTTGATCTTTATTTTGAATTCTCGCTTCAAAATTGGTATTTATGAAGTATTATTGATCTTGGATAAACCATTATACGAATCCCTAATATTTATCCTTCCGTTTCATTGGATTCGCTTTTCTTTAAA
Organism: Panax ginseng; assembly: GCA_020205605.1. Lineage (NCBI taxonomy): Eukaryota > Viridiplantae > Streptophyta > Magnoliopsida > Apiales > Araliaceae > Panax > Panax ginseng. The sequence continues at coordinate 127,376,115 of CM035138.1, read as the reverse complement.
ATATTTTCATCATCCTCACCCTAAATGATGATATTACTAAATATCTTCTACTGTAGTACAAAGATAAATGATTAATCGATGAATATCTTTGGCCCAGTCTGAATGAACAAGTGTTGAGATGAACATGACCAACCGGTGATATGAATGAATATCTTTGGCACAGAAGTGCAAAGATGAATATTTGATTAAAGATGTATATTGATTGTTGTTACGGGGATAAAATATTGATGATGGACTTTTAAATCTTAGAAGATAGTAGAACTCATTCTCTACTGACTCTTCTAATGGATTCTTCAAGTTACCGCGATTGTTGATCTAAAACTTGTTGGCTATTATATTTTATCGATTTTTCCTGTTGAAGACTAACGATAATTTGTTGTATATTATCTTAGTCATAATATTCTTTATCGGGCTAGTTGAGCTCACCTTTTTCCTTTTTGTTCCATTTTTCTCGGAGGTGAGAACATAACAGAACTAATCGGGTACTGGAGTGATGGTTCTAGAAAGATGTTTTAGCAGTCCTCACTATTTTTAAAAAATAGTGTTTGAATAATTGTAACGAGGACTTATTTGAGTGAGGATATTGTCTAGAAGACAATATTTGTATTTAAACTCACAGTATGTGTTGTCGTATTTTGCATGACAATTGTATTATTAAAGTTGTAGTTTGCTTTTTGTACCATGTATTTGGCGACTCAGAATGGGTGTTGTCACCTATTTTGGGGGCGTCACAAAAACATTGTGGTATTTTTTTCCACAACGTTTTTAAAAAAAAAACGTTGTAGATATATATGCAAAAACGTTATCTATTTAAAGCATCTGCTAATTTTTGAAAAACAAATCTACAACATTTTTTTCCTAAAAAACGTTGTGTATTGTGCTTAACTACAACGTTTTAAAAACGTTGTGTAAGGGTGTCAAATAGATGATACCCTTAACCACGACGTTTTTCTGACTGAAACCACAACGTTTTTTCCGCGTTGTCTATTTACTGTTTTGTAGTAGTGATATGGGAAATGATCCATAACATGTATTTACTATGGATGAAAAATAAACAAATAACATCTCCAACATACATTACATAAATTAAGAGTTGAGATTTAAAAATTAATTTCGTCATCCGCAACTTGAAGTAGTGGACACATAAAAAAAACTTTTCAAGTATAGCTGCACCCCGCTCATTTAGTGTGAAACTATCTCTTCCAATTTTGGTTGTTCTAATTTTAGGAGAAGACCAGAATCTAAATATGTTCTATTCGACAACCCTTGTCCATTTTCACTTTCTACATAATAATTCTCATAGATATCTTGTTCATCCTCAGTTAAATGCTCGTCAATCACTTCACCAATTTCCTTCTTCAGTTCTTTACATTAAACTCCTTGATGTCTTTGTGGCTCATAGTGCCTTAAATTTGTGAGCTTAAATCTTCTCTTGAACTGGCCTCGGGATATTCACATATGCATGATGATGGATTTTCATGAAACTAGCCCCTTCGAGGCCTTACCTCATTTGGCTCACCCATGAAGCCAATCTGGAAAGTTCAATCTATTGAGACAAATTCTTCCTATGTCATTGTGACGCCCCCAAAATTAGGTATACATCACCTATCTTGGGTCGTCAGATACATGGTATAAAATTCAAATACAACTTACTAATACAACTGTCGTGTACAATACGACAAAACATAACTGTGAGTTTGAATACAATTATTGTCTACTAGAGATTATACAAACTCAAAAGGAGTCCTCATTACAATTATTAAAACACTATTTCACAGAATATTGAGGACTACTAATGCTATCCTCTGGACCGTCACTCCGTTCCCCGACTAGTCCCTGCTATGTTCTCATTTCCTGAAGAGAACAGTGAAAGAAAGAGTGAGCTCAACTAGCCCAGTAAGAATTATTATGACTAAGATAATGCAGAATAAATTATCGTTAGCCTTTAACACTGTTAAACTGATAAAATATAACAACATCTAGTTTAACTGCAGCGGAACAAGCAATCCATTAAAAGAGTCAAGTAGAGAATAAAATCTACTATCTTTTATGATTTAAAAGGTTTTTCATGACTTTTATCGCTGGAACTCAGCTTAATAAATAATCTACATCATCGAATCACCCATGCACTATGGCCAAGGATATTCTTTAGTATCACGACCACAAATTATCCATGCACTACAGCCAATGACATTCGTGTATTCATTAATGGTCATGATCATGCCAACAATCGTCCATCAATGCACTACTACTAACTAATGATAACTTTTACCACATCATTTGTAACATTACGGTCCATGATTACAATCAATAATCCTCTCGTCATAATCATACCAAGTCCATCTACGCACTACAAAATACATATGACTTTCAACATAATATAAACATGAGGATGATGACAATGATATAAGCATTCAATAAAATAAGTTCAAGAATTAATTTATCCAGAACTAATAATGTCCAAATTGTCAACATGATATTTGCTTTGTAGAGTAAAAATTCAAGAACGATCGTAAGAATATTTCCATGAAAAGATATCGGATGAAGCCGCAAATATCAAGGATATTCTACTAATTTCATGGAGTATAGAAGTCAAAATTTTAACCAACCGAGTATAATAAAGAATGGAATAACAAAAGAAATCACCACGCACGCGATTGCGAGATATAGGCAGGTTATTCCAATGAATAATAATAATAATCTAACCAGTCGTGTAAAACACACAGATAGATTTCTAGCTTGAATGAATTAAGTGAAAAAATAATGAAGCACTAGGCCTCTATTTATAGAAGATTTCTAGCTTAGCACTTGAAATGTGAAAAGGCAAGTGGCTCGACGACCGTGATGTGAAAAGAAAAGTGGTTTGACGCACAGAATGTGAAATGACAATTGGTTCGACGCTTGTAATATGAAATGGCAAGTGGTTTGACGTCTAGTAAAGGTAATTACTAATGATGAAGGTAATTACTATTGACGAAGGTAATTACTATTGTCGAAGGTAATTACTATTGACGAAGAGACTCTTAGATGATGACATATGCCCCCCCCCATAAAATAACCAAACTTACCACAAACGTCTCATAATAAACTCTTTATATACATTAAGGATTGAATAAATATTCCCACAAATTATTTTATTTTTAATCAACACATATTTAATCTTTCAACAATTATTAATCATTTATAACTTGTCGTCTCAATTATTGATTTAATAATATAACATATTATATGAGATGATCTTTGTGACAATAATTGAATCAATAATATAAGAGATATGATCAAAGAATTTCCTCGTAAATAATAATTGAGTATAAATTGAGTGACTTCTCACGTAAGCATCAATAATCAATACCGGGTGCTACTACGCAACTAATGCCAGACATCGTATTCACTTTTACTACCGGGTAGTTCAACAGGTTTTAACGGTAACACCTCCGTAGTTATTTTTATAAAGTATTTTTGTCGTTTTCTCAATCCGGACAATAATTCCGTTATGAGGTCCACCAATGATTGTGCTGCCGTATTTAATATTTCCCCACAAAAAGAATATTCCCAGGCAAGCGAATATTTTATAACAACTTGCTTACTTTTGCAAAATTTATAAATATTACCCACAACTATAACATTATATCAAATTTACTCCATAATATTCAAAAATAATATTTATAGAAAATTCATTTTTATTTATAAAAGTTAGGTTCTTACAGTCATGCTATCTCGATTCATGAACAACTGATAACATTCTTATCATCAATTTCTTTGGGTCTGTTGTTATAGTCCATTGACAGTAGATCTGATCATATTAGATTTGGAATAATTCTTCTTAATTTTTCTTTCGCTAGTTCAACTAGCGGATATATAAATTCCCCCAATTTGGTCCGAATTTTTTTTTATGTATCTGCTACTTTAAGTAGCGGATGACGAAATTGATTTTTAAATCTCAGCCCTTAATTTATGTAATGTATGGTGTCCATTTTTCATCCAAAGCAAATACATGTTATGAATGATTTCTCTCTCTCTCTCTCTCTCTCTCTCTTTCTCTCTCTCTCTCTCTCTATATATATATATCTATCTAACAAAATACAACTGATTTTGAATTTCCCGCTCACCCTAATAAATTATCTGGGCCGTCTAAAATTTGGAATAAATCTCACCGTCCATGTTGTGCCGAAAGCACGGAACAAAGCTAGTGTGTGTGTGTGTGTGTGTATATATATATATATATATATATATATATATATTAAGGGTAATATAGTCTCTTTAATATAAAAATATGTGCAACAATACGTTAAGAGTATGCATATATTAATACCATTTATATAATATATTAATACTACCTAAGTCCCGTGTCTCCGGCACTGTATGGACGGTGAAATTTATCTCAAACTTTAAACGGTTCAGATAATTTATTGAGTGAGCGAAAAATTCAAAATTATTTATATTTTATTATATAGATATAAAAGCTTAAACCTAAAACCATTACGTTAGAGCCCATTTTAAAAACTAATACATATTTCTAAATTAATTAAATAGTCATTATTTTCGTGTACAATCAAACGATTCTAACCTATTCCAATCAAAACAATCTATAGTAAATATTTTCAAAATATTTTAAAAATTTTCAAAATATTTTAAACAATCTAGACGTTTAAGCCTCCCTAAAGAGTCTAATATTTTCAAAATATTTTTATTAAATGTATATATTTTATATGAGTCATTAATGTATCTAAATATCTAAAGAAATCTAATAGTAATTAAAAACTATTACATTATATATTTACTAAAATATCTAAAACTAATTAAACACCACAATCTAATTTATTTTACTAAATACAAATCTAAAAATTACCAAACACTATAATATAATGTAATAACTAAACAAATTTAAATGTAATTTAGCACTCAAATATACAATGTTTGCTAAAAAATCTAATACTTCCTTCTATTTTTAAATTAGAGATACATTTTAATTTTTTTAAATTAATTCAAAAATTTTAAAATTTAAAATCGATGTGAAGTTATTTAATTTTAATATAAATAAATATAACAATTATCAATTGTAAACTAACTATAAAATACTATTAATTATCATCTTTGTTGTTTATAAAAATTATATCAATTTTAAATTTTAAAATTTCGAAATTGACTTTAAAAATTCAAAATATATTTTTAATTTTGAAATAAATATACTAAAAATTAAAAATTAAACAATGTAATAGATTATTCTTTAATTTTTTTATATATACATATCGTAAAATTTTAGAATTCGATTATTATCATAAAATTAATTTCATAATAAATTAATTAATTAATTAATAATATTATCATACAAAGACAAATCACCTTTCAATTTACGTGTTCGATTAATTGTCGGCTCCCAAATTTTTTGATTCTTAACTTGGAACTCGGTATACATGTATGGGATATGGTAGACCTTTTCTGGGAGAGACCCAAACAGCCTCTCACATTTCGTTAGTGGGACCACTTACAGCCGGTTTGCCCAATCAAAGACTTTTCGTCTCTCAAAATTAATGTTTTCATCACCCTTGTAGTATGTAATCACATGAATGACACCGCTGATTGGATACTATCACACTCCTCGTCATATATAATGACGTGGTATAATCGTACTTTTGTTCCCTGAAGGGTGAATTAATCGTCCCACTCACCATAAAGGAAAACCAAATAGGATTAATTTTCCAACAGAAGGATCTAGAAACCCTAACGGAGACCTATATAATCGCGCTTCCTCAGTTCTTCTCACCTCCACTTTGAACTCATCAGCCTCTTTTGCTCTCTACAAACCCTAGATCTCTACTCTTCGATCATCTCTTGGGTGAGAGAAATTAAGGGCTTATCGATAATGGCGGATACAGAGACATTTGCCTTCCAAGCTGAGATCAACCAGCTCTTGAGTTTGATCATCAACACCTTCTACAGCAACAAGGAGATCTTTCTCCGTGAGCTTATCAGCAACTGTTCTGATGTGAGTTTTACGCTTTTTATCTGAAGTTGTCTCTGTTATAATATTTGGATGAATGCTTTTCTGAAGTAGATCGATTATGTTTTATGTTCGGTTTACCTTGAATTATCAAATTCAATACGTTGCTGTATTTGTTTAGTATTGGAGTCATTGATTCAATACGTTGCTGTATTTGTTTAGTATTGGAGTCACTGATATGTATAGCTAGGTTTAATTTATTAGATGTCTGAATTTGTTATTATGATGTATTTTATATTTTCCAAGAAAAATTTGTAGTCTTCATTGTATACACTGATTAGGTTCGAACAGAGAAACTTAGCTATTGGTCTTTTACATATTAGTTAACATGTACTAGGAATTAGGCGTCTGATGTTTTTGTTTTTTAATTTAAAATTTATTCAATCATAGGAATTAGGCATCTGTTAATTAATTTTTTTTTATAACATTACCTGGTCAATTAGTGAACTTTGTGATCATATCTAAGGATGGTCTTTATGGTTAATTCCAGTGTTTTAAGTTGTTTTGGATTCTCTGTTTTTAAAGATTAATTTATCATTACTTTGCTTTACTGAGAATCAGATTTTATGACCCAAAGCTATGTTATTATTCAGAAATCGTCTTATGCTGTGCATAATTTGGTATAGCGATCACTTGTGTTTTTTTTTGAAGTATATTTATTTCAGATAATTCATGTTTTGAGGGTCTTGTTTGACTTTTAAATGTAATAATAATTTCAGTTGGGAGTATTGGATGGGTGGTTTATTTTGTTGGCAGTGATAATTATGCTGTGTGTACTGTATATTGAGCAGTTTCCTTTAAGCAATGCTAATACTCGTTAATGTTTTTACTTTGAACACGTGGTCTGGTAATTTTTATTCTGGAAATTAATATTTTATTGAATCTTGTCAGGCTTTAGATAAGATTCGCTTTGAGAGTTTGACTGATAAGAGCAAGCTAGATTCCCAACCAGAGCTCTTCATCCACATTATTCCCGACAAAACCAACAATACCTTGACCATTGTTGATAGTGGAATTGGCATGACCAAGGCTGGTAAGTAGTGACATTAAACAGTTTAGAGCTTAAAAAGTCAGTTTTTTTGTGTGGAATTGTATCGCTTATGAGTCATTTTTAAATTTGCAGATTTGGTAAACAATTTGGGTACCATTGCAAGGTCTGGCACTAAAGAGTTCATGGAAGCTCTTGCTGCTGGAGCTGATGTCAGCATGATTGGACAGTTTGGTGTTGGTTTCTATTCTGCTTACTTGGTTGCTGAGAAAGTCATTGTAACCACAAAACACAATGATGACGAACAGTATGTATGGGAGTCTCAAGCTGGTGGGTCTTTCACAGTTACCAGAGATACTTCTGGTGAGGTACTTGGCAGGGGTACTAAAATTGTTCTCCATCTCAAAGAGGACCAGCTAGAATACCTTGAGGAACGCAGGCTCAAGGATCTGGTCAAGAAGCATTCAGAGTTTATCAGCTACCCAATCTCTTTGTGGATTGAGAAAACAACTGAAAAAGAAATTTCAGACGATGAGGATGAAGAAGAGAAGAAGGACGAGGAAGGAAAGGTAGAGGAAGTTGATGAAGAGAAGGAGAAGGAAGAGAAGAAAAAGAAGAAGATTAAGGAAGTGTCTCATGAGTGGTCCTTGGTAAACAAGCAAAAGCCCATTTGGATGAGGAAGCCAGAGGAGATCACCAAGGAGGAGTATGCTGCTTTCTACAAGAGCCTTACAAACGATTGGGAAGAGCACTTGAATGTGAAGCACTTCTCTGTTGAGGGACAGCTGGAGTTCAAGGCTATTCTATTTGTTCCTAAGAGGGCACCCTTTGACCTCTTTGATACAAGGAAGAAGCCTAACAACATTAAGCTTTATGTCCGCCGTGTGTTTATCATGGACAACTGCGAGGAGTTGATCCCTGAATACTTGGGCTTTGTGAAGGGTATTGTGGATTCTGAGGATCTTCCTCTCAATATTTCTAGGGAGACGTTGCAGCAAAACAAGATCCTCAAGGTCATCCGCAAGAACTTGGTTAAGAAGTGCATTGAGCTTTTCTTTGAGATTGCTGAGAACAAGGAGGATTACAACAAATTCTATGAGGCTTTCTCAAAGAACCTCAAGCTTGGTATCCATGAGGACTCCCAGAACAAGACCAAGATTGCTGAATTGCTCAGATACCACTCCACAAAGAGTGGGGACGAGATGACTAGCTTGAAGGATTATGTGACAAGGATGAAGGATGGTCAGAGTGACATCTATTACATAACTGGAGAGAGCAAGAAGGCCGTTGAGAACTCTCCCTTCCTTGAGAGGCTGAGGAAGAAGGGGTATGAGGTCCTCTTCATGGTTGATGCCATTGATGAGTATGCTGTTGGTCAGCTGAAGGAATTTGAGGGCAAGAAATTAGTGTCTGCTACAAAGGAAGGCCTCAAGCTTGAGGAGAGTGAAGATGAGAAGAAGAAAAAGGAGGAACTTAAGGAGAAATTTGAGGGTCTGTGCAAGGTTGTCAAGGATGTCTTGGGTGATAGAGTTGAGAAGGTTATCGTGTCTGACCGTGTTGTGGACTCACCTTGTTGTTTGGTGACCGGCGAATATGGCTGGACAGCCAACATGGAAAGGATCATGAAGGCTCAGGCTTTGAGGGATTCGAGCATGGCTGGATACATGTCAAGCAAGAAGACAATGGAGATCAACCCTGAGAACCCAATAATGGAGGAGCTCAGAAAGAGGGCTGATGCAGACAAGAATGACAAGTCTGTGAAGGACCTTGTTCTGTTGCTGTTTGAGACTGCATTGCTTACCTCTGGTTTCAGCCTGGACGAGCCCAACACCTTCGGTAACAGGATCCACAGGATGTTGAAGCTTGGTCTGAGCATTGATGATGATGCTGGTGAAGTTGAATCGGACATGCCCCCGTTGGAGGAAGCTGATGCTGATGCTGATGCTGAGGGCAGCAAGATGGAAGAAGTCGATTAAGTTATTTTTTTTACCCCCTGCACTAGTTCATTTTTAGCTATCTCTTCTCTATAATATCTTACTATGCTTCTTTTTTGGTTTGCTTGAGAATGATGCCGGACAAATTATGGTGATTTAAACTGATATTTTGGTAATGCTAGTTAAATTTTCGGATGGTTTGTTATGGTATGATGATGGGAGCTGCTCTGATTTATATTTTCTTGGCTATTGATGTTTATTAGTAACTTAATTATCTGGACCTTGCAAAGCTGATAGAAATTTTAGTTTGTCAATAAATTTGGTTGGGTTCATTTAAGAAGTTTGCTACCATGATGATAGCTGGTGTTAAGGTCCAGAAACTTGAATTTTTGCTGTGCTGAAGTTCATAGGTTCAGCATGTTGTAGATAATTAACCTTCCTGCTGCTGGTGTTAAACTTGATTCTTTACACCCATAATATTAGTCAAAATCAAATAAATAAAATAAAATAAAGCATTCAAAATAAAAGTACTACAATAAAAATAATTTTTTAAATTTTATTTTAATCATGAATATTTGTATAAATTTAAATAAATTATATAAATTACACATAATTATATAATTTTCTTTTAATTTAAATAACTCATTAAATTCATTAATTTAATTAACCTCTCTTCGAGATAAAATTAAAATTAGTAATAAAACATATAAATGTCTGACACGTTATCGTATTAAGATATATTACATATATTATTAAAATAAAAAAAAATTAGATAAATTTTGAATTTGAGTAATGTCTTTAACATTATTTATAAGTATTTTATAATAAGCATAAATTAAAATTTAAAATTTATAAAAATAAATTCAAACTTCAAAAATATAACTAAAATTTTGAAAATTAATTATTATTTTTATTTTTGAAAACTAATATAATTATTATTTATATTATGAAATCATTAAATAAATATTAAATATATTAACAAATATTTAAACTAATTAAAAATATATTAAAAAACAAATAAAGTAATTAAATAAAATATATTAATTAAAGTAATTAATAATAAAATATATTAATGTGTAATTTTTACAAATATATTTATATAAAATTAATAAATTCATATCTTTTAAATTTTTATTCAACTATCAAAACTCTAATTTCAAGTTGATAATTAGGAAAATCCTTTCATATCTACTCCAGCCATGGTGGCTAGTTCAGATCTAGATCTGAAAAAAGGCCTCTCCACGGTGGTTTGGTGGTCGGATTCCATGGTCGCCGGATTTCATATCTGCTCCAGACACATGCGCCATGGTCGCCGGATTCCATAGTGGTTTGGTTTGTTACTTCTGATTTCAAGTGCTTTGATGGCGTTAATCAAATTGGATTTGACCAGATCTGGCATTAGCAACAGAGGAGGAGGTGGTGTCGGAGGTATCGGTGGTGGCGGCGACGGTAGATGGGAACGGTGGCGGGGGAACGCAGAAAGACGAACTTGGGAATTGGGGCCTTTATGAGGGAAGATTAATGAGTCTACATAGGAAGTTTGTAAATCATTCGGTGGTGGCGGTAGATGGGAACGGTGGTGGTAGATGGGAACGATTGCTGTCTATTGGATTATTATCACGAATTCATTATGTCAAATTAGAGGATGCATTTATTTTCTAATATGTAAGGCAATTATTGTTGTTATGTTCAATGGGTGAACTTGGAATTAAGGGTGGTTATTGGAACTGGGTTCGGTGGTGGTGGTGAATAATAATAATAATAATAATAATAATAATAATAATAATAATAATAATAATAATAATAATAATAATCCCTCAAGTTTAAAATATTAGATAATTTTATATTTTTAGAGTGAAATTAAATTTTTTAAAAAATATGAATTAATTAATTTATATAAATACATTTGTAAAAATTATTCATTAATTTATTTTATTATTAATTAATTAATTTAATTATTTGTTATGTATATTAATTTGATTTATATTTTGTTAATTTATATAAATACATTTATAAAAATTATTCATTCATTAATTTATTTTATTATTAATTAATTAGTTTAATTTAATTATTTGTTATGTATATTAAATTAATTTATATTTTGTTTAATTATTTGTTATAGAATTGAGTATAATTTATTTTAATTAGTTATCCAACTCAGCTTCTCTCATCTGCCACGTATTGCCACGTCATTTTTCTGTCAAATAATTAACGGACATAGACGATAAAATCACTTTTTGTAAATAATATATAGTTCAATGAGTTGACCGTAAAAAAATTCAGTCCAATGATGCATTTATAAACCGAGGTCGAGTAGAGTGGGGAAAAGTATATTTAACCCTTATATTAATTGTTAAAAAAGTCAACAAAGATCTTATATTTTAGATAAAATGATTACTATATTAAATAATATTAAAATATTTTGACCATGTAACAACCTAATTTGAAATAAAAGGTTAAAGTTGAATTATTAGATCATACCAAGTCTATTACAAGAAAATGTCCTATTTCATAATTTTAATATTTCATACAAAAAGTAATTTTCTACTAACAGTAATATAAAATAACAATTTTGATTTTAAAATTGTTCATAGTCGTTTTCCTATCAAGTAATTATTACTAAACTAACAATTTATAATTTTCAACAAATAACAAAATTAACAAATTTCTTACTTTTAAAAATAAACATAAAACAAAATACCTCCTTAATACTTACAAATATAATAAATAAGATTTTTTTATGGGAGAAAAAAATTTATAAAATGATATTAAACTATTTGTTATCTCCATTTATACCATTGGTTCTATTTGGAACTCTTAACGCTACTTGTGACGCCCCCAAAACAGGCAAACAGGTATACATCACCCATCTTGAGTCGCCAGATACAAGGTACTGAATACAAATACAACTTAATTATACAACGATGTAAAATAAAATACGACAAAACATAAAGCTATGAGTTTTAATACAAATATTGTCATCTGTATAATATCCACACTCAATGGAGTCCTCATTACATTTATTATCACACTATTTCACACGAATAGTGAGGACTACTATTGCACCATCTAGGATCATCACTCGTTCTCCGACTAGTCCCACCACGTTCTCATTTCTTGAAGAGAACAAAGAAAAGAAAGGGTGAACTCAACTAGCCCAATAGAAGAAATATTATGACTAAGATAATGCGAATAAATTATCATTAGCCTTCAAATCTGTTAAACCGATAAAATATAATAAACATCAAGTTTAATCGCAGAATCTTAACAAACAATCCATTGTAAGAGTCAAGTAGAGAATAAAATCTACTATCTTCTATGATTTAAAAGGTTTTTCATCACTTTTATCACGAGACTCACTTAATAAATAAAATAGAATCATCCCCGCCCCACTACCAAGGATATTCATGTAATCATCAATGGTCATGACTATACCAAATAATCTCTCGGTCATAATCATACCAACAACAATCGTCCACCAATGAACTACAAACCAATGAGGACTTTTACCACATCATTCGTCACATTACGGGCCATGATTATACCGAATAATCCTTGGTCATAATTGTAGACACTCAAAATTTTCTCATACATCATTCACATTAACATCAGCAGGAGGATGATTCGTCTTTAAGAGGAACCCCGAAAGACAATCCAAGCCTGCACTTGATACTACACGGAAGTTCAAAGATCAAACCCCGGATCGCAATGCAGGAGTAACCAAATTCAACCTCTGAGATAACCCCAGGCTCGCAGACATAATACTCGAACTCACATCGAGAGAAGACCGATTAATCTCTTGAGATGACCCCGAGGTATCCAAATTTCGATCCCAAACATGGAATAGCCACCAACCTCGGTGATAGCCCCAAGGAATGCAATTTCGCCGATAACCCCTAAAATGCTTGTTTCAAATGTAACCAGCTTCAATCTCTTGGCCACAACAACGAGATGACTGCATCAACCCGACAATAACATCGGGAAGACAGGCACACCTCAAAGGTGACAATGAGGACCTTCAACAATTACAAAGAATCTCGGCAATCAAGTCGAGCAACGTCTGCTATCACCCAATCCGGCGATAACACCGGTGAGGGGCAACATCGTCATCTCGTCAAAACGATGCCACATCACGCCTCCACGTAATAATGTCCCACAAGACTAACCAACCCGAGTGACTATTATGCGTGAGAACGAATGAAAGTTGAAGTCAAGACCGGAGGGCATCGTCCCATCTTCAATGACTCCGAACAAACTCTAATCCCATGCCATCGTACAACTCTCGACAACGGCGGTCCAAAATAGGTCCTGTATACCTCAAACGGATGTCCGGATTGCACTTCTAAAAGTTCAAGTGGACATTATAATGCCTGAGTGCACGTACTTCGAGACGATCCGACCTAAAAAACCTGGGCCAACCCGGGTTGCCTCTGGTACACCTGCGGCTCAGCCGCAGGTACACCTGCGGCTAATATGCCTATAAATAGAGGGCTTGGGGTGCTGATTTTTAAGAGAAAAAAGACGGAGAAACCCTGCACATTTCGCTCCACACACGCCCATACAGTGTATTTTCACCTTTTAAACACCTGTGAGCTCATATATAGCCTCTTTTGTACCCACAAAAGCCAGTGTTTACCCACTTTAAAGATATAGAAGCCTTCTTTATCACCAAACCGTAGTTTTCTCTCACACTTTAGAGTCTTTCTCTTCATCTTTGCACACACCCTTTTACACGCTGAGAGTCGTGTTGCTTGCTTTTGCCCGGACTTCGGTCCATGGCTTCGTTTCAGTCTATATATATATATTATATATATTTACATATATATTGACTAACATTATCGAAGTTATGCCTCGATTGAGCCTGAACTTCTATTCCCTGAGCGTTTATTTGCTTTAATATATATATATATATATATATATATATATATATATATATTTACATTTATATATATTAATCGTGTGTCGAACTTTGTTCGATGAGCCTGAACTTTGGCCTCAGTGCGTTTTCTCGCTTTAATATATATATACTTATATATATTAACTGCTATTTTAACTGCATTCGATGAGCCCTAATTTTACATCCTAGTGCGTTTATTTTTATATATATATATATATATATATATATATATATATATATATATATATATATATATATAAAAAATGTTGTTTGACTCGCTCATGAGCCTCGATTTTATATCCAAAAGCGTTATTCGCTTTTATATATATATATACTTATATATATTTAATCGTAGTCGAACTCGCTCGATGAGCCCGATTTCACATCCTATGCGTTTATTTTATATATATATATATATATATATATATATATATATATATATATATATTGTCCCACCTCGAGTTTACTTAAGTGGTGGTTGATCGCTTTATGTTTTCTTTACATTTCGTCCCGCCTTGAGTTTCCTTCGTGGCGGTTGACCGTATTTACGCTTTTATTTACATTTCGTCCTCGCTTTGAGTTTCCTCGTATGCGGTTGATAGCTTTTAATGACTTTTATTTACATTTTGATCCCCATGGAAGTGCTTCGTGGTTGGTGATCCCGTTCAGATATATATATTTACAGCTTTTATATATATACATGCTTACTACTTTCATATAAACTGCAGTATCTTGTGCGCCTAGGAATCATGTGATCACATATTCATCCCATTGAATCTAGATTCGGTTCCCGTGATGGACATTTTTCAGCTGTAAGCAGCTTGTAAATTATTCTGCGGTGTCTGAATTTTCTCAGATGGTTTCTATACCCACAAGGAAGTCGGCACTATTTTTGTATATTATTTCCGTACGGATGCCTCGCATCCGTCAAATAAAATCAATCAAGTCGATCACTTAATAAAATGGGAGTGTAAAAGGTCTCAATTCCTATTGAGCATCAGGGTTTGAAAACCTCTTTTATAAAACATCACTGCCATATCTTGCTAAAAATTAAATTTTTACATAAATTCAAACCCTGTGTATATAGGTTCGAACGAGGCCTCGCACAACTTCCATATAACAACACATTGACCCCCACACACACACACTCAGATTATAGTTTCTTGAAAAGAGGCGGTCACCGTAGTAATGACGGATGTCTGGGTGCCTAACACCTTCCCCGCATAATCAAGTCCCTGACCCTAATAAATCTTGGTTTCACCGACCCGCTTAGCAAAGTCACATCACCGGGTCAATATGCAAACCTTTTCTACGGTTGTGTTGGTACAACCATTTAAAAAACCAATCTGGCGACTCTTAATAAATCCATCGTCGACATTATACACGCTTTACCTTTTTCACTTATTTTTTCAAACAAATCTCACTTAAAATGAGAACACCAAAGAACAAGTAAGGGAAAGGGACATCCAAAAATCTTGACGTCGACGATGTGGCGACTCACTGGGACTCCAATAAGAGGACTTAAGCCGCTATTTCAAACTTTTTCAAAACTATTATCTCGCCAGTGTGAATGTTGCATTTACATTTGATAAATGTGTACGAATGCATTTCCTTATCAGACTTAGTGCTTCGCACCATAATCGCCATGATGCTAGTGCTTCGCACCATAACCGCTTGTGATATTAGTGTTTCGCACCATATCTCGCTCAGATATTAGTGCTTCGCACATGTCATCATTTTCATGCGGTGAGACGCGATGTATGTGAATGTATGTTGTGTGGTCCCTCCACCAGAGGCTATCCCGTCTTGTTTGATTATCGGACTCGTGAGAAGCTCGATTCTCCGAGGCTCGTGAAAGGCACCACCCAAATTCGCTCCAATTGAAAGACCGGATTAACTTCCGCCTAGTAGATTGCGCGATGATTTGGGAACCTTCATGCTAAAGCCATGCGAGAGTAACCTAAGATAGGTTAGCCTCCGATAAACCCAAAACGGAGGAAAGTCTCTTCATGCTCTCATTTCAATTACTTGTATACACAATTACTTGTAATTTCATTCCATATATATCTCCATATAATGAGAAATATGAAGAAATGTGTACACATACATGCTACAAAACAAATGACACATCCGTTATGCAGATAAAATTCCTAAAATGGACACATCACATAAAGATGTTATTATATACATCCCCTAAAGACTAAACTATGCCACTTTTTCGTAGGAATCAATCGCACCTACTACCCGCTCAAAGTCCAAAAGGCAACAGCCTACAAATAATCATGTCGTCATCCGATTGCATCAACTTAATCCAGCTTCGCAAAGAATTCGACGGATTAAGCAAACAAATTACAGATTTGGTGTTTCTACTCAAAGAATTACACCACCTACACAGGTCGAAAATACCATACATACCGAGCCCCCCCACACAAGGAGGAATCCAGGTCATTACCATACCTGAACCACAGTTGGATACAACCAACAAAACTCTTGATGATGCCTATCCTAGTGGAGATCTAGACACTGGTGACATCAAAAAGAAAGTCCTCCAAATGGAAGAGACCCTTCGCTCTATCAAAGGAATTGGAACACACGGTAGTGTTTCATATGTCGATCTGTGTATTTTTCATGGTGTTCATTATCCGTAAAAATTTAAAACTCCGATTTTGAAAAATATGACCAAGTTAGAGATCCTTACACACACATTAAAAGTGTTTATTGGAGAACTTGGATCCTATGCAGAGGATGAAAAACTCAAAATGCAATTGTTCCAAAAGAGTCTAACTGGAGAAGCCCGTTCGTGGTATACAAGATTAGGCAACTCCAAAATACATAGCTGGGAAGAGATAACACATGTTTTCCTCACTCAATACAAATTTTCAAACTCGAGATGGCTCCTGACGCAGATCAAATTACCAAGATCAAGAAACAGTTTAACGAGTCTTTCGAGAGTATGCCCAGAGGGTGGAGACGCTCGGTCGCCCAAGTTAGTCCCGCCATGACAGAGTCGTAAATGGTCATGACTTTCACAGACATACAAGAGGCTCCCTTCTATGAGAGAGTTTTAGCTTTAAGATCGGCAAAACCATTTTCCTGAAATGGTCAAACATGGGGAGATTTAATCGAGATGGGATTGAAGTCAAGAAAGATTCAAGACCTAAATGCACTCAAAGTTGTTCACGATCACATCCAATCTAGAAATTATGGGAACAACCCCAGTAGGGTCCATAAAAAGAAAGAGAAGATGTTTCCGACATTACTACAGGGCAAAAGGCGATGTAACATGCCTATTCAAAGGAGAAACTACACTCCCTTTCCAAACAAATCCTATAAACCCTCCAAGACCGAAAGGTGGAGAAGTCAAACGCCTCGAGTGTTTATACCCTTAGGGGATACCGAGAATATTCTTAATCTTCCCGACAACACGTAAGAAAATTACGATCTTCTTCCACTAGCCACCCCTTCTAATGGATGGGGTTTCAATGTCATAGAAATGTGCTTATCATGCCGGGGCACTGGACATGATACTGTGATTGTTGGGCCTTGAAACACAAGATCCAGACTCGATAGACAACGGGAGATCGTGGTCACCAAACCGGATCACCTCATGTTCAAGACAACCTCTTCCCCAACACAAAGAAGAAGATGTCAATATGATTAATTGAGCAAAGGATGATGAGTTCCAATTTCAGCTATGATTCCTCCCAGACCATCAAAGACGGTGATGACAGATGGGATTATGCCAAGTTCCAATTCACAATGGAATGGAAGATGAAAGCTCTCTGCAAATAAATTGAATAATTGGTGGAACTGGTGACTTATCAGCATCAAGTGACTCGTCAGTTAATCAGCTAGGAGCATGCCAGTCTCCTACCCATTGTCATGAATATTCCCTCGTCACTTTCAGAAAATGAAATGCTGCAAGACTAAGTGACGAAGAGAGCAAATGCCAAAGTCCGTCGAGATTTCGCCAACAAAAGGGAATTCACCTATCTGGGCCAACCTATGAAGGAAATCCTTCATATGTTAATCAATGAAGGAAGGATCGCCCCTTCACCTTCAATCAACCCCTGCTCAGGATTGCAACTCTCGATGGAGTATGTCAATATCACTCCCAGTCTCGTGGTCACAGCACAGAAGAATGCTGGGCACTCCGTCACCTTATTCAAAACCTAATCGATAGTGGTGTCCTGCGCCTAGCAGATAACGATATGGTGTTACATGAAAATGAGGATGCAGGCCCTACTAAGTGGAAAAGCGTAGCAGCAATCATATCCACTGAAACTGATGGGATTAATACATTGCTCACAATGCCAACAATTCAACTCAAGGGAGGAAACAATCCTTTGAAAGTGGCCGCTCCCGAGCCAATCAACTTGCCGTGCAAAGCACAATATCCTATTGTTAGCTTGCACACAATTTCGTGGAATTATGGAGAAGGTGAAAGATCCACCTCACATACAACTGCTGCAGTGTCGAAGGAAAATCCACTGTATCTTCCCTAACGGATGATAAAACCTACCATCAAATCAAAAGGGAAAATACCCATGGAGAAGATTGAAAAATTCCTCCGCACTATGGGTCATAACGAAGCCACGGTGGTTTTAAGCTTGAAAGAAGCTCCACAATAAATATCAATTTTGGACTTGGTCCTCACTTCCGAGAATCACCGGAAGGTCTTGTTAAAGGTTTTAGAAGAAGCCTATCTTCCGACATCAGTGGATACGAAAAAGTTTCAACACCTGGTCGATCACATATTCAACAACAATGTGATATCCTTCACTGATGATGACATACCATCCGAAGGGACCGGTCATTGCAAGCCGTTGCACATTGCGGTCTTGTCCTCCGGATATATGGTAGCTAGAGTCTTAATAGATGGAGATGAACATCAATCTCAACCGAATTCGGAGTAGCCATACTATCATCAAAGCTTTTAATGGAGCCCCGTGAAATTCTATTGAGTAATTGAAATGCTAATCGAAATTGGTCCTCACACATTCTCGCGTATCTTCCATGTGCTCAAGATAGATTTGGGATACAACCCGCCTCTTGGGACGACCATGGATTCACATGGTCAAGGCAAATCCCTTCCACTCTTCACCAACAAATTGAAATACATTATCAACAATACCGGGGTCACGGTCAACGCCGAACCGTAGATTCCTCAACACGAGACATGTCGCTCATCAATGCCAATGCGGATGTAGAACCAAATAGGCTTTTTATGCTTTGAAATAAGCAACACCCAATACCATGCTATTGGAGCACCATTACCTAACCCAAGATTTTTGCCGAGGTAATGCTCTACCACTTAAGAAATGATGTCGTTGGGTCATAAACCGACAAGGGTTGGTAAAGATTGCTAGGGTATTAAGTACCCAATTCGCTTAACTGTAAGTTGGAACAATTTGGCTAGGCTATTCTCGCCATTTCTAGTCACGGTGAATCCTCATAAACATCGCCAGATTCCTTCACTTTTCAACCATGTGGCGCTTATCTTCGCCTTCAAACTCGAGTCCGCATAACCTCCCATAAAGGTGCCAAATGAATGTAATGGCTATGTTATATCCCAAGCCGCAGAATCGGTGAAAGGAAAAGAAATCTTTGTTCCAAATCCTCGGTGGGAAGAAGAGAACGAAGAATCAAGTAAGACGTCATATGGATGATGTCCTAGATACGATCATCGCTCATGATGAAAATACCAATAGATACACCCTGCACGATGATTGCTTAGAGCGTAATGACCATCATTCGGACAGGGGAGGATGACGACAATCCTCCATCATCATGCGGTCCACCCGAACTTTACCTCGACAATTGGAACAACATTCCTCGTGATTGGTCGTCGAGGGTAAAACGGAAGAATTCTTTCTGCCAATGAATATAATAACCGCTTACTTTTCTATACAAGATTAGCGCTTTATTTTGCCAAGATATGCTAACACCGTATATGATCAACACATTTCATATATACTAAGTGAAAGCATATTTTGTTTCAGACTCTAAACTTAGATGCTACCAGATTTTGCGACACGATGCCTCTTCTCCACAAGGATTGTACCTTTGATGTAGAGATGAATTCAAATTGGTGGACATACAAGATGACATTGAGGTGCCTCCGTAAATTCAAGAATGGGTCAAAGACAAACCTAAACCCAACCTTGATCGGACCACTTATTTCAATCTCTAACCTTAGAAAGCCCTAAGTTAATCCAGTTGGTTCGGACCTTACCCCAAACCAATGTAATGACATGGTTACGCTTATTAACCCAATTCCATGATGTGTTTGCATGGTCTCATGAAGACATGATGGGTTTGTCCACTGACATTGTCCTTCATCGCCTTCCCAATAAAGATGGATTTAAGCCAGTCAAGCAGAAACTCAGGCGATTGAAACCTGAATGGAGTTTAAAAGTGAAAGAAGAAATTGTGAAACAATTTCAAGCTGGCATCATAATGGTGTCTACGTATCCTGAGTGGATATCCAACATTGTGCCCGTGCCTAAACGTAGAGGGAAGGTGCGAGTTTGCGTGGATTACCGGGATTTGAATAAAGCTTGCTTGAAAGACAGCTTTCCCGTGCCATTTATCCATATTTTTATTGACAATACTGCGCAATACGACATGTACTCCTTTGCTGATTGCTTTGCGGGGTACCATCAGATCATGGTTTCCGAGGAAGATCGTGAGAAAACTGCTTTCATCACTCCTTGGGAAACTTTTTGCTAAAGACGGTTGTCATTCGTCCTCATCAATGCCGGAGCTACCTATCAACGAGTTATGATGGCTCTTTTCCATGACTTAATGCACAAAGAGATCGAGATCTACATGGATGACATCATTGTCAAGTCCCAAAGGAGGATGACCATATAGACCATCTCAAAAGTTGTTCAACAGTTATGTAAAGTACAACTTGAAGTTGAATCCAATTAAGTCGCCTTTGGCGTTAAATCGTAAGTTGCTAGGATTTCTAATCACCACAAAGGGATAGAGTGGATCCTACCAAAATCCAAGCCATCACCGAAATGCCCATTCCTCGATGCAGAAGGAAATACGGGATTTTTGGGAAGAATCAACTTCATCGCTAGGGTTTATCTCCCAACTCACAAAGAACTCATGGAGCCGATCTTCAAGCTATTAAGGAAGAACTCCTCCATGAAATGGAATGATGAGTGCCAGAATGCTTTCCTTACAATCAAGGAACAGCTAGTCAAAGCTCCTGTTTTGGTGCCACCCAGGGATGATGTTCCCCTGTTCATGTACCTGTCCGTAAGTGACAATACCATGGGCTTCATGTTGGGACAGAAGGACAATAGAGGCCAAGAACGAGCCATCTATTACCTCAGCAAAAGGTTTAGCAGCAGTGAACACAAATACACTCTGATCGAAAAGATGTGTTGTGATTTAGCATGGGCTTCCATGAGGTTACAGCATTACCTCCATGGTCACACAACCCATCTCATATCCCGTGTGGATCCTTCAAGTACGTGTTCAACAAACCTATGTTAAATTGCCGACTGTCCAGATGGCAGTTGATCCTACAATAATTTGACATCGTATATGTGACTCAAAAGTCCATCAAAGGTCAAGGAATTACGGATCAATCGTCACCGCACCTTCGTGGGGATTTCAAACCCTTGAAACATATTTTCCGATGAAGGAGTAATGACAAAGGCAAAGAACACCATCAAGACGATACACGACAATCATGGAAGTTGTATTTTGATGGAGTCATTAATATGGAAGGTTCTGAGCTGGAGCGCTTTCTAGTATCGATACGGGACCAATATCCTGTCGCCACAAATTACAAATTTATCAAGACCAACTATACTATCACGGAACGTATGAAGGTCATCTCATGGGGCTAAAACTTGCCCGCTCAATGGGCATCAAAGTGTTAATCGCCTTTGAGATTCGAGTTGGTAATCGAATAATCCACCTAATCTATCAAACCAAGGAATTACATTTGCTGCCTTACCATCGGCAAATTTTGAAGATGGCTTTGGAGTTCGAAAAAATCTCATTTCTACATGTTCCTCGTAATAGGAATGATTTTGCGGACGAATTAGCAACTTTGGCCTCCCTGATTCACATATCAGACAAAGAACATTTGCCGAGCGTCACAATTTCCCTGCACAAGGCCCCAGCCTATGGGAATTACATTAGAGAAGTATCGGATGAGCTACCTCCCATCCAACATCCTTGGTATCAACATATCAAGGAATATCTACGAGATGGATCTACACCCGCTGAGGCGAGCCCGACTGAGAAAAGGCGGATCCATAGACTTGCTATGAAATTCTACCCGAGTGAGATGCGCCTACAAAAGAGATGCAGGACTAGGTCTCCTCGATGTTTAGACAAAGATCAAGCCCAAAGGCTTATGGATGAAATCCATGGCGGAGTCTGTGGCCCCCACATGAGTGGCCCCCTCCTTGTCAAGAAAGTCCTCAGGACGGGACATTATTAGCTATCTCTCAAAGTCGATCGCAATGACCACGTCCAAGATGATATCGATGCTGCGATTCACGGAATGCTATACACGCCCTCCACAGAACTCCACAATATGAGTTCGCCTTGCCCCTTCTCAATGTGGGGAATGGACGTTATCAGGCCCATTGAGCCTAAAGCCGGTAATGGTCATCGGTTTATTCTCACCATGATCGACTACTTTACCAAGTGGGTAGAAGCAGCCTCCTTCCCTAGGGTTACTAAAGAAGTCATCATTGCTTTCATCGTAAACAATGTCGCTTTTCGATATATGGACAACCAGAGGTGATTGTGTCGATAATGCCAAGAACCTCAATAAAAAAAATGATGGAGGAATTATGCAAGAATTTCACATCAAACATCTCAACTCACTATCTATCGTCCATCAAATGAATGGTCTTTGTTGAGCGCGGTAACAAAAACATCAAGAAGATTATGCAAAAGATATCCGCCAACCACAAAGACCGGCCCGACCTATTGCCTCCTCGACTATGTTAGCCTTCTGTAACCTCGATGCGTGATTTCAACCGGGACAACCCTTACGCTTTAACCTATGGGATGGAAGCAAAGTTTCTATAGAAGTTGAGATGGAATCTCTCAGAGTGTTGATCGACGCTCAGCTAGATGAAGACCAATGGGTACAAGACAGGTATCACCAATTGTCTCTAATAGACGAAAGGAGAACCACGACTATCTTCCATGGTCAGTTATATCAGCAAAGGATTGCCAGATCCTACAACAAAAAAGTCCGGCTACGGCAGTTTAAACCACATGACTTGGTTTTGAAGAAGATTCTTGACAACCAAGATCAAGCTAAAGGAAAATTCACTCCTAACTGGGAAGGCCCATTTATTGTCAAGGAAGTATTGACAAGAGGTGCTCTCAGATTGCAAGAAATGGATGGCGATGAATTTCCCGAACTCATTAACTCAGACACCGTGAAACGGTATTATGTCTGAAGCAACCAGCAAACACCCTGGTGCATAATCATCAGGTCACCAGTCATTCCGGTTCTTTAACCCTTTACCACATACAACTTTTCTACACTTTGCCCCTCAGGGAAACATATTCTTCAAGCCAGCAGCCTGGCTTTCTCCTTTGCGCTTATACAAATTAGGTTATCCCACCGCGGATTGAACCTCTTGCGTTCGCAGTTTGGCTACCCATACCTGGGATAAAACTTCTCATACCTGCAGTTTATCCTCAACCAGGGATTAAACTTTCACCTCCCCGCACTCTGACCTGCACATGGGATCATGCTTTTCTTCTTGCCCTGAGGGGCGAACTATGTCGACCTGATCTCCTCCTCAATAGGAGTACGTAGGCAACCATGTTACATGGCCAGGTCGCAATAAAACAAAAACCACAAAAACATTTCTACCCTCTTCTCAAAAACAAAAACAACCAAAAACATTCCTACACCATGTCGACCATATATATGCGTTGAACCTCTTACACTGTGTTCGAACTACGCAGACCGATCTCCTCTTCAATAGAGTGCGTGGCGACCATTCATGGTGCGGTCTCACCCCTACCAAAACACAAACCCTTGTCAACTGTGCTCGGGATCATCCTTCAATCCACCACATTTCATTTGGCTTCGCACTGAAAGGATGGAATTACCCTAACTCCTCCCAAATAGAGATTCTACGACCATCTAAGTCATGCGGTCATACCTTGAAGAGCAACCCCAATCCATAAGAGGTGGAATTAACTAGGCTTCTCCTAAATAGAAGTCATCGGCGACCATCTGTAGTACAGTCGATCTCGTAGAGAAAAGCCACACTCCTCTCCACATTTCTATCCGTAAACCAGCCCAAGACACCAAAGATAAGTAGGGATACACATAGATCGATGATCCATTTTGAACTATCCAGAGGCAACTCAATGTCCATCCACCCAGGAGGAATTCGAATACATCAAGATCACAAACCCCAAGCAAAGAAAAAAAATATCAAGCAAATAAGAAGGCATATCTAAAAGGTAAGTGATCCAAAAATATATTTCCTCATGCTATGTATAATGTCGTTTTGATATATATACAATGTAAATCAGACATGAAAAAAATGGCTGTTTAGTCATGCATGTAAATACAAGCTCATCTACAAGTCGGGATATATGCGAGCCAACAAGCCCAACATGGCGTCCCTCTCGTAAGATAAGAGGCGGAGGCCGTCGTGGTCTCCTCAGATGAGAATATCCACACGACCCAAAAGATCTATAGCCATCCGCATGGTGACCATATGATTATCAATATATGCGTTCATCTCTCGCAATCATGCCAGCAGGTAAGGGACCTCACCGCAAAGATTATCTGTGATGGCTACATCCCGGCGAGATATAGCACTATTCCGCTCGCTAACTATCACCAGATCTCCGGCCGATATAGCCTCATCCCGCTCAACAACAACGACATCTCTACGATCTAATACCTCGCTCTCTCCAATAGAAGCGGGCGTCCCTCACATCAAGAGCAAATGACATCATAGATCGAATCCGGCCTCTCAAAAGTCATCGATGAAGACTCGCTCTAAATCATTGTCGAAGTCTTCAATCACAAAAGTACTAATACTAGGAGAATCCAGAAGAAATGCTGGCAACCCAGGAACGGGCTCCTCCTTGATGTAGATATCGATGTCCTCCATGGGCTCTATATCGTCTGACTCGTTATTCGGTACTGCAGATACTGCTATAGCCGATAAAACCTCTGTCTCCATCTATGCGGAATACTCTGCAGAACTACTTGGATGATCGATGGAAAAAAGAAGCTATCTCACGCCGATCCCAACAAGCATACACACGGATCGGTCCTCACGAGAGATATCGAGAAGTCAACGTTGACCTATCGCCCCTCGAAAGGATGAAAATCTCGAACCGGGTCGAATCTGCGACATCACGGTGATGGGTGATAAGTAGTCACGCCCCTCAATCTAGACAGGGGAGGAAACCCATGCCCGGAGCATGAGTAATGAAGTTGTATGGTGAGCAAAGCCCGAAACACGCAATATCTTTGAATGGATCTCTACGATATCGCCAAAAATGCGACCAGATCGAGCATCTCAGATACTCTGATGGTCGAAAGGAGTATGACATGGCCACATCATGGGAGAAGCAATACCCATGTCGCCTCTAAGGGGTACCAACCGGTCTCAAGTGTGACATAAACCACACGTGCATAACACGACCGAACTCCCCGTGAACACTCCAGTAGGATACGTGTAACAATAGGATGTCGACCACGGTGGTCTCACTATTTATCATAGGTATAATGGTGTGACCCTCTCTAAGAGCTCTCACAACCATAATCACACCAATGTCTATCTCGTCCATATATCGTGGCATATAGATATACGACAACGACGACATAGCAAGAAGACATCAACTCGCCAAACGCCAATGGTCCTCCTCAAAGCGGTGAAATCCCCGAATATCGTGAATAGCTATCCTCTCGAGCCAAATCATGCGTCTGTAAAACGCCGGAGATCACATGGCTAGATGTCACCGTCCCCGCACTACTCGCTACTTCAATCCCGTGAAAGTCATGAATCGCCTACTCATGTCTCCCAAAGCTAGATGCACGCAAGGTCCGTCTAAAGGCAAGATCGCAACGTGCATACCTCCGTAGTAGGAGTCAACTCATGGGTGCCAAAACGGAATACCGCGCTTATCAGCAAACAATGCTCTAAAGATCCCGCCTACAAATCCTGCAGGAACCTCGAAAAGGTAATAAAGTCATGGTATCTCATAAAGAATCGATCTACGATCACCCTATCTGGGGGTGACATGCTATCGTACCACTATCGTATACCTAATGCCACCACTGACGGTGGGGTATGATCTATACGACTAACTGTCAAAGAAGACATCTGTGCGGGCAGTGTCATAAGACCATTCAGGGGTCAATGCCGAATATCTCTGAACATACATACATATGCATAACATGATACATGCATAACAGATAATAGATGGAAATATGATATAGGGAATGAAAAGACGGTGCATACATTCCTAAGTATATCATCATCAAATACATCAGCTCTGTACAGCTACAAATACAGGAAAATGGGGCACAGCCGTCCTACTACTAATAGAGGCCTATCAAAAGATATAGCGAGAATGGGGAACAACCACCCAATATCTAACAGAGGCCTATCAAAAGATATAATGAGAATATACATCAGAAGAAAAGCAGGGTCTCGCTGTCTATATCCTCAATCCTGTCCACATGATGTAACTCCTCCTGAGTCACTAGATCTCTATCAACAGGGATACTAGGCCTATAAAGAGGAGGATTTGCGCCGGCAAAACCAAATGGGTCGTTCGAGGGCCAAAGACCGAGCCGGAAGGAACAAATTACTCACTCACCGGATCTCTCGCCCAAATGCCGAGTAAATATATGTGCTCGATCCAACCGCCGGGTCAAGCTATCAATCTGGGTCATATGAGTCGAGCTCTGGACACGCTACCCAATCTGTCATCATCAAAGATCTCGGAACCATATCCCCATGAATCGCATGGCGCGGATCTGGCTCCAATAGTGGCGAGGGGACCACCACAAATTGGAATGTCTCCCCGAGTACATGGACCTCCGATAATGCAAAACCGGCAACCCCAACAATGGGATATCGGTGGACGGTGTGATCGTGATACGCCAATGACGCTCAAGGTGAGGCAAGATCGCAGACACGGATCTCCCTCAGGTGCTCCCTAATAAAGACGCTTCTCCTAAATAGAGCTCTCACCTCCATCGCTGAAAAGAGGAACTCTCCGCTAGAGATCAAATACTCGACTCGGTTGACGTCCATCCTCAAAGCCGATGGTCAAATGCTCCCCTAAATAGGGAACCCATGTAATGGTACCGCCACAAGAACTCCAAATTGATGCAGCGATGAGTGAATCCTCACCATGTGGGACCTCCGCAAAATAGAATGGTGCCATCGTCGCCTCGTGGATAGGTGTCTAAACCTAACACACTCACAGGACGCAAGCATGGGAGCCTCTCATAGGCCCAAAACTGCCAACACAATGGCAAAATATCTGCTATCAGTAAACACTCTTAACCTATGAATGGTAAAAGACAAGAGAAATATTCACCAACAGAAATGGGTAAAATCCTAGTCAAGCCTCTATTAAACCTCGCGGAGCGCACGCGCGATGCCCTGCAGGAAATAGGCGAAGGTATAGGAACCCCAATCATACTCTCCAATACGATCCACATCACGTGTGGCGCTGATCAAAGCAAAGGATACCGTAGAAGAGTTATCTGTTATAAAGTAACCTTGAATGATCATCAGGAACAATCGCCGTAGAACGCGATCCCTGATCCTGACATCATCGTGCATGGGCTCACTCAATAGCCCATTATAAGATCTACGCCAAAGGACCCGAACAGACGATCCCCCGCCTTTGCGCCGTCATTTAACTCCTAATAAGGATCCGACTACGGTAGGGTAATATTCGCCACGCAAGGCACTTTGGCGCCCCTCCAAACTCCATACACATGATAAATTGCCAATTCATAGGCGCCATCATCACCTCGTAATCCAAAGAGATGGAGTGATCGAAGTCCGATGAAACCATCGCTTCGCATAATGCCCGAGATAACCCTAGGGACAAATGACGAGAAGGATGGAGAAAAATGCCCTCAATCCCCACTCATGCACATGGAGTGAATGCTAAACCAGTTCCCTCGAGCCTGTGTAAATCCTGGAACCCGCATGAAATGCAGATCAACATCAGAACCCTTTAATCCTCATCAATAGGAAAGAAGGAAGATCAAAGTCTAACGCCATACCTCGTTAGCATGCAAATACATCGATGGATGTTCGCCCAAATCACCCAAAGAACTCCGGGTTCACCACTGAATGCTCAAAAGCTCCCTGCGAGGGACATGTACAACAGGAGCGGGATCCTCAATCGGAATATCCGCCTCCTCGCCCTCAACGTCTGGAACATCTACTCGACAGACGTATCATGGCCTCCACCAACCGACGAGGTCAGGCCGTCGAGATGCATCGGGACGAGGCACGCCAAAAGCCCTCCGCCAGACGCTAGAAGTGGTCCTCAGTAAGAATCGCTTTACCGATCCGGATCCATAATATCCGACAACAATTCTCAAATCACCTCGTAAAGGGTGTGGTATTTCCTTACAGAGCTTTTTAAAATGCATTTATGACTATATGCATGCATGCATTTACTTTAACATATAATAGAGTTAAAATGCATGACTACCCAATGCCTACATTTTGAAATTTTTGCCATAGTCCCTTTAAAATAGGGAGTATCCCATGCACGTATGCATGTACGTCTCAGTGGCCATTCAAGAGCTTTACCGCCTCTAAAGTCATATACATAATATATGCATTAAAAATCAAAATCATCATGCATAAGGCCAACCTCAATGCTAGGAGTACTTTGCCTTTCTACCTTTTGCTCATTGGACCTCAAATAGACAAAAATAATAAAGAGAAAAAAGGTGCCAATTGATTGCCTCAAAAGTTAAATTTTTTCACATCATTATGTTTAGCATTGTTTAATACTAACATTTACTATGTTGAATATTTTTATCAAGTCATTTGTGCATACATAATCACTACTATGTGTTTAGATGCATTTCATGCGATAACTCACAATCTAACGAATGTAAACCGAAAAAATACATGCATACGCTACTGTGATAGTGTAGAACACTTGTACGGTGATGTAATTTGCGTAAAATAGCCTTAACTCAAAGAGATCCAAGGAGGCTCACGGATTTCTCTTCGCTAAAGTCGAAAATGACTTGTGAGACCAACCCGCTAGATTTTATCATCCACGGTTGTCAGCGAGCTCACTGGTACAGTAGAAAGTGCACCACGCAGCACTTTATATGGGTCCCACCCTTCTACTCGGTCCAATTTGAGTTACAAAGGAGTTCTTACGACTAGAAAGGTCAAATCGGAATAAAATGCCACGCGATTGAGCAAAACAAAGACGCAAATCCTCGGTCTTCTCGGATGAGACTTTGAATCAGACATCACTTATCAGGTAGTCACCAACAACGACGAGGTATACCACCGCCAATGATCTCATTTATCACAAATAACATCCGACAATACCTCGTACAAGTCCGATGTCACTTAACTCCCGGTCGTTACCTAAATGAGTCCCCTCGACGGGTTATAACGTATGTCCCGAACGGGGTTATAACGTATGTTCCCAACGGGGTTATAACGATATCCTCGACGGGGGTTACAACGTAGATCCTCGGTGGGGTTACAACACGCTCATCCTTTGACACGCGATCAACGAAGGTCAAGCGACCTTGACATTATTTCAAATTGATGGCAAGTAAACCCATCGAAGCATGGAGAACTGCTCGATAGTTGCGTATGTACTCATGAGTCCCGAAGAGATCCTCGACGGGGATTACAACGTGAAGTCACGGCATGGGATTACAACGTACATTCAAACCGTTGACATTACATATCAACGAAGGTCAATCAACTCGACGTCATTTCAAATAGATAGCGATTTAAACCTATCGAGCTCTATAGCTATTCGAGGTTTTTATACCCAATCGCTCAGATTCCCCAAATGATCCCCGTGAAGGGTCACAACGCAATGCTTCGTTGATCTATGTTGATCAATTTTGCAATCAATGAATACGTGCAAGTATACACGATCAACAAGTAATAAAGTGAAAGTAGAGTATCGTTCCCACGAGGAATTATTTAATAAAAATCACCAAGTACTAATTCTTAACCAAACTAATTTTATTTAAACAACCAAAACTTTTGACTTTTGAAACTAAGAAAACTAATTTTAATAAAACAAGAAATTATTCTAAAAGACAAATGAAGAACAACCTTAAAATTGTTTGAATGCAGATAAATGACAATTAAGACTCCAATTTCCCCAATTATGATTATTAAATCAATTATCCAATTATCCCTTATTATGTCTACTGAATTGTTAATAGGAATTCTCAAATGCCAAAAGCCCTCTCTCGAGTGATCAATTGCCTTCTATTTAACCCAGATTAATTTTGCTATATCTCTATGCAAAACAATTGAATTAAACTCGCTACAATCCCAATTTCTTATGTGTTACATGCGGCAAATAGATATTCTCATTCTATTCACAAACCTAATTATTCACTGTGCAAATAACTAAGTCTCATTCCTTATGCCCAGTTCTAACCCTAGAATTCCTTTCTCAATTCCTTCTAGAGTAACAAGGTAATTACTGATCAGATAATTAATCAATAAGCACAAAGCAAGATGAACAATTCACTTCAACATAAATAATTAGAATAAATTAAATAATCAATTCATAATAATAAAAAGTTCAATTGAAATCTTAATGAAAGAGTTAGTTCATAATTAATGAATTAAAATCAAGAATCCACAATTGAATAGACATTAAAAGATAAAAGTAAGAGAAGAGAAGAGAATATAATCTGTTGTCAGCAAATTTGATGCTCCCCTCTTGCTCCTGCTTTGAATCTTCAATGGTCTCCAAGTTGCTTCAATCTCCAAGACTAATAAGAACTAGGGTTATGTTATAATAAAAAGGAGTGTTTAATCTAGTCTAATCTATATAATCTCCCCCTATTTTATGCCTTACATCATGTATTTATAGGTTACAAGTCTAATTTTTAGTTTAGGAACAAACCCAATCCAATTTGGAGTCAAAAAGGTGTCAAAATTACTTAAAACGCGTCCCAGTGCCGCACCCAACCTCTTCCCCAAATACCAAAGACTGCTTCATGATGCTGAGAATCTGCCTTATAGCGCCCCGGCGCTGCAAATAGGCTTAAAATTAGCGCCCCGGCGCTGTTACAAGTTCTGACATTTTCTGCTCCGACGTCCTTTGGGAAAATGGCCATAACTTCTTCGTCCGAACTCCGATTTTGATGATTCAAGATGTTCCGGAAAAAGGAAAAGTAGATCTACAACTTTCATTCTTTGAGGTTTTCGTAATAATGTACGGAGCTATAGTCAAATGAGCTTTGAAGTGACTGCTGTATAAATGGCAAGCCAAAAACGCGAATCTAGCCACCCCAAACGTCGATCCAAGTAACTTTTGTCCCAAATCCTACAAAACAATATAAAACATGCTTGAATAGACACAAACACATAAAAACATCCTAAAAGACTTGAGAACAACAATAAATTAAGCCCGAATATATCCAATTCATGTGTATAAAACTCACTCATCAATCTACACGACAGCGAAGGTCAAGCAACCTTGACAATCTATTCACAGAGCCTTAGTCGTTGATTCACATCATCAATCAAGGTCAAGCGAACCTTGATGAGATATCTGTGACACCCCAAAATAGGTCTACATCCCCATTCGAGTTGTCAATACACCTGCATGTAAACAACTACAACTTTATTATTACAATAGTAAAAGCTGCGAGTTTGAATACAAATATTGCCATCTAGACAATATCCACATACAAATAAATCCTCATCATAATTATTGATACATTATTTTACAACAATGGTGAGGACTACTAAACAACTCTCCTAGAACTTTCATTCCATACCACGACTGTACTCGCTATATTCTCGCCTCCTGAGAAGAAAAATGGAACAAAAAGGAAAAGGGTGAGCTCGACTAGCCCAGTAAAGAATATTATGACTAAGATAATATACAACAAAATTATCGTTAGTCTTCAACAGGGAAAAATATAATAGAATACAATAGACAACAAGTTTTAAATCAATATTCGCAGCGGAAATAATAATTCATTAGAAGAGTTAAGTAGAGAATGCAAACTACTATCTTCAATGTATGAATTTTAAAGTTCATCGTCTATTTTTATCCCTGTAACATCAATCAATATATATCTGGGATCAAATATTCATCCTTGCACTACAAAAGCCAAGGACATTCACCAAATAATCATGTTCATCTAAACACTGCTCATCTTTGCTACGGGCCAAAGATATTCATCAGAAATCATTCATCTTTGCACTACGGGCCAAAGATATTCATCAGAAATCATTCATCTTTGCACTACAGGCCAAAGATATTCATCATAAATCATTCATCTTTTAAGACTGAGGATGATGAAAAATATTTTTTTTAAAGAAACGAATCCAGTGAAACAAAATGACAAGGATTAAGGATTAAGGATTCGTATTTTGTTTTATCCACGTCCAAAAATACCTCAAAAATAATCATAGTGGTGTAAAATTCAAGAATGATCAAAACATGGATACAATCAAAGCTAGTATCCATAATAGATATTTTGGACAAAAAGAAGAAATTTCATTTTTCTATTGAATAGTCTCAGATTCTCAATAGTGCCAGTATCGTGAATAAAGTGTCAGATACGTGAATAGTGCCGATATCGTGAATAAGAATCAACACCAAAAGATAGAAATTTTACAAAAAAACATCTTCACGCTTTCATGAATAGTACTTTCGTGAATAAGAATTCGTGAATAGTAACTCATGAATAGTAACTCGTGAATAGTAACTCATGAATAAGTAACTCTATACATGAAAAAGTTCCAAATTTGATAAAAAGTTTCAACCAATATTTCAAAGATAATGATATTGAAGAAATAATATCATTTGAGAAGAAAATAACATCCCTTACCTCGAAAGATCAAGATTTAACCTGAATAATCGGATATAGGCTATATCTTGAACTTTCACCGTATAGCAATACTCAAAGTATACTCAAAATACTCACAAGAATACTTTCGATAATATAGAGAGAAAACTTGATTTACGTGTGATTTTCAATTCTAACCTAAGACCTATTTATAGAAATTGCTTAGAACACCAAAGCAGTAAAATTTATTATAATATTAATATATTTAATAATCTTCTACGCCCACTTTGACAACTGATCTCAGATCATTAAACACATGCTAGGGCTGCCCACACAACAAAAAAAAAACGTTTTATTAATATAAATATTTAAAACTTCCAAAATCAATTATTTCTTTGAGTTTCTAACTTCAATAATTCATAATAAATAGCCCTTTTATCAGAAAATTGGAATCTCATGAGTTTTTTATAGGAAATTCAATTCTCTACAACTTTGCGTAAGAAAGTTTTTCCAAA
This sequence comes from Panax ginseng, assembly GCA_020205605.1. NCBI lineage: Eukaryota > Viridiplantae > Streptophyta > Magnoliopsida > Apiales > Araliaceae > Panax > Panax ginseng. The sequence continues at coordinate 127,342,732 of CM035138.1, read as the reverse complement.
TTCCAAACAGAAATTGACCAAAATTCATAAGCAAAAAGATTTTATAAAGTTATAATCAATTTCAATCGATAAATAGGGTCCAATCGACATGTTTAACATGTTTTAAACATTTATTGCAACAAAATACTCTTCCTCCTCGTATACTCATATATCCCACATTCGTTGTAAAATATCACCATTATTATATTATTAAAATATAATAATATATATTTAAATGAATTATTTTATCGTAAAAGATAAAAAATTTCAATTTTCAACAATTGTCACATTAAAATTTTTCCATCTATATCCACATAAAATCAATATTTTCCTCATCATATGAATCAATAATTAATTATTCACAAATAATATTACGTAATCACAAATTGACAACCAGTGCGCGGTTCCAGAAGAGGGGCTTTCAATAAGAATTTCTCCTTCTTGTGGCAATTAGGTGACCAAACCTCTCCTTAGATGTAACTTTCTAGACATTGCCAATAATGTTATCTAATAATATTATTCAGATAATATGAATTATTGTTTCGACAATGAAAAAATACGTGTAATGACAATTATTAAAACAACAAAGAATATAAAATATCAACGCAAAGAATTATTGAATCAATAAAATAAAACACCGAATAAAGAATTATCAGAACCATTATTGAGTAGTGGCTTTCACGTAAGAGTCAATAATTGGTGCAATACTGTGCTACTGCTCAACAACGCGTATGTTTTAACCACAAGGTATTCTAATAAAGGTAAACTGTAAATAACTACGCCTGCTTATTTTTAAACAACTTATATTTATCATTTTCTTCCTCCAATCGCTTTTTGTTATGGGGCCCACACACATTTGCGCTGTCGTATTTAATATTCCCCGACAGCGATTTAATATTCCACGACCAAACGAATATTCCCGACAACAATGAATATTTTATAACCACTTGCATATTTTGAAATATTTGCGTATTTTACCCGTAAATATCCACATTAATCACATCAACCCTTACTATTTCAAAATAATAATTAGAGGAAATTAAATTTCATTTATTAATTATTTGGGGTCTTACAACCTCCCTCCTTATGAAATTTCATCCTCGAAATTGACATACGTTACTGCAGTGTTTCAAAAGGTGAGGATACCTCGCTTTTATTTCCGCTTTCCAACTCCCGTGTCATTTCCTCTATAGAATGGTTTCTCCACAAGACTTTAACTTGTGGTATGACCTTCGTGCGTAGGACATGCTCCTTCCTATCCAAGATCTTGACAGGTACCTCCTCATACGTTAAGTCTTCGGCTATCTCGTCCGGTTCTAACTCAATAACATGGTTCGGTCTTTCACATATTTACGAATACGGATATGTGAAACACATTATGAACACGAGACATACTTGGAGGTAACGCGAGTCTATAGGCTACATTTTCTACTCGGTCAAGAATTTGAAATGGACCAATAAATCGTGGATTGAGCTTTCCTCTTCCCAAATCTTGTAACTCCTTCCATGGAACAACTCGCAACAATACATGATCCCCTATACTAAATTCCACGTCCTTTCGATGAAGATCCGCATAACTCTTTTGTCGATCTTGTGCCGGTTTATATATCGTTGTCGAATCATTTGGATCTTTTCAATGAGTCATACGTCTTAACTTTCGGGTCCCAACAATGTTGCTTCACCCACCTCATCCCAACATATTGGAGAGCGACACTTTCGTCCATATAATGCTTCGAATGGGGCCATACCTATACTTGCCTGATAACTGTTGTTGTAGGAGAATTCCACCAATGGTAAATACTTATCCCAACTACCCTTGAAGTCTAGGACACAGAGTCTTAATAAATCTTCAAGAGTTTGAATAGTCCTCTCTGATTGTCCGTCCGTTTGAGGATGGTATGCCGAACTGAATCTTAAATCCGTACCCATAGCTTTTTGCAAGCTAACCCAAAATCTTGAAGTGAATCTTGGGTCACGATCCAAAACTATGGATACTGGCATGCCATGCAATCTCACAATCTCATTTACGTACATTTGAGCAAGACGTTCAAGGGAATAAGTCTCTTGTATCGGCAAGAAATGAGCAGACTTGGTTAATCTATCAACAATAACCCAAATAGCATTTATGCCTTGAGAAACCGTGGGAAGTCCCGTAACGAAATCCATGGTAATGTGTTCCCACTTCCATTTCGGAATCTCAAGTGGTTGCAATGGTCCCTTAGGCACTTGATGCTCCGCCTTTACACGTTGACAAGTTAAACATGTTGAGATAAACTTTGCAATCTCTCTCTTCATATTGTTCCACCAAAATGTATGTCGAAGATCACGATACATTTTAGTGCTTCCCGGATGGATTGCAAATGGTGTATTGTGTGCCTCCATCATAATCTTGTACTTCAAATCAGAATCGTTAGGAACACAAAGTGCGGTGGACTCAAGTATTCCTTCTTCATCAATTCTCGCTTAGGAATAGCTCCTTCTTGTACTTTCTTCTTCATATGCATCAACTCAAGCCCAAGTGGCTTGAGCAACCTTAACTTTTTCTATTAAAGTTGGCTCTGTCGTATATTTGACATCATCGCACTCATTCCTGCGCATGATCTTCTACTCAACGCATCGCCTACCACGTTAAACTTTTCCGGGATGGTATTGAATAGTGTGGTCGTAGTCTTTCAATAGCTCGAGCCAACGTCCCCGCCACATGTTAAGTTCTTTTGAGTGAAGAAATATTTAAGGCTTTTATGGTCCGAATATATCTCCACTTTCTCTCATATAGATAGTGCCTCCAGGATCTTTAAGCTGAAACGATCATTTAGCGCTAACTCTAGATCATGAGTAGGATAATTCCTCTCATATTCTTTAAGTTGTCGCGAGGCATAGGCTATGACTTTCCCACGTTGCATGAGAACACATCCTAACCCTTTGCCCAAGCATCATCAGAGATAACAAATCCATCCGAACCGGATGGTATTGTTAGAACAGTCTTAAAATAAGTCTCCTTTTAAGCTCTTGGAAACTCTTCTCACACTCTTTCGCTCCAAAACGAATTTTGTATCCTTCCGAGTTAGATGAGTTAACGGAGTAGCGATTCGAGAAAACCCTTCCACGAATCTCCGATAATAACCAAATTTAAGCCCAAAAGCTACGTACTTCGATCACCGACTTGGTTGCTCCCAACTTTGTATTGCTTCAATCTTCACGGGTCAACAGATACTCCATGTTTTGACACCACATGCCCAAGAAATGCTACTTCCTCGAGCGAACTCGCATTTCTTTAACTTGGCATAAAGCTTGTTTTCACGAAGCCTTTGGAGTACCAACTTCAAATGGTGCTCATGATCTTCACTACTTTTGGAATATATGAGGATGTCATCAATAAAGACAACAACGAATCGATCCAAATACTCTTTGAATACTTGGTTCATCATATCCATGAAAAGCCATGCGGAGCATTAGTCAATCCGAAAGACATAACTAAGAATTCATAATGCCGTCATCGGGAGTTCTAAAGGCGGTCTTTGGAATATCCTCGCCTCTAATCTTCAAATGATGATATCCGAATCGAAGATCGATTTTTGAAAAGAATTGTGCTCCTTGCAATCGGGTCAAACAAGTCATCAATACGAGGTAGAGGATACCTATTCTTGATAGTGACATGGTTCAATTCCGATAGTCGATACATAGTCGCATACTCCCGCCTTTCTTCTTTACAAATAAAACAGGAGCACCCCAAGGAGATGTACTGGGGCGAATGAAAACCAATGTCCAACAACTCCACAGTAGTTGGACCTTTAACTCTGAAGTTCAATAGAGCCATTCGATATGGGGTTTTAGAAATGGGCTTTGTACCAGTTCAAGGTCAATAAAGAATTCAACTTCACGTTAAGGGGTAGGCCGGAAGTTCTTGAGAAATACGCCGGAAAGTTAATAACAATAGGAATATTATTCAATTTTGACGTGTCTTTATTCAAATCCATAACATGGGCTAAGAAAGCTTGACATCCGTTTTTTAATAAACGAATAACTTTATGATTAGATATGACGTTGATTGATTTTAATGGTTTAGTTGCTTGAATTGAACAACAAAGTTGTTTAGGAATATGAAAGCTAACAACCTTACGAAAACAATCAATTTTGGCATGATGAGTAGTTAACCAATCAATCCCTAAAATCACATCAAAAGCAAGTATCTTTAAAGAGATAAGGTCAACGGGTAAGATAAGGGTGTGCCAACATGGATTAGACAAGATTTATAAGCGAAGGATGTGATGAAAGTTTCTCTAACGGAGTTTCCACAGATAGGTCAAAGTCTAATTTCTCCGGAGTCAAGTTTAAACGTTGAGCACAAGCGGGAGAGATAAATGAATGGGTAAACCGGTTATCGAGTAAAGTATAAACTTCACAAGAATTTATAAATAGCTTACCGTGATCACCTCGTTTGGGTTCCTCGCATTTTGACCGGTCCACAACAAACGCTTTCTTCAGAGGCCGTTGACTTTGACTTTTCTAGGGCCAATCTTTTGAGTCACCGTCCCTCATTGAACTAGGTTTCGCTACTGCGTGCGATCTCGAAGCGATATGTCCTTCCTTTCCACAATTATAGCATACCCAGGAATCTGTTGGGCGGTTTGAATGGATATGTCCCTCTTTCCCGCATTTATAGCATATGACCGGTGGTCGTTCTCCTCCCTTGGAACCAGATTCTTCTTTGCACCGCTGCTTCACATGGTCGTTGTTGAATCTCCTCTTTTTAAAATCTCCTCCCCGACTCGCTTCTTCTATTTTCATGGCCATGATTACCACCAGTGGTTACCATTTTGTCCGCCTTTTTCTTTCTCCACCGATTATTGTTGTTTTGTTGATCGCTATCTCCTGGATGATCCTCGATTATGGTACCTCGGTTGACCGCATTTACTCGTTATCTCGCTTCTAACAATTGAGCCCTCATAACAACATTTGAATAGAGAGAAAATTTATGAGAGATGAGATCGACGTATCGGGTTTCAAACCTCTCGAAACATCCGCGTCATCGTTCCTCATTCTCCACCAAATGAGGTGCAAACCGATAACTCGCAAATTTCGCCTCGTCTTCGAGACACCGCCATGTTGTTCTCGCTCAGATCCTAATAAACTCCACTTCCTTCATATGACGAACACTTTCGTGAAAGTATTTGTCATTAAATAGTTTCTGAAACGCCTCCCAAGACATCTTTGGCCGAAATTTGGATGGGTACGCTTCACGCACTCCCACCAAATGTCTGCTTAGCCACGGAACATAAAGGTGGCGAATGGAACCTTCTGTTCTTCTGTGCATCCCAAGACATCGAATATCTTGGTAATTTGCTTGACCCATGTTTCTCGCCATGATCGGATCTGCTTTCCCTTAAATTCGGTGGTCCCAACTCTTTGAACCCTTGCCAATGCCGACAACAACGTGAATTGCTATCATTTCCTCCTATGTTTTGAACACGAGTCTCCTCGTCTGATTTTGCATGAACCGCAAAAAGCTTCTAAATATCCCTCGTTCATCATCCGCTTTCGGTGGTGTTGTTCATGAGGAATATTGCCACTGTTGCGCTTCTCCTCGTTGGTGAGTACAAAGCGTCTCCACTCGGTCTCATTTCCATTGTTAATATTCTCGATCGACATTCTCAAATCTTGCCATAAAACAAGGGTTAATTAAGGAAATAAATATATCACATAATATCCTATATCTTGACCAACTATCAAATAAGCTTAGGTAGGACACACTAGCGAAGGATTTACTCGCCTCTCCCTCCTAGTTCTATTCCCCGATCTCCGCCAGAGATCATATCCTAAGCTCGATACCAACCGTGACACCCCCAAAAATAGGTCTACATCCCCCATTCGAGTTGTCAATACACTGCATGTAAACAACTACAACTTTATTATTACAATAGTAAAACTGTGAGTTTGAATACAAATATTGCCATCTAGACAATATCCACATACAAATAAATCTTCATCATAATTATTGATACATTATTTTACAACAATGGTGAGGACTACTAAACAACTCTCCCTAGAACTTTCATTCCATACCTCGACTCGTCTCGCATATATTCTCGCCTCCCGAGAAGAAAAATGGAACAAAAGGAAAAGGGTGAGCTCGACTAGCCCAAGAAAGAATATTATGACTAAGATAATATACAACAAAATTATCGTTAGTCTTCAACAGGAAAAATATAATAGAATACAATAGACAACAAGTTTTAAATCAATATTCGCAGCTGAAATAATAATTCATTAGAAGAGTTAAGTAGAGAATGCAAACTACTATCTTCAATGTATGAATTTTAAAGTTCATCGCCTATTTTTATCCCCTCGTAACATCAATCAATATATATCTGGGATCAAATATTCATCCTTGCACTACAGGCCAAGGACATTCACCAGTTGGTCATGTTCATCTAAACACCTGTTCATCTTTGCACTACGGGCCAAAGATATTCATCAGAAATCATTCATCTTTGCACTACAGGCCAAAGATATTCATCAGAAATCATTCATCTTTGCACTACAGGCCAAAGATATTCATCATAAATCATTCATCTTTTAAGACTGAGGATGATGAAAAATATTTTTTTAAAGAAACGAATCCAGTGAAACAAAATGACAAGGATTAAGGATTAAGGATTCGTATTTTGTTTTATCCACGTCCAAAAATACCTCAAAAATAATCATAGTGGTGTAAAATTCAAGAATGATCAAAACATGGATACAATCAAAGCTAGTATCCATAATAGATATTTTGGACAAAAAGAAGAAATTTCATTTTTAAATTGAATAGTCTTAGTATTCTGAATAGTGTCAGATATATCGTGAATAGTCTTCAGATACGTGAATAGTAACTCCGACACCAAAAGATAGAAATTTTACAAAAAACATCTTCACGCTTCATGAATAGTACTCGTGAATAGTAACTCGTGAATAGTAACTCATGAATAGTAACTCGTGAATAGTAACTCATGAATAGTAACTCCGACATGAAAAAGTTCCAAATTTGATAAAAAGTTTCAACCAATATTTCAGCATAATGATATTGAAGAAATAATATCATTTGAGAAGAAAATAACATCCCTTACCTCGAAAAGATCAATTCTTAACCTGGATATCTGGATATAGGCTATATCTTGAACTTTCACCGTATAGCAATACTCAAAGTATACTCAAAATACTCACAAGAATACGCTCGATAATATAGAGAGAGAAACTTGAGTTTACGGTGTGATTTTCAATTCTAACCCAAAGACTTTATTTATAGAAATTGCTTAGAACACCAAAGCGAAAATTTATTATAATATTAATATATTTAATAATCTACGCCCACTTTGACAACTGATCTCGGATCATTAAACACATGCTAGGGCTGCCCACACAACAAAAAAAATGTTTTTATTAATATAAATATTTAAAACTTCCAAAAATCAATTATTTTGAGCTTGAACTTCAATAATTCATAATAAATAGCCCTTTTATCGAAAATTGGAATCTCGTGAGTTTTTATAGGAAATTCAATTCTCTACAACTTTACGTAAGAAAGTTTTTCCAAATTCCAAATGCAAATTGACCAAAATTCATAAACAGCAGGCGATTTTACAGTATATAATCAATTTCAATCAATAAATAGGGTCCATGACATGTTTAACATGTTTTAAACATTTATTGCAACAAAAAATACTCTTCCTCCTCAGATACTCATATATCCCACATTCGTTGTAAAAATATCACCATTATTATATTATTAAAATATAATAATATATATTTAAATGAATTATTTTATCGTAAAAAGATAAAATTTCAATTTTCAACAATTGTCACATTAAAAATTTTCTCCATCTATATCCACATAAAATCAATATTTTCCTCATCATATGAATCAATAATTAATTATTCACAAATAATATTACGTAATCACAATATTGACAACCGTGCGGTTCCTCAGAGAAGGGGGCTTTCCAATAAGAATTTCTCCTTCTTGGTGGCGCAATTAGGTGACCAAACCTCTCCTTAGATGAGACTTTCTAGACATTGCCAATAATGTTATCTAATAATATTATTCAGATAATATGAATTATTGTTTCGATAATGAAAAATCTTGTGTAATAATGACAATTATTAAAAAACAAAGAATATAAAATATCAACGCAAAGAATTATTGAATCAATAAAATAAAACACTTTGAGCGGTAATTATCAGTAACCATTATTGAGTAGTGCCTTCTTTTACGTAAGAGTCAATAATTGGTGCAATACTGCAGCTTCTGCTTCAACAACGCAGTATGTTTTAACCAAGGGGTATTCTAATAATGTAAATCTGTGAATAACTACGCTGTAGATTATTTTTAAACAACTTATATTTGTCATTTTCTTCCTCCAATCGTTTTTTTGTTATGGGGCCCACACATGGTCTACCGTCGTCATTTAATATTCCCAAACAAGATCTTTAATATTCCACGACCAAACGAATATTCCCCGACAACAATGAATATTTTATAACCACTTGCATATTTTGAAATATTTGCGTATTTTACCCATAACTATCCACATTAATCACATCAACCCTTACTATTTCAAAATAATAATTAGAGGAAATTAAATTTCATTTATTAATTATTTGGGGTCTTACAATATCCCACAGGATTTCTCAGCCGTTGATTCACATGTTGGTGAAGTACACGTCAACGAAGGTCAGGCATTCCTGACAACATTTGTTGTTGGCGAAATCCAAATCAAAGATCTTGACATATCTTTGGCGATACTAACGGGAAAGGTCAACGTTATCAAAGAGGATAGATGATGGAATATGTTATACACATCCTCAAATGATCATCGCTTTTATCCCCACTAATCTCTTACACATAAGAGGTACATCTTCAGGATCAAGTCATAATCAAAAACACAGGGATTTGGTGATAACTCCAACATCAACATCTTAAACAGATTCGGCTTACACATCAAATTTGGTCAGCATTGCCAATCCCCAGTCGAAGTAACAGGGAATCATCAATCATCCCCAGCGTGTTGGGCTACAACCCCATACACATGCATCATACATTTGCATCATGTTGCTATCCATAGTACCATGTTCGTCTTGTTGCGTTTCAAGTGTCTAGGATTCTTTATCCTACCCGCATCGCCATGCATGAGTATGATAAAGAGGGGCATCTGTAGACACTCAAAATTTTCTGTACTACAGATTCATCATTATTAACATTGCGGGAGGACAAATTCGCCTTTTAAGAGGGAACCCCGAAAGACAATCCAAGCCCGTCTGGATACTCTACCGAAGTTCAAAGATCAAACCCCTTGATCGCAAATGCGGAGTAACTAAATCCAACCTCGGAGATAACCCCAGGCTTGCGGATCTGATACCGTAACTCACACCGGAAAAGACCGATTAATCTCGAAGATGACCCCGAGGTATCCATTCTCAGTCCTAACCATAGGAATAGCCACCAACCTTGGTGATAGCCCCAAGGAATGCAATTTCGGCGATAACCCCGAAAATGCTTGTTTCAAATGCAACCAGCTTCAATCTTGGCGCTCACAACGAGATGCACTGTACCAACCCGACAATAACATTGGGAAGACAGGCACACCTCAAAGGTGACAATAAGGACCTTCAACAATTGTAGCAGTCCAATCTCAAATGAGTCTCGAGTAACGCTCTCATTTATCATTAATCCGGCGATAACACCCCATGTAGGGGGCAACATCATCATCTCGTCAACACGATGCCACGTCACGTCTCCACGCAACAATGTCCCACAAGACTAACCAATCCCGAGTGACTATTGTGCGGGGTAATAGATGAAAGTTGAAGCTTGAAGACCGGAGGGCATCGTCCCATCTTCAATGACTCCGAACAAACTCTAATCCCATGCCATCGTACAACTCTCGACAACGGCGGTCCGAAATAGGTCCTGTATACCTCAAACGGATGCCCGGATTGCACTTCTAAAAGTTCGAGTGGACATTACAATGCCTGAGTGCACGTACTTCGAGACGACCCGACCCGAAAAACCCAGGCCAACCCAGGTTGCCTCTGGTACACCTGCGGCTAATATGCCTATAAATAAAGGGCTTGGGGTGCTAATTTTTAAGAGAAAAAAGACGGGGAAACCCTGCACAATTCGCTCCACACTCGCCCATATAGTGTATTTTCACCTTTTAAACACCTGTGAGCTCATATATAGCCTCTTTTGTACCCACAAAAGCCTGTGTTTACCCACTCTAAAGATATAGAAGCCTTATTTATCGATCAGGTTGTAAGCCTTCTCACACACTTTAGTCTTTCTCTTCATCTTCTTTACACACCCTTCTACACGCTTGAGAGTCGTGTTGCTTGCTTTTGCCTTTAGGACTTGATCCGTGGTTTCGCTTTCACTCTATATATATATATATATATATATATATATATATATATATATATATATATATATATATATATTAACTAACATTATCGAGTTATGCCTGATTGAGCCTGAACTTGATGCGGAGCGTTTATTTGCTTTAATATATATATATATATATATATTTACATTTATATATATTAACTGTGTGTCGAACTTTGTTCGATGAGCCTAGACTTAGGTCTAGTGCGTTTACTACTTTAATATATATATATATATATATATATATATATATATATATATATATTGTCCCACCTGGAGTTTACTTCATAGTGGTTGATCGCTTTTACAGCTTTCTTTACATTTCGTCCCTCCTGGAGTTTCCTTCGTGGCGGTTGACCGTATTTACAGCTTTATTTACATTTCGTCCCGCCTGGAGTTTCCTCCGTGGCGGTTGATAGCTTTTAACAACTTTATTTACATTTCTGATCCCCATGGAGGTGCTTAGTGGTTGGTGATCATTTCTGTATATATATATTTACAGCTTTTATATATATATCTGCTTACTGCTTTCATATAAACTGCAGTATCTTGTGCGCCTAGGAATCATGTGATCACAGATTCATCCCATTGAATCTAGATTTGGTTCTCGTGATGGATATTTTTCAGTTGTAAGTAGCTTGTAAATTATTCTGCGGTGTCTGAATTTCCTCAGATGGTTTCCATACCCACGAGGAAGTCGGCATTATTTTTGTATATTATTTTCGTACGGATGCCTCGCATCAGTCAAATAAAATCAATCAAGCCGATGACTTAATAAAATGGGAGTGTAAAAGGTCTCGATTCCTATTGAGCATCAGGGTTTGAAAACCTCTTCTATAAAACATCACTGCCATATTTTGCTAAAAACTGAATTTTTACATAAATTCAAACCCAATGTATATAGTTTCGAATGAGGCCTCGCACAACTTCCATATAACAGCACATTTACCCATACACACTCAGATAATTGTTTCTTGGAAAGAGGCGGTCACCGTGGTAACACGGATGTCGGGGGGTGCCTAACACCTTCCCCCCGCATAATCAAGTCCTCGGACCCTAATGAATCTCGGTTTCACCGACCCATTTAGCAGTGTCACATCACTGGGTCAATATGCAAACCTTTTCTCGGTTGTGTTGGTACAACCATTTAAAAAACCAACTAGCGACTCTTAACAGTCCATCGTCAACATTATACATGTCGGACCTTTTTCACTAGTTTTTTCAAACAAATCTTACTTAAAATGAGAACACCAAAGAACAAGTAACGGAAAGGGACATCCAAAAATCCCGACGTCGACAATAATCATACCATGTCCATCTATGCACGTAAGCCAAATATGACTTTCAACATAAAATAAGCATGAGTATGATGACAATTCAATAAAACAAGTTCAAGAATAAATTTTAAAGATTTATAAGTTAATTTATCCTGAACTTAATAACGTCCAAATTGTCAACATGATACTGTTTTGTGCAGTAAAATTCAAGAATGCTCAGAAGAATATTTCCATGAAAAAATACTGGATGAAGCGCAAATATCAAGGATATTCCACTAATTTCATGGAGTATGTAAGCCAAAGCTTTAACCAACCGAGTATAATAGAATATATGAAATCTAAATGGATTTTCGCCGCCATGCATGCAAAGAATCCACGTGAGATGCATTATTTCCACAATTTAATAAGGAATGAATACGAAGGATCATTCACCATGCATGTGGTAATCCACATGTATGGTTTATTCCAACGAGTAATAATAAAGAATGGAATAATGTATGATTCACCATGCATGCGATAGATCGCATGTATAGGTTATTACCAATGTAATAATAAATAATAGAACCAGTGTCCCATGTAAACGCATGCACAAGATATTCCGATAGAAGAATAAATATTGGAACCAGGTCCGACGTAAATGCACAGACAGGATATTCTAACAGAATAATAAATAATGGAACTAGGTCCCGTAGAACGCACGTATGAGATACGTGATATTCCTACATAATAATAAAGAACGGAATATTAGAAGAATTTCACCATGTATACGGTGATTGTGATAAACAAAGTTATTCCAATAGAATAATAAGAATGGAATAACAACGAAATTCACTAGGCATGCGATAGACCGCACGAATGAAAAGCTATTCCAATGAATAATAAAGAATGGAATAATGTAAGAATTTCACCACGTATGCATTTTGCATAAACAAAAGTTATTCCAACATAATAATAAAGAATGGAATAATGTAAGCTCTTTCATGAATACGAAAAGAATAATACCCTTACGGACAACAAATAATATCCCTTACCTTAGAAGAAAGCGGATATTGGAGTAGTGAAGTAGCGAGATACTTTTCTTCTTTCTCTCTATAGTTTCTCTCTCTAGAGTTTCAAAGAATTCGTAAGAAATAATGAAGGAATGAGCTTCTATTTATAGGAGAATGGACCTAATAAGAATTAATTCATGAACGGTCCAGATTGATTTACTTTTTAAACAGACGGTCCATATTGATTTACTATTAAAACTTAAAGCAACGGTCCATACCGATTTACTATTAAAACTTTAAACCAACGATCCATATTGATTTACTATTATAACTTTCCACCAACATCCATATTGATTTATTATTATATCTTCAACCAACTATTCAAAAATTAGCACATCTCCTCATGGAATATTATTGTACCCAAAAATGATTTGGACCGAAAAGAAATATATCTTACGGGTGAATAGTACCCCGTGAATAGTAACTCATGAATAGTAACTCGTGAATAGTAACTCGTGAATAGTACTCTGACACGAAAAGTGCCCCGAATACCCGATTGAACAATATAACCTCCATACATCAATTATTATCGAAATAAATGTCGATTTCCACTAACACTAATAATCCCAACACAATAGAACTATAAAATTCATCTTTAATCAACACGAACTTATTCATCATTAATATTATATTTCACAATATTTAATAATCAGGTCGTTCCCAGGAAAGAGGGGGCTTTCCGATAAGGATTTCTCCTTATTGGCCAAGCAATTAGGTGACCAAACCTCTCCTCGATGTAACTTCTAGACATTGTCAATATTATTGAATAATAATATGAATAACTTTACCGTCTCAATTATTGATTTAATAATATAACATATTATGCAGATGATACTGTAACAATAATTGAATCAATAATATGAGAGATATGATGTAGCAATTACTGTAGCAATAATTGAGTATAACTGAGTGACTTCTCACGTAAGCATCAATAATCAATATCGTGTGCTACTATGCAACTACTGAGTATTACTCGCATTTTTTACTACCGTAGTTCAATGGTTTTTAATGGTAACACCTCCGTAGTTATTTTTATAGAAAGATAATTTTGTCATTTTTTAACTACGACAATACTTCCGTTGTGGGGTCCACTAATGATTGTCTTGCCGCATAATATTCTCTCGTTAAAATGAATATTCCCCACCAATCAAATATTATATAACCACTTGCTTATTTTGCAAAATTTATAAATATTATCCACAACTATAACATTATATCAAATTCACACCATAATATTAAAAAATTATTTCGAGAAAATTTAATATTTATTCATAAAATCTGGGTCTCACAATCTCCCTCCTTATAGAATTTAGCCCCTCGCGAAATTTACGTACGCATACTGGTATCTTTGAAGAGGTGAGGGTATCTTGACTTCATTTCAGATTCTAACTCTTGAGGTATAACCTTTGAGTGTCGAATATAATTCTTCTTATCCAAGATTTTAACACGTATCTCCTCATACATTAAATCATCTGTTATCTCATCTGGTTCTAAATTAATAATGTGGTTCGGGTCGTCCCCATATTTACGTAACGTCGATACGTTAAAAAAGTTATGAACACGCGACATACTTGGCGGTAAAACGAGTCTATAAGACACAGTTACTACTTCATCGAGGATTTTAAATAGGCCAATTAAATCGAGAGTTGAGATTTCCTCTCTTCGTCGATTCTTGCTTCTAGAATAACGCCCTCTTAAACCTTCTTAATTCTTCACATTCATCAGCTCCAGGTGTGTAGCTTGAGCGGATTTAACTTTATCGATTAAAGTCGATTCTACTCGTATATTCGTTATCTTCACGGGGGTTCATATATTCGCACTTGTAAACGCATACGATCTTCTACTCAACGCGTCAGCTACCACGTTCACTTTTCCACGATGGTATTGAATGATATGATCGTAATCTTCAATGTTAATTTCGAGCCAACGCCTTTCAGGCGCGTATTACGTTCATTTTAGTTGAAGAAATATTTGAGGGTTTAAGAAATGGGTTTTATCTTTGGGTCATTACAAAATTTGATTTTACGCTCTGGGGTAGACTAAGAAGTCTTCAAGAATACGTCAGGAAATTTATTAACAATAGAAATATCATTCAAAACTGTGACCCTCATCCAAGACTTGGATAGTACGTCACATTGATACCTATAAACTTGCCATCGTCATTCACGACGTCGCCTACAAAAAGTCTAGCTTCGGTGCATTTCACACAAGGAAGTCAACAACGAAAGGACCGGGGCTCTTTATTTATGGCTTAATATGACAATAATTGACTTTAGTGGTTTGGTTGCTAGGATTTGCATAACAGGTTGGTTCGGAATATGAAAGCTAGCAACCTTACGAAAAGCATGATGAGTAGTTAACCAATCGATTCCTAAAATCACATCAAAGGCAAATATTTTCAAAGAGATAAGATCGACAGGTAACGTGAAAGTGTCGATTTGAATTAAACAAGATTTATAATTAGTAGATGTAACGAAGGTTTCTCCCAACTGAGTTTCAACAGATAAATCAAAATCTAAATTCTCCAGAGTTAAATTCAAACATTGAACACAACTAGGTGAAATAAAAGAGTCGTAGAACCCCAGATTCAACACTTGCGGTATAGACTTCGCAAGAGTTTATGATTAACTTACCCATGAAAATTTTATTCAGTTCATCGTAAAAAAAAATGCTCTCTTAAACTACCGCTTTTTAGCTTGTGCAGGACATCCTTTGGCATCACTATCCCAGCTGGACTTGACTTTGGTGCACGACAAAATTGGGCTAGGTGGCCTTCTTTTCCACAATTGTAACATGCTTTTGACTGCTGCGTACAGTTTGGACTGATGAGTCCCTCCCCTCCGCATTTGTAACATACGACCGGCGGTCGTTCTCCTTCCTTAACAGGTGCTGGTGCTGTTGTCTTTCCATCATTATTGAACTTTCTCTTCTTGAAATTTCCACTTCTATTATCTTGGCCATGATTACCACCGAAGTGGTTACAATTCTTGGCTTGATAATTTCCCCAACGATGGTTATCATTGTTCTGATGGTCGTTGCCACCGGTACGATTATTATCGTGTTGTTGGTCGTTACCTTTTGGTTGTGCTGAATCATTATCGCTACTCCAATAACCGAGCCCTATTCACAATCTCAATATAAACAAAGTTTGTGAGAAATGAGGTATTGACGTATATCGGGTTTCAAACCTCTTAGAAACATTCGCGTCATTCGTTCCTCATTATCGACCAAATGGGATGCAAATCGGGATAACTCGGCAAACTTAGACTCGTACTGCGACACGATCATATTGTTTTGTTCCAACTTGATAAACTCCACCTCTTTCATGTGGCCGAATACTTTCGGGAAAGTACTTGTCGTTGAATGCGACTCTTGAACTTCTCCCAAGACATCTTGAGTGCGTCAGGCTGGGTATGTTTTATAGATTCCCACCAATAATCTACTTCTTCACACAACATAAAGGTGGTAAATGGAACCTTTTGCTCCTCGGAGCATCCCAAGACATCAAATATCTTGGTGATCTGCTTTAACCACGTCTCCGCCTTAAGTGGTTCTGGCTTTCCCAAAAACTTCGATGGTCCCAGCCTTGAATCGCTAAGCGGTGGACCGTAGTGGGTTGCCATTGTTTCCAGATGCATTATGAACAGGAGTCTCTCTCGCCTGATGTTGCATGAATTGCATAAAGCCTTTGAACATCCCATCGTTCATCATTTCATCGGTGTTATTGTTTACCTGAGGATTATTGTCTTCCTGTTGCACATTATCCTGGATATTGATCGTTGGTGACTCTACAGTCTCATGTGCTTCATTGCTTATCCCAACATTTTCGGATGCCATTTTCAAATACTGCCACAAAACAAGGGTTAATTAACATGTCACATATTATCCATATACTCTGATCGACCAATTAAATACCAAATAAACTTAGGTAGGTCATACTAGCGAAGGAATTCCCCGTCTCTCCCCTCCTAGTTTTTGTCTCATATCTCAGCCAGGGATCATATCCCTAAGCTTTGATACCAACTGTGACGCCCCCAAAACAGGTATACATCACCTATCTTAAGTCACCAGATACAAGGTACTGAATACAAATACAACTTAATTATTCAACAGTCGTGAAAATACGACAAAACATAGGCTGTGAGTTTTAATACAAATATTGTCATCTAGACAATATCCACACTCAATGGAGTCCTCATTACATTTATATCACACTATTTCACAGAATAGTGAGGACTACTACTACACCATCTAGGATCATCACTCTATTCCCCGACTAGTCCCAGCTATGTTCTCATTTCCTGAAGAGAACAATGAAAGAAAGGGTGAGCTCAACTAGCTCAGTAAGAAATATTATGACTAAGATAATGCAGAATAAATTATCATTAGCCTTCAACGGTGTTAAACTGATAAATATAATAAACATCAAGTTTAATTGCAGCGGAACAAGCAATCCATTAGAAGAGTCAAGTAGAGAATAAAATCTACTATTTTTTATGATTTAAAAGGTTTTCATCACTTTTATCATTTGAGACTCGACCAATAAATAAAATCGAATCATCCTCGCTCCACGGCCAAGGATATTCATGTAATCATCAATGGTCATGACTATCTTGAATAATCTCTCGTCATAATCATAGCAAATAACCGTCCCACTAATGAACTACGTGCCAATGAGGACTTTTACCACATCATTCATCACATTACTTGGTCATGATTATCTTTGAATAATCCTCGTCATAATCATACCAAGTCCATCTATGCACGTAAGCCAAATATGACTTTCAACATAATATAAGCATGAGTATGATGACAATTCAATAAAACAAGTTCAAGAATAAATTTTAAAGATTTATAAGTTAATTTATCCTGAACTTAATAACGTCCAAATTGTCAACATGATACTGCTTTGTGCAGTAAAATTCAAGAATGCTCGGAAGAATATTTCCATGAAAAAATCTTTGGATGAAGCGCAAAATATCAAGGATATTCCACTAATTTCATGGAGTATAGAAGCCAAAGCTTTAACCAACCGAGTATAGTAGAATATATGAAACTATGAATGGATTTTCGCTTGCCATGCAATAATCCGTGAGACGAGATCATTTCCACAATTTAATAAGGAATGAATACTGAAGGATCATTAACCATGCATGTGGTAATCCACATAGACGAAGTTATTCCAATGAATAATAAAAAGAATGGAATAATGAATGGATTCACCATGCGTGCAATAGATCGCATGAATAGGTTATTCCCAATGTAATAATAAATAATGGAACCAGTCCCAATAAATGCACGAATACAAGATATCTCCGGCGAATAATAAATAATGGAACTAGGTCCAGTAGAAAGCATGAGCGTGGATATTCCGATGTAATAATAAAGAATAGAATATTAGAATAATTTCACCATGTATACGGTACTTCGCATAAACAGGTTATTCCAATAGAATAATAAGAATGAAATAACAACAAAATTCACCAGGCATGCGATAGACCGCACAGAGAGGTTATTCCAACAGAATAATAAAAAATGGAATAACAGAAGAATTTCACCATGTATGTGGTACTTCACATAAACAGGTTATTCCAACATAATAATAAATAATTGAATAACAGAAGCTCTCTTCATGAATACGAAAGAATAATACCCTTTACGGGTACAACAAATAATATCCCTTACCTTAGAAGAAACTGGATATTGGAGTAGTGAAGTAGCAGAATACTTTTCTTCTTTCTCTCTATAGTTTCTCTCTCTAGAGTTTCAGTGAATTCGTAAGAAATAATAAAGGAATGAGCTTTTATTTATAGGAGAATGGACTGAATAGTAACTAATTCATGAACGGTCCAAATTGATTTACTTTTAAACGGACGGTCTATATTGATTTACTATTAAAACTTAAAGCAACGGTCCAAACTGATTTACTATTAAAACTTTAAACCAACGATCCATATTGATTTACTATTATAACTTTCCACCAATGTCCATATTGATTTATTATTATATCTTCAACCAACTATTCGAAAATTAGCACATCTCCTCATGGAATAATATTGTATCAAAAAATGATTTGGACCGAAAAGAAATATATCTTACGGGTGAATAGTACCCCGTGAATAGTAACTCGTGAATAATAACTCGTGAATAGTAACTCGTGAATAGTACTCTGACACGAAAAGTGCCCCGAATACCCGATTGAACAATATAACCTCTAGACATCAATTATTATCGAAATAAATGTCGATTTCTACTAACACTAATAATCCCAACACAATGGAACTATAAAATTCATCTTTAATCAACACGAACTTATTCATCATTAATATTATAACTCATAATATTTAACAATCAGGTCGTTCCCAAGAAAGAGGGGGCTTTCCGATAAGGATTTCTCCTTATTGGCGCGCAATTAGGTGACCAAACCTCTCCTTGACAGAACTTCTAGACATTGTCAATATTACAAATACTAATATGAATAACTTTACTGTCTCAATTATTGATTTAATAATATAACATATTATGCAGATGATACTGTAACAATAATTGAATCAATAATATGAGAGATATGATGTAGCAATTCTCAGAGTAATAATTGAGTATAACCGAGTGACTTCTCACGTAAGCATCAATAATCAATATCGTAGCTACTATGCAACTACAAGTATTATCGTACTTTTACTACCGGGTAGTTCAATGGCTTTAATTGGTAACACCTCCGCCGTTATTTTTATAGAAAGATAATTTTGTCGTTTTCTAACTACGACAATACTTCCGTTGTGGGGTCCACCAATGATTGTGTCGTCGTATAATATTCCCTATTAAAATGAATATTCCCCTACCAATCGAATATTATTTAACCACTTGCTTACTTTGCAAAATTTATAAATACTATCCACAACTATAGTACATTATATCAAATCCACACAATAATATTAAAAAAATTATTTCGAGAAAATTTAATATTTATTCATAAAATCTGGGGTCTCACACTACTCCATCTTTTTAACCTTTCCTCTCTAGAGAGAGACTGATATATATATATATATATGGGTTAATTATAAATTCTACCTCGAAGTATGTACCCTTTTACCATTCGTACCCCAATTTATAAACGCTCACATCCCACTACCCAAAGTACACAAAAGTAAGCGCGATGGACCCTAATAGAACACTCCGGTCAAATTGTTCGCCATAACATGTATGGATTACAAGTTATTCACGGTCTAAACCCGTTGACCAGTCATGAAAAATTTTCTAAAAAACCCAAAAAAATCAAGAACAGGGTCTAACAAACTTTTTGAAGGCTTAGATCTTCTTCTTGTTATGTTGTTAGATCACCATAGTGCAACACTTTGTACCTTGTCATATGGACTACAAGTCTATGTCATCACCACACCTAAATAATCACCAGGATCCAAGTTATTAATGGTCAAAGTGGGTTGACCAAGCACAAAAACTTGTTTGTGGAAATTCCAGAAAAGTGAAGAACAACTTCTGACAAGTTGTTTGACCGGCTTAGATCTTGCTTATGTGATGTTGTTAAGCCACTCCAGTGCTATAATTTTGTAGCCTAACACATATACTACATGTTTGTAGCACTATAACACTTAAACAATACCCATAATCCAAGTTATTAGCACCAAAATAGGTTAACCGGCCTTGACCGAATTTTTAGGTACCCATAAACTCAAGAACATGCTTAGATGGGTGCTTTGATCACTTATAAGTTCCTAATGTGATGAAATTAGACCCCAAACTTGTTATATAATTATAGTATTACATCATTACTACACCATTGAAACACTTACATGTCCAGAAACATAGCCAATTGGAAATTAAACCTAGTCAAACCAACCTCCTAGGCGTTGACCGAGATGTTCTTCAGTTGATGAAGAACACCTAAGGTGACGGTTCCTGTCTCTGTAGACCTTTAGCGACGGTTTTATTTGAAAATATTAATAATAATTAAAATAAATAGAAATAAATACTAAATAATTATTAATAATTAATAATTAAGTTCTAAAATTTATTTTAAGTTATAATAAATAATTTTTAATATTTTGACATAAAATTTCATTAATATTTAATTTATTTAAATAATAATAATAAAATTATTTAATAATTTTATTAAATAAATTAGTCAAAATGATATTAATATTTTAAAAATCATTATACATGATAATAAATTATTTAAAATGATACTAATGATTTAAAAATCATTATCAATAATAGTAAATTATTTAAAAATAATATTGATGATTTAAAAATCATTATGAATGATTATTAATTATTTAAAAATAATATTAATGATTAAAATCATTTTAATTGATAATAAATTATTTAAAAATAATATTAATCATTTAAAAATTATTTTGAGCTTCTAGAAATTATTATAAATAATATTTAAATTATCAAAGTGATATTTAAACTTTTAAATAAAATTTATTTGAAAAATAACTCAATAATTAACCAATAAAGTTATAAAACACCGAATAGACATCAAATTCAACCCATACACTAATAATTTGATTAGATATTAGTTGTTATTGTTTCTAATGACTGTTATAAACATATTTAGGTTGCGTAGACAGATCGAAAAACATAAAATAGTTGTTCTTCGAGCAAGCAAGTTTTCCAACTACATTTAATTTTTATATTAAAGGTAATTCTTATATTAATGTCATATAAACTTGTTTTAAACGTTATTTGTGATATCTGATATTAAAAGGGTTATTGCTTCTTGTTCAAGCATAATTAACCAAGCCATATGAACTGTTATTTGCTTAAGATGTATTTGATTTGATATCAAATCATAGACTGTGATAAACCAATGTTGTTTGGTACAAATATATATATTGATATTATTATGACCGACAATTATACATTGATCGGGGTTTATTTATGATCGCCATTTGTAGTAATGACCGGGGATTATTTAGATAGGATGATACACATACTCCTAGAATGTTTAGTTGAACGAATCAACTCGGGTTGCTAAGTCTATATGACTGACAGAAACTCGTAATGTGCGAGGTTTGGCAGATAAACCTCAATATATATATGTGGAAAAACTCTTTGAACTATATGTTCATTAAATTCAGATATTATGTGAGTATAAAATATAAGTTGTTTAAAACTTGCTGAGCCTTTTAAAGCTCATCCCTTGCAAATATTATTTTTCTTTGCAGTTGTGAGTCTGTGACAGATATTCCTGGAAGTTCAAGTGTTTATTCATGTGGCTAGGAAGATTGTAATAATTTGAGTTTATTTCCGTTTGTTTTGAATGTAATAATTTAAAATTTGAATTTATGTATTACGTTCATAGTTTATGTAAATTTTTTAGTTTCCATTTTTTTTAAAAATGAGTTAGAATCAAGTACAATATTAATATGAACTATTTATCTGAATGAGGGTATTCAATGATCTTAGGAGTTCTATAAGCACTGAGGTTGCGCCCCTCGATTCCAAGAACAATCTTGTCATTAATATTGTGAATGTCAAATGGATAAGAATTATTGATATGAAAGAAATATCTGTAAGATTATAAGTCTATACGTCTGAGTGATAGTATTCATCGCGGTAATTGTTCTGACGAGAACTACTATCTGTTATGAATATTGTGAATCTTGGATTGATAGAAATTATTATTTTATGGAATATTTACGTGAGCACTAAATCTGCTACAGGGAGTGTAGAGATTTTGGGGGCGTCACAATATGACCACGTGTGATAATTTAATAGTTAAATAATGTTTACCGTTTAAATACTGTACGTCAATTACTAAATCTGTACAAATACATGAGAATATTCAAATTACAAAATAAAGGTTCAAAAAAAGGGATTAACGGTCTGTTGGTACAATTAGAGAGATCGTTTATCTTCTAGGGCTCAAAGCAAGTTAAGTGCGATTTACAGAGTGATGTGAAGGGAGGGGAGGATTTGGCTTCGATTCTTGCGATCAAGAGGGCAGAAATTGAATCATCACTGACCAACTAGACTACAATAGAAAATGGTTTGGGTACTGAGATTGTTTGATTTTGAAGATTTTGGCACCCTTTTATATACAGATATGTTCTTTATTCGTATATGAAGTGTAGATACAATATATATAGATGGTCAAGAAGTATATTTGCATGAATAAGATGATAAAGTTTTTGCATGGTCAATTTTGGCCGACAATGGTGGTCCCATTTTTTTTTCTGCTTTATTTTTTACATAAGTGGCATTTGGGAATACTCAAATAAAGTTAGAAAAGTTATTTATTGTTTTTTGTCTCTGATGTAATTTTTTAATAAATTTAGAAGCCCTAAATTTGTGTGCAGGTGATCAAAAGATCCCATTTTTTTGATTAAAATGGTTCATGGTAGAAAGTTTGACGAGAAAAGGTATGTGGGGGGATCAATTAAGTTTTTTGATTATGTCGAGTTAAAGCATCTGAGTTACAGGGAACTGAGAAATGTGGCAATGGAATTGGGCTTTGCTGGGGATTTATTATTTTACCACTTTGTGCCTGAGAAAAGTTATAGGCGCCTTACTACTGTAAAAGATTTGTGTGTCATTAAGTTTTTTATTCCTAAATCAAAAGAAGTAGAAGTGTGTCTGGTTAGTGAAGAGCTTGGTAATACATAGCCAGGTAATGCAGAGGTAGGAGAAGAACAGATTGGGAGTAATGCTGGGAAATCTGATAAAGGGAAGGAAAAGGTTGATGACTTCAATGGTGGTGATTTTGGCAATAGAAAGGAATATGATGGGAATGATGATGAGTGTATAGTGACACTAATAGTGAGGACTCTACATATGTGATTGCATTTAGTGATAGTGTATATGGGGAGGATAATAAAGACTATGAAGAGAATGTTGATAGTAATATTAAGTTTGATGGAGTATGTGTAAGTGATAAGGGGCAGGGGAAGGGGAAGAAAAAAGAAAAGGGAAAGGGAAAGGTGATTAACAAAGGGAAGGAAAAGAGGCTGTTAGTGAATTGGAATATGATTTTGTTGAAGAAGACCTCATAATTGAGGAGATACCAAGAATGCAGATAAATGATGATGAGGATGGGCCTAAATGGCATATATATAATCCTGCGACAATGATGGATGATCCTAAGTTTGAGGAGGGGATGTTATTTGCAGACAACAAAGTTTTAAAGAAATTTGTGGTAGCACACTCAGTGAAGCATGGGAAAGTAGTGAATGTATACTGTTGCCTCCTTTTTAGTTCTAAAAAAAGGACAATAACTCATGCAAGCATACATGGGTCAACAAGTAGTACATAGTAAGTTAAGTATCGATCCACGAAGAAATGTGTCAAAAATTAAATTATTATGCATCAACTATATCACTATTTCTATATGCTTAAACGAACGCTATAATTTTTGAATTAATCTAACCCAAGTAATGACTACAAGAAAAAAATAATAGAATAATAAATCAAATTTAGAAATAATGGAATTCTAACTTCAATTCATATTTTATCTAAATAATACCATCATGCAAGATCATATATGTATCATGGAAAATTAGCCAAGAGCACAAAACTAGACATAACCATTTTTCAATGCATTATGACCTACTTACATAACATCCACGTGCAATAGAAATCATGTAATCATCAATAAAACCAAAATCACTATATTTCTATGTGACTTTACAGAAATATTGAATTAAAGTGTAAGCTCTTATATAACTACACACGGTGAAACAGTATATTTCTATCTGATTCACGAAATATAAAGCTAAACAATTCAGCCTCATAAACGCATGCTATCATGATTACAACCATACTCACATGTCATTTTTCAATTCCATATAAGTACATAAAATGAATGGTGATCAGACATTCATGCAATCAGCTCAGTCATAATAGAATTTCCATGATAACTACACAATCAAGCATTCATACCATTAATATTAGACTACATATTAATATCCGTTAGAATCCCATAATGGAGTTTAGTTCATCGCTGAACCGAAAGCCATTATGGGATTAAAGCAACACATGAAAAATAAATAGAACAATTGAGAGAGAAGATAGAATCGATCAAACCCAATTGCAGATTATATTCCAAAACGTTGTTCCAATCTCCAATGATTTCCAGCAAAATAAAAGTAGTTCTTATTCAATGAATCAATCCAAAAGAAGATGAAGAAAATATTCAATGTATGCTCAACCCTCTTTGGAATTGCGTTCAACGCCTGGAACCCTAGTTCTCTAATATGAAAAATTGATAAAAACTAAAGATAATCGCGTCTGGTACTAACCAGAGTAGTTTATACCCACTCAAACCCTTCAAATTTCAAAATTAAAATAAAGTCAAACAACAACGATCGATGGCCTTGTGATCATGCAGCATCCCAATCTATATGCTAACAGTAGCGCGCGGGTTTGGAAATTTAGCTTCTGTCGGTTCCAGGAGCGCGAGTTCTAGCTTGTGTAGCCAGACAGCTTCTGCATTTTGCATCCTTGAGTTTTGTTGCTGCTGCTTCCTTGTCATGCTGTTATTGTTCCATTGACATATTGCTTTCGCTTTTTTGTCCATCAATGTTCAGTTCCTTTTCTCCACTCGACCCTCGTGTCATGCCTTCACTGATCTCATGCCACCTACTAACGCCGAGCTATACCATTTCCTGCATTTTCACACCAGAGGAGTTCTCAGTACATGCAATGCAAAATAACACGAAATGCAACTAAAAACATACTAAAATGTACTTGAGATAAGCATAGTTCGCGTGAATTTATATCCAATAAGTAGGTATAAAACCTACTTATCATATACAAGAATGAATATAGGGTGGGGTTCATGTGCACTCTTCCATGCCCATGGAAAATATATACTGGGAAATTACAAAAAGAGAACACCCTGCAAATTAAGATCATCAATTTGACACACACTTGCCTTAGGATCCACAAAGTTAAGGGCGTGACAGCTGCTTGGTTAGCTGAGCAATACTTGAATGAGTTTAGAAGAAATCCACAGATGAAGGCATCCACTTTTATGGAGACAGTATGGACTGATCACACCATTCAAATATCTCCATTCCAAGCATTCAAAGCTATGGTTAAGGCTATGAAGATGATTGAGGGCAATCATGTGGAGCAATATCATAACTTATGGAAATATGTTGATGAGTTAAAAAGATTGAATTCTGATAGCACTGTTGAGCTACAAACTGAGCCTGGTACCTTACTTGGTGGGAAACCTTTGTTCACGAGGATTTATATATGTTTAAGTGGGCTGATGGAAGGATTGAAGCACTGCAGACCTATAGTTGGTGTTGATGGAACATTCTTGAAAAGAACAAATGGAGGCATCTTGTTAACTACTATGGGTATTGACTCAAACAATAATATGTATCCAATAGCTTATGCAGTGGTAGAGGGAGAAACGTATGACAGTTGGTTGTGGTTTTTAGGATTATTAAAAGATGATGTGGAAATTGTGAATGACTATGGTTGGACATTTGTATCTGATAAACAAAAAGGATTAAGGCATTTGAGGAATTAATCCCTAACTCGAAAAATAAGTTTTACTTTCAGCATTTGCATCAAAATTTTGCAAATGCAGGGCATAAAGGAATGTGATTGAGAGAGTTATTATGGGATTGTGCAAAAGCTACACATCCTAAAAGGTATAAGGACAACATGGAGGCACTAATGAAAAAGAGTCATGAGGCTATAATCTGGCTACAAGATAAACCCACAAGCCAATGGTCAAGATCACATTTTAGCACATACCCCAAGTGTGATATCTTGACAAAGAACTTATGTGAAAGTTTTAACAACATGATTAAGGGGGTAAGAGAAAAACCAATTCTGAATATGCTAGAAGATATTAGAGATTTGTTAATTAAGAGATTAAACATTAACATAACAGTATGCAAAAGATGGTTTGGGGACCTTTGTCCCAATGCACTTAAGAGACTAGAAAGGGCCAAGAAATATGCAGGAGATTGCATTGTTTGTCCTGTAAATGACCACCTGTTTCAAGTAAGGACAGTGTATGGGGACCAATATACAGTTGATTTAGATGCAAAGGGTTGTAGCTGCAGAAAATGGGTCATGACAGGCATACCTTGCAATTATGTCATCTCATGTATGGTTTTCAAAAACCTGGACCCTGCAAATTTTGTGAATGATTTGTACAAGATAATAACTTACAAGAAGATTTATGAGCCTTGTATAGCACCAATGTCTAGTGCAGACATGTGGGATGATAGCCAAGTGGAAAATAATCCGTATTATACATAGACTGCCGAAACACATGGCAGTTCTGGTCAATTTTTTGGTCGAAAATTACAAAAGGGTCACTTTTGTTTACTTTTGTGTATTTGGGTAGCAGGATGGGAGCATTTAAACATTGGGGTACGAATGGTAGAAGGGTCCATACTTTGGGGTAAATTTTGCAATTAACCCTATATATATTGTTTTGTTTTTCTCTTCTTTGATCTCCTCTATCTCTTTCTCTTTCTCATTTGTTCATCTTTTCTCTTTCTCAAATATTTAAAAGTCTTTAGAGACGATGTCAGACTTTGGATATGAGTATCTCTTCTTCTAAAGTTTATTAAACTCTACCATTTGATAGAAATCTAAAAAATTAATGACTTTTTGAATACCAAAATATTTTTATAAATTTTATAAAGTTTCAGTTCAATATCACATAACTTTTAAAGACATTACAAAAGTTATAATTGAATATGAGTAAACTTTTATACTCTTTAAATATTTTAATTGAATACAACTAAACTTTTAAAAAATTTAAAAGTTTTAATTGAATACAACCTCCTTAATCTTTTGAATCAAAAGAGGGAATATGCTTGATATTAAGGAGGAAATGATTTAGCCTTCAAATCTAGAAGAAAAAAAGAAATAAGCTTTCAACCTACTACCATCTTCTCTATCACCATCATCTAACAATGACCAACACAACTAGTTTGCTGAAACCTTCAACTCATACATTTAACATCTATGGACTCCTAACTAACCACATCAATTAAGACTTTCAAACCCACCAATAGACCCATATTAAAATTTGTGCATGAAATTCATCAAAATGATGATGTTATTTTGACAAATTAAATACCCAAATGTGATTATTTTACCTTTGTATTCAATTTGTTCAAATTACATCACAAATTCGGATAATATATACACAAATTTCACTCACAAATATAAATGAGGAGTTTAGGACACTCGTATATTTTGCCATTACGAATATATTCACAAATAAAACAACAATAGCACCTCACAAACCTATTTTTGGAACTGAACCACCCTAAATGTTATATATATTTTTGCCAAGAATAAAGCAACTAAATATGACAAGTTGATCATGTCTCCATATTTTTGTACACAAAAAATTGTAGTCACCACACCAAGACTACAACAATAGTAAATCATTTCTATCACTGCAAACTATTTTGTTTCAGATTGGATGGAGACGATTAATGTCAGAGCAGAAACAGCAAAATTTTAATATTTTGAAAATAAAAACACAACCACGATTTTGGCAAAGAAACACAATGCAACAACATCCTAGAGGGTTTGATTACAGGGAAAAGGGTTGCAGGTTCAGGAAAATTGCAAAACACCACCAACAGCTGTCTTTAAACTTCAGCACAGATTTAGAGTCAGGTATCCTCAACTCTCGAGTGAAATACAAAGCTTGGGAATGTAGTTGTAATGTCCCTGTTTAAGAAAGCCATAAATGTTTAGTTCTAACACATCAGTGAGAACCACCATTGTAACACAGTTTCAACTATAAATTCAAATAACCTGATAAATCCTTACAACTTGTACAGTTTTTCCAAATACCAATGGAGAATATCATAATACAAC
The DNA here is from genome assembly GCA_020205605.1 of Panax ginseng. Taxonomy (NCBI): domain Eukaryota; kingdom Viridiplantae; phylum Streptophyta; class Magnoliopsida; order Apiales; family Araliaceae; genus Panax; species Panax ginseng. The sequence continues at coordinate 127,314,173 of CM035138.1, read as the reverse complement.
AAGTATACGAGACTAAATAAGTGGCGACACTAAGTGATCTATCCTCCTAAGCCCTCCCCCGATCAACAGGGATTTTTTTGGAAGAGGGGAGGGTGGGGGGATTGTTACAAAAGCATTTAGCAATGCATCAGAAGTAAATAATCTTCGAAACTAGCCTTTGCTTCTAATAAGTTCCATAAATGTGTGCAGACTTGGATGTTTGAAAGAGTACTAGTGTAGCGTGTACTTTTTACCCCAATAGTCCCAAGGTTTCATCTGAACTCAGTCGGGATCTATTCAAAAGGCATAATTTTTTTTTAATAGGTAGAGGGACGGGCAAAAATAAAAATTTAATAAACCTAAGGGGACAGATTTATGAAAAAGTTAAACATAGAGGGGTTAAAAACTACTAACTACAACTACTCTAAAAAAAACTGAACACATGGTATAATGTATTCAAACTCTCGCTCTCTAACTCACTAAATTTCAGCCCTTCACTTCAGTATTTAGCCCAAAAAAATCCGCCCCTGAGAACAGATCCTAGATTGAACTCGGATATATAATCTAAAGAATTTCTATCATTCACTTCTATAAAATATATAGAATAGTTAGTTCGCTTAGCCGCAGCCCGGGATGCTGATCAGATATCGATTGTATGCACAAATATCATGTTTAATACTCAAAATTGAAGTCCAGGTAGTTCATGTAATGCCATCACCAAAAAGCTTCAAAAAAATCTTTGAAAATCAGAATTCTCAACAGTTCAAGCCTATAACATATTATTTGAATAGTAAACCCAAATTAATTTCACACAAATCTATGCTGCCAACCCTAGATAAAATGACGCACGACTTGTGGGGAGGGCTAATAATCCCATATTGACCTCACACAAACCTCTGCTACCAAACCATGATAAAAGGGTGCAAGACTTCCGAGTAGGGAAGGAGGGAGAACCCCTTAAAGAAAGTGCTCATTATAGGATTTACGAAATAAGTATTTATTGTTGGTTTATGATTTTAATGATGACAATATTTTTGGGTTTGTATTATTTAATGGACTTGTGTTTTAACTGTTTGGGCTGGTTTAAATTTGTTTTAATATGTGGTTGTATTAGCCCAATTTGAAATTATAGTCCAATGATTACTTCCTTTCATATCTAAGATTGCTGAAAAGATTTGTTCTGTTATAATGTGTAATATTATTTGAAAAGGAGTCATATAAGGAAACTGTTTTGATATGCAAGCTGACTTGTTATTGAAATTAGATCATTCTCTATCAGGTGTATCCTTTATCCCTTTCTTTGAGCTGTTTTAGTTTGACTAGGATTTTATATATTTGATATCAAATATATTATATCCGTTGGATATTTATGTGCCTGAAAAACAGGTGATATACCAACTGTGTTAGGAAATATTCACGCTAACTTTTTTTATTGAACCCATTGGTTATATCAGGTGTTTAAGAGATATTTCAGCTACGAATTTCTAGCTAATCAATATATAGCCGTTAGTTCCTTCTCTATATATATTACTTTTTATTGGCTATATCAGGGACATAGGCTTGAAGGATAAATAAGTTCAGTCAAATCAAAGCAAGCATCTATCTTATACAAAGATATTTCAATAGAGAGCTATCAAAGTTTATTTCCAACAAGTCTTGTTATATAATTAATTCTTTGTTGGCTGGAAATAAGAGTTTTTTGTAATCATATATTTCTTGTAACGAAATCTGAGTTCAAGTCATGTTTGGCTTGACTGATCCAGTAAGATAGGGTCTGTTCAAAAAGAGCTTTCAAGGTTGCAGAGGTGCAAAGGGGCAGAGGTGTCTATCGCAGTGAAAAACTTTATTTAAACAGGGAGTTCTTTTTATTGTATTTAATTGAATATTAAGTTTAATAAAAAGAGTCCAATACCAATACCAAGACGTGGATTACGCCACTAAATTAAAGGATATGAGCTGAAATACGTAAAAATCTTAGTGTAATTTACTATTCCGTTCTTCTCTACTCTGTTTTCTTATTTCTGGGGTTTTGCTCACGTTTGAAGATATACTAATCCAGACACTATTACATGTTTGCATTATAACAAAAGTAAATTTACTCTAAAGCAGACACTTTCACATGTATGTTTTAGATCTGGAACTGGAAATGGAAAGTAAAAATTAGTCATTGTTAGTCACATTTAGTTTGGAAACCTATTCACCTCCCCTCTAGGTGTGCATATACACGAAATTACATTTATAAGGTAAGGCCCTTTGCTTCCTTGGTTTTTGAAATACTCTCATAATTGCGTGATTAAAGTTTAAAAATCAAGTGTATTACATTTTGTCTCCTTGTGCCATTTTACAAAGGTTACTCAGAGGAAGCTGTTTCAATGTGCATTAGAGTCCTCACTTCTGCTAACACCAGGAGCAGATGTATAGTCCCGCAATTTTTCCCTTGCAAAACCCCACTTTCCCTTTTAACTTTTTGATAATAGTGAAAATAGGAATCCTCACTTCTTCAAAAAAATAAATGAGCAACAATGTTGTTAGCCGAAAATCTTTTCCTGTTGTCGCCAAAAAATTGTTGAGGATCCCCTCATTAAATGAGAAGTCTGCCTCCGGCATCGGCCAACATGAAGCAGTATTGTGTATCTACTACACAACTTATGTTACAGGCGAAACTGTTCAAACACTTTCGAACAGAAAACTCGAAACATTACTAATCAAAGGACTTACTAAGTTTATACTGACCATGAATTTTTGAGAAGATTATAAAAAGAAAACTCAACCAATATAAAAATGAAGAAAGGTGGATATATAATTGGACTTACTTGAGGTATTGAAGGGTCATATTTTTCAAAAGGGACGGATGTCGCAAAACTAGACTTCTCCACTCTTCCTTGTCAATCTTGCCATCATGTTTTGTATCAGCTTCTTCAAAAGTCTAAACCAAAGCCAAAAACTGAGGCAGATAAATAGTGCTAATAGAAAATCAATATAGCACATACATCAGGAAAGCGAGATAACCAAGATGAACCTGCACAAGTACTTTTTTACTCAAAAGAAGCTCATAAGTATGGTGAAACTCCAAATGTTGTAGAGGAATTCAAGAATTTAACTCGAGACCGATTGTCCAAAAAAAAATGTGACAAGTACCACAAGACTGACAATCAATTTTACCACGTCTAGAAGTTGTATCGCGTACTTAATTAGATGCATCAACTCTCTTTAAATATGTAAGAAGGCCAAAGCTAGTTCACTAAACTGGGATTCTAAGTCAAATTATCTTAAAATGTGCAATCTCAATAGGTTAACAATATTTTTCAGCACATCTGAAAAAACATATACACAGATATTTAGGTGGGACAGAATTTTACCCCACAGGTTCCACATAACTCATAATTGACCAGGCTAGATGAATGTGCTTATCATTTGATTAACAACTTAAACAACAGAAGCTGCTTGCTATAAAGTACCAAGAACCATAATGCTATTGCTCAAACAGTTCCGTGAAAGTGGATTAGTAACATATGTGAACACAAATTATTTGAGTACCTAAGTAACAAGCGAATACTTGTAATGGAAAGAAGAAGAAAAAGTGATATGAATAAATCACGAAACGCTTTACCTATAACATGAAGCAGATGCAGAATTGATTGTGCTCACAAAATAAATAGCTACTATGGATTATGGTTCAAATTGTGTATAAATGTTGAACAACATATCAATTCACATCCTTCATGGCAACATACAAATAAAAAAGCTAAAATTAACTGCTATCGGTCCAGAGAAAATTAAATTAGGTGAAAGAAGTACCTTGTCAATGATACTCTCTATAACATCGTCCGAAAGATTCATACCAGATTCAGCGAGCGTAGCCACAACCATTTGCTTCACCTATGTATCCAGAATTCATTAGAAGGTCTATAACTTTTGAAAAAAAGTTTGGGAAAAGTAAAATAATGAAGGTAAACTATCACCTTTGAATTCTAAACAGTTCTTTCCACGTTTAAACTTACAAAAGTGACTATACAGAAAGGGAACAAAAAATGTGACTGGGAATTGCACGTGTAAACTTTAGAACATAACCTCTCTATATATAAATCTTTTCTCTCTCTCTCTGTGTGTGTTTGTCTGATGTGAAAATAGATATCTTGTGCATAGAAGCCTTTCGACTGTACTGTAGTCGAAATAACCTTCATCTGCCAGATAATGTTACCTTTGATGGTATATCCTTGCTAAAAGAAAAGATTAACATTACTGGAAGTTAAAGTTAAGATGCAAAAAGTCGTTAAGAAACTACACTCAAGGATCTTCTAAAATGAGTCTAAATGGAAAATATGAAAATGAAAAAATAAGATACATATTTGGGATAGCATATGAAACTAGATCATGAGCAATTTAAGGTAATGACATTTATATAGGTTACTCAAGCTCTACTGATTAAGGCTGAATTAGGATTTAGGTCAATTCTAAACAAAACTAGCTACCTCTTGCCTCTCGATGAAACCTTGCTGCTTGAGATCATATAGTTGGAAGGAAACTGCACACAAAATAGTAAGAACATTTACTAGACTTGTCAAAGAAAAGGTGGGTAAGAACATGGAGCACAAATAACAAAATGCACAACACATGTACATATAAGTATGACATACACTCAATTTTATCGTCGATTGGTGCATTTGGATGAAATACAGATAGCGCACGAGCAAACTCTTCAAACCCCAGGATACCATTATGTTTTGTGTCGAACAAGTCAAACACCTACAATCAAATACAAAGTAAAAACAGCATAAGAAGCTTTGCCAATAAAATGCATAAGTTAAGCATCGTCCACTTTTCAATAGAGATAATGTGTGATCATTATTGATTAAATCCAATATTTTTATCATAAAATTACGTTAACAACTTTAGCTCTGTGCACATATGCATGTGTTTGTTTAATTAGATATATGACGGGTTTTTTTACGCACTAATATGAATGCTTGCTTAAGGAACGTGTCTAGCTAAAATGCTATTTAAAAGTAAATTTAAACAAAATAACAAGTATTATCTTTAGAAGAATGGTGTACCCGATCAGCAAACAAGCTCTCTTTTTTGTTTGTCTTGAACAATGCCAGCTGAAACTCTTCCTGAAATATTGATACAAAAGAAGATCATCAAAACCTACCGTTAGATTTCGTTAAAGTTGTGACAAATCTATAAGAGCAAGATAAATCACAGGGATAAAATTATGGATGTGCTGAAATGGCATCTGCGTCTCAACATGCAAACAGAATAATGACATCATAAATTGAATAATGATCTGGACAAGGATATGTAAGAACCTTGTTGATTAGCCCGTCATCAATCACTGCGCTGCTAATCTTCTTGAATAGCTCATAAAGTGCTTCTATTTCACTTACACTAACTGCATTCAAGTGGGGGGAAAATCACAATGTTAGGTACAAAGGTCAGGTAATTTTTTCATCATAAATGTAGATAGAAGATGAAAAATTACCAAAAGTACAAAAGAAATTTTTACAATGAGTAGTTACTAATAAATACAATAGAGAACCAAAACTGGTTATCTAGGTTAAAATATTATTAGTATTATACTACAATAATTTAAAAAACAACAATTATGCTTCTAGAAACAAGGGAGAGGAAAAATTCAGATATAAGCTAAAGGAACCTTTGGAGCAACACGTAAAATATTTATATGGCGATGGTATAACATAAAGTTGGGACTAAAATTAAGTCATAACACACATTCATATTGTTCTAGAACATTAAGATGCACACTCCAGACATAAACCTAAAAAATATCAACTTATGAGTTATGACAATATAAGGAAGCTGCATACACACGGTCTCTCTTGCGAGGATTTCAGGATCTTCAAGGCCCCTCGATTGTTTCTGCAAATCAAGATCACAGCACTGCAGCAGGCAAGCACATAAATGTTTGATCCCTTCTAAGCACTGCGACATGGTATCCTGCACATCAAAACACTCTATACCTGTTGAAGGAAAAAGGTTAAAACATTTACTACTTCCTCTCCTAAAAAGTTATAACCACAAAGTCAGAAAAGAGAAGTAACCTATTGGCCATTTCGTGCTTTTTCTATTCCACAAATACAAACAATTGTAGCAACTGCAGCAGTTGGAACAATATCTGTGTTGAGGTAGCAAATGAAACTCTCCATCAGGATATATTACCAACTAGATGTTTCGCAATTATTAAAAAGCCAAGACAAAATGCTTTGATGAGGATTGTAACCTAAGTTTAGGTATTTATTTTGTATTTCAATTGGTATAAATTTATGTAATTAGGTATTTTATTAAATAACTGGGAATTTAGGGTAACTTACAGGAAGTAGGTTTCCTAATTCATTAAGCTTTTGGTTTTCCTACCACATCATGAATGAAGATTTTTTTTTTCTTTAAATAATAAATAGTAACATAAGCTTATGAAATAGAGAGACTTTGAGACACAATAGAGATTATGAAATACTACAGAGATTCGATTGTGATCGATCTTTTGTCTGTGGATATGAGTACTCTCTACGAAGTGGCCCCAAAACATCAAACGCAATGGCCATTTCTCCAATGGGTTGTTCTGAACATTTATTAACTTAAACAACCAGGTTTAAACGCTTGATACCACTTGATGCAGTACAATGGAAAAGTAATAAGGATGTAATTTTCAGCTTTGGCAGTTGGGAAGAAATTAATGTAATTAGTTATCTTCTTAAAAGGTATTTCCACAAGTAAACTGTATCAGATACGACAAAAGAGAAATAAAAATTTGTTGGACACACAGAAACAGAGCTGATTGTGAAGAAAAATACTATGAAAGTGCAGATCAAATTCATTGAGAGGAAGATCTCATCTTGCACCCCTTCCTCCACGACTCAACTACAATTGTATATAATTGGTGTTCAGTAGCCTGCGCATATCAAGCTAAAATAGTTTTCTTCTTTTGGTGCTTGTCAACTCTATTTGTCGTATTGTTGCTCGATTTTTTCTATTATTGGCATGAAGTCATGGATATCATTCCTTTTAATGAAGATATCACATACACCAATAGCAACCAATTTCATACTGGCATATAAATTAAGCAGTTACCAAAATCACGACAAAAGATACTTCTTCCACTCTTTATAACCAACAGAAAATTCATAATCACCACACAAAAAATATCCTATAATTCACATATCACATCTTTCATGCAGAAAATTCATAAAGGTGCCATTTTTACTCCAAATATCTTAATCACAACAATTCGGCATCAAAACCTCCTCAATTATGCAGATAACCAACATAAACAAACCCAAAACGAGCCTGAACACAATTCACAGATCTCTAAATTCAAAAAATTAGCTGAGATAAAGATCAACATATTCAAGTAATTCGATCCAACAAGTAATCATTCTCAAATCAATGAAAATTCATCAACAATTGAAGTACGCACAGTGCTTAATTGAGAAACCTTGAGGCAATTCGATTCAAACATAAATGATGATGGTGTATAGATCTAGCAAAAAAACACCCTTTGAATTCCAGAAGATATATACAAAAATAAAAACAAAAACATTGTATTTGTAGCTTATGAATTTTCATGTATAATAAGCTTATAACCTTTAGAGAGAGAAAAGGAAAGCTGAGGTGATGAGTTGAGTTCAGCTGCTTCGTCACACTCTTGAACGTACAGAGAGACGAGAGAGAGAAGGGATCGATACGGAAGGCCAGCGATAATTACGAATTTATAGCAAAGTTTATTTTATTTTATTTTATTTTTTCAAAATCAAAATTTAAAATAACAAAATGCTTAAATTAGATGTAATGTATATTTGGTTATTTTGTAACTTTTAATGCATTTGCAACGTTTAAAAGTCACTTAAAAATTTTATTTAACTGATAATAACTTATTTTAAACGTAATTTATTTAACTCATAAAAAGGATTCTTATACGATGATACAAACACTACAATTATATTGTTTTAATAATATGTTATTGAAATTTTAAAATAAAATAAATCAATGAAAAACTTAAGTTTTTATTCAATTATATATTACTAAGTTTTTAATAGATAAAAAGAAAAAAATTCCAAAAATAAATAAATTTTTGGGATAAAAACTAATAAACATAAGTAGATATTTTATAATCCCTATTGTGCCATTTACATTATAAAATATAACAAAACTAATTTAAGGGTAAAATAATACACACTCTTTCATAAGTCATACAATGATGAACATATTGTGTGAGATTTATTATTTTATAATTTTTATTAAATTATTTTAATTTTAAGTTTAAAAAATACATTAAGTTATAATGATATTATAATTTGAAACAAAATAAATATTTTGAATATAAAAATTAAGTTTTTGTTTATTTTATTTTTACAAACGTAGTAACTTTATAAATGATTTATTCTCTTTTCTTTTCTCATCAAATTTAAGTTTTTTATTATTTATTTATTTTTGATAAAAACTCAAAAAACATAATGTACAAGTTGCAAACATTGGTAGCTGAATAAACACATAGGCTCCGCTGCAAAAAAATCTTGAGAATTTGGTTTCCCTTTAATACACATTTCCTCCCAATTTCTATACACTAAAAGTATATGTTTTGTATAAGTATAATTGGAATTAATACCTCTCACTTAATTTATAATATTGAGTTATATTATCTCATTAAAATTAAAAATAATTTCACACTATGAAAATCCAATAATAATCTAGAAAGGGGCTGAATAGATTATTACCGATTAAAAATTTATTTTAAACATTTTTGAATTTTTAGTTAATTAATTTGCAATTTTAGAAATTAATATGCAAGACAATAAAAATTCAATCACACAGTGCAAATAGATTTGTCTAGTTCACAACATACATCTCGAGTATGTTGTTACGTTTAGTCTCAAACTTCTCTCCAAAACTTAAGATACTATTACTCTCAGTAATAAATACTTCTTTAACGGGCGGATAAACATTTACAAAGCTTTATAGACAAACTTCCAACTATTCACAACTAACTATCTTGGACAGAAAATTCTCAGCTACCTCCTCAAGCTTAGTTACACATTTTACTTTGAGTGCAATTATATTTTATGATCTGGTCTTGAAACGATAACCTCTTCCTCACCTCACAAGTACATTAGAGACTCAACTCCCAGCTGACCTCTATAAGACTTTGGTCTTAATTAAATAATTACTCGTCCTTTTTATAAAGTGTTAATTTACTTCTAAAATAAACAAATAAGATTCAGCACAAATATATATAAAAGTTAAATAACTTTTATATTAAATGTTTCTTGAATAAACAGATAGCAGTTAAAGAGCATATACATTTATAAAAGTTTAAGGACTTTTATACTTGAGTAAATATATATTTTTGTAAGCAGATATTAATTTATGATTCGATCAAAGAATGCTTCTGTATAAGCAAATATGTAAATTTATACATTTTTATATAAGTTTATATAACTTTTATATTTTGTGTGAAAAGTGCTTCTGAGTAAGCAAGTATATAACTTTAAGCTTGATTTAAATGTGCTTATATATAAGTATATATAAAATTTTTGTTCAAATTTATAAAGAATTAATTTTCTTTATAAATAAAAAATATGTTTCTATGAAAAAAACAAATTTAACTTTAATTTTAAGTATAAAAGTTTAAAGACTAAAAGATACTTTACACACCAAATTTTACACAAATGTTGACATTTGTACCCCAAACTAAACAAGGTGTTTAAGTACACCCCAAACTTCAGTTATACATAACAAAAGGCACACATTCTTCAGTTAACGGGTCAAAAATGAACGTCTAAGCCTATAATATTTAATACAGAGGGATACTTTTTGTAAGACCCCAACTTTTATGAATAACGATTAATTTTTCTCGAAATATATTTTTGAATATTATGGTGTGGATTTGATATAATGTTATAGTTGTGTGTATTATTTATAAATTTTGCAAAGTAAGCAAGTGGTTATATAATATTCGATTGATCGGGGAATATTCGTTTTAACAGGGAATATTCGTACGACAACACAATCATTGGTGAACCCCACAAGGGAAGTATTGTCGTAATTTAAAAACGACAGAATTATCTTTTTATAAAAATAACGGCGAAAGTTTTACCGTTGAACTGTTAAACTACCCGACCGGTGGTAAAAGTACAGTAATACACGTGGTTGCATAGTAGCACACGGTATTGATTATTAATGCTTACGTGAGAAGTCACTCAGTTATACTCAATTATTGCTACAGTAATTGTTGCATAATATATCTCATATTATTGATTCAATTATTGTCACAGTATCATCTACATAATATTTATTATTATTAAATCAATAATTGAGACAACAAAGTTATTCATATTATTATTTGCAATATTGACAATGTCTAGAAAGTTCTGTCGAGGAGAGGTTTGGTCACCTAATTGCGCGCCAATAGGGAGAAATCCTTATCGAAAAGCCCCCTCTTTCATTGGAATGATATGGTTGTTAAATATTGTGAGTTATAATATTAATGATGAATAATTTCGTATTGATTAAAGATAAAATTGATATTTTCATTGTGTTGGAATTATTAGTGTTAATGGAAATGGACATCTATTTCGATAATAATTGATGTCTAGAGGTTATATTGACCAATCGGGTAATTTATCGGATAAATGAGCAATTAATTGCTATTAATTCACAAACTTATAACTATTTGTTCACATGTATGTACTATTGATTCATATGCATGTACTATTAGGGGAGGTGGTGCAAGATTGATAATATTTACATGACTAAATTAAAATTAGATGTATAGATGAAGGTACTATACCGTAACTATTTTTTTCACATGTGTGTACTATTGATTCACATGAATGTACTATTGATTCACATGATGTACTATTAGGGGAGGTGGTGCAAGTTTGATAATACTTACAGGACTAAATTAAAAATGAAGGAAAAGATGAAGGCATTATATTATAATATTTCGTGCCCCAAAACGTGCAATTATCGAAACTATATTTTCCTATAAATAGAAGCTCATTCTTCTTTCATTCTCACCAATTCACTAAGACTCACATGCAAGAGCAATTATAGAGATAGAAGCTATAGAGAGAAAGAAGAAGAGAAGTCTGCTACCACACTATTCTAATATCCAGTCTTTTTCAGAGGTAAGAGATATTATTTTGTTCAGTATTCATACGAATAATATTTTATTCCATAATCTGTAGTATGTGAGTAATATTATTTCGTCTTGTATTCCTGATTATACCCTCATTTTGTTAAAGTATTGCTTCTATACTACGTGAAATTAGTAGAATATCCTTGAAATTTGTGCATCATCTAGTATCGTTTCACAAGGATATTTTCTACACATTCTTGTTAAATTTTAAGCTTTTCATGCCGGAGTACTGTCCATGAGTAGTATTCATTTTTACGCTACTATTCACAAAATACTATTCACGGGATACTATTCATAAAGTACTATTCACGGGTACTATTCACAAAGTACTATTCATGAGTACTATTCAAAAAGTACTATTCACAAGTACTATTCCAAAAGTACTATTCACGGGGTACTATTCCCAAAGTACTATTCACGGAGTACTATTCACTCGGGTACTATTCACCCGGGAAATTATTCATGACGAAAATTAATTTCTTTGCTGTTCAAATCATTTTTGATACAACATTATTCTTGAATTTTACTCCACAAAGCAGTATCATGTTGACAATTTGCACATTATTGAATTCTTGATAAATTAAGTTATAAATCTTTAAAAGTTTATCCTTTGCTTTCTTTTAATTGAATTCTTATATCATTATCATCATTCTCATACTTATATTGTGATAAAAGTCATATGTGGCTTATGTGTATAGATGTACTATTGATTGGTATGATTATGACCATGGATTATTCAGTATAATCATGACCATAATGTTACAAATGATGTGGTAAAAATCATCATTGGCATATAGTGAATTGATGGACAGTTGTTGGTATGATTATGACTAGGGATTATTCAGTATAATCATGACCATTGACGATTACTCGTAGTGCATGGATGATTCGATGATGTGGTTTATTTATTAAGTTGAGTCTCAGCGATAAAATTGATGATAAACTTTTTAAGTCATAGAAGATAGTAGATATCATGCTCTACTTGACTCTTCTAATGGATTGCTTGTTCCACTGCAGTTAAACTTGATGTTTATTATATTTTATCAGTTTAACACTGTTGAAGGCTAACGATAATTTATTCTGCATTATCTTAGTCATAATATTTCTTCCGCTAGTTGAGCTCACTCTTTGTTTTCATTGTTCTCTTGTGAAATGAGAATATACCGACTAGTCGGGGAACCTGAGTGATCCAGATGTTTGTATTAGTAGTCCTCATTATTCAGTGAAATAGTGTGATAATAATTGTAATGAGGACTTTATTTGAGTTTGGATACTCTCTACGAGACATTATCCGTGTTAAAACTCTCAGCTACGTTTTGTCGTACTGTATAAAAGAAGTTTGTATTTAAATTCTGTACCATGTATTTAGCGACTCAAGATTGGTGATGTATACCTATTTTGGGGGCGTCACACTTTTGGTAGTTTATATGTATCTCAAATTTGCGTTAATTATGCTTTCTCCTTATGAAGCCCCTAAAATAGGTCTACACGACCCATTCTGAGTCGCCAGATATCACACTATAGAAATCAAATATAAATTTCATTTATACAACTGTTGAACTATCGTACAGAGTACGACAACACATAAGTTATCAATTTTAATACAAATATATGTAACTCTCATGGTGTCTCGACCACAACACCTTACAGTGGTACTTTACATAAAAGTACAGTCAATAAGTGTTTTAGAAATTAAAATCTTTGGAAAATGCTCAAGAAAACCTTCGTACATGGGAGCCCATGCATCTAAGTTATGATAGATATCATATGACTTGAGAATTGTCCTTGGTTGACCCAATAGACCCCAAAGAAAAACGATAATATTACTATCATGTTCTTTTTAATGGTGAGTTTTCTCTTGACATATATTTATCTCTAATTGAGAATTATATTTCAACCAAACTCCGAGATTATATAGGTAATACTCATAGATATAATCAGCAAGTGCATGTGCACAACCCTGTCTTATGATAACACGAAGTTGTCTATTATTAGGCACCTTGTATGATATTGGCAAAATACCCTTCCAAAGTTGGGTTCACCTCACCCTATTCGGTTCACCAAAATCAACGGTTAAAATGACGTATAAAATACGACACACTTATATAAAATTCTCAATAAAATTATTTCCATACTATTTTAGGGAAAACCTCAACAGCTATAGACCATCGTTCTATTCTCCTGTTACCCCCGCTCGACCAAGCTACACTCTTATTACCTGAAAGGAATTGTGAAGCAAAAGGGTGAGCACAACTAGCCCAGTAAAGAATATCATGACTAAAGATAATTAAATTATCAATAGCCTTCGTCAGTAATAAATCAGAGATTTAGAACATATGGTAGATGATAAAACCTTTCAACCATAGTGGCAACGGAATGAGAAATCTATTAGAAGCGTCAAATAGACCATAAAGTCTATTATCTTCTTCATGTTAAAAGTCCACCAACAATGTGTGACGCCCCCAAAATAGGTATACATCACCCATCTTGAGTCGCCAAATATATGATACAAAATTCAAATACAACTTAATTATACAACTGTCGTGTAAAATATGACAAAACATAAGCTGAGAGTTTTAATACGAATATTGTCTTCTAGACAGTATTCAAACTCAAATGGAGTCCTTATTACATTTATCACTACACTATTTCACTGAATAGTGAGGACTACTAATGCAAACATCTGGATCGTCACTCCGTTCCCCGACTAGTCCCACCTATATTCTCATTTCCTGAAGAGAACAATGAAAACAAAGGGTGAGCTCAACTAGCCCAGTAAGAAATATTATGACTAAGATAATGCAAAATAAATTATCGTTACTCTTCAACAGTGTTAAACTGATAAAGTATAATAAACATCAAGTTTAACTGCAACATAACTAGCAATCCATTAGAAAATTCAAGTAGAGCATGATATCTACTATCTTCTATAATTTTAAAAGTTTATCATCAATTTTATCGCTGAGACTCAACTTAATAAATAAACCACAGCGTCGAATCATCCATGCACTACGGGATAAGGATATTCATGTAATCATCGATTGTCACGATCATATCAACAATTGTCCATCAATGCACTACGGGCCAATGAGAAATTTTACCACATCATTTGTAACATTATGGTCATGATTGTAAGACCCCAACTTTTATAAATAAAGATGAATTTTTAATAAATATCATTTTTGAATATTATGGAGTAAATTTGATATAATATTATAGTTGTGGGTAATATTTATAAATTTTGCAAAGTACGCAAGTTGTTATATAATATTCGATTGGTCGGGGAATATTCGTTTTAACAGGGAATATTCGCATAACCAAGACAATCATTGGTGGACCTCATACTGTAATTATTGTCGGATTGAGAAAATGACAAAAATACTTTATGAAAATAACTACGAAAGTTTTACCGTTAACTGTTGAAATATCCGGTGTTAAAGAAATGCGATGTCTGCGTGGTTGCGATAGTAAGCACGGTATTGATTATTGATGCTTTACGTGAAGTCACTTACTTTTTTGTTCAATTATTCTTCACATGAGTTCTTTTTACAGTATCTCACGTTATTTGATTCAATTATTGTCAATAGTTTATTTATTATTAAATCAATAATTGAGACGACAAGGTTATTAATATTATTATTTGCAATATTAACGATGTCTAGAAGTTCTGTCAAGGAGAGGTTTGGTCACTTAATTGTGCTCCAATAGGGAGAAATCCTTATTGGAAAGCCCCCTCTTTCCTGGGAACGACCTGGTCGATTAATATTGTGAATTATAATGATGATAAATATTGTTAAAAATATTGAGAAAATTTTTATGAAGTATTTGTTGTAAATATTGGCGTATTATTTGGACCCCCATTTACCCATTTTTCAAAATAACCGATAGAAAGTTATTAAGTATATATATATATATATATATATATATATATATATATATATATGGTTCACAGGTGGCATGAATGATTAAAGGGAGGGGGGGATGAATAATGTATCCAGGGAGTACTATTATGATAATTATATATATATATATATATATATGTATGTATTTGAAAGTGGTGGATGTCACGGGGGTTGAAACCCGTGACTTATTTTGTTATATTATATATATATATATATTATAAGTTTTGTTTTTTTTATGAAAATAGAATATATTATATTTTATTTAAAAGATTTTTTTAAATCCGACCGTCTGCTTAAAAGTAAATCGATCTGACCGCTTAATGAATTAATTACTATTCAATCCATTCTTCATAAATAGAAGCTCATTCCTTCATTATTTCTTACTTAATTAACCGAAAGTCTAGAGAGAAATTTATAGAGAAACTATAGAAAAGTATTCTCGCTACTTCCCTACTCTTATATCCAGCTTTCTTTTACTGTAAGGGGTATTATTTCTTTTGTATTCATGAAGAGAACTTCATTTATTCCATTATTTATTATTCTATTGAAAACCTGATGACGCGCAAGGCTACCCTATACTTGGTGAAATTCTTCCATTATTCCATTCGTTATTATTCATTGGAATATTCGTCGCGAGAGCATTTTACGTCGGACCTGATTCCGTCTTTATTATTCTGTTGGAATATCATGTCTGTGCGTTTTACGTCGGACCTGATTCCATCTTTATTATTCTGTTAGAATATCCTATCATCAGGCTTCTTTACGACTTTAATTCGATTCCGCTCTTTATTATTCTCATTGGAATATCTTTGTCTATCGCTTTACGTTGGGACCTAGTTCCGTTAATTATTATTCTATTGGAATAACTCACTGCAAGGCTTCATCGCATGTCCGGTGATTTCTTTTATTATTCCATTCCTTATTATACTCAAATGGTTAAAGTTTTGACTTCTATACTCCATGAAATTAGTGGAATATCCTTGATATTTGCGCTTCATCCCAGATCTTTTCATGGAAATATTCTTCCGAGCATTCTTGAATTTTACTCTACAAAGTAGTATCATGTCGACAATTTGGACGTTATTGGTTCTCGGATAAATTAATTCTTGAACTTGTTTTATTGAATTCTTATATCATTGTCATTATCCTCATGTTTATATTTTGTTGAAAGTCATCTCGTGGCCTATAGTGCATGTAGATGGACTTGGTATGATTATGACTCGGATTATTCTATAATTACGAATCGTAATGTTATAAATGATGTGGAAAAAAGTCCTCATTGACCCAGTAGTGCATTGATGGACAGGTTGTTGGCATGATCACGGCCATTAATGAATACACGAATGTCCTCGCCCATAGTGCATGGATAATTTGTGGTCGTGATACTAAAGAATATCCTCGGTAGTAGTGCGGGTGATTCAATGATGTGGATTATTTATTGTCGAGTCTCGGCGATAATAAAGGATGAAAACCTTTTAAATCATAAAAGATAGTAGATTTTATTTCTACTTGACTCTTTTAATGGATTGCTTGTTCCGCTGCACTTAAACTTGATGTCTATCATATTTTATCAGTTTAACATTGTTGAAAACTAATGATAATTTATTCTGCATTATCTTAGTCATAATATTTCTTATTGGGCTAGTTGAGCTCACCCTTTCTTTCACTGTTCTCTTCAAGAAATGAGAATATAGCTGAGACGAGTCGGAGAACGTAGTGATGGTCTAGAGGATAGCATTAGTAGTCCTCACTATTCATTGAAATAGTGTGTTAATAAATGTATTGAGGACTTATTTTGAGTTTTAATACTGTCTAGAAGACAATGTTTGTATTGAAACTCACAACTTATGTTGTATATTTAAAGATTGTATTTGTATTCTGTACCATGTATTTGGCGACTCAAAATAGGTGATGTATACCTATTTTGGGGGCGTCACAATGATTATACCGAATAATCTATGGTCACAATCATACCAATCAATAGTACATCTATGCACGTAAGCCACAGATGACCTTTATCATAATATAAGCATGAGGATGATGACAATGATATAAGAATTCAATTAAAAGAAAACAAAGGATAAATTTTTAAATATTTATAATTTAATTTATCTAGAATTCAATAATGTCCAAATTGTCAACATGATACTGCTTTGTGGAGTAAAATTCAAGAATAATACTATATCAAAAATGATTTGGACAACAAAGAAATCAATTTTTGCCATGAATTGTACTCTGGGTGAATAGTACTTGAGTGAATAGTACCCTACGAATAGTACTTCAAGAATAGTACTTCGTGAATAGTACTCATGAATAGTACCCCGTGAATAGTACTTTGTGAATAATACCGTATAAATGAATAGTACTCATGGACACTACTCCGGCATGAAAAACTTAAAATTTAATAAGAATGTGCAGAAAATATCCTTGTGAAATGATACTAGATGAAGCGTAAATATCAAGGATATTCTACTAATTTCACGGAGTATAGAATTAATACTTTAACAAAATGAGTGTAGAATTAAGAATACGAAATGAAATAATATTACTCGCATACTACAGAGTATGAAAGAAAATTATTTCATACGAATACTAAAAAAAAAATATCTCTTACCTCAGAAGAAGACTAGATACTGGATACTGGAAAACTGGAATAGTACCTAAGGAATGCTACTTCCTCAAGCCATAACACGCATTTCTTCAACTTGGCATATAACTTGTTTTCACGAAGCTTTTGGAGTATCAGCCTCAAGTGTTGCTCATGATCTGCACGACTTTTGGAGTAAATGAAGATGTCATCAATAAAGACAACCACAAAGTGATCCAAAAATTCCTTGAATACTCGGTTCATCATATCCATGAAGGCAGCAGGAGCATTAGTCAATCTAAAAGACATGACTAGGAATTCATAATGCCCGCATGCAAGTTCTCAAAGCGCTGTTTGGGATGTCATTGGTTTTAATCTTTAACTGAAGATATCCGGAACGAAGATCGATCTTTGAAAAGAATTTGGCGCCTTGCAACTGGTCAAACAGATCATCAATACGAGGCAACGAGTACCTATTTTGGATGGTGACATGATTCAACTCTCGATAGTCAATACAAAGTCGCATACTTCCATCTTTCTTCATCACAAATAGAATAGGAGCACCCCAAGGAGACGTACTGGGACGAATGAAACCGATATCTAACAATTCCTGTAGTTGAATTTTTAACTCCTGAAGTTCAATGGGAGCCATTCGTTATGGGGCTTTGGAAATGGGTTTTGTACCGGGTTCAAGATCGATACAAAATTATATTTCACGCTCTGGGGGTAGGCCAAGAAGTTCTTCAGGGAATACGCTAGGAAATTTATTAACAATAGAAATATTATTCAAATCTGACATATTTTTGTTTAAATCCGTGACATGGGCTAAGAAAGCTTGACATCCATTTTTCAATAACGAATAGCTTTATGGCTTGATATGATAGTGATTTAATTTAGTGGCTTGGTTGCTTAAATTCACATAATAGGTTGGTTAGGAATATATGAAAGTTAACAACCTTACGATAATAATCAATTTTAGCATGATGAGTAGTTAACCAATCAATCCTTAAAATCACATCAAACGCAAGTATTTTTAAGGAAATAAGATCGACAGGTAATGTGCGAGTACCTATTTAAACCGAACAGGACTTATAAACAGTGGCTGTAATGAAGGTTTCTCCCAACGAAGTTTTAACAGATAAATCAAAGTCTAATTTCTCTGGAGTTAAATTTAAACGTTGAGCGCAAGTAAGAGAAATAAAAAAAATGGGTAGAACCGGTATCAAATAAGTTATATACTTCGCTAGAGTTTATGATTAGCTTACTCGTGATCACCTAATTTGGATTCCTCACTTTTTTGGGAGGTTACGATAAACGCTCTCCCTTGAACTACCAATTTTGTCTTGTTTGGGATGACCTTTGATGCCTTCATCCCAGTTGGACTTGACTTCGGTGCACGATAAAATCAGGCTAGGTGACCTTCTCTTCCACAATTGTAACATGCTTTGGACTGCTGCATATAGTTTAGACTGATGTGCCCCTCCCCTCCACATTTGTAACATAAGATTGGCTGTCGTTCTCCTTCCTTAACAACACGTGTTGGTGCTGACGTCTTTCCATCATTATTGAATTTTCTCTTCTTGAAATTTCCACTTCTATTATCTTGGCCATGATTACCACCGAAGTGGTTACCATTTCTGGCATGTTCATTCCCTCCACGTTTGTTGTCACCGCTTCGATGACTGCTACCACTGGTATTATCATTTTGTCGACTGCTCTCTCTTGGTTGTGTTGACTCGTTATCACGCTCCAATAACTGAGCCCTATTTACAACATCTGAATACAAACACAGTTTGTGAGAAATTAGGTATTGACGTATCTCAGGTTTCAAACCTCTTAGAAACATCCGCGTCATTCTTTACTCATTATCTATCAAGTGGGACGCAAACCGGGACAACTCGGCAAACTTAGCTTCGTACTGTGACACGGTCATATTGTTTTGTTCCAGCTTGATAAACTCTACCTCCTTCATGTAACGAATACTTTCGGGAAAGTACTTGTCGTTGAACAGTTCTTGGAACTTCTCCCAAGACATCTTCAGTGCGGCAGGTTGAGTATGCTTTACAGATTCCCACCTGTAATCTGCCTCTCCTCGCAACATGAAGGTGGCAAAGGGAACCTTTTGCTCCTCGGAGCATCCAAAGACATCTAATATCTTGGTGATCTGCTTTATCCACGTCTCAGCCTTAAGTGGTTTTGGCTCTCCGATAAACTCCGATGTTCCCAACTCCTTGAACTGTTTAGCAGTGACCGACTGAGAGTTGCAAGTGTTTCCACCTGCATTTTGAACAGGAGTCGTTCTCGCCTGATGTTGCATGAATTGCATAAAGCCTCTGAACATCCCATCGTTCATCATTTGGTCAACGTTGTTGTTTCCTGAGGATTATTGCCATCCTACTGCACATTATCCAAGGTATTGATCGTTGGTGTCTCAACGATCTCATGTGCTTCATTGCTTATCTCAATATTTTCGGATGCCACTTTCAAATACTGCCACAAAACAAGGGTTAATTGATATGTCTAAATTGTCAACATGATACTGCTTTGTGGAGTAAAATTCGAGAATAATACTGTATCAAAAATGATTTGGACATCAAAGAAATCAATTTTTATCATGAATAGTACTCTGGGTGAATAGTACCTGAATGAATAGTACCCCATGAATAGTACTTCAGAAATAGTACTCCGTGAATAGTACTTCGAGAATAGTACTCATAAATAGTACTTTGTGAATAGTACTTTATGAATAGTACCCCATGAATAGTACTTTATAAATAATACCGTATAAATGAATAGTACTCATGGACAGTACTCCGACATTAAAAACTTAAAATTTAACAAGAATGTGGAGAAAATATCTTTGTGCAGAAATTTAACGATACTAGATGAAACGCAAATATCAAGGATATTCTACTAATTTCATGGAGTATAGAAGTAATACTTTAACAGAATGAGTGTAGAATTAAGAATACGAAACGAAATAATATTACTCGCATACTATAGAGTATTAAAGAAAATATTATTTCATACAAATACTGGAAAAAAAAATATCTCTTACCTCAGAAGAAGATTGGATACTAGAATAGTGAAGTAGCAGACTTCTCTTATTCTTTCTCTCTATAGCTTCTCTCTCTAAATTGCTCTTGTGAGTCTTAGTGAATTGGTGAGAATGAAAAAAGAATGAGATTCTATTTATAGGAAAACATAGTTTCGATAATTGCACGTTTTGGGGCTCAACATATTACATTATAATACCTTCATCTTTTCTTTCATTTTTAATTTATTACTGCAAGTATTATCAAACTTGAACCACCTCCCCTAAAAGTACATCATGTGAATCAATAGTACATTCATGTGAATCAATAGTTCTATACATGTGAAAAAAATAATTACAGTATAGTACCTTCATCTATACCTCCATTTTAAATTTAGTCATGTAAGTATTATCAATCTTGCACCACCTCCCCTAATAGTACATGCATGTGAATCAATAGTATACACATGTGAACAAATAGTTATAAGCATGTGAATTAATAGAAATTAATTACTCATTTATCCGATTAATTACCCGATTGGTCAATATAACCTCCAGACATCAATTATTATCGGAATAGATATCGATTTCCACTAACACAAATAATCCCCACACAATGGAAATATCAATTTCATCTTTAATCAACACGAACTTATTCATCATTAATATTATAACTCACAATATTTAACAACTAGATCGTTCCCAGGAAAGAGGGGGCTTTTCGATAAGGATTTCTCCCTATTGGCGCGCAATTAGGTGACCAAACCTCTCCTCGATGTAACTTTCTGTACATTGTTAATATTACAAATAATAATATGAATAACTTTGTCGCCTCAATTATTGATTTAATAATAATAAATATTATGCGGATGATAATTTGATAATAATTGAATTAATAATATGAGAGATATTATCGCAAAGATTCTTTAGTAGCAATAATTGAGTATAAGCGGTGACTTCTCACGTAAGCATCAATAATCAATACCGTGTGCTACTATGCAATCACGCATATTACTGTTCTTTTACCACCGGGTAGTTCAATAGTTTAACGGTAAAACCATTGTCAATTAGATTCTGGATAAGGTGGCGGAGTGCCCAACATTCTTCTGTGTCGTGACCGCGAGAATGGGAGTGATATTGACATACTCCATCAGAATTGAACCGTCCTGAGCGGGGATTAACCGGAGGAAGAAGGGAAGTGATTCTTCCTTCATTGATCAGCATCTGCAGGATTTCCTCCATAGGTTGGCCCAGGTATGTAAATTCTCTTTTATTGGCGAAATCCTGACGGGCTTTGGCATTTGCTCTCCTTATCACTTTGTCCTCCAGCATTTCATTTTCTGAAGGTGACAAGAGTATATTCGTGACAAGAAGGAGGAGACTAGGATTCTCCTGGCTGACCAACTGGTGTGTTATTTGATGTTGATAAGTCACCAGTTCTGCCAATTGCTCAATTTGCTTGCACAGAGCTTTCATCATCTTACGTTCCATTGCAAACTGGAATTTGGCATAATCCCATTTGTCAACACCTTCTTTGGTGTTCTAAGATGACTCTCCGTTAAAATTGGAACTCTGTCCATTGCTCTAATTAATCATGTTGACCTTTTCTTCTTTGTGTTGAGGAAGAGGATTGTCTTGTACATGAGGTTGATCTGGTTTGGTGACCACGATCTCACCATTGTCTATCAGGTCTTGGATCTTGTGTTTTAAGGCCCAACAATCCTGAGTATCATGTCCAGGTGCCCCGATATGATAAGCACATTTCCGAGCAGTATTGAAACCCCGTCCATTAGGGCTGGCTGGTGGAAGAAGATGCGTGATTTTCTTCTGTGTTGTCAGAAGAGTGAGAATATTCTCGAGTTAGTCCCCTAAGGGTGTGAACACTCGAGGGCGTTTGACTTCTCCACCTTTTGTCATTGGAGGGTTTGAAGTCTGTGTTTGAAAGGGAGTGTAACTTCTCCTTTGAATAGGCATATTCTGATTGCCTTTTTGACCCTGTAGTATCAGGGAAACATCTTCCTCTTTTTTTTATGGACCCTCCGGGGGTTGTTTCCATAATTTCCAGATTGGATGTACTCAACAACAGCTTTAAGGGCAGCTAGGTCTTGAATTTTTCCGGACTTCAATCCCATCTCAGCCATCTCCCCATGTTTGACCATTTCAGAAAATGGTTACCGATGCTAGCTAAAACTCTTTCATAGAAAGGAGCTTCTTGCATGTCTATGAAAGTCATGACCATTTCTGATTCTGTCATAGAAGGAATAACTTGGGAAGCCAGGCGTCTCCACCTTTGAGCATACTCTCTGAAAGACTCATTAGATTATTTCTTGACCTTGGTAATTTGATACCGGTCAGGAGCCATCTGAGACTGAAAGCTGTATTGTGTGAGGAAGGCGTGTGTTAGCTCTTCCCAACTATGTATCTTTGAGTTGTCTAATCTGGTGTGCCACGAACGGGCTTCTCCAGTCAGACTTTTCTAGAACAGCTGCATTCTGAGCTTCTTGTCCTCTGCATAAGATCCGAGTTCTCCGATAAACACCTTTAAATGTGTGTAAGGATCTCCTAACCCGTCATATTTTTTGTAGTCAGGAGTCTTAAATTTTTCTGGATAATGAACACCAGGGAATATGCATAGGTCAGCATATGAAACACTCCCGTGTGTTCCAATTCCTTTGATAGCACGAAGGGTCTCTTCCATTTGGAGGACTTTCTTTTGATGTCACCGGTGTCGGATCTCCCCGTGAGATGGGTGGCATCATGAATTTTGTTGGTCGATCCAACCTGCAGCTCGTATCGTAATGACTGGGTTCCCCTTGTGTAGAGGATTCATCATATGCGGGTATCTTTGGACCCCGAGTAGATCGGTGTAGTTCTTAAGCGGTAATGAACCAAATCAGAATTTATTTGCTTAATCCGTCAATTCTTTGCGAAAATCGGATTAAGGTCGGTCTGAATCGATGATGACATGATTGACCAGAAGCTTGCGACCTTTTTGGATTTTGACCTGGTAGTGGGTCCGATTGGTTCCTTGCGAAAGACTTGCATAGTTTAGTCTTTAGGGAATGTATAAAAATAACATGCTATGTGATATTTCCGTTTTAGGAATTTTATCCAGCAACACGGATGTCAGTTGTTTGTAAAATAGGATAGCATGTTTAAATATATATGTGTACACATTTCTTCATATTTCTAAGTACATGGAGATAGATATGGAATGATATTACAAGTAATTGTGTTTACAAGTAATTAAAAATGAGAAAGCATGAAAAAACTTTCCTCCGTATTGGGTTTATCAGAGGCTGACCTATCTTAGGTTACTCTCGCGCTTTTTGGCATGAAGGTTCCCAAATCATCGCAATTTACTCAACGGGAAATTAATCCGGTCTTTCAACTAGAGCAAATTTGGGTGGTGCCTTTCTTGAGCCTCGCGGGAATTAGTCTTCCTACGAGTCCAGTAATCAAACACCGACAGGATAGCCTCCTGGTGGAGGGACCACACAACATACATTCACATACATCGCGTCTCACCATATAGAATGATGTCATATATGCGAAGCACTAATATCACAAGCAGTATACATGCGCGAAGCACTAAGTCAATAAGTAAATGCATTCGTACACATTCATCATAAATGTAAATGCAACATCCACACACAAGCAGGATAATAGTAGTTTTGAAAAAATTTGAAGTAGCGGCTTAAGTCCTCTCTTCTTTGGAGTCCCTAGCAGAGTCGCCACCGTCGACGTCGGGATTTTAATTGTCCCCTTTCGCATACTTGTTCTTTGGTGTTCTCATGTTAGGTGAGATTTGTTTGAAAAAACAAGTAAAAAAGGTCCGACATGTATAATGTCGACGATGGACTGTTAAGAGTCGCCAGTTCATTTTTTAAATGGTTGTACCAACACAATCGAGAAAAGGTTTGCACATTGACCCAATGATGTGACACTGTTAAATGGGTCGGTGAAACCGAGATTCATTAGGGTCCGGGGACTTGATTATGCGGAGGGAAGGTGTTAGGCACCCCCCGACATCCGTGTTACCACGGTGATCGCCTCTTTTCAAAAAACTATTAACTGAATGTGTGTGTGTGTGGGTCAATGTGTTGTTTATTTGGAAGTGGTACGAGGCCTCGTTCGCACCTATATACACAGGGTTTGAATTTATGTAAAAATTCAATTTTAGCAAGATATGACAGTGATGTTTTATAAAAGAGGTTTTTCAAACCTTTGTGCTCAATAGTAATTGAGACCTTTTACACTTCCATTTTATTAAGTGTTCGGCTTGATTGATTTTATTTTCGAGATGTGAAGCATCTTTAAGAAAATAATGTACAAAATAATGCTGATTTCCTCGTGTGTATGAAAACCATCCGAGGAAATTCGTACACCGCAGAATAATTTACATAAGTCGCTACAATTTAAAAATGTCCATCACGAACCGAATCTAGATCCAATAAATTTGAATCATGATCACATGATTCCTAGGCTCACATGATACCGCAATTTTTGTATGAAAGCAATAAGCGGTATATATATAAAAAAGCAGTAAATATATATATATATATATATACGCATACGATCGACCACTTGAAGCACCTCCATGGGGATCGTAAAATGTAAATAAAGTTGTAAAAGTATCAACCGCCACGGAGGAAACTCCAAAGTGGACGTAAACGTAAATAAAGTCAGTAAAAGCGATCAATCGCCACGTAAGTAAACTCCAGTGGGATGAATATATATATATATATATATATATATATATATATATATATATATATATATATATATATATGCAGTAACGCACCGTATGTAAAATCTGTGCTCATCGAATGAGTTCACAATGAGTTCATATATATATATATATATATATATATATATATATATATATATGTCGAAAAACGCCTTGATGTAAAATTCGTGCTCATCGACCAAAGTCCGGCACATAGTTCATATATATATAAGCAAATAAACGCTCCAGACCGAAGTCTAGGCTCAATCGAGGCATAACTCGATAATGTTAGTCCATATATATAAATATATATGTATATACAAACTAAAATAAAACCACGGACCGAAATTCGGCCAAACACACGCAACACGGCTCTCAATATGAAGAAGGGTGTGTGCAAAGATGAAGAGAAATGCTTTAAGGTGTGTGAGAAGGCTTACAGTGGGCTGCCAAAGAAGACTTCTATATCTTTAAAGGGATGAACACTCGGCTCCCGCCGGTACAAAAGTAGCTATATGTGAGCTCACAAGTGTATAAAATGAGAAAGCACTCAAAGATAGAGAGAAAATGAGAGACAAATTTGACAGGGCTTCCTTGCCTTTCTTTTTTTTAAAATGGCCGCCCCAAGCCCTCTATTTATAGAGGGGGGAGCTGTAGGTGTAACTGCGGCTACCCGGGATTCCCCGAGTTTTGCGGGCCGCGTCGTCTTGAAGTACGTGCACGTGGGCACTGTAATGTCCACTTGAGCTTTCAGAATTGTAATTCGGGCATCCGACTGAGGTATATGGGACCTATTTCGGACCGCCGTTGTTGAGAGTTACGCAATGGCATGGGATTAGAGGTTGTACAAAGTCAGGAAGATGAGACAGTGCCCTCTGGTCATCAAGCTTCAAATTCCATCCGTTATCCTGCGTAATAGTAACTCGGGATTGGTTTTTCTTGATTCTTATGGGACATTGTTGTGTAGAAATGTATGTATGAGATGTTGAGACGACGTGATGTGGCCTTGAGTTGGCGAGATGATGACTTTGCCCTCACCGAAAGTTATCGCCATTTGAATGATAAAGCGACGCTTCTTCGTGGTTATCATTTGAGATTGACTGCTACCAAGTGTTGAAGGTCCTCGATGTCATCTCCGAGGTGTGTCTGCCTCCTCCCTGTTATCTCGAGATTTGTTACGAGTGCCTCGATGTGAGTCTTAGGTTGAAGCCGATTGCATGCACTTGAAACAAGCATTTCCGGGGTTATCGCCGGAACTACACTCCTTGGGGTTATCTCCAAGGTTGGTATTCTTATTCGGTGTTGGGGATGAGATCGGATACCTCGGGATTATCTCCGAGATTAATCTGTCTTCTCCGGTGGAATTTTCGGTGTTGGAACTGCATGCCTCGGGGTTATCTTCGAGGTTGGAACTGTTACTCCCTGTGTGTGTTCCGGGGATGAGACTGAACTTCTGGTAGTATCTGGACTGGATGTGAGCTATCTTCCAGGGTTATCTCTGAAAGATGAATCTGCATTCCTGAAATGTAAGTGACATGTGTGTAGAATATTTCGAGTGTCTACAGGTCACCTTGCCTGATTTTGTCGTGCACCGAAGTCAAGTCCAGCTGGGATGGAGGCATCAAAGGCCGTCTCAGACAAGACAAAATCGGTAGCTCAAGGGAGAGCGTTTGTCGTAACCTCCCAAAAAGCGAGGAATCCGAACGAAGTGATCACGGGTAAGTTAATCATAAACTCTAGCGAAGTCTATACCTTATTTGATACCGATTCTATCCATTCTTTTATTTCTCCTACTTGCGCTCAACGTTTAAATTTAACTCCGGAGAAATTAGACTTTGACTTATCTGTTGAAACTCCGTTGGGAGAAACCTTCATTACATCCACTGTTTATAAATCTTGTTTGGTTCAAATCAGTACCCTCACATTACTTGTCGATCTTATTTTCTTAAAAATACTTGCGTTTGACGTAATTCTAGGGATTGATTGGTTAACTATTCATCATGCAAAAATTGATTATTTTCGTAAGGTTGTTAGCTTTCATATTCCTAACCAATCTATTTTGCGAATTCAAGCAACCAAACCATTAAAATCAATCACAGTCATCTCAAGCCATAAAGTTATTCGCTTATTGAAAAACGGATGCCAAGCTTTCTTAGCTCATGTCACGAATTTAAACAAAAATATGTCAGATTTGATTTATTTGAATGATATTTCTATTGTTAATAAATTTCCTGACGTATTCCCTGAAGAACTTCCTGGCCTAACCCCGGAGCGTGAAATCGAGTTTGGTATATATGACGCCTCTAAAATAGGTATACATCACCCATCTTGGGTCGCCAAATACATGGTACAGAATACAAATACAAACTTAATTATACAAAAAGAGCTGAGAGTTTTTTACACAAATATTATCTCATAGACAATATCCAAACTCAAATTCAATCATCATTACATTTATCATCACACTAAATAGTGAGGATTACTAAAACATCCATCTCGAACCATCACTCCGTTCCCCGACTAGTCCCGGCTATGTTCTCATTTCCTGAAGAGAATAATTAAAGCAAAAGGGTGAGCTCAACTAGCCCAGTAAGAAATATTATGACTAAGATAATGCAGAATAAGTTATTGTTAGCCTTCAACAAAGTTAAACTGATAGAATATAATAGACAACAAGTTTAACTGCAGCAGAACAAGCAATCCATTAGAAGAGTCAAGTAGAGCATGATATCTACTATCTTCTATGATTTAAAAAGGTTTTCATCAACTTTATCGCTGAGACTCAGCTTAATAAATAAACCACATAATCGAATCATCCCTGCACTACGGGCCAAGGATATTCATGTAATCATCAATGGTCATGATTATACCGAATAATACGTGGTCATAATCATACCAACAACTTCCATCAATGCATTATAGACCAATGAGGATTTTTACCACATCATTTATAACATTATGGGTCATGATTATACCGAATGATCCCTGGTAATAATCATACCAATCGAAAGTCCATCTATGCACGTAAGCCAAAGATGTCTTTCATCATAATATAAACATGAGGATGATGACAATGATATAAGAATTCAATCAAACGAGATCAAGGATAACTATTAAAGACTTTAAATTTATCCAAAATTTAAAAATATCCAAATTGTCAACATGATACTGCTTTGTGGAGTAAAATTCAAGAATAATATTCATGTATCAAAAATAATATTGGATGAGAAAGAAATCAATTTTATTGTGAATAGTACTACTGGATGAATAAGTACCTTGTGAATAAGATCTCACACATGAAAAGTGCCCCGAATACCCGAGTGAATAATATTTGAGTGAATAATAACTCGTGAATAGTACCCCGAATAGCCGAGTGAATAATATTCTAGTGAATAGTAACTGGGTAAATAGTAACCCGTAAATAGTACTCCGGGTGAAAATATTGATATTTAATAAGAAAGTTCAGATCAATATTCCAATGAAACGATACTGGATGAAGTGCAAAACTTTAAGGATATCCCACTAATTTCAGGGATTATAGAAGCAATACTTACCATAGTAAGTTTAGATTTAAGAATATGAAAAGAAATAACATACGAAATCAAGAATGAATTTTCACCGTAATACTACGACGTAATCCGCGTGAGCAAAGTTATTCCGACATATTAAAGGATGCATACGAAAAATAGTATTCTTTATGAATACGAAAGAAATAATACCCCTTATGAATACAACAAATAATATCCCTTAAGAATACAACAAATAATATCACTTACGAATATAATAAATAATATCTCTTACCTTAGTAGAAGTCTGGATACTGCAATAGTGAAGTAGCAGGATACTCTTCTTCTTGCTCTTGATAGTTTCTCTCTTTATAGTTTCTCTTGTGAGTCTCAGTGAATTGGTGAGAATGAAAGAAGAATTAAGCTTCTATTTATAGGAGAAATGAATAAATAGTAACTAATTTACGAACGCTCCAGATTGATTTACTATTAGAACGGACGGTCCAGATTGATTATTATTAAAACCACAACCGACGGTCCAGATTGATTTACTTTTAAAACCACCACCGATGGTCCATATTGATTTACTTTTAAAACCACCACCGACGGTCCAGATTGATTTACTATTAAAATCACCATCGACGGTCCAGATTGAATTACTATTAAAACCACCACCAATGGTCCAGATTGATTTAACTATTACACTTTAGTACCCCTAAAGTTTTCCAAGTTTGCATTATTCTCCTCTAACTTTTGTAATTCACTTATTTTCAATAAACACATTCTTAATACTTCAACAATTATTCATCATTAATATTATAACTCACAATATTTAACAACCAGATCATTCCCAAGAAAGAAGGGGCTTTCTGATAAGAATTTCTCCCTATTGGCGCGCAATTAGGTGACAGAACTTTCTAGACATCGTCAATATTGCAAATAATAATATGAATAACTTTGTTGTCTCAATTATTGATTTAATAATATAAAATATTATGCAGATGATATTGTGACAATAATTGAATCAAATAACGTGAGATAATATGCAACAATTCTTAGTAATAATTGAGTAAACCGAGTGGCTTTTTACGTAAGATCAATAATAAATCTGGTGTGCTACTTATGGAACCACATGCGTATTATTCAGATATTTTGCCACCGGGTAGTTCAACAGTTAACGATAAAACTTTTGTCGTTATTTTTATAAAATGATATTTCTATCGTTTTCTAACTCCGACAATAATTTCGTTGTGGGGTCCACCAATGATTGTGCCGTCGTACGAATATTTTCTGTTTAAAACGAATATTCCCCGACCAATCGAATATTTTATAACAACTTGCATACTTTGCAAAATTTATAAATATTACTCACAACTATAACATTATATCAAAACCACACCATAATATTCAAAAATATATTTCGAGGAAAATTAATCTTTATTTATGAAAGTTGAGGTTTTACAACCTCCCCTTCTTATGAAATTTCGTCCTCGAAATTAGGGTACATACCTGGTATGCCAAAAAGATGAGGATACCTCGTCAGATTCTAACTCTTGAGGTATAACCTTTGAGCGTAGAATATGTTTTTTTCTTATCCAAGATTTTAACAAGTACTTCTTCATATGTTAAATCTTCTGCTATCTTGTCTAGTTTTAATTCAATAATGTGGTTCGGGGCGTCCACATATTTACGTAACATCGATACGTGAAAAATATTATGAACACGTGACATACTTGGCGGTAAAGCGAGTCTATAGGCCACAGTTCCTACTCGGTCGAGGATTTCAAATAGACCAATAAAATCGAGGGTTGAGATTTCCTCTCTTCGTCGATTATTTCTTCTAGAATAATGCCGTCATGAACCTTCTTCTTCACAATTATCAGCTCTGAGTCTGTGGCTTGATCGGCTTTAACTTTATCGATTAAAGTCGATTTTAATCGTATATTCGCCATTATCACATGGGTCCCTGGAGTCTTTAACTCTATCTCCATCAGTTGCAAGTCATACGAAATGGGTCTTTGTGTTAACAATATCGCACTCATAAACGTATACGATCTTCTACTAACCGCGTCAGCTACCACGTTCGTTTTTCTAAGATGGTATTGAATGGTATTATCGTAATCTTCAACAACTCGAACCAACGTCTTTGGCGCATGTTACGTTTGTTTTGGATGAAGAAGTATTTGAGGGTTTTGTACCAGGTTTAAGGTTGATACAAAATTCGATTTCACGCTCTGGGATAGGCTAGGAAGTTCTTCAGGGAATACGTCAGGAAATTAATTAACAACGGAAATATCATTCAAATCTGACGTATTTTTTGTTTAAATCTGTGACATGGGCTAAGAAATCTTGACATCCGTTTTTCAATAAATGAATAGCTTTATGGCTTGAGATGACAGTGATTGACTTTAGTGGTTTGGTTGCTTGAATTCGCATAATAGGTTGGTTAGGAATATGAAAGCTAACAACCTTATGAAAACAATCAATTTTAGCATGATGAGTAGTTAACCAGTCGATTCTTAGAATCATATCAAAGGCAAATATTTTCAAAGAGATATGATCGACATGTAACGTGAAAGTGTCGATTTGAATCAAACAAGATTTATAAACAGTGGAGGTAACTGTAAGACCCCGAATTCTATGAAATAAAAGTATTCAATTTTTTCTTATAATTATTATTCAGTAAATGGTTAAATTGATAAAAGTTTAAAGTTATGGGTGAAATGTGCAAATTTTCAAAATACGCAAGTGGTTATAAAATACTCATTGTTGTAGGGGAATATTCGTTTGGTCGTGGAATATTCTTGTTATTGGGGAATATTCGTACGACGGTGCAACCATTTGTGGGCCCCATAACAGAATAACTGTCGGATGAAGAAAACGACATGTTTGAGTTTTTATAAATAATGGCGTAGTTGTTACCATTAACACCGCTGAATACCCGTGGTTGAAATACAAGAATGCTCTGGTCGCATAAAGAAATGGCACCAGTATCGCACATTATTTTTGAATTATTGATTCTGCGTAAAGAAGGCACTACTCAATAATTGTTATAGTAATTATCGCTCAATATTTTATTTTATTATTTCAATAATTACTGCGTTGATATTTTATATTATTGTTGTTTCAATAATTATCACATCGCATATGATTTCCATTATCGATCAATAATTCATATTATTTGAATAATATTATTAGATAGCATTATTGACAATGTCTAAGGAAGTTCTGCAAGGAGGGGTTCGTCACCTAATCATGCGCCAATAAGGAGAAATTCTTATCGGAAAGCCCTCTTCCCTCGGAACGACTGGTTATCATAATTATGATTTTGTAATATTATTTGTGAATAATTAATTATTGATTTATATGGTAATAAAATATTTATTTATGTGGTTGTAAATGAAGGAATTAATGTTGAGGTGTTTTGTCAGTATTTTGTCGGATTTGAGGTATTAAAAGATCAAATCGGTGTTCTTAAAGCTCTATTGCGTGAGTTATAATTTTAATTCGACCGCTGGAACGTTGTGATTTTTGGATATGTTATACATATATAAGTTGAGTATATATCCACAAATTTTGAACCGTTAAAAATGAACAAATGATTTGTTATGGATTTTTAGAGGTGTTGAAAATATCCGTTTGTGGATTTCGGATATTTTCTGTTTGGAATTTGGTAAAACTTTCTTCTGCAAAGTTGTAGAGAATTCGATTTCGTGTGGAATGGACATAAAATTCATATTTTTATGATAAATGACCTATTTTCTATGAATTATTGAAGTTTCAGAAAATAAAATAATTTTTATTAAAATTAAGTGGGACCCACTTTTGGTTGGTTGGAAAGGTGGCTGATTTTTGGGTGGGTCCCACAGTGATGGCTGTTGATTTTTCAAAGTGGCTTGCGTAGGGAGAAAAAAAAGATTATAATATTATTTTATTAATTTAGTCTCCTTTGGCGTTCTAGTATTTTCCTATAAATAAGCGCTTAAGTTAGAATTAAAAATCACACCAGAAATTAAAGTTTTCTCTCTCTATATTATTGAGCATATTTTTGTGAGTATTTAGATATCTTGAGTGTTGCTATACGGTGGAAGTTCGTTTAGCGTTATATCCGATATTCAAGTCGTAAATATTTTTCTTTTCGAGGCGAGGATTTTAAGGTTATTATGTTTTTTCATGGTTAATTTTTTTTTGACCCTTAAAAATTCTGGAAAAATTTTAAATGATAATTTGATGAGTTTTCTAGATTGTGTCCAAAAATGACGATTTTTGAATGTATAGATTAGGAGTTATGAATTTTATGGGAAAATACTATTTTAAAAGTAAACCCTTATAACTCCTTGTGGTTAACTCCAAAATTGATGAAATTTTTATTGAGAGTACATGTTAATAACAGAAGTATACTCTGTGAATTTCGAAATTGTTAGACAAGAGTACAATTTATGATAAATGTCTAAATATTAGGCAGTTTTGGCCATATGAAAAATAGTAAATGAATTTTAAAAATTTCGAGAAAAATATATGTTCAATATGGGACAATATTCTGATAAATCCCAGAAAGGAAATATTTTTGGAACTGATTTGGTATTTTTTATGAAAATAGACTAGTTGTGAGTAAATGAATTAAATATGTTATGAGAAGTAAGAAAATTGGAAATTATGATTTTATGGCTTGAGAATTCTATATGAGGTATATGCAAATTTTTGATGAGGGTTTTGGTTATTGGTGATGAAATCTTATGAGTTTGGCATTTTGGGATGATTAAATGCATTAATTAATAAATTGTAAACAATTAAAATAAATTATTTATAAATTTAAGAAATGATTAAAATATTGTTGTAATATTAATAATATTAGATTATGAGATTATTAAGTGATTTATAACATTTGAATTAAGGTGTTATAAATATTGATATGGATTTTATTATGAAACTTTATCTTTTCTTGTCAGAGTACTATTCACGACAAAATTGGTTTCTTTTTCCGACCAAATTATCGTTGATTTATGAATCTTACTCTTGAAATTAAATACAGTTGTTGATCATATTATTTTTATTATCATATATAACATTTTTATAATCCTGGTGAGACATTTCTCTTTGACTTGAGTGTAAAGATGGGTAGATTATTGGTATGATTGTGACTATGGGTTCTCTTTAGCCAGTAGTGCAAAGTTGAATCGTTGACTGGTATGATCATGACCATTGAATTTATAATTGAATATTTTTAGCTTAAGTGTAAAGGTGAATTGATCAACATGGTTATAATTATGGTTTATATAAATTCTGAAATGATTATATATTTCTTTGAGATATTAATATCTTTGGCCCGTAGTGGAAAGATGACCTATTATTAAATATCTTTGGCCTGTAGTGCAAAGATGAACTGTTGATGAATATCTTTGGCCCGTAGTACAAAGATGACCTGTTGTTGAATATCTTTGGCCTGTAGTGCAAAGATGAACTGTTGACGAATATCTTTGGCCCAGTAGTGCAAAGATGAATTTATTAAAATATGATTATGAATGTGAATCTGTGATTTGGTATAACCATGATCTTTGATGTTTCAAGTAAAGACAGGTGATAAAAATTATCTTTGTCCTGGATGAGAAGAGAAATTTAGAACCACAATTATGATTATGAGTTATTTATATGATTGTGGACCAGAACTGTTAATTGATGTTACAGTGATAAAACATTATTGGTGGACTTTTAACATGGAGAAGATAATAGACTTTATGGTCTATTTGACTCTTCTAATGGATTGTTCGTTCCGCTGCAACTATGGTTGAAAAGTTTTATCATCTACCATATGTTCTAAATCTACGATTTATTAATGGCGATGAAGGCTATTGATAATTTATTTATCTTTAGTCATGATATTCTTTATCGGGCTAGTTATGCTCACCCTTCTACTTCACAATTCCTTTCGTGTAATAAGAGTGTAAATTTGGGTCGAAATGAGGGGTAACAGGAGAATAGAATCAGTGGTCTTTAGTCATGGAGGTTCTCCTAAACAAAGATAAAAAAGTGTGTTGTATTTTATACATCATTTAGTAGTTATATTTGGTGAATCAAATAGGGTGAAGCGAACCCAACGTTGGAAGGGTGTTTTGCCACTATCATACAAGATGTCTAATGACATACAACCTCGTGTTATCATAAGATAGGGTTGTGCACATCCACTTATTGAGTATATCTACGAGCACTACCTATATAATCTTGGTGTTTGGTTGAAGTATAATTCTCAATTAGAGACAGTGGAGATAATGATATGTCAAGAGAAGACTCACCATTGGAAAGTATATGATGGTAATCTTCTCGTTTTTCTTTGGGGTCTATTGGGTCAACCAAGGATAATTTTGTGGACATATGATATCTATCATAACCTAGACGCATGGCCTCCCATGTACGAAGGTTTCCTTGAGCACTTTCTAAAGATTTTAATTTCTAAAACAGTTATTGACTGTACCTTTATGTAAGGTGCCATTGTGACGTGCTATCCAAGTTGGTGTCCGGAGTCACAGTTGGTATATATTTGTATCAAAACTCACAACATATGTGATGTTGTATTTTGCACGACAATTGTAGTAATAAAGTTGTAGTTGTTTTTTGTACCATGTATTTGGCGACTCAGAATAAGTTGGATGGATTGAACCTATTTTGGGGGCGTCACAGTAACGAAGGTTTCTCCTAACAGAGTTTCAACCAATAAGTCAAAGTCTAATTTCTCCGGAGTTAAATTTAAACGTTGAGCGCAAGTAGGAGAAATAAAAGAGTGGGTATAACCGGTATCTAATAAGGTATAAACTTCACAAGAATTTATAATTAACTAACCCGTGCTAACTTTGTTTGGGTTACTCGCATTTTGAGAAGTCACGAAAAACGCTCTTCTTGAAATCGCCAACTTTGTTTTATCCGTATCCGCCTTTGGTGCCACCGTCCCAACTGGACTTGATTTCACTAAAGGACAAAATCGAGCTATATGTAGTCTTTTCCACAACTAAAACATACCTTGGAAGGTCGTGATCACGGTTTGAACTTATATGTCCTCCTCTCCACATCGTCTCAGAAAGATCTAACTAATGCGTCGCTTTTCCTCCCTAGAATTTGTTCTTTGGTCTTAGTTTCAGGCATCTTCCCGTCATCGTTAAATCTTCTCTTCTTAAAATTTCCACTTAAATCATTTCTTCTATTATCTTGGTCATGATTACCACCGAAGTGGTTCCCATTTCTGGCATGTTGATTCTCTACAAGTTTGTTGTCACCGCTTCGATGACTGCTACCATTGGTATTATCGACTTGTCGGCTGCTCTCTCTTGGTTGGGTTGACTCATTATCGCGCTCCAATAATTGAGCCCTATTTACAACATCTGAATACAAACACAATTTGTGAGAAATGAGGCATTGACGTATTTCGGGTCTCAAACCTCACAGAAACATTCACGTCATTCTCTCCTCATTATCAACCAAATGGGATGCGAACCGAGACAACTCGGCAAACTTAGCCTCGTACTGTGACACGGTCATATTATTTTGCTCTAGCTTGATGAACACCACCTCTTTCATGTGACGAATACTTTCGGGAAACTACTTGTCTTTGAACAGCTCTTGGAACTTCTCCCAAGACATTTTGAGTGCGGCAGACTGAGTACGCTTTACTGATTCCCACCAGTAATTTGCCTCTCCTCTCAACATGAAGGTGGCAAAGGGAACCTTTTGCTCCTCGGAGCATCCCATCAAATATCTTGGTGATTTGCTTTATCCACGTCTCTGCCTTAAGTGGTTCTGGCTCTCCTAGAAACTCCAGTGGTCCCAACTCCTTGAACTGCTTGGCAGTGACCACCTGTGAGTTGCCAGTGTTTCCACCTAAATTTTGAACAGGAGCCGCTCTCGCCTGATGTTGCATAAATTGCATAAAGCCTCTGAACATCCCATCGTTCATCATTTGATCGGTGTTGTTATTTACCTGAGGATTATTGTCTTCATGTTTCACATTATTCTGGGTATTGATCGTTGGTGACTCAACGGTCTCATGTGCTTCATTGCTGATCTCAACATTTTCAGATGCCATTTTCAAACACTGTCACAAAACAAGGGTTAATTGACATGTCACATATTATCCCTATACTCTGACCGACCAATTAAATACCAAATAAACTTAGGTAGGTCATACTAACGAAGGAATTACCCGTCTCTCCCCTCCTAGTTCTTGCCTCACATCTCAGCTAGGGATGATATCCCTAAGCTTTGATACCAACTGTGACGCCCCCAAAATAGGTATACATCACCCATCTTGGATCTCCAAATACATGGTACAGAATACAAATACAAACTTAATTATACAACAAGAGCTGAGAGTTTTTACATAAATATTGTCTCATAGGCAATATCCAAACTCAAATTCAATCCTCATTACATTTATTATCACACTAAATAGTGAGGATTACTAAAACAACCATCTTCGATCATCACTCCGTTCCCCGACTAATCCCGTCTATGTTCTCATTTCCTGAAGAGAATAATGAAAGCAAAAGGGTGAGCTCAACTAGTCCAGTAAAAAATATTATGACTAAGATAATGCAAAATAAGTTATCGTTAGACTTCAACAATGTTAAACTGATAGAATATAATAAACAACACGTTTAACTGCAGCGGAACAAGCAATCCATTAGAAGAGTCAAGTAGAGCATGATATCTACTATCTTCTATGATTTAAAAAGGTTTTCATCAACTTTCTCGCTGAGACTCGGCTTAATAAATAAACCACATAATCGAATCATCCTTGCACTACGGGTCAAGGATATTCATGTAATCATCAATGGTCATGATTATACCAAATAATACCTAGTCATAATCATACCAACAACTGTCCATCAATGCATTACGGGTCATGATTATACTGAATGATCCCTGGTAATAATCATACCAATCAACAGTCCATCTATGCACGTAAGCCAAAGATGACTTTCATCACAATATAAGATGAGGATGATGACAATGATATAAGAATTCAATCAAACGAGATCAAGGATAACTATTAAAGACTTTAAATTTATCATGAGTTTAAAAATATCCAAATTGTCAACATGATACTGCTTTGTGGAGTAAAATTCAAAAATAACATTCATGTATCAAAAATAATCTTGGACAGAAAAGAAATCAATTTTTATCGTGAATAGTACTACGGATAAATAGTACCCCGTGAATAGTATCCCGGCAAGAAAAGTGCCCCGAATACCCAAGTGAATAATATTTGAGTGAATAGTAACTAGGTGAATAGTAACTCATGAATAGTACCCGACATGAAAAGTGCCCCGAATACCCGAGTGAATAATATTCTAGTGAATAATAACCCGTGAATAGTACACCGGGTGAAAATATTGATATTTAATAAGAAAGTTCATATCAATATTCCAATTTAACGATACTGGATGAAGCGCAAAACTTCAAGGATATCCCACTAATTTCAGGGATTATAGAAGCAATACTTATCATAGTAAGTTTAGATTTAAGAATATGAAAAGAAATAACATACGAAATTGCAAATGGATTTTCACCTGTCATACGGTACGTAATCCGCGTAGACAGGTTATTCCGACATATTAAAGGATGAATACGAAAAATAGTATTCCTTATGAATACGAAAGAAATAATACCCCTTATGAATACAACAAATAATATCTCTTACGAATACAACAAATAATATCCCTTACGAATACAACAAATAATATCCCTTACCTTAGTAGAAGACTGGATACTGCAATAGTGAAGTAGCAGAATACTCTTCTTCTTGCTCTTGATAGTTTCTCTCTCTATAGTTTTTCTTGTGAGTCTCAGTGAATTGGTGAGAATGAAAGAAGAATTAAGCTTCTATTTATAGGAGAAATGACTAAATAATAACTAATTCACGAACGGTCCAGATTGATTTACTATTAGAACGGACGGTCCAGATTGATTATTATTAAAACCACAACCGACGGTCTAGATTGATTTACTTTTAAAACCACCACCGACGGTCCATATTGATTTACTTTTAAAACAACCACCGACGGTCCAGATTGATTTACTATTAAAACCACAACCGACGGTCCAAATTGATTTACTATTAAAACCACCATCGACGGTCCAGATTGATTTACTATTAAAACCACCACCAATGGTCCAGATTGATTTAACTTATTACACTTTAGTACCCCTAAAGTTTTCCAAGTTTGCATTATTCTCCTCTAACTTTTGTAATTCACTTATCATCAATAAACACTTTCTTAATACTTCAACAATTATTCATCATTAATATTATAACTCACAATATTTAACAACCAGATCATCCCCAGGAAAGAGGGGGTTTTCCGATAAGGATTTCTCCTTATTGGCGCGCAATTAGGTGACCAAACCTCTCATCGACAGAACTTTCTAGATATCGTCAATATTGCAAATAATAATATGAATAACTTTGTTGTCTCAATTATTGATTTAATAATATAAAATAGTATGCATATGATACTGTGACAATAAGTGAATCAAATAACATGAGATACTATGTAACAATTACTGTAACAATAATTGAGTAAACTGAGTGACTTCTTACATAAGCATCAATAATCAATACTGTGTACTACTATACAACCACGCGTATTACTGTATTTTTACCACTGGGTATCTCAACAATTTAACGATAAAACTTTCGCTGTTATTTTTATAAAAAGATATTTCTGTCATTTTTTAACTACGACAATACTTCCATTGTGGGTCCACCAATGATTGTGCCGTCGTACAAATATTTCATGTTAAAACTAATATTCCCCGACCAATCGAATATTCCCCGACACAACGAATATTTTATATCAACTTGCTTACTTTGTAAACTTTTCAAATATCACCCTTAACTTTAACCTTTTATCAATTTAACCATTTACTAAATAGAATAACAATTATAAAAAAAATTGAATACTTTCATTTCATAAAATTCGGGGTCTTACACTGATATTATTGCATTAGATAAGGCTGGAGAGAAGTTGAGTGACTTCATCACTTTTTATAAGATATTCCTATGTGGCCTAAACGTGTGTTTCTTATTTGTATCCATTGTGATAGTCAATCAACAATTGGAAGGGCACAAAGTCACATGTATAATGATAAGTCTAGACATATTCATCGTATACATAATACCATAAAATAATTGCTCTCTAATGACATTATGTTTAATGAGTACATAAAGTCGAAAGAAAATATAGCGGATCCGTTGTCTAAAGGTTTGACTAAAGAGCAAGTAAAAATAAATTCGAGGGGAATGAGTTTAAAGCATATAAACAAGTATCGTCATAATGGAAACCCAAGATATAGGTTCAAAAGGACAACTAAATTGTGAACGATTTAACTAAATCATTATGAAGAAATTAATTACTTTTGCTCATTCCTATGATACGGGATAGTGATACCTGCAGCGGTTTCAGGATAAATTATGCTTTTAATGATTCTTAAATCTTGATAAACAAGTGGAGTGTGACATGATACTCTTATTAAGAATCACCCATGTGATTGTGAATTCGACCAATTATATGAGAATGATAAGGCTACACTTCTCTAAAGCACTCATAAATTCGGGATTGTTCGGGGCTGAAATGAAAAAAATCATGAGAACCAAATAATATCTGGAAAGTTTCTATGTGAATTACTATTGTCTTGATTTACACAAATGATCACATTCACTGAACAACTAATAAACCCGATAGTCTTTCACAAGGGAAAGTTCAAAGCCAAAAGTCACCTCTCTCGATACACATAATTTCCAATTTTATCTCTTTATCAGAGTTTGCATAACATTTGCATAAGACTAACAATCAATATCATTCATGTGGAGGATTGTTAGAATTTGAACCAAAATTAAAGTGATTTTTATTAATTATTTAAAGTGAATCCACATATCAATGTATTCTGATCCATGAGTAAATTAAATTAAGTATTTGAAAGCTCAAATTCATGGAGTAATGAATGAGATATTAACTCCTAAAGATCACATTTGGAAATAATAATAAATAGTTGTGGCAAGCTAAGTTCCACATCGGTCAAGAACAAAAGTATTAATTGATTTATATACATTAAAGTTGCTATTGGGTTTGGACCCCAAGGGGCAGCTCACTTTTGTGGAACGGAGAAGACCTAACCAAGGCTTAGTTCAAACCCACGCGCGCCGCCACCTGGCCTGACTCGAGGCTCGTGGTATTAAATTCGAGCACCGTAAGGATAACATAATTGTCTTAAGGACATAGTACCAAGTACTAGCCTTGACAAATTCATTTATGCAAATTGAAATAAGTTAATATATATAGAGTCCATTCATTTTGCTAACATTAATGCCTTGAACTTTTAATATTTTTTCACTTTGAGGATTGTTTTCTCAATTTTTTTAATTAGGGGATAAAATTTTAATTTTTTTTTTACTTTAAGAATTGTCTTATCAAAATTTTTAATTAGAGAATTACATATATTTTTTATTTTATTTTATTTTATTTTAGAGATTGTTTTCTCAATTTTTTCGATTAGGGACTAAACTTTCACACTCTGTTTCTGAGTTTTGAATAGAAAAGAAAAGAATAGAAAACTTAAATTATAACAGAAAGAAAAGAATAGAAAATTTGAAGTTTTCCTTTGTGTTGTTTCTGAATTTTTAATAGAAAAGAATAGAAAATTTAAAATTGAGGACATGAGTTGTAATTTAAAATTTATTATATTAAAAATTGAGGATAATATGAGAATTATAAAAATATTACTTATTCCAAAAAAAAATTCGATCAAATCTGGCCAATTTTGAACGAAAAATTTTGACAAAAAAAATAGCCAAATTTTATATTTATTTCATTTCATTTCTTTTCTGTTTATTAAAAAATTTAGAAACATAACAATTGAAAAAAAAAATTAAATTTTTCGTCCATTTGTTTTGTTTTGTGTCCATTTGTGTCCATTTTAAAACTGAGCGTTAAGCCTGGCTGGGCCCATGAAATACTCAAGGGCTGGGCATCAAGACGATCCAAATAAATATCCCTTTGGTGGCAAATAAATTTGATAAAAGCAGATTTAACCCTTTTTCGGCGGAAATTGTTTGTTTTGAGTTCTAGGGTTTTGTTCGATCAATTGAGTTCTACGGCTTGGATCAATCAATTGAGTTCTTCGATCAATTACCTTTAATTTAATTCCATGGGAAAGAGAAAGGAGCGTCGACTCGCAGCCATGACTTCAGCCGGTCGAAGGGTAAAGCTTGATCTTTTTGCGGAACCCTCTGGTATACCCTTCCTTCCCTATCGTCCTCTTCCTGTAGAGCATATATATATATATTTATATTTCTTCTCAAATCTCCATCTAAATACTTTATGTTGTGTTTATTTTTGGTGTAATTGATTCCTAATTTTAGTTCCCCAAATCGGGTAAATCAAGTTATTTGCCTCGTTAATGGATGCCAATATAAAAGACAAGTTTTCTTGTAACTCTCCAAGCTGATTTACTGCTATATAAGACCATTTTTAGCCTTAATTTCAGTTAAAACTTAAAATCATAGACAACTCTTATCAACCGATTCTCTCCTTTTGGGGTTTCATGAGATTCCAGTTCATCAACAGACTAAGTGGTTTTCTTCAACTCCTTTATGTTAGGTTCCACACAATATATATGACCTCAGTATCCCATCAGTTTCTGTTAGCTCCTTCTCAGGGAGTATAAACACCTAAACTAATATACCTGGACACTTTACAAACAGAGGGAACTAATTGAAATGATTTTTTTGAAGTACAGATCTAAACTTTTTACAATCAGAATCTTTAATCTTTTGTAATGGTTATTTAGTGTTAGTTAGCGGTAACTTATTGAACATTTCACTCGGTTGCAATCATTTATAGGTATTACCAAATTTGAGATACAGTTAGATGTAATTCATTTTGCTACTCTTTCTGTTTGGAACTTGCAAATTCACCACACACGCAGTTTATCACTGTTGTGGTTCTAATTCTGAGCATTTTTCTTTTATCTATAGGAGATTTGGGTGGCTCTTCAGCTCAAGATGATGTTGGAGGGGATGACAATTCCAAAAACCATGCTGGGTTACCCAATTCACCATCTTCTTCAGGTGGGTTCCGTCAGTTTTCTTCAAAAGGACTGATCTATGTAGAGAGCACCTGACCGCTTATTGGCGGAATTATTGATTTACTTTGTACAAGACTTCTTGTTTGCCCCTGCAAGATTTTGTTTTCAGACTGTAGGTGGATGTGGTATTGGTAATTCAATTGGACATCAGATCCTGTTGGGCTCTACCACATTGAATCAATGAATGAAACTCCTGACTTGTTATGTCCTTTTTTAACACGGCTTCAAAGGCATTTTGGAGACTTCGACACGCATATGTTTCCTCCTTGGTTCGTATGTCTCTGGCTTTATTTGCTTCATCACTTACTGACAATGCCCCCTATTTTTACAGGTGGCTGTGAAGAATTTATGCGAATGAGCCTGTTGGATTTTATTGTTGCTTTATTCCAGTTATAAAATGATCTTGTGCTTTGAATAGCCTTTAAGCATGTTTGTTGGATAGTGCAAAGTTGGTAATCAAATACTTTAATGGTTTTTGACATCAATATATTTTGCATCAGGTCAACAACCAGAGAATCCTCTGTCATTGCTTGGACAATATAGTGATGATGACTTGGATGAGGAATCAAGTAAAGTAGTCAACCATGCTGGGGTCGTTACTTCTACTGCTGACTTTGACGATCAGGTACTTTTCCACTACTTTTGTTCACTTGGCTACAGTTCATGTGTAAGTTTTGGCTTGTGCCATGAATACAATTTGAGCTTGATTTATGGATCCATAAGCCAATTTGTAACCCCGCGTAAATAAAATTTCAATCGCAAGAGTGAGCTTTCCTGTGATGGGCTCTGCTCAGATAATATTGGGTTACATAATTGTTTAGGACATCATAAATACTTTTATCAACCCCCTTTAATATGCATCGCATGTTAGGATTTGAGTTGCTTCAGTAGTATTCCCTGCCACTCTCATGGAGTCATGGTAGGTTCTATGATCAAATCCAACTGAGAGAAAAGTCTTGCAATTCAACTAGTTTAATAGAGGACTGGAATTTAGGTTGGTTTGGTTCTTTTATAAAACTAGCTCAAATCTGTGAGAATTGGATGAACAGGTAAATTGTAGTTGAACGGGTGGTTCAATCAATTATCAAGACTTTACAAAAAGGCCAAGATGCGAAGTAAAACCGCATAGTGTACAAATGAGTATGCACTATATTTTGGGAAAAAAGTGAATATGCGCAATATCTTACCACGTTTTTTCATTTTTCGGATCTTACCTGAATGTACATGACTTGTACAGTTAAATATGAAATATTCTGCCTAATCAGTTATTTAAAATGGAATTTTAATTTCTTGATTAACAGTACAACAGGTTGACTTGTGTATTGAACTACATAAATGGCATCCTAACTTGGTTGATGTTGTGTCTAATTCTGGTAAATATGCATGCTAAAAGAAATGTTGTCTCTAATTTCTAGGATAACCATAGCTGGAATTACCCCCATTCCTCCACATCCATAACAGGTTGTCATACCTTGTGATATTTTTTGAGTTTTGGTACACTGGTACTCCTTGTTCTTTCATCTTGCCTCAATCAAATTATATCTTGTCTCTAACTATGGTTAGTATATATAATTATAAGCAGTCAAAGGTAGCTGCTGATAAAGAATATGAAGATATTGTGAAAACAAACAAAGACCTTGCAGCTCAGGAGGCTGAACAACATAACATAGAGAATGTTTCTGCTTCGACGGAATGCTTGCAGAAGCTGGGCGTAAATGGTACTGCAGAGAATGATGCAACTGAGTCACGTATTCTGCACACAGAAACAGCACTGCCAGAAAATATTTCTGCTACGGAGACTTCTGATTACATAAGTGAAAGGGGACGTGGGTTCAGGCTGGAAGATGGTGTTGCATGAAGAGAGTAATCAATATTATTATTGGAATACTTTGACCGGGGAAACTTCGTGGGAGGTTCCTGTTGTTTTGGCCGA
The DNA here is from genome assembly GCA_020205605.1 of Panax ginseng. Taxonomy (NCBI): domain Eukaryota; kingdom Viridiplantae; phylum Streptophyta; class Magnoliopsida; order Apiales; family Araliaceae; genus Panax; species Panax ginseng. The sequence goes on along the minus strand of CM035138.1, from coordinate 127,269,215 downwards.
GGGAATGCAATTGACATTTGAATCAAAAGGTGTTACTGAAGGAACAGAAAATGATGTGGTGAGCACACATAACTCAAATTCAACTTTGGATGTAAAGCTGGAAGATGTTGTAGCTGAACAGCCTAGTGTTAATTCTAATGTTGCTGATCTAAATTGCAAAACCGAAGAGATTCTCGAGATTAGGCCAAACATTGAAGTGCTGAATGAAGGATGTACAAGTGAAATTCCAGATGATAAAAGAGGGGGCCATGATGTCAACCAAATTGATCAAAAAAAGAACCTTGGCACAGTTGGTGCACTTCATCATGAAACTTCTTCACCTGGGGACTTCGTAGGTTTCAGTCACCTAGATGATGCTTTATGTGGTAACCAGAGTTCCACAGGTGCTGATTCTGAGAAGTACATACAAAACTTGAGAGATCAAGATGAACATGAATCAGGGAGAGATCTTTGTTCTCGTCTGTTGAGACGTGGTGAATATTTATTAGAAAGGTTGAACACCCTGAAAGGGTATGGATCTGCCTGCTCCTCCTTTTTACTCATCTGTCTTTATCAGTAGCGCTCTCTCTTTTTTACATTAGAATGATACCAAAATGACTAGTAAATGTTTTGCGTGACTAGTAAATGTTTTGTGTTGTACTATTATAATCTATCTCTATCTGATTCTGAGATTAACTTTTTATGTTCTCCAAATATGATTCAGGTCCAAAGGTCGTTTGATAGGGCATGACAAGATATCTAAGTATACAGTGGAAGTTGAGATTAGAATTTGTGATATCAAGTCACTATCATCTTATGGGTCATCCTTACTTCCGTTTTGGTTGCATTGTGAAAGACAGCTTAAACAATTGGAATCTGCCATCAGTGATGAAGTTCTCCAATTTTATGAATCTGTAGAAATGAGTGATTTGAAGGCAATTGAGAAAAAGTCTGTCCATTTTACTTCTGAAGATTCTCATGCTTCTCATTATGCTAGGATAACTGAAGAAGTATTGGAAAAGTCGTACAGTGAAGCTGACTACAATGCTGATGTCCACAATGACAAGTTTACATCAATTGAAAATTTTAATTCTCTTTCTGACAGCGATCCAGGAGGAAAGGGTGAAGACCATGAAGTTTCAGTACCTGATGAATTAACTCCCATGGTTGTGGACCATTCTGTGGAAGATGTCGACATGGATGTTGAAATGGAACTTGAAGATGCAATTCCTGCTAGCCACACAAGTGGTACTACACAAGGTTCTCAGTATTATGCTCCACTAGAGAAGCAACCCATTTGGCCAAATCTCCCTGCTGAACAGGAAGTATGTGTATCTGAAGGTGTTGGTGTTCCAACTCAACCAGATGATGATTGGATCCCCCCTCCACCTCCTGATAATGAACCTTTTCCTCCCCCGCCTCCTGATAATGAACCTTTTCCTCCCCCACCACCCGATGAGCCACCGGAATCCTCGTATCCCCCACCACCTTCTGATTCAGTGGTGGCACCATCTTTTACTTATGCAGCACAATACAACCTAACATATCCAGGTTCTACTCTTGAATATTATGGACAAACGAATGCAGAAGTTCCAGAAAGTAATTTTTATACACCTGATCCGAGTCAGTTAACTGTAACCCTTCCACCATATTACTATGAAGCTGTGCCAAATACGTACCCTACTGCTGCTCCAGTTGTAGTCAATCCTGTTGAACCTGTATCATATTATGGCCTCCAAGATGAGACTCTACCCCCTGTGCCTGGGGTTAGTTGTGCAGAATCAATTGGATTGCACTCTTCATCTGGTCATGAAAGTCTCGATTCTGATCAGGTCAAATTGGACTGCCCTACGTTACCAAATGTTGGAGTTGATACTTTTTCTGTTGACAGGGAGATTGAAAAGAAATCTGTCGAGGTTCCTTTTGCTTCAGTTTCTGATCAAGCTCCATCAACCATTTCAGTGACACAGGGCACTCCTATGTCATCAAACCCTCCTGTTACTTTGGCCGTTGCTGCAACAGTACCTAAGGTCCAATCTAAAGGTAGATACTCAAAATACACTAAGCACCGATTGTGGACACTATTAATTGTTGGATTTGACATAAACACTTCATGCTTATTCATTAGTCCTTAGCATTGTGCTCCATAGAACCTTGACGTATGAGTTTCTTGGTTGTAATTAGGATTACTTTTATACTCATTTAATGAAAAAGTAGGGTAACTAATGAAACATTGCACAAAGACTGCCTGCAAAGAATTTTGAAATGTCTTCAGATTTTATATCATTGATGTCAGAACCCATTTATATACACAGTGAATGTTGAAGAAATAGTGCTTTGGGTTACTAAATGGATTTATTATTTATAGCTTTATAATTTTACTTGTTATTCTCTTTTGCAGTTCCACGAAATAAAAAACGCTCAACTGCTGTGGTGTCCACACTAAGGTCTAATAAGAAAGTCTCCAGCTTGGTGGACAAGGTATATTACCTATTACGTATGTTCTTCATTTGCTTCAAGATAGCTAGTTTCATATTGAATATGCAAAAATCTAAGACAAAAACTTTCTGTGCATTAGTGGAAGGCTGCAAAGGAGGAGTTGCATGATGAGGAGGAAGATGAACCTGAAAATGCTTATGAGGTTCTAGAGAAGAAACGACAAAGAGAAATAGAGGTATGTAGACAGTGTCATTTTGTTTTATGATGATGATATGTGTTGGCTGCTTATGGTGACTCAAGCTCTCTTTGGATTGCAGGAATGGCGTGCTCAGCAGATTGCCAGTGGAGAGGCCAAAGACAATGCTAATTTTCAGCCTCTGGGTGGTGATTGGTATGGACCTTAAACTCATAAATAATTAATTGTTGTAATTTTTCCTGAACCCTTATATAGGAACCAATAGGCCTTGATCTTATGGTGGGAGTAGTTTTTTAAGCTAAACTTTTTATTCTATACTGGGGAAAATTTAGCTCAACTTTTGTAGCAGTGGAAGGGGGTGGGGTTGGCTAAGTTTGTGAAAATGAACCCACATCATGTGTGTTTAGTTAGATTGACAATCATTTACACCTTTTTGCATTTTTAATAATTGTTATCTACAATGACGCTCATAACCTGTTTTGCACTGTAATGCAATTTGGGTCTTTCAATTATACAGGCGTGAGCGGGTGAAGCGGAAGAGAGCTCGTTTGTTGAGTAAATCTATAAAGGCTTCCTTGGACGGTATCACTGATGGAAATCAGCAGCCTGATATGGATGAACTTTCAATAGATCTCCCATCTGGATGGCAGGTATTACCTTGCTGCTTTTTTGCATTTGATGATATATATATATCCTCCCTCTTCCACCCTCCAAAATATCCTCCGAACCCTTCTGTAGCTGTAATGGAAGGGGTATATGTCACTAGGTTTGGTATATAATTTCTTGGCCCCCACTTCTGGCCAAACCACCTGGGCACTCGGCCCAATGTGAGTCGAGCCACTTAGCCATGCTTCATAATGAAGCATAATTAGAAAAACGAGCACCATGGAAATACATGCTACTCAGCCAAAGAAAGATGATGGATAGTCGGCCGAAATGGGCACTAAAGACTTTTCGAGTAGTGGCTTCCAGATATTGTTATGGCAAGTAGTTGGGACTGGTCATTCCTCCAGTAGCACTATGGCAAGCTCTGAATTTTTATGCTGAGACTCGTGATTCTTTGTGACGTCTAGTTGGTTTCCTCTTTCTAGTCTCACTCATCTTTCGCTAGATTTATATCCTATTTATAAGATAAGAATCCACTTTGTGTTCTGATTTATTAGTTTTTTATTATTACTGCCTCGCTCTAATCCTGTCTTCCTTCTGGTGGATCTGTTTTGATTTCTCCTGTGTTTTTAGGCATACTGGGATGAATCTACAAAGAAAGTGTATTACGGAAATTCTGTTACGTCGGAAACAACATGGACTAGACCAACAAGTTGAGTAGAAGAAAACCGGGTTTTTGACAAATGTGACCATTATACTTGACTACTTTGTAGTAGTTTGATGTGATACAGTTCTGCTCGCCTGTTATTTTAAGATGTACGAATGAGACTGATGGCAAATTCAAGTAAATCAATCCAACTGGTTCAGTTTAGCTTTTGGTGTATTAGTTTGAATCAGCACCCCTAAACATGCATTACCCCAGCACTCTTTTTTCTGTGGTGAGTGAACATGTGATTGAAGCCATTTCTTATATACATATGGAGTAAATTAAGGACACCTGAAACCGTTTAGGTGCGGTTTGAAAAATTTAAAACCGCACTCGAAATCGCTTGTGATTGGTGCGGTGCGATTTTAAAGTGTGCGGTGCGATTTTAATTGGTGCGGTTTCGGTTCTAAAATTAATTAAAATAACAAAAAAATCTAAGTCTTCAATAAAATTTAACATAAAATTTACATGGAGCTATTGACTTAGTGACAGTCGACAATGAGAATTATATCAAGCATGTTTTAAACATAAAATATACGCTATATAAAACAATGGAGACTATATATTCAATAACAAAGAAGAATATTTATCTAGTTCCCCAAAAATTAAAAGTATATACTAGAGATAAAATGAAATTCTATCTCATATATTGCAGGGAGAAATTATAGAATATAATCATAACTGTACCTAATTTGAAAAATAATCTATTAGACTATTACTATTATAGCATTGATATTAACCAATGCATCAAGTGCTCGAGCCCCTCAGCTATAAGCCCCTCCAATAACGCATCAAACAAATTTGAAATTCCAAAATCCAATTGCTTAATTTTTGACTTTATAACCTCTAACATCTTTCAATTTGTGAAAAAATTACAATGCAATATTGGGATTTTCTCTGAGCGTGTTCAAGTGAAAAATAACTTTAGAATTTACTAGAGATAATACATACATACACACACATGGTGCGGTTTCGGTTTTATGCACGTGGTTTTGGCTAGTAACCAAATCGAAACCGTAAATTTGGTTATTCAACCCACCTAAAATCGCCACATACGCCGAAATCGTTGGTGCGGTTCGTGCGGTTTTTGGTGCGGTTTCGGTTCTAATTTGGTTACTTTCAGCCCTACCACCTGCACAACCCAACCTCATTTGATATTTGCATGGTTGAGTTTCCTACGACATCTTATATACATTTGCGCATGCATGCACCCCTCTACCTCCTACATTAAAATGCAATGCCCCAGCTGGTTCGGTTCTCCGATCCTAAACCCCAAGAAATGTAATATCTATCTAATAAAATACAAATGATTTTGAATTTTCCGCTCACTCAATAAATTATCTGGGTCATTCAAAGTTTGAGATAAATCTCATCGTCCATACACTGCCGGAGGCACGGGACCCAGCTAGTATATATATATATATATATATATATATATATATATATATATATAGGGTTCCATCCACAACAACGGGTTCGCCATTTGGTCGGTGTTGTTGTTCACCTGAGAATTATTGCCTTCCTGATGCACATTATCCTGGGTGTTGATCCGTGGTGACTCAACGGTCTCTTGTGCTCTATTGTTATTCTCAACATTCTCGGATGTCATTTTCAAATACTGCCACAAAACAAGGGTTAATTGACATGCAACATATTATCCTTCTACTCTGACCGACCAATTAAATACCAAATAAACTTAGGTAGGTCATACTAGCGAAGGAATTCTCCGTCTCTCCCCTCCTAGTTCTTGTCTCACATCTCAGCCAGGGATCATATCCCTAAGCTTTGATACTGTAGCGTATGTCGCCCCCAAAATAGGTATACATCACCCATTCTGAGTCGCCGATCGGATACATGGTACAAAATACAAATACAAACTTAAATATCTGACATGAAATTTGTGAGTTTTAATACAAATATTATCTTCTAGACAGTATACAAACTCAAAATAAGTCCTCAATAAATTTATTATCACACTATTTCACAGAATAGTGAGGACTACTAATGCAACCTTTTGGATCGTCAATCCATTCCATGACTAGTCCCGGCTACGTTTTCATTTCCTGAAGAGAACAGTGAAAGAAAGGGTGAGCTCAACTAGCCCAGTAAGAAATATTATGACTAAGATAATGCAAAATAATTTATCGTTAGCCTTCAACAGTGTTAAACTGATAAAATATAACAAACATCAAGTTTAACTACAGCGGAACAAGCTATCCATTAGAAGAGTCAAGTAGAGAATAAAATCTACTATCTTCTATGATTTAAAATGTTTTTCATTACTTTTATCGCTGGGACTCAGCTTAATAAATAATCCACATCATCCCTGCACTACGGCCAAGGATATTTATTAGTATCCACATCATCATTGTCACTATGAGAATTGCTAATGACACTTCGCATGCATAATGCTCCACATATAATTCTCATGGTGGATCTGTCTAATATATCGTTCTCTAACACGTACCTATGCATTGACTTAATATCTCATATATTTATGACCAATGAGATTCGGTCATCAGTCAATCCACATACTAGTCTTAATGTATCATTTTTTGTCCCATCAACAATGATACTCGACTAAGGACATTTAAGAGCAATGATACTAATTGTAATTATATAATCTCATGTTCAAGTCACACACTTGAAACTATATAATTTGTATCACTATTATAAGGAATTTTATTATGTTAACATTTAGATAACGCAGTAAATAAAACCATAATAAAATCATTCATTTATTCAATCAAATATAATATCAACATGTTAAGCAATTATATCAAATAATTGTCCTCTAGGGCACAAACTCTAACAGGCAGATCAATTGACAAAAACTTTACAAATATAGCTTTTGCAGTCTCAATTTAGAATTAAAACAAAAACAAAAATTATATTAGTAAGATAAGATCATCAATTTATAACACAAAAACATGTATAAATAATATAAATTTAAAAACTTACAATGTTTACAGCCACATATTGGTCAATGAATACATGTGGATCATAATCTTCCCCTTGACGCCTAAAGGGTCGAGGATAGTGTATCCGTCTCCTAGTAATTTCTCTGTACCATGACATATAATCCTCGGTAGATATCTGCTACAAAGCCTCCAACACTTGCCCTTCTAAACTCTCCATATAGGCATCCCACAATCGAATATAACTGGCCCTATGATTTTCATAATTTATTCTCTCAAACAATTTATGTTCCTTCCTCGACTCCACCATGTTTTCAGCATTAGATGGATATGACTGCAAATATCCAAATTACCTCATAAATTTGGCAGGCATTTGAAACTCAACAATGTCGTAATGTATCAAAGGTATACGAGCGACTCCATCTAACCTTGCCTCAAAAAAGTCCCAACCCAAACGTATGTCAAATAACTGATATGGACGTCACACCCAATCTGTTTCCAACATATTATCAAACTCTACTCGGTAAAACACAAGATGGTGATGTGGGTTTTTGCAGTGCTGATATTGTTTTGAATTAGGATCAAAAGAAGAGTATGCCCAGGATAATGACCTAGGTATTAACTTCTAGGACTTAGGCCTAAGGGTAGGATGACCAATGTTGAACCTTTCGTGAGCCCACATCATAAGCAAGGTTGCACATCCTGTAAATTTTTTTGCTGTTTTCCGAGTAGCCTCATGCAAACCCCTATACAAATGCCCTGAAATTGCTGCCCCACAAACATATGTAATTATATCTTCTAATCTTTCCAATAACAACAAATACCTATGATGCACAATATTTTTACTCTTGGTTGGAAACAAAATAGCTGTAACGCCCCCAAAATAGGTCCAATCCACACAACCTATTATGAGTCGCCACTAAATACACTCAATGCAATTTTCAAATACAAACTTCATTATTACAATTGTCGCGCAAAATACAACACATATACTGTGGATACCAACTGTGACTCTCATCCCTTTACTTGGATATCACCTCACATTGATACCTTACAATGGTATCTTACATAAAGATACAGTCAATAACTATTTTAGAAATTAAAATCTTTGGAAAATGCTCAAAGAAACCTTTGTACATGGGAGGCCATTCATCTAAGTTATAATAGATATCATATGACTCAAGAATTTTCCTTGGTTGACCCAATAGACCCCAAAGAAAAACGAGAAGATTGCTATCATGTTCTTTCCAATTGTGAGTCTTCTCTTGACATATAATTATCTCCATTGTCTCCAATTGAGAATTATATTTCAACCAAACTCCAAGATTATATAGGTAGTGTTCGTAGATATACTCAACAAGTGGATGTGCACAACCCTATCTTATAATAACACGAAGTTGCATGTCATTAGACATCTTGTATGATAGTGGCAAAACACCCTTCCAACGTTGGGTTCGCCTCACTCTATTTGATTCACCAAATATAAATACTAAATGATGTATAAAATATAACACACTATTCTAAAGTTCTCAATAAAATTATTTTCATACTATTTTAGGAGAACCTCCACAGCTAGAGACCACCGTTCTATTCTCCTGTTACCCCAGCTCAACTCAGTTACACTCTTATTACCTGAAAGGAATTGTGAAGCAGAAGGATGAACACAACTAGCCCAGTAAAGAATATCATGACTAAAGATAATTAAATTATCAATAACCTTCGTCAATAATGAATCAGAGATTTAGAACATATGGTAGATGATAAAACTTTACAACCATAGTTGCAGCGGAATGAGCAATCCATTAGAAGAGTCAAATAGACCATAAAGTCTATTATCTTCTTCATGTTAAAAGTCCACCAACAATGTTTTATCCCTGTAACATCAATCAACAGTTCTGGTCCACAATCATATGACTAACTCATAATCATAATTATGGTTCTAAATTCCTCTTCTCATCCAGGACGAAGATAATTTTCATCACCTATCTTTACCCCAAATATCAAAGATCATGGTTATACCAAATCACGCCTCTGTTCATAATCATACTAATAAATTCGACTTTGCACTACGGGCCAAAGATATTCGTCAACAGTTCATCTTTGCACTACTGGCCAAAGATATTCAACAATAGGTCATCTTTGCGCTACAGGCCAAAGATATTCAACAACAGATCATCTTTGCACTACAGGCCAAAGATATTAATATCTCAAAGAAATATATAATCATTTCAGAATTTATATAAACAATAATTATAACCATGTTGATCAATTCATCTTTACACTTAAGCTAAAGATATTCAATTATAAATTCAATTGTCATGATCATACCAGTCAACAATTCAACTTTGCACTACTGGCCAAAGAGAACCCATAGTCACGATCATATCAATAATCTACCCATCTTTACACTCAAGTCAAAGAGAAATTTAATCACTAGGATTATAAAAATGTTAAATATGATAATAAAAACAATATGATCAAAAACTGCATTTAATTTCAAGAGTAACTTGTCTTTGGTGAACGATAAAATCGAGCTAGGTGACCTTCTTTTCCACAATTATAACATGCTTTGGATGGCATCGCGCAATTTGGACTGATGTGTCCTTCCCCTCCGCATTTGAGCATATGATAGGAGGTCGTTTTCCTTCCTTAACAACGGTCTTTGGTCTTTGACGTCTTTCCATCATTGTTGAATCTCCTCTTGAAATGTCCATTTTATTGTTTTCACTTCGATTACCACCAAGTGGTTACCATTTCGGCCCGTTGATTCCTCCACGCTTGTTATCACCGCTTGATGACCTTCTTCTCCGGTGGTATTATCATTTTTGCTTTACTTTTTACTTGGTTATATTGACTCGTTATCGCGCTCCACTAATCGAGCCCTATTTACAACATCCTCAATACAAACACGCTTTATGAGAAATAAGATATTAACGTATCTCCTGGCTTCAAACCTCTTAAAATATTCGTCATTCTCTCTTTATTATTATCAAGTAAGTGGGGCGCAAACCGGACAACTTCGGCAAACTTAAGCTTCGTCTTTGCGACACGGTCATGTTATTCCTTTCTTCAGCTTGATGAACTCAACCTCTTTCATGTGAGCGAATACTTTCGAAAAGTATTTGTCGTTGAATAGTTCTTGAACTTCTCCCAAGACATCTTTAGTGCGGCGGGTTGAGTACGTTTCTTACCGATTCCCACCAAGAATGCCTCTCTCTCGTAACATAAAGGTGGCAAATGGCACCTTTTGCTCTTCAGAGCATCCCAAGACATCAAATATCTTGGTGATCTGCTTTATCCATGCTTTCGTCTTAAGTGGTTTTGGATCTCCAATAAACTTTGGTGGTCCCAGCTCCTTGAACTGTTTAGCGGTGACCGTCCGAGAGTTTTCAGTGTTTCCACCTACATTTTGGACAGGAGCCGCTCTTTCTTGATGTTGCATGAATTGTATAAAACCTCTGAACAGTCCATCGTTCGTCATCTGGTCAGTGTTGTTGTTTGCCTGAGGATTGTCGCCTTCCTGATGTACATTATCCTGATTATTGATCTGTGGAGACTCAACGGTCTCCTGTGCTCCATTGCTATTCTCAACATTCTCGGATGTCATTTTCAGATACTGCCACAAAATAAAGGTTAATTAACATATAACATATTATCCTTATACTCGGACCGACCAATTAAATACCAAATAAACTTAGGTAGGTCATACTAGCGAAGGAATTCCCCGTCTCTCCCCTCCTAGTTTTAGTCTCACATCTTAGCCATGGATCATATCCCTAAGCTTTGATACCAACTGTGACGCCCCCAAAATAGGTATACATCACCTATTCTGAGTCGCCAAATATATGGTACAGAATACAAATACAATCTTTAATATACAACAAGAGAGCTGTGAGTTTTAATATAAATATTGTCTTCTAGACAATATCCACTCTCAAAATAAGTCCTCATTACATTTATTGTCACACTACTATTTAACAGAATAGTGAGGACTACTAATACTATCATCTGGTCCATCACTCCGTTCCCCAGAGCTCGTCCCAAATTATATTCTCATTTCACAGAGAAAAAGGTGAAAGAAAGGGTGAGCTCAACTAGCCCGAAGAAATATTATGACTAAGATAATGCGTAATAAATCATTAGCCTTAAATGATGTTGTTAAAACCGATACAATATAACAAACACCAAGTTTAATCTGCAATGAACAAGCAATCCATTAAAAGAGTCAAGTAGAGAATAAAATCTACTATCTTTTATGATTTAAAAGGTTTTTCATCACTTTTATATCGGGGACTCGACAATAAATAATCCACATCATCGAATAACCCACTTTTACTGACCAAGGATATTCTTTAGTATCACGACCACAATTATCCATGCACTACGGCCAAAAATATTTGTGTATTCATTAATGGTCATGATCATGCCAACAACTGTCCATCAATGCACTACGGGCCAATGAAGACTTTTACCACATCATTTGTAACATTACGATCATGATTACACCGAATAATCCCTGGTCATAATCATACCAAGTCTATCTATGCACTACAGGCCACAGATGACTTTCAAAAAATATAAACATGAGGATGATGACAATGATATAAGAATTCAATAAAAAAGTTCAAGAATTAATCTATTTAGTTACTAATAACGTCCAAATTGTCAACATGATATTGCTTTGTAGAGTAAAATTCAAGAATGCTCAGAAGAATATTTTCATGAAAAGATACTGGATGAAGCGCAAATATCAAGGATATTTCACTAATTTCATGGAGTATAGAAGTCAAAACTTTAACCAACTGAGTATAATAAAGAATGGAAGAACAAAAGAAATCACCATGCATGCGGTATTTCGATGACAAAGTTATTCCAATGAATAATAATAACGGAACCGGTCGAAGTAAATTACATAACGATAGGATGTTCCAACAGAATAATAGAGAATGATATAACAACAAAAATCACCATGCATGCGGTACTTCGCATAGACAGGTTATTCCAACAGAATACTAAATAACGGAACCGGTCAAAGCGTGTCATACTTGCCCGAGCAAGATGTTCCAACAGAATAATAAAGATTTTAACGTGTCCCAAGGCGTAAAATGCATGTAGACATGATATTCCAATGTAATAATAAAGAATGGAATAAAGAAGAATTTCACCAAGTATAGGGTAGCCACAGCGTGTCAGAGTTATTCCAACGTAATGATAAAGAATGGAATAATGAAGTTCTCTTCATGAATACAAAAGAAATAACACCCCTACCTTAGAAAGAAGAGTACTGGATATAGAAGTAGTGAAGTAGCAGAACACTTTTCTTCTTTCTCTCTCTAGAGTTTCAGTGAATTCGTAAGAAATAATGAAGGAATGAGCTTCTATTTATGAAGAATGGACTACATAAGTAACTAACTCATGAACAATCATGATTGATTTACTTTTAATCTGACGGTCCATATTTAAAAGCAAAATCTTTTAAATAAAATATGATATATTCTATTTATAATCTAATAAAACGAATAACTTTATAAAAGATTTTACTATGTAAATACTATCAGAATTATACAAACACTATGCATAATAAAATATAATATATTCTAATTATTGTCTAATAAAATGTATAAATTTATAAAAGTATTACATTTTTTATAAAAAAGATTTTACTATTAGCCTAATAAAACGAATAACTTTATACAAGTATTACATTTTATATATAAAAGCTTTTCTATTTTATTACATTAATAATACCAATAAAATAAAAAGCGAGTGACTTATCACATAAGCATCAATAATCAATACCATGTCTTCTATATACAACCAATGCCAGTATTCATTGTACTTTTACTACTGAGTAGTTCAACAATATTAAGGGTAAAACTTCCGCTGTTGTTTTCAATAAAATATTTTTATCGTTTTCTCAATCCGACAATAATTTTGTTGTGGGGTCCACCAATTATTGTGCCGTCGTACGAATATTTCCTGTTAAAATGAATATTCTCCGACCAATCGAATATTATATAACAACTTGCGTACTTTGCAAAATTTATAAATATTACCCATGTGATGCCCTCAAAATTAGGTATACATCACCCATCTTTGGGTGCGTGAGATACATGGTACAAAATTCAAATACAACTTCTTAATAAAAGCTGTAAGTATACAATCTGACGAAAAAACATAGCTATGAGTTTGAATACAATTATTGTCTACTAGAGATTATACAAACTCAAAAGGAGTCCTCATTACAATTATTAACACACTATTTCACGCGAATAGTGAGGACTACTAATCTTATCCTCTGGACCCTCACTCCGTTCCCACTAGTCCTGCTTATGTTCTCATTTCACGAAGAATAATAGTGAAAGAAAGGGTGAGCTCAACTAGCCCAATAAGAAATATTATGACTAAGATAATGCGTAATAAATTATCATTAGCCTTAAACATGTTAAAAGCGATACTGATATAACAAACACCAAGTTTAAGCTGCGATTGAACAAGCAATCCATTAAAAGAGTCAAGTAGAGAATAAAATCTATTATCTTTTATGATTTAAAAGGTTTTTCATCATTTTATATCGGCTGGGACTCGACTTAATAAATAATCCACATCATCGAATCACCCCGCACTTCTACGGCGAGGATATTCTTTAGTATCACGACCATAATTATCCATACACTTCTGGGCGAAGAATATTTGTGTATTCATTAATGGTCATGATCATGCCAACAATTTGTCCATTAATGCACTACACGGCCAATTAGAACTTTTACCACATCATTTATAATATTACGGTCATGATTACATAATAATAATCACAGTCATAATCATACCAAGTCTATCTATGCACTACAAACCCACGGATGACTTTCAACAAAATATAAACATGAGGATGATGACAATGATATAAGAATTTAATAAAACAAGTTCAAGAATTATTTTATCCGGGAATTATTAACGTCCAAATTGTCAACATGATACTATTTTGTAGAGTAAAATTCAAGAATGATCGGAAGAATATTTCCATGAAAAGATCTTTGGATGAAGCGCAAATATCAAGGATATTCTAATAATTTCATGGAGTATAGAAGTCAAAACTTTAACCAACCGAGTATAATAAAGAATGGAATAACAAAAGAAATCACCATACGTGCGGTACTTGGCATAGACGAGTTATTCAATGAATAATAATAGGAACCAAAATGAATGTAAAACACACGATGCGGGATGTTCCAATGAGAATAATAATAAGGCGGAACCCGGATCCGGTGTAAAACACACACGTACGTGATGTTCCAACGGAATAATAATAAGGCGGAACCGGTCCGTAAAACACATGACGAGGATGTTCCAGCGGAATAATAATAAAGATTTTAACCATATCCCGTGTAAAACACACGAACAAGATGTTCCAATGAGAATAATAGAAGAATGTCACCAAGTATAGGGTAGAATCATGTATACGAGTTATTCCAACGTAATAATAAGAAATTGAATAACAACAGCTTCTCTTCATGAATAAGAAAGAATAACACCCATTACACGTAAAAAAGAAACTGAATATAAAAGTAGTTAAGTATGAGAATACTTTTCTTCTATCTCTCTATAGTTTCTCTCTCAGAGTTCAAAGAATTTGTAAGAAAATAATGAAGGAATGAGCTTCTATTTATAGGAAAATGGAATGCATAAGAATTAATCCATGAGCGGTCCAGATTGATTTACTTTAATCGGCGGTCCATAATTAAAGCAAAATCTTTTAAATAAAATATATTATATATATATATATATAAATATATATATATATATAACATATATTACAAATCTCACGGGATACACTCCGTGATCTCGATTCTCCTTCACCTTTAATTGTCAACAAAGATGGCATATAAGTATAATAATAATGCAATAACTCTTATAATGCTAACTCCTCCTCCGGCCTTTTTCTCCCACCAACCGAGACATCATTTTTTTTAACAACATGTGGGCAACACTAGCCCCACTCATGTCCCCCACCAATATTATATATATATATATATATATATACTGAATAACTTCCTACCGATTATTTTAAAAAATGGGTAAATGGGGGTCCAACTAATAAGCAAAATTGAGTGACTTCTCACGTAAGCATCAATAATCAATACCGGTGCTGCTACTTATGTAACCACGCAGTATTCATCGTACTTTTACTTACTACCGAGTAGTTCAACAAGATTAATTGTAAAACTTCCTACCGTTATTTTCATAAAATATTTTGTCGCTTTTCTCAATCCGAAATAATTCCGTTATAGGGTCCACCAATGATTGTCTTAGTTGCATCGAATATTCCCCTGTTAAAACGAATATTCCCAATTATCGAATATTATATAACAACTTGCGTACTTTGCAAAATTTATAAATATTACCCACAACTATAACATTATATCAAATTTACTCCATAATATTTAAAAATAAAATTTATAGAAAAATCATCTTTATTAAAAAGTTGGGGTCTTACAGCCCACAACTATAACATTATATCAATTTCACTCCATAATATTCAAAAATAATATTTATAGAAAATTCATCTTTATTCAAAAAGTTAAGGTCTTACAAATGTCGTATACGTGAATAGTAACTCCGACACGAAAAAGGTAGAAATTTCACAATAAAATTCATATCAATATTTCGGTATGATGATATCAAAAGAAATAATATCATTTATGAAGAAAATGACATCCCTTACAATTCCTTACGTCAAAAGAATAGTACTTTTAGCTGGAATTTCGGATGTAATGCCGAAGGAACTTGCACTGAATAGCAACCCTCAAAGTATCTAAATACTCACAAAATACGCTCGATAATATAGAGAGAAAGCTTATGATTCTGGTGTGATTTTCAATTCTAACTAAGCATCCTATTTATAGGAAAATGCTTAGAACGCCAAAGCAGACTAAATAATAAAATATTAATATTTTAACACCATTTCAAGCACGCCACTTTAATTAATTTTCAGTCCACCACTTTTGAAAAACCAATTCAGCACATTTTATCAACAAAAGACAAAAGTAGGTCCCAACCATAATTTTAATAAAAATATTTTATTTTCTGAAATTTCAATAATTCATAATAAATAGCCCTTTTATCAGAAAAATATGAATTTTATGTCCATTCCAGAGGAAATTAAATTCTCTACAACTTTGTAAGTTTAAGTTTTTCCAAATTCCAAACGAAAATGACCGAAATCCACATACGGACGATTTTCAACACCTCTTAAAATTCATAACAAATCATACGTTAATTTTTAACGGTTCAAAATTTGTGAACATATACTCAACTTATATATGTATAACATATCCAAAAATCACAACGATCCAACGGTCGGATTAAAATTATAACTCACACAATAGAGCTTTAAGAACACTGATTTGATTTTCGGACTATAAGTCCCTCGTACCAGTTTCACTCAAACAATCACCACGAAAAATCCACAAAGAATATTTGGGTGATTCAAATTTCTGCGTTTACCTTACTTCTATGGCTTTCTTTTGATATATGGTTCATCTTCTAACTCATTATACACAAAGAGTTATGGATTTTACAAAATCAAGTAATAAACTATTTTTTATGAAAATCCCATATTTGGTTCTTCTTTTGATTTCTAGATTTCTCTCATTTGATTCATGCATCGTGAATTTAGTGTGAAAATATCACCATTATTATATTATTATATAACCACATTATACATGTAAAACCCCAACTTTTTAATAAAGATGATTTTTCTATAAATTTCATTTTTAAATATTATGGAGTAAATTTGATATAATGTTATAGTTGTGGGTAATATTTATAAATTTTGCAAAGTACGCAAGTTGTTATATAATATTCGATTGGTCGAGGAATATTCGTTTTAACAGGGGAATATTCGTGCAACAACACAATCATTGGTGGACTCCATTAATGTAATTATTATCGGATTGAAAAACGACAAAATATTTTATAAAAATAACGGCGGAAGTTTTACTGTTATCTTTGTTGAACTACTTTCATTAGTAAAAGAAAGTACGATACTGGCGTGAGTTACATAGTAGCACACTTATTGATTATTGATGCTTACGTGAAAAGTCACTCAATTTTGCTTATTAGTTGGACTCCCATTTATCCATTTTTCAAAATAATCGGTAGGAAGTTATTCAGTATATATATATATATATATATATATATATATATATATATATATATATATTGGTGGGGGACATGAGTGGGCCTAGTGTTGCCCACATGTTGGTAAAAAAAATGATGTCTCGGTTGGTGGGAGAAAAAGGGCCAGGAGGGAGTTAGCATTATTAGAGTTATTGCATTATTATTATACTTATATGCCATCTTTGTTGACAATTGGGGCAGGAAGGAGAATCAGATCACGGGAGTGTATCCCGTGAGATTTGTAACACATGTTATATATATATATATATATATATATATATATATATATTTATATATATATATATAATATTTTATTTAAAAGATTTTGCTTTTAATTATGGACCGCAGATTAAAGTAAATCAATCTGGACCGCTTCATGGATTAGTTACTATGCATTCCATTTTCCTATAAATAGAAGCTCATTCCTTCATTATTTTTTTACTTAATTCACTTTGAACTCTGTAGAGAAACTATAGAGAGATAGAAGAAAAGTATTCTGCTACTTAACTACTTTTATATTCAGTTTCTTTTTACGGTAAAGGGTGTTATTCTTTCTTATTCATGAAGAGAAGCTTTTGTTATTCCATTTCTTATTATTCTGTTGGAATAACCTGTATACGCGGCCTACCCTATACTTGGTGACATTCTTCTATTATTCTGTTGGAACATCCTGTCTGTGTGTTTTATACCGGACATGGTTCCGTCTTTATTATTATTCCGTTGGAACATCCTCATACATGTGTTTTACATCGGACACGGTTCCGCGTCTTATTATTATTCATGGAAAATCACTCGCTCCATGTGTTTTACACCTGACCGGTTCCGCCTTTATTATTATTCTGCTGGAACATCCTGCCATGTGTTTTTACACCGACCAAGTCCTAGATTATTATTCTGTTGGAATAACTCGTCATCTGCAAGTACCGCATGCATGGTGATTTCTTTTGTTATTCCATTCTTTATTATACTCGGCTTGGTTAAAGTTTTGACTTTCTATACTCCATGAAATTAGTAGAATATCCTTGATATTTGCGCTTCATCTAAAGATCTTTCATGGAAATATTCTTCCGATCATTCTTGAATTTTACTCTACAAAATAGTATCATGTTGACAATTTGGACGTTAATAATTTCTCGGATAAAATAATTCTTGAACTTGTTTTATTGAATTCTTATATCATTGTCATCATCCTCATGTTTATATTTTGTTGAAAGTCATCCGGCGGGCTATTTGTAGTGCATAGATGGACTTGGTATGATTATGATCGTGGATTATTCTATTGTAATCATGACCGTAATATTACAAATGATGTGGTAAAAGTTCTCATTGGCCCGTAGTGCATTAATGGATGATTGTTGGCATGATCATGACCATTAATGAATACACAAATATTCTCGGCCGTAGTGCATGGATAATTGTGGTCGTGATACTAAAGAATATCCTCGTCAGTAGTGCGGGATGATTCGATGATGTTGATTATTTATTGTCGAGTCCCAATATAAAAGTGATGAAAAACCTTTTAAATCATAAAAGATAGTAGATTTTATTCTCTACTTGACTCAATTAATGGATTGCTTGTTCCAGCAAGCAGCTTAAACTTGATGTTTGTTATATTATATCGCTTTAACAACTTAAGGCTAATGATACTTTATTCGCATTATCTTAGTCATAATATTTCTTCTTCGGGCTAGTTGAGCTCCCCCTTTCTTTCAACACCGTCTCTTCGTGAAATGAGAACATAAAAATGGACTAGTCGGGGAACGGAGTGACGGTCCGAAGAGGATAGCATTAGTAGTCCTCACTATTCTCGCGAAATAGTGTGTTAATAATTGTAATGAGGACTCTTTTTGAGTTTGTATAATCTCTAGTAGACAATAATTGTATTCAAACTCACAAGCTTATGTTTTATTCGTATTGCACACGCATAAATTGTATTAGTAAGTTGTATTTGAATTTTGTACCATGTATTTGACGACCCAAGATGGGTGATGTATACCTAATTTTGGGGCGCCACAGCTAGTATCAAAACTTAGGATATGATCCCCGCTAAAATGTGAGACTAGAACTAGGAGGGAGAGACGGGGATTCCTTCTCTAGTATGACCTACTTAAATTTATTTTGTATTTAAATTGGTTGGTCGGGAGTTTAGAGATATTATGTTACATGTCAATTAACCTTTGTTTTGTGGCGAAGATTCAAAAATGACATCGTAAAATGTTGAGAATAGCAATGGAGCACAAGAGACCGTTGAGTCTCCACATATCAATAATCGTGAGAATGTGCATCGGAAAGGCGACAATCCTCATGCAAACAACAACACCGACCAAATGATGAATGATGGATTGTTCGGAGGCTTTATGCAATTCATGCAACAAAGAAGCGATAAATGGCTCTCCGTCCAAAATGTAGGTGGAAACACTGGAAACTCTCGGTGGTCCACCGCTAAATGCTTCAAGGAGCCTGGGACCACGGAGTTTAAGGGAGAGCCAAAACCACTTATAGGCGGAAGCATGGATAAAGCGGATCACCAAGATATTTGATGTCTTGAGATGCTCCGAGGAGCAAAAGGTTCCCTTTGCGCCTTTATGTTGCGCGGAGAGCAGACATTCTTGGTGGAATCGGTAAACGTACTCAACCTCGCCGATCAAGAAGATGTCTTGGGAGAAGTTCCAAGAGTCATTAAACGATAAATATTTTCCCAAAGTATTCGGTCACATGAAGGAGGTGGAGTTTATCAAATTAGAGCAAAATAATATGACCGTGTTATGCATGACGAGGCAAAATTTGCGGAGTTATCCTGGTTTATATCCCACTTGGTGGATAATGAAGAGAGAATGGCGTGAATGTTTTAAGAGGTTTGAAGTTTGAGATACGTCAACATCTTATTTCTCATAAACCGTGTTTGTATTCGGATGTTGTAAATAGGGCTCGATTGGTGGAGCGCGATAACGAGTCAACGCAACCAAAAGAGAGCGGTAAGCAAAATGATAATACTAGTAAGAAGCGGTCATCGAGCGGTGACAACAAGCGTGGAGGAATCAACATGCGAAATGGTAACCACTTGGTGGTAATCAAGGCCAAAACAATAAGAATAGACATTTCAAGAAGAGAGATTCAACAATGATGGAAAGACGTCAAGACCAAAGACCACAGTTAAGGAAGGAGAAAGACCACCTATCATATGCTTCAAATGCGGAGGGAGGGACACATCACCAAATTAACGCGATGCCGTCCAAAAGCATGTTATAATTGTGGAAGAGAATGTCACTTAGCCCGATTTTGTCATTCACCGAAGACAAATTCAACTAGGATGGAGGCACCAAAGGCTGTCCCAGAAAAGTCAAAGCCGGTAGTGTAAGGGAGAGCGTTTGTTGTGACCTCCCAGAAAGCAAGGAACCCGAATGAGGCCATCACGGGTAAACTTATCATAAACTCTAGCGAAGTCTATACCTTATTTAATACCGGTTCTACCCATTCTTTTATTTTTCCTACTTGCGCTCAACGATTAAATTTGATTCTGGAGAAATTAGACTTTGACTTATCTGTGGAAACTCCGTTGGGAGAAACCTTCATTACATCCACGGTTTATAAGTCTTGTTTGGTTCAAGTTGGTACCCACACATTACCTGTCAATTTTATTGCATTAAAAATACTTGCATTTAATGTAATTCTAGGGATTGATTGGTTAACTACTCATTATGCAAAAATTTATTGTTTTCGTAAGGTTGTTAGCTTTCATATTCCTAAACGACCTATTATGCGAATTCAAGCAACCAAACCATTAAAATCAATCACTGTCATCTCAAGCCATAAAGCTATTCGTTTATTGAAAAACGGATGTCAAGCTTTTCTTAGCTCATGTCACGATTCTAAACAAAAAATACGTCGCTTTGAATAATATTTCTATTGTTAATGAATTTTCCGACGTATTCCTCGAAGAACTTCTGGCCTACCCCAGAAAGCGTGAAATTGAATTTTGTATCGACCTTGAACCCGTACAAAACCCATTTCCAAAGCCCCATGTCGAATGGCTCCTATTGAACTTCGTGAGTTAAAGACTCATCTACTGAGAATTGTTAGACATTGGCTTTATTAAATCCCTAAGTACTTCTCCTTGGGGTGCTCCTGTTACATTCGTGAAGAAGAAAGATGGGAGTATGCGACTTTGTATTGATTATCGAGTTGAATCATGTCACCATCAAAAAATAGGTACCCATTGCCACGTATTGATGACTGTTTGACCCGATTCTGCAAGGAGCCAAATTCTTTTCAAAGATTGATCTTCGTTCCGGATATCACCAATTAAAGATTAGAACCGATGACATTCTAAAGACGGCTTTTAAAACTCGGTACGAGCATTATGAATTCCTAGTCATGTCCTTTGGATTGACTAATGCTCCTGCTGCCTTCATGGATATGATGAACCGAGTATTCAAGAAATATTTGGATCACTTTGTGGTCGTCTTTATTGATGACATCCTTATTTATTCCAAAAGCCGTGAAGATCATGAGGAATACTTGAGGCTGATGCTCCAAATGCTTCGTGAATACAAGCTTTATGCCAAATTGAAGAAATGCGAGTTCTGGCTTGAGGAAGTAGCATTCCTTGGGCACGTGGTATAAAGTCATGGAATATCTGTTGACCCAGCAAAGATTGAAGCTATTCAAAGTGGGAGCAACCTAAATTAGTGATCAAGAATCGTAGCTTTCTCGGCTTAGTTGGTTATTATCGGAGATTCGTAGAAGGGTTTTCTCGAATCGCTACTCCACTAACTCGCCTAACTCGAAAGATACAAAATTCGGTTGGAGCGAGGAATGTGAGAAGAGTTTTCAAGAACTCAAGAGGAGACTCATTTCAAAGACTGCTTACGTGATACCATCCGGTTCGGAGGATTTGTCATCTCACAGTGATGCTTGAGCAAAGGGTTAGGATGTGTTCTCATGCAACATGGGAAAGTCATACCACATGCCTCACGACAACTCAAAGAATATGAGAAGAATTATCCTACTCATGACCTAGAGTTAGCAATTGTTGTCTTCGTGACTTAAAATTTGGAGGCATTACTTGTATGGGAGAAAGTGGAGATCTTTACTGGATCATAAAAGCCTCAAATATTTCTTCACTCAAAAGGAACTCAACATGCGACAACGACGTTGGCTTGAACTGTTGAAAGATTATGATCATACCATCCAATACCATCCCGGAAAAGCGAACGTGGTAGGACGCATTAAGTGAAGATCATACGCAAGTACGAAAAGGCGATATTGTCAACACAAAGGTCCATTTTGTGTGACTTGCAAAGGATGGAGATAGAGTTAAAGACTCCAGGACCCATGTGATGATGACGAATATCTGAGTAGAACCAACTTTAATTGATAAAGTTAAAGTTGCTTCAAGCTCTGGACACACGGAGGTGATGCGTTATGAGGAAGAAAGTGCAAGAAGGTGCTATCTTAAGCAAGAATCGATGATGAAGGAATACTTGAGTCAACTCCGGACTTTGTGTTTCTAACGACCACGATTTAAAGTATAAAATCATGATGGAGGCGTCTGACACACAGTTTTGCAATCCATCTCGGGAGTACCAAAATGTATCATGATATTTGTTATACATTTTGGTGGAGCAATATGAAGAGAGAGATAGCGCTGTTTATCTCAAGGTGTCTAACGTGTCAACGAGTTAAAGCGGAGCATCAAGTACCAAAAGGTCCATTGCAACCACTTGAAATTCCAGAATGGAAGTGGGAGCACATTACCATGGATTTCGTTACTGGTCTTCCCAAAGTTTCTCAAGGCATAGATGCGATTTGGGTCATTGTTGATAGATTGACCAAGTCTGCTCAATTCTTACCTATACGAGAAACTTATACACTTGAACGCTTTCTTCAGATGTATGTACATAAACGAGGTTGTAAGATTGCATGGTATGCGGTATCCATAGTTTCGATCGAGACCCAAGATTCACTTTGCGATTTTGGGTTAGTTTGCAAAAAAAGCAATGGGCACGATTTACGATTTAGCTCGGCATATCATCCTCGGGACGGATGAGACAATGGAGAGGACTATTCAAACTCTTGAAGATCGATTAAGACTCGTGTCCTTGATTTCAAGGAAGTTGGGACAAGTTCTTACCATTGGTGGAGTTTTCCTACAACAACAGCTTATCAAACAAGTATTGGCATGGCTCCATTCGAAGCGTTGTATGGAAGAAAGTGTCGCTTCTCGATATCTTTGGGATGAGGTGGGTGAAGCAACGTTGTTGGGACCAGAGTTGATACGTATGACTATGGAAAAGATTCAAACGATCCGATAACGTATAAAAAACCTCACAAGATCGACAAAAGAGTTATCCGATCTTCATCGAAAGGACGTGGAATTCGATATAGGAGATCATGTGTTGTTACGTGTTACTCCATGGAAAGGGGTTACAAGATTTGGAAAGAGAGGAAAGCTCAATCCTCGATTCGTTGGCCAATTTTTAATCCTCGATCGAGTAGGAACTGTGGCCTATAGACTCGCTTTACCGCTAAGTATGTCTCGTGTTCATAACGTTTTTCACATATCCATGTTACGTAAATATGTGGAAGACCCGAACCACATTATTGAGTTGGAACCGAATGAAATAGCAGAAGATTTAACGTGTGAAGAGGTTCCTGTTCAAATCTTGGATAAGAAGGAACATATTCTACGCTCCAAGGTTATATCTCAAGTCAAAGTTTTATGGAGGAACCACGATGTTAAGGAAATGACCTGGGAATTAGAATCTGAAATGAAATCAAGGTATCCTTACCTCTTGACATACCAGTCGTACCCTAATTTCGAGGGTGAAATTTCATAAAGAATGGGAGATTATAAGACCCCAACTTTTTAATAAAGATGATTTTTCTATAAATTTCATTTTTAAATATTATGGAGTAAATTTGATATAATGTTATAGTTGTGGGTAATATTTATAAATTTTGTAAAGTCACGAAGTTGTTATATAATATTCGATTGGTGGGGAATATTCGTTTTAACGGGGAATATTAGATGTAAACGGCACAATCATTGGTGGACCCTACAACGAATTATTGTTTATTGAGAAAGCGAAAAAAATATTTTATAAAAATAATTATAGGAAGTTTTACCATTAATCTTTGTTGAACTACCTCTAAGTAGTAAAAGTAATGCGATGTCTGGCATGGTTAAATAGTAGCACACGGTATTGATTATTGATGCTTACGTGAGAAGTCACTCAATTTTGCTTATTAGTTGGACCCCCATTTACCCATTTTTCAAAATAATCGATAAGAAGTTATTCAGTATATATATATATATATATATATATATAATATTGGTGGGGGACATGAGTGGGGCTAGTGTTGCCCACATGTTGGTAAAAAAAATGATGTCTCGGTTGGTGGGAGAAAAAGGGCCAGGAGGGAGTTAGCATTATTAGAGTTATTGCATTATTATTATACTTATATGCCATCTTTGTTGACAATTGGGGCAGGAAGGAGAATCAGATCACAGGAGTGTATCCCGTGAGATTTGTAACACATGTTATATATATATATATATATATATATATATTTAATATATATATATATATAATATTTTATTTAAAAGATTTTGCTTTAATTATGGACCGTCAGATTAAAGTAAATCAATCAGGACCGTTCATGGATTAGTTACTATGCATTCCATTTTCCTATAAATAGAAGCTCATTCCTTCATTATTTTTTTACGAATTCACTGAACTCTAGAGAGAGAAACTATAGAGAGATAGAAGAAAAGTATTCTGTTACTTAACTACTTTTATATTCAGTTTCTTTTACGGTAAGGGGTGTTATTCTTTCTTATTCATGAAGAGAACTGTTGTTATTCCATTTCTTATTATTCATTGAATAACTTTGTATACGCTACCTACCTATATACTTGGTGACATTCTTCTATTATTCATTGGAACATCCATGCATGTGTTTTACACCCACATGGTTCCGCTTTATTATTATTATTCTGGAACATCCTGTACATGTGTTTTACACCGGACTGGTTCCGCTCTTTATTATTATTCATTGGAACATCACATGCATGTGTTTTACAATCAACCCTGGTTCCGTCTTATTATTATTCTCATTGGAACATCCTGCCTCGCGTGTGTTTTACACCGACCGGTTCCGTTATTATTATTCTCGTTGAATAACTCGCATGTCATCAAGTATCGCATGCATGGTGATTTCTTTTGTTATTCCATTCTTTATTATACTCGATTGGTTAAAGTTTTGACTTCTATACTCCATGAAATTAGTAGAATATCCTTGATATTTGCGCTTCATCCAGTATCTTTTCATGGAAATATTCTTCGATTCATTCTTGAATTTTACTCTACAAAACAGTATCATGTTGACAATTTGGACGTTAATAATTCCCCGGATAAAATAATTCTTGAACTTGTTTTATTGAATTCTTATATCATTGTCATCATCCTTATGTTTATATTTTGTTGAAAGTCATTTGTGGCTTTTGTAGTGCATAGATGGACTTGGTATGATTATGACCAGGATTATTCGGTTGTAATCATGGCCGTAATGTTACAAATGATGTGGTAAAAGTTCTCATTGACCAGTAGTGCATTGATGGACGTTTGTTGGAATGATCATGACCATTAATGAATACACAAATATTCTTGGCCCGTAGTGCATGGATAATTGTGGTCGTGATACTAAAGAATATCCTTGGTAGTAGTGCGGGATGATTCGATGATGTTGATTATTTATTAAAATTTGAGTCCCAAATGATAAAAGTAATGAAAACCTTTTAAATCATAAAAGATAGTAGATTTTATTCTCTACTTGACTCTTTTAATGGATTGCTTGTTCCACGCAGCTTAAACTTGATGTTTGTTATATTGTATTAGTTTAACATTTATTTTAAGGCTAATGATAATTTATTCTACATTATCTTAGTCATAATATTTCTTACTGGACTAGTTGAACTCACCCTTTCTTTCACTATTCTCTTTAGGAAATGAGAACATAGCAGGGACTAGTCGGGGAACGGAGTGACGGTCCGGAGGATAAGATTAGTAGTCCTCACTATTCCGCGAAATAGTGTGTTAATAATTGTAATGAGGACTCCTTTTGAGTTTGTATAATCTCTAGTAGACAATAATTGTATTCAAACTCATGGGTTATGTTTTTGTCGTATTGTACCACGGCAGCTTGTATTAGTAAGTTGTATTTGAATTTTGTACCATATATCTGACGACCCAAGATGGGTGATGTATACCTAATTTTGGGGGCGTCACAATACATTTATAATGTAAGATAAAATATCAATTTTCAACAATTGACACTTTTCTAAGAATTCTTCCATTCCGACAAGATACTGATAAAATACCTCAGCATTAATTCCTTCATTTATATCCACACAAAATAAATATTTCCCTATCCATCAATTATATCCACATAAAATAAACATTTTCTTATCTTATAAATCAATAATTAATTATTCATAAATAATATTACAGAATCATAATAATGACAACCAGGTTGTTCCCAGAAAAGATGGGGGTTTTCAATAAGGATTTCTCCTTATTGGCGCGCAATTAGGTGACCAAACCCCTTTCCTAGACAGAACTTCCTTAGACATTGACAATAATACTATCTAATAATATTATTCAAATAATATGAATTATTGATCTGATAATGGGAAATATTGTGCAGTGACAATTATTGAAACAACAATAATATAAAATATCAACGTAGTAATTATTGAATCAATAAAATAAAATATTGAATAATAATTACTTGTAACAATAATTGAGTATTGCTTTCTTACGTAAGAATCAATAATTCAAAAAATCTTTGCTGGCAATACCGTGTGCTATGTGCAACCACGCCAGACATCATTCTTGATTTTAACCAATTTGTATTCCAACAAAGGTTAACGATAATGATTACGCCGATTATTTATAAAAACTCAAATTTGTCATTTTCTTCATCCGACAGCTTATTCATTATATGGGCCCATAAATGGGCTTGCTTGTATTCGTCACGAATATTACCCGACAACAAGATTATTCCACGACCAAACGAATATTCCCCGACAAAAATGAATATTTTATAACCACTTGCTTATTTTGCAAAATTTATACATTTCACCCATAACTTTAAACTTTTATCAATTTAACTATTTACTAAATAGAAAAAATTGAATAC
The DNA here is from genome assembly GCA_020205605.1 of Panax ginseng. Classification (NCBI taxonomy): domain Eukaryota; kingdom Viridiplantae; phylum Streptophyta; class Magnoliopsida; order Apiales; family Araliaceae; genus Panax; species Panax ginseng. Next base: position 127,241,989 of record CM035138.1, on the reverse strand, counting down.
TTTTATTTCATAAAATTTGGGGTCTTACAATAGCGCCACACAAATACAACAGATATGCCTTAGTGTGTTTTACCACATCATCTGAAGTAGCATCTTTAGGTACTTGTCCATATTTATGTCTTAACTAAGGCAATCTTATGCCCCCCTTTTATAGCATTGTTCCCAATCTTCTAATGCAACTTGTTGCCCAAAAACCCTTATAAAATAGTGTTAGTTCCCAGAGGCACAATAGTTATCTAGAAGGGGAGGTTGAATAGACATTTTAAATTCTTTTTGAAATACTTGTTAATTTTGATAAATACTTAAACACAGTAGAATTGTGATTTGTTTGTTTTCCCTTTAAGATATAATGAGTTAATATGAGTTAAGAAGTTATAGTAAGAATATAAGAGACACAATGCTATAGCAGTTATAGCACTTAAATCTCCTAGTCCACTCTTCTACTCCTCGAGTAGGAAATCCACTAAGGATATCTTTACACTTTCTGAATCTCACAGATTCCTTCAAGACCAACAGTCTTGGAACTTCTTAGTTCACTTTTGAACTCTTAAAGTCTAGTAGACTTGGTACTTCTCAGTTCACTTAGAACTCTTCAAGTCCTACTGACTTGGAACTTCTTACTTCACTTGATAATAGTTTGGTTCTTGAATGGTGATACTCAGTTGCTGTTAAGCTTGTGTTCGAAAGAACTGAGTGGCTGAGCAAGCTTTCTCTTTCAGATCATAGAGTTGAGCGTTGAGTATTCTTCAGCATTTTTGTTCAGTGCTTGTTATCTTGTTTCATCTGCTAATCTTTTGCATATATGAGGCCTTTGAAATGTATTCGTTGAAGACATCCGTTGAAGCATTAAATGCATTTGACATTTCTGAACTTTGATGGAGACTTTTTGCACAACCTCTGATTTGCGGTCATTGCTTATCGACATGAGATCTTCATCGACCTAACACCTAAAAAGGTGTTTTCTGCTGACCCAAAGTACTTTCCTTAGCTTCTTCAATACGTTTCTTTATTGTATACTAAGGATGACTGTTGTGTCATTGGGACTCCCGATGATTTCAACGTTTATAATCCATTCCACATTCGTTGGGATTTATTCTTTAAACAAATGGACGAGGCTCGATGCTTCTGACAGACAGATGAAGCTCTACGATTCTGATCGTGGTGTCTTGCCACCTTGGTGCTTGATCTGATACTAGTAAACTAGAACACTACAATTTTCTTAAGTACTAGCACACTACGATCTTCACTTACTTGACTTGCAGACTCTATGCTTCCGAAAGAGCACTACGATCCCTGAGTTGGCTTGGCAAGCGTTTGAACAACTCTATGATTTCTGGAGAGGCCCTCCAAAGCAGACACACTACGATTCTTGATCTACTACGATTCTGCCTTTGCTTCTGCAATCTCTTGATCAGCTTGATAGACTACGATTCTGTTGAAGCCTATCTTTTATATCTTAAGATATAGATCAACCTAACAGCTTTGATCTTTTCATCTATACATTCATTTACATAATGATAAACATTAATAGCTCAGATCAGCCTAACAATTTTGATCTACCACTAAGTCCTTGTACATATATTCTTTTAAGGACTTTATATATAATCATGAATATTTTACTTTCAACATCAAATTTAAATATGCAATCTCCCAACAAATAGCTTTTGGGATGTTCTAGTTCTACGCAAGTCAAAGGTTTTCCTAATATGGGCAATCCGAATATAAATCCCACATCCTCTACAGTAATGTCGACCTCTCCACATTTTAAGTGAAACGTATTTGTTTCACTCCTCCAACGCTCAACAAAAGCAGATACAAGAGATGCATCAATCTTTGACAGTACAACTTGATGACAAAATATACTGAAACCTAATTGTTCCATTAAATATTCTGTTGTTCAGTCAAGTTCCATTCAGTTAATTTTGCAGACATTTGACAAATTTCTAACACACCCCTATCCTACAAGTTAAACAGAGAATACATACATAAGTTGTCAAAATATGAAAGTTTCTAACAAAATTTTAAAAGAAATTTGTTATACGGAACAATAAACTTACAATATTTTTCCATAAGTCAGAAGATACATGATTTTATTGGTCCCATAAGATAATAGGATCAAAAGGTCCTGGATTGATATCTATATCTGACCTAAAATTCAACACAATGTCAAGTATTAAATAATTTATAAAAATTCCAATAAAGAGGTAAAGGGATAAGGAACAAATCTTTGATATTCTAACTCATTAGGATCAAAAGAAGCATATAGTATAAGATGAATAACTCACAATTTTACCCTCAATGCGAACTTCTTTGCAATCTCTTCTTTGTAGAATCACTTGACACTGCCTAGGGAAATACATTAAAGACAAAGATTTAGATCCAATTTTAACAAAAGAGCATGGAAAAGAAACCTCCATTCCGACAAAAATACTGATAAAACACCTCAACATTAATTCCTTCATTTATAACCACATAAAAAAAATATTTTCTTATTATAAAAATCAATAAATAAATATTCATAAATAATATTACAGAATCACAATAATGACAACCAGACCGTTCCCAAGAAAGAGGGGGATTTTCGATAAGGATTTCTCCTTACTGGCGCGCAATTAGGTGACCAAACCTCTCCTTGACAGAACTTCTAGACATTGCCAATAATGCTATCTAATAATATTATTCAAATAATATGAATTATTGATCTGATAATGGGAAATACTGTGCAGTGATAATTATTGAAACAACAATAATATAAAATATTAACGCAGCAATTATTGAATCACCAAAATAAAATATCGAATAAGAATTACTATAACAATTATTGAGTAGTGTCTTCACGTAAGAATCAATAATTCAAAAATACTCGCAATATCGTAATGCTATCTTGTGCAACAACGCCAGACATTTTTTCTTTACCCAATCGGTATTCCAACAATGTTAATTCAGAATTGATTACGCTCGTTATTTATAAAACTCAAATTTGTCGTTTTCTTCATCCGAAATGCTTATTACATTATGGGGCCCACGAAGGTTTTGTGCCATCGCATTTAATATTCCCCGACAACAAGAATATTCCACGACCAAACGAATATTCCCCGACAACAATAAGTATTTTATAGCCACTTGCTTATTTTGAAAAAAATTTCACATATTTAACTTTTTATCAATTTAACTATTTACTAAATAGAAAAATTGAATACTTTTATTTCATAAAATTTAGGGTCTTACAAAATTGCTCAGACACGTTTGCCTCCGGCGTGGTGGAGTAGTATTAGAGTCGAGCAGAGCTCTTGAAGGATTCAAAGAAGGTGTGCTTAATGGTCAATACTCGAGTATGATACTTGTGATGGGTATTTAAGTGAAAGGTGGAGATTGTTGGGATATTTCACATGAATCCCACATTGGATAAATTCAAGAGTGTAGATGGGTTAATAAGTATGGTAGAGCCTCAATCTAATAGGTTAACCTTTTAGGTAAGAAGGTGGTCTAACATGCTTATTGGGCCAGTCTACACAGGTGTGCGCTACATTGGTGATGAATTGATATGGGATGGATCGTTCAATTCCGCTATACCATCACATTGTATCAAAGGACGACAAGGATTACCAGGTCGATCTAGACTATGGAGACTTCACCGACGAAGAGATGGAGTACCCAAAAGATCTGGTAAGTTTCATCCTTCATCTTCGTCTTCTCTGGTTTGAAAGGACTGATTCGCCTAGGGTTTAGTTAAAATGCCCCACTGCATATTCTCATTATGTAGTAATTGATTTTTGAGAGGCACACTCCTGTGACGATTGAAGTGGATACCACACTACAGTTTCAAACTGATACGGTTTGATTATGAAATTATTGATTTTTGAATGTGTTATTAGGGCAGAATATTGATTATTTCTTTTTATTGTGTAGGAATTTGAGAATAGGGATATTGTTGTAGAGTTTGCCAGGAAGTGTGGACGTAAGCATGGGGTTGTTTGTGACGCCCCCAAAATTAGGTATACGTCACCCATCTTGAGTCGCCAAATACATGGTACAGAATTCAAATACAACTTAATAATACAATTGTCGTGTACAATACGACAAAACATAAACTGTGAGTTTGAATACAAATATTGTCTACTAGAGAGTATACAAACTCAAAAAGAGTCCTCATTACAATTATTATCACACTATTTCACGTATAGTGAGGGACTACTAATGCACCATCTAGGACCATCACTCCATTTCCACTTGCTCCAAATTTATTTCTCATTTCACAGAGAAACAATGAAAGAAAAGGTGAGCTTAACTAGCCCAAGAAGAAATATTATGACTAAGATAATGCGTAATAAATTATCATTAGCCTTAAATAGTGTTAAACCGATCTGATATAACAAACATCAAGTTTAACTGCATGAAGCAGAATAAGCAATCCATTAAAAGAGTCAAGTAGAGAATAAAACCTACTATCTTTTATGATTTAAAAGGTTTATTTATCACTTTTATCGTTAGAACTCGACAATAAATAATCCACATCATCGAATCACCCACCGTATTTTACTGGCCATGATATTCTTTAGTATCACGACCACAATTATCCATGCACTACGGGCCAAGAATATTTGTGTATTCATTAATGGTCATGATCATGCCAACAACTCATTCCCATCAATGCACTACGGGCCAATGAGGACTTTTACCACATCATTTGTAACATTACTATTAATGATTACACCGAATAATCCCAATCATCATAATCATACCAAGTCCATCTACATGCACTATAGGCCATGAGATGACTTTCAAAAATATAAATATGAGGATGATGACAATGATATAAGAATTCAATAAAATAAGTTCAAGAATTAATTTGTCCAAGAACCAATAACGTCCAAATTGTCAACATGATCTCGCTTTGTAGAGTAAAATTCAAGACCGCTTTCGTAAGAATATTTCCATAAAAGATACTAGATGAAGCGCAATTATCAAGGATATTCCACTAATTTCATGGAGTATAGAAGTCAAACTTTAACCAACCGAGTATAATAAAGAATGGAATAACAAAAGAAATCACCATGCATGCGCAGATTGCTTATGTATGCATTATTCAATAGAATACTAAATAACGGAACCGGTCGTGTCAAATTAAATTGCAAGCGGGATGTTCCAAATGTAATAAAAAGAATGGAATAACAACAGAAATCACCATGCATGCGATACTTGCGTGACAAGTAATTCCAACGTAATACTAATAAGGATTTTAATCGAATCCCATAAAAACGCATGTAGCGGGATATTCCAATGAATAATAATAAAGATGGAACCCGTGTCCCATGAAAAGCATGCATGAGGATATTCCAATGTAATAATAAAGACGGAATCGGTCCGGCAGTAAAACGCATGAATGTGATATTCCAAATGTAATAGTAAAGAAAGACTAATAATAGAAGAATGTCACCAAGTATATGGTAGCTTACAGATCATCGGGGTTATTCCAAAGAAAATAATAAAGAATGGAATAACATAAGTTCTCTTCATGAATACAAAAGAATAAGACCCTTACGAAAGTACAACAAATAATATTCCACTACCTTAAGAAGAAGAGTCTTTGGATATATAAGTAGTGAAGTAGCGAATACTTTCTTCTTTCTCTATAGTTTATCTCTGTAGAGTTTCATGAAATTAAGTAAAGAAAATAATGAAGGAATGAGCTTCTATTTATAGAAAATGTCTTCGCATAAGAATTAACTCATGAAACAGTCCCAGATTGATTTACTTTAATCGACGGTCCATATTTAAAGCAAAATCTTTTAAATAAAATATAATATATTCTATTTATAATCTAATAAAACGAATAACTTTATAAAAGATTTTACTACGCAAAAACACTATCTGAGTGCACTATGCAAACACTATACATAATAAAATATAATATATTCTAATTATTGTCTAATAAAAATGATAACTTTATAAAAGTATTCATTTTTATATAAAAAAAATTACTATGCAAAATACTACTATGCATACACTATACAACACTATATATAATAGAATATAATTCTATTTATAGAATAACTTTATAAAAGTATTATGTTTTATATAAAAAGATTTTACGTATTATTACATTAATAATTCCAATAAAACAAAACCGAAAGACTTATCACATAAGCATCAATAATTAATCTTGTGTGTCTTTCTATTCAACCACGCATATTATCAGACTTTTAACACCGGGTGTTTCAACGAGCTTAACGGTAAAACTTCCGCCGTTATTTTCATAAAGTATTTTTGTCGCTTTTCTCGATCCGATGAATAATTCCATTATGGGTCCACCAATGATTGTGCCATTGTCACGAATATTCCACTGTTAAAAATGAATATTCTCGACCAATCGAATATTATATAACAACTTGCGTACTTTTGCAAAATTTATAAATATTACCCACAACTATAACATTATATCAATTTCACTCCATAATATTCAAAAATAATATTTATAGAAAATTCATCTTTATTCAAAAAGTTGGGGTTTTACATTGTTGTTGTGGTTAAGAGGTCAAACATTAACGATAGAAAGAGAACCCTAAGGGTTATGCTTGGTTGTGAGCGATGTGGTCGGTATAGGGGGAAAGAGAATGCAAAAAAAAGGGGATCCTTAACAAAGAGGCGTGGTTGCCCATTCAGTATGAAAGCTTATGTGAGTAATGTAGTACCCCAGAAATGGCGTTTGGTTGTGTTGAATGGGAAACACAATCATGCTCTGGTTAAATGCTTTGAAGGGCATTCATTTGTGGGTAGACTTAATAGGGAAGAAAGGGATACTGTTGAAAGGTTATATAATACAGGGGTGAGGTCTAGGGACATTTTGAATCACCTAAAGTTTAAAGATCCAACAAATGCAACAGTTATGAAGACTATATACAATGTAAGGACTGTAATGAGGATAAAGGAGACTGCTGGCAAGTCTCACATGCAACAATTGTTCAATCTTTTGAGTAAGAATGGGTATGTGGTAAGGCATCGATCAGATGCAAACACTGAGGTATTGAAAGACTTGTTTTTCAGTTTCTTAACTTCAATTCAGCTTGCCAGAGCCTTTCCATTTATCTTCATGCTAGATTGTACTTATAAGACGTACTTATAAGACCAACAAATACAGACTGTCACTACTTCAAATTGTTGGAGTGACATCAACCATGAAGACATTCTGTGTTGCTTTCTGTTATATGAGTTCAGAGAAGGAAGAAAATTATGAATGGGCTTTGTGTTGCTTTAGAGATTTGTTTGACACTTTGATGGCAAGTGTATTCATCTGTGACCGTGAACTTGCCCTCATGAATGCTTTGAAGACAGTTTTCCCAGCTGCAAAGAACCTATTATTCAGAGTCCATATAACCAAGAATGTTATCAGTAACTGCACTGGTCAGTTTAGACTGAAGTCTGACTTTGATGAGTTCATGGCTTTCTTTGCAAATGTAATGCATTCTTCTACAGAGTCTCAGTTTGAGGACAACATTGCCAAAATGCATTAAAGGTTCAAGGAGTTCCCCACAGCTTTAGAGTATGTTAATGAATCTTGGTTAAAGAAATATAAAATATTCTTTGTAGCTGCTTATGTTGATAAGTATTTCCATCTAGATAACACAACCACCAACACAGTTGACGGAAGTCATTCGAATCTGAAGAAATATATGTCAACTTCAGTTGGTGGATTTGTGCAATCATTCACACATATTCACTTGTTGCTTCGAGGTCAAGTGATTGACATCAAGACATCATTTAAAGAGAGCCTAACTAGGGTGCCAATCAGGTTTAGGACCTTTATGTACAAGGAGTTAGTGAATGTAGTGTCTACTGCTGCATTAGATAAAATTGAGTCTGAATTGGCTTCCATTAGCAACACTGGTGTGCAGGCTGATGTATGTACACATAAACGTTTGTTGTGTCTTAGGTTACCATGTGCTCACATGCTGACACAATATATGCAAAATGGCCGCAACATTCCACTAAGTGATGTGCACAAGTTTTGGAGAAAATTGAGCATAACACCTTTCACTGAAGGGCAGAAAGATGAGGTGATAATAGATATGGAGATGGACATTGTATGGTCCACATTTACAACTGTTACAATACCTCAGAAGAAGGAGATCAAGAGGCAACTTCAGTGCCTAGGGCAGGCTGGTAACACCTATATCCTAGAGCCAAAACAGAAGCTTAATGTGAGAGGGAGGAAGAAAGGGGGGCAAAAAAGTTTTAAAAGCAGGCTTGTAGAGGATAAATCTAATAAAAGAGAAGCTTCTGCGTTTGAGCATACAGTAGACTCACATGTATTTGAGGATGATGTGCCAACTCAGATAAGTGTGAAAAAGGTTAGGAAAAAGACAAAGGTGTTGCCAAAATTAAAAGTGTATAGCACTGCAAATTGGGTAACACAACTTCCTGCTTTTTTTCATCCATATATGTATAGCTAACATTATTGACGTACCAGGGGATGGTCATTGTGGATTCAGAGTAGTCGCATCTCACTACGGTTGGGATAATGATGGATGGAAGATAGTAAGGAAAGATCTTGCAGCTGAGTTGCACAAGTATGGAGAACTTTATGACAAACTTTTGTCACCATTTTCCACCACAGATGAGTTTCTCTTTAGTGTGGGGTGTTATGATGCCTTTGCGGACAGTAAGAACTGGATGATTATGCCATATATGGGTAACATGATATCAACATGTTATAATGTGGTAGTTCTACTAATTTCACATTCACAATGTCTATCATTTTTCCCTCTAAGGGGTGATGTACCAGTGGAGATCAACGAGAGAATATTTGTATTTGGCTACATAAATGGGTCACACTTTGTAAGGATGTAGCTTATTCCAGATTGTCCAATCCCTCAGGTCTCGAAAATGTGGTCTGATCATCACCATGCAAGTACCTCAGGATGGAGAGAGTTGTTTTCTTCAAGGATAGAGAAATTCAATATGCTTACCTCTTCCACCAATTGCGAAACAAGAACTATTATTTAGCTTACTTTTATTGTTGAATGCTTAGATTTTAATGCCCAGTTCATGTAACAACTTAATTCCCAGTTCATGTAAAGAGTTTTTGCTCTGTTTTGTAGTTCTACCGTATTTGGGGTGACTTTTTTTGAAAAAATATGAAAAAGGGGTGTACTCTAAATCATATAATTTTTAATGAGTTTTTTAACTAGGTATGAATGGAAAAATAAGGGGTGCAACTAGTCCCCACCATTAAAAATCACTTTATGAAGGTGAAAAAAAATTAAGATTTAGAGTACATGCACTTTAAAAATTAACTGCTATTGTGGGATCTGGAGTAAGGAATTATTCCAAGTTAATGAACGGAAAGACATTAATGGCATCAACGATATGGTCTATTAGTTTCATAGCAGAGATATTCGGACTAATTGTCAAGTCTTTAAAATTCATACCAAGTAAAAACCCTAATATTATGAGTTTACTAATTAGTTTTATACATCACATATGATAATTGATTTTTAAATAAACAATAATAAAATAAAAAAATAAAAAAACGCCCCGTTGGCAAGAAGAAACCAACACAAAACCCCACCCCTAAACCAACCAACACAAGAAGAAAAAGGAAGAATACATTTTGTATTAAAGCCCTAATCCATCTCTTCTTGAACAGTACAACTTATACTAATAAGCACGCTATATTAATATAGCTACTACATTTATTTTAGGTGCAGTGCGGAAAAGGTCGACACCCGGCCACAGCTTATGCAACAATTCGATAAATGTTTCCAACTAGTAAAAAGAATAATACAGCAGAAGAATACATGCACAAAGCTCCAATCTATCAAATTTCTACATATTTAGTTACTTTAACCTAATGCTTCAATCCCCGTAAGAATTCTCACTTTCTTGATCCTTCAAGAACCCTAGAAAAGCAAGAAATCCAAAAAAGAAGAATCCACCTGACCAGCCACCTCCACCACCACCTCCGCCGCCGCCACCGTCACCATCGTCACGAGGAGGAAATCCGGTCCCACCATCATCAAGATCCGGAGATTTCTCCTTCCCTGGAATACAGTGAAATATCATGAACCATTTCAAATGCAAATATAAACTAAATTTCATTACATACGAAATAAGAAATTAAAATTCTAATTCACATATCTTAGTTTAAAGTGTACAAAAATTATCATCAAATTATGAATTATAACTATAAAGTGTAAATATATGAATCCCAAAAACAAATAAGAATTAGCGAAAAATAGAAATCTCCTGGCATGGTGGCAGCAAATGTGCCAATTGAGAAAACTTTTTTTTGTGTTTGCAATTTAGGTCGAAGCTCTTATTACATACATCACATACCACTAGGAAAAAATAGCATAGAAAAGAAATAATGATACTAGATAAATTAACCAATCAAGATGATATCAACAGGTTACTTGAATGAGGAAGTCACCTTTCCAACATGTTCAAAAAGTTCAAACCAAATTACTAGGATTTATGTGATTTTACTTTGTAATTGTTAATTTCATACCCTTTTTTTGTCCATTTCAATAGGCTTTTTATAATTTTCCCAAGTACTGATCTTGAGAATCTTTATTTGTGGATTCACCTTTTTTAAAGTGCTCTTATAAAAGATTAATCAAGTCTTGCATCAAACCATATGTTAGCTATATCCATATGTTTCAAATTTTCCAAATGGCAGTGGTATAAAACTGAGAACATTTCAAGTATATGAAAGATTAATAGCTGTATCATGCACGCAGTTTCATAAGCAAGTAATAAAAGAGGAAATTCACCTTGAATAGGAGCAATAGTTATGGTAGATGATTGCCGCGTAACGGTTTGGGTCTGCTCTGCACCACATCTTGCATTCTGCAAAAGAAACAAAACCATATCAAGATCTATGTTGCCAAAATTTTCTTTTAGCAAGTCGTAGGTCGAAAGTGGTTGACTCACGAAGCAGATCCATGTAGACTACTCTAATAAGGCTTTTTAAATTTCTGAACTTTTCTTACACAAGTCTAATCCAATAAGGCTTTATTGTGTTGAGAAGAGTCAGTTACAGATAAGTAATAAAGAAAAAAGAAAGATACGTATGAATATTCTCTTGGCAATTGGCACATATTATTAATAGCCAATGACATATTTCAACCATGCTAAAAGGTATTTGTTCCGCGAATCTCATATATGGGTTTTACGGTTCACTGAATTTTAAGTCGATATGGCACTTAATTTTGCCAAAATTTAAACATGTAAACACAATATAAAAAGAGAGGATATTTTAACAGATACACAAACACCAGCCTGAGAAAGCTTCAGTTCCTATCTCTAGCCATAACCCTCACTAGAAAAAACTGAAAAGGGAGTATGAATGCTTCTCTCAGCTGTAAAGAATATCAAATATAGGACCGAGAAGAACCATGAATCTTAATGCCAACTTTGAACCTCCTCCTGTTCTATACTCACACAACCACTTTGTACCTCATCCTGCTCTATACCCCCACACAACAACACACAAACGCAAGGAGAGGATTTTCTTTTTGGTACATAAAACAAGATGATGGAGATACCTGTTTGGTTCTGTGATCACTATTTTTATATTTAGTTATCTTTAGATATAACGATTGTCACATTGCATATGAAGCAATGAAATAATTTCACTTGTTCAAATCAATATCAATATGAACTTACCAGAGCAGCAGCGCATATTACAGAAGCAGAGTTTCTTTTGCTAGAAAGTGAGATGGTTCGTCTTTTATTAAATAGATGAGACTGCATACGGAGTGGACTGAAATTCAATGAACCATATCCAATATGCTTGATTTGCCTCCTGAACTGACTCACTGTACTCACTGTATGAAGACATCACAATATGCAAAGTAAAGTCAATGTCTACAAAATCTTCCACACAAAAACCAAAAAGATGAAGTTACAAGTTACAACCAGCATAATCACACAAACTAAGTATTTCAAAATGCTCAATACTGCAAGACCATGGGCAATTCTATTAAATAAATAGAAGAAGGATTAGTAGTTAATTACTACCTCCGTCCTCAAATAGGATGTCTAAGAGTACAATGGGTACATAATCTCAAGTTGACAAATTAGAGGAGTATAAAATTTGTTCCGATTACACCCTTTATTTGGATCCACACAAATACCATAATTAAGTTTGGAGTGTAGTGTGTTTGTATGGGGATATGGGCACTTTGGGGTAATTAATATTTATGTCATATTTCACATTTCGATTGTGTACTTTTAGAGATTCTTTTTAGGAAAAAATATTAGTGTACTTTTGGACAAGCTTTTGAGGACGGAGGAAGTAGTAGCTTCTAGAAATGATAGATCACATAGCATTCTGATGCATGTTGGGGAGGTTCTACAATAAAGAGAGGTGCACAATGTACGACTTCAAATATATATATATATATATAAAATTTACAATCCATTATATTGCTTTCAAACAATGCTACTGAAATGCAGTGTTCTAAAAATCGCCAAGCGGACTAGCGGTAGAGGGGATGCCTATCACTCAGGTAGTGGTTAGGCGTTTTCCTGGTCGGACTAGGAGTTTTCTTAGGCAGTATAATTTATTTATTTTTCTATTGTATAATACTTGTTATACTATACAAAGCATACAATAGATTTTAAAATTTACATGGAAAAAATAGTAAATTACCAAAAAATTAATCTTTTAAGGCTTAACAAATTTATTTCAAGTATTGTAGAGCTTCAAAACCTTTATTGAATCGATGTGGTAGAGGTTTGATTTTACCTAAGCGCCAAATAAAATCTAGGCAGTAATTGACCCGCCTAGCACCTACGTGAGGATTAACCAGACCTAGTCAAGAATTTTTAGAACACTGTTGAGACGTAGTTCGTTTCGGTTTGTGGAACGGATTTATTAGATAAGCTAACAAGTGGTACGTTAGGGTAGCTTTATTTAGTTAGTAATTCTCTTAAAATTTAAATGCAATAAAACTATTTATCATTACAAAAATTTGGTTGTATCATCAAGTTGACCGTTGTATAAATAATTAATACAAATGTGATACTTGAGCATCCAAAACTAAGTTAGAATATTGATATTTGTACAATTATAAAAAAATTAAAGAAATATATCAGTGTGCTAAATATATAGTAGTGGAACGTAAGATGAACTATGTTTGGTTATAAAAGTACCAATACACGGTTTGCTAGGTCAACAAGAGTATTTGACAACTCTGCTCAAGCTGCTTTCTCTCCCAAGCTATTTCCTATCCTTATTGCTAATTTGAATTGGTTAAGCTCATTGGGGTTGAGCTTAACAAATACACATTGTTGCGACAAACTGTCATGTTCCTGGACAACTTAAAAAACTACAGTATCAATTTTTCTCATTCCAAAAGTTCCTTATCTATTATGGAATACAATTGTGCAAAAATCTTGTCCAAAAAAACCTGCTACGGAACTACTAAGCAGGGATTCCCTTGCAGTTATATTTGAAAGAATAATATATCAACTGCTCCCAACATTTAGTTCTCCATTTCCATCTAAAATACTAAAACACCTTTTTATGCCATACTAGTTGGGATAAGCTAAAAATGAATCCCATCTATAAACGAAAAGTACAAACAAGGAGAAAATATAAAAATAAAAATAAAGATGAATAAAATAGTAGAAATAAATCAAAATTTAAAATAAAAATCCTAGTCATATATAGAACATACATACTAAACATATAAAAAGCTAAAATGAAGAACAAAGGGGGGTAAATAAAAACATGGAGGGGAAAGAGAGACAAAAAATGAAAAAAGAATTGAATCTGCTCTTTTGCTCACTCCTATCAAATGCCATGTACTTCTGTTGTAATTTTCTCCTTCAAGTTTCTTTCTACTACTTAACCCCGAGAAATTTTCAGCCTATGCCTCCCTTTTACAAGACTCCCTTCACAGCAGTTTATCTATATGAAGACATTGAATATGACCAAACCATCTCAACCGATGTTCCCTCATCTTGTACTTAATCAATGCTACCTCAACCTTCTTTAAAATATCCTCATTTTTTATCCTGTTAAACCTTGAAATATCCTCATACGTTGCTTCTTGGTCGCCCAACATTCAACTCCATAAAGCATTGTTCACATCACCATCGCCTTGTAGAACTTTACCCCTCAACTTGGTCTGAATTTTATAATTGTGCACCATTCTTGATGCACTACAACACTTCATTCGTCCTACTTTAATTTTGTGAGTTACATACTCACCACACCAACATCTCCTCTTTATGCAAATATCGACCCCAAGTACAGAGTAAAGACGTCCTTCTTGGACACTTTCTATCCTGGCATGTTCATAATGCTTACATTTCTTCTTACATTATTGAACACGCACTCCATATATTCTGTTTTACTCCGACTTAAGTTATTGTTGTTAGATTCCAATGTACTTCTCCATATGTTCAATTTAGCATTAAACTTGTCTGTCTTATCAATTAACACAATGTTATCAACAAAAATACATACACCATGGTACTTTATTAGAACTAGTGGGGTTCCTAAATAAACAAAAAACAGCAATTAGAAAGAAGAAACAGATTTAGAGTTTGAGGGAGAAGAATGGGCACAAAAAAGAGAGAAACTTGGGGAAGAAGAAGAAGGACAGAAGCAAAAGAAAATGCTCAGAAATTTCTATTGATCAAAACATACATACGGAGTGAATTCACTACTATTTTATACTACTAATAGCTATTGGCTAACACAAGACATTAGCCTGCACACAAGGACTAACCTATACCAAAACTAACTTCTCTCCATGTACCTATCATCTAGAATCTCCTAACAAACTTTATTTCCTTTCCACACCAAGTTTGGCATACTTCATCCTAAACGTCTTTTATCCCATCCATAACTACAACAAAAAGATAATGGCTTAACACAATGGTTCAAATTAGGGCCGTAAACGGATATTTTTGGATGCGGATACAAATATATCCGTATCCAAAAATAAATTTTAATATCCGTATCCGACAAATCCGAATTCGTATATGACTATTCGAATATGGATAGTATCCGTATCTATTTTGTATAATATAATATGTAATACATCAAATATACGCATATCTACGCATATCCGTATCCGCATTTGCTCAACGTAAAATTTTAATTTTTTTATAAAAAAAAATTCTTGCACAAAAAAATATTCACTTAATCAACTAAAATTAGAAATGATGTATAATCAACCAAATAAAATAATAAAACTAGAAATATTATCCATATGTAATTTTTTTATATTGTATATCATAAAATAGGCATAAAATATGTAAAATCAATTGATAGTAATATTTTCATATATAGTATACCAATATTAAATGAGAGATCTATACATACATATATGTATATATATATATATATATATATATATATATATCCGGTTTGGACGGATACAAATACGTATAATATTCGCTTTGACACAGATTCAAATAATATCCGCTTTGACGCGAATACGGATACGAATTTTTGGAGCGAATATCGGATATTTCAAACTCCATTTACAGCCCTAGTTCAAATAATTGCAAATTAAGGGAGCACATTACCCCTCCGATTTTCACCAAAGAATTTTTTATTTATTAGTATCTAATATAACTTTTTGTTGAAAAAAGAAAATCTGATAACATCAATCTTTTCCCCTTTACTGTTTTCACAAAATTTTCAAATTTGACCTCCTTAATGTTGCCCTGTTCAGGAATGGACAAATTACAAGATCATCTTGCGATACCAAGTAAGCGAGGAACAAGAAATCCAAATAATTGTAGCGTGCAACTTAATTTATGTCGACTAGAAAGGAAGCATAGTCAGCCCCAACTTAATGTTTCGATACTATCAGCCTACTTGGATGATGTCCCCAACCAAACCAAATGTAGAATAACAAGAATGTTTAGAGTGACTCACAATATACGATTGTGCTTTGATGAATAAAGTGTGCTTACAAGATAATATACAGATCGAAGAATATGAAAAATGTAGAGCTGAGCGTAAGCTGAACTCTTTGGACTACACAACTTCTTACATGACAACATGAAGGTAATCTCTAGAGTAATGAAAAAAAGATGATGTGGAAAATTTAGAGCACGAAACTAAGAACTTCAAAATGATAAATTAAAATAAGCCTTGGTGTTCACAATTATAAATTGTGTGTGTGCGTGTGTGCGAGAGAGAGTTCTTCAAGTAATATGGAGCTAATAACCTATAGACTAGAGCAAACATGGAAATCAAGTAAACATTCCTGATCAAAAGATATATGTTACACATCTTCCTCAGTTACCCTTATTCTTTTCACACATCTAAATTTGTTCCTTCTTCCATAGTATTTGTCTCCCACAAATTGGACCCCAACTCTTTGCAAACATTTTTTTAATGTTATCAATTTTCCAATTTCTTTTGTTTACTTTTTAAGTTCTTTTCATTTAATCGGTTTGAAATAAGAACATAACTGACTTGACCATTTTGCTCAATTGTGACAATAATCTAAAGAACAAACCTTAGTTAATTTAGTTATACTGCTCTAATTCTAAACTGAGGTTGATCAGAAATTCGACCACCGAAATCCACTCATATCTACTACTCATTGCATATTTTCCATTAACTATTTCTAAAGTTTTACTTTCATTTCCCCACGTCTTGATCTTTCTGCATGCTGATACATTCCCTGACAAACTCAAGTGCACATCAGATGTAGCTTATCTATTAAATATTGGATTTGTCCAATCTAAAAACCATATTACAAAATCATAAAGACATGTATAACTTTAGTTCTTTTTCCCACTGAATATTAATTATTCTAAGCATTTTAGAAGTATCTGTTTTGCTCATTGTTATATAACCAAAAACAAGAAGCAAGTAAAGTAATTATCCAGAAACTTCAAGAAAATCTTTGTACATTGGCAGATCAAATAAACACACCCTACGAAACATTCAAGAGATTCTGAAATGCAAATGCAACATGTTCTTTTTCTCTGAGTCAACACTCTAATAGAATGATGAAAAGCTTAACATATATCCCCACAAATGTTGTGTTCCTCAAATTCAACAGAAAAACATTTTCTGCAAGTTGCTACATAACTTGTACCAACTGTTTTTTTTGTACAATCAACTAGAAAGACTTTGGAAAAAATAAACATTCACATACCTACCGGCGCCGTACCCGGGCTAGCAATGGGATTTGTAGCCAATGAAGACATTTTGATGTGAAAGAGGTCCCTGATCACCTGAAGATTTTAAATATTGACATCATAAAAACAATCATGGTATAAAGTGTGATACGAATTATTCACACATGCCATACAACTTTCATAGCACAGAACTCTTGAGTTTAGTCGAGCACTTTAAAACTTTAATATCAGGGAGGCTGGCAAAACAGTATAGTTAATGACATTTTTTATTGTACTTTGGCTGTTTACTTGAGCTAAACCATAGAGCATTAAAACCCAATAAAATTACTTTCACAACACGAAACAAATAATTAAACCAAAATTTAGTTGGCAACCTGACAATCAGTTGTTCCATAAACAAAATTGGACAGCCCTTTTGGCTGCTTCATTGAGCTAAACCAAGTAGGAGTAGAGCATGAAACAAATAAAATCCAAATTTATACCTAAACATATCACACCCATCAAAGGCAATATCAAGTTTAAAATTTCCTACCAACAATTCAAATTTTAGCACAACTAAAAAGAAAAACAAATCTTCCCATTTCCATTACCGCTCTCCTTATTTAGACTCCGTTTAAGAAATTTTCTTCAATGAATAAAATAAGTTTGGAGTAAAAACATAAATTTCCCTTTTCTAACAGCATAATTTTAATCCATCAATCCAAAAATCTTTTGCTTAGCGAAAACAATCAGTTAATCTCCATCAGGATTCTTGCTATAAAATTTTCCGCCAAAACAGAGATAAAAACTGAAAATTGAAAAAAAAAAAGTTAATCAAGTAAGATAATGAAAGTGCAGATAAACTGAAGGAACCCTAAATCAACAAATAGCGATTATGAATCGATTAAAAAAGAGAAAAAACTGATAGGAAATTCAAAAAATTTACCTCTAATTGTATAAAAATGGTAGCGAAGATTTGTTTGGAGAAGCAAATAGTTGTTGCCGGTGACGCGGTGACGATGAGAACAGAGAGGGTCTTTTATTGACGGAGGAGATTTCGGGGGATAGAGCAGAGAGAGAGGATAAAGAGTTATTTTCCCTTATATATAGCGTGCTTCGCACGTGGCGACTAGTTTAGCTATTTTATTTTCCCTTTTCATTTCCTATAATATTTGGAGTTTTTATTTGTTTAGCTATAATATTTTAGTTTAGTTTAGTTATTTTATTTGTTTTTTGTGACTTAAAATGGATGAAAAATGAACAAGAGGGAAAATAATATAGAGAGAATGAAACGTTGTTTTTATTCATTTTTCTTGTTTTGGAGTTTTCCAATGGACAAAAAGAAAAAAATAGAAAATTTAGGGGCTAACATGATAATATCATAATACTAGTATAAAACTATATTTAAGAGTTTTTAATGAATAAAAAAAGAAATAAAAACTTGAATTTTAATAAAAATAAAATTATAGTTTTTTTTCATGTTGTTATTGAGTTTAAAAGGAAAATTAGAAAAACAACTTAAATTTTACATTTAAAGTACTATTTTACCCTTATATTAATTTTATTATGTTTATAATAGAAAGGGCAAAAATAGTAACCAAGCTTTTCATCCAATTTTTTTCTTTTTTATTCGTTAAGAAACTCAATAACAACAAAATTAGATACAAAATTTAAGTTTTTGGTCTATTTATTTTATTTTAAAACTCAATAACACGATGTAAAATAATCTCATTTGTAAAACTTGCAAATTTTAAATATATTTTTTCGTTTTATGTTTATCTATAAACTTAATTAATATCTATTTTAATAATGATGACATGATAATAAAATTATATTTATATTTATTAAAAAAAATCAAGAATATCATCTTCTAAAATATATATCATGAATTTGTCAATCACAACGTGGAATCAAAAACTTCACATTAAGGAGGAAATAAAACATTATTAATGCGGAATATGATAATAATTTGAGGAAATTGTATTATTTTTCTACTATCATAAAATATATGGTGTGATTAATTATACCAATATATACATATACAATTATCTCATAGTATGTATTTGTTATAGATTAAATATGACATATACCATCATACTATTGAAAACAATAAGGAACAGTCACGATTATAAATTGAAAATCGACGTCAACGACTATTAGTAGCGGACGGTAAAAAAAACACATACAATCAATCCATTACTAATAGTAGCGGACGTTAATAAGAATAAGGTTATGTTTGTTTGCAAATATTATAATCCCAGAATTATTAATCATATGATTATAATCTCAGGATTATAACTATAATCTTTGTTCTTGATCTGAAGAAGAGGAACGGAACAAAATGGTGAAGTTAGAGCTTCAAGATTTATTTGAGAAATTTATGAGCTTAGAGAGAGGAAGTAAACATGTTTTTTTTAATTTTAGTTTTCATTGATTCACAATCGTAGAGTGAATAAATAAAATAGTAGATTATTTGGTATTCGCAGTTTAATACTGCGAATCCTAGAAAACTGGTTTGCCATACTTAGCGTCCACGGTACTTATTTAAAAACAACGTTGTTTTTCAATTAGTCAAAAATACTTATCGTCCACAGTTTACAAGGAGGATATTTTAGACATTTGTTTCAATCATAGATTAAATCGCAAATATCAAAATTAAATCATGCGAGACGGTATCATATATATATATATATATATATATATATATATATATATATATATATATATATATGAGTGTTAATCCATGACAACCTATTGTCGTGTTACTATTTTAGCAACCAAATAAAAAAGATCATGTCATTACAAGTTACAACTTGTAGAAGACAATTAAAAAGGAACTTGTGGCAATTAAAAAGGAACCGGTGGCAACTTCAACAAATTAATATTTTATAATATTAATATTAATAATATTTATATTATTAATAATAAATATTATTTTTTTTGTAATTTGGTTGCTGGAATAGTAACCTGAAAATTAGACCTGACAAAATATGGTTATGGATTAGTTTTGGTTTTTAAAATATAGTTAACCAACCATTTAAGAACTAAAATCATATTAACCATTTTTAATATGGATAATGTGGATTGGAACCATATGGTTATGGTTAAAAACCATATTAATCATATTAACCATTTTCTAGAAATATTTTCTATTATAAATTATCTAGAAATATTATCAACTACATTTTATTATTTTGAAAATTACCCTCAATTTTGATATTTATAATTTTGAGAATTGATTTCAAAAATTCTCAAAATACTATTATTTTTGAGAATACATAATCATATAATATTATTTTTTTAAGGGGTGGGAGTGGGAGTGGGGTGGGGTGGGGTGGGGTGGCGTGGGGTGTATACATAATCACATAATATTTTTTGTGGGGTAGGGATGGGGTGGGGTGGAGGTGGGGGTAAGGGGTGAGGTGGGGTGGGGTGGGGTGGGGGTGGGGTGTATACATAATCACATAATATTATTATTTTGGGTGTGGGTGTGCGTGGGGGTGGGGGTGGGCGGGGATTGGATTGGGGTGGGGTGTATATAATCACATAATATTTTTTTTTTGGTGTGGGTGTGGGTGTGGGTGGGGGTGGGGTGGGGTTGGGGTAAAGGGTGTATACATAATCACATAATATTATTATTTTTGGGTGTGGGTGTGGGTGTGGGTGTGGGTGGAGGTTGGGTTGGGGTTGGGGTTGGGGTGGGGTGGGGGGGTGGGGGTGGGCGTGGGATTGGGGTGGGGTGTATACATAATCACATAATATTATTTTTTTTGGGTGGTGGTGGGGTGGGGTGGGGGTGGGGTGGGGTGGATGGGGTGGGGGTGAGGTGGTGGTAAGGGGTGTATACATAATCACATAATATTATTTTTTTGGGTAGGGTGGGGTGGGGTGGGGGTGGGGGGTAAGGATGTATACATAATCACATAATATTATTTTTTGGATTTGGGTGGGGGTGGGGGTGTGGGTGGGTGGGGTTGGGGTTGGGGTTGGGGTTGGGGTGGGGTGGGGGGGGTGGGTGGGGTGTATATATAATTACATAATATTTTTTTTTGGGTGGGGTGGGGTGGGGTGGGGTGGGGTGGTGGTAAGGGGTGTATACATAATCACATAATATTATTTTTTTTGTGGGGTGGGGGGTGGTGGTATGGGGTGTATACATAATCACATAATATTATTTTTTGGGGGTAGAGTGTGGGGGTGGGCTGGGGTGGGGTGGGGTGGGGATAAGGGGTGTATACATAATCACATAATATTTTTTTTTTGGTGGGGTGGGTGCGTGGCGTGACTTGGGGTGGGGTGGTTGAGCTTCTTGAATAAGTAAATATGGATAGAATGAACTTTTAATTTGGATTTGGAATAAAATATGGGTCGAAAAATTGTTAAGCGGGTTGGAACTATATTTCTTTTTAAAAATATGGTTCCAAACTTTAACCAACCCAAATAAATAAAAACAGTTAACCAACTCATTTGGTTCCAGTTAATATGGGTTGACCCGACAGTTAACCAACTATATTGCCAGGTAGACCAGACAAAATATGGTTATGAGTTGGTTTTGGTTTTCAAAATATGGTTAACCGACCATTTAAGAACTAAAACCATATTAACCATTTTTAATATGGACAATGTTGGTTGGAACCATATGGTTATGATTAAAAACTATATTAACCATTTTAAGATGTTTTGACTTTTAAACAAAATTTTTAAAAAATGAAATTAATATATACTATAGATAGAGAGACGGATATAAGGGGTGAGTAGGGGTAGGGGTAAGGGTAAAAGTAGAGGGTGGGAGGTGTATACATAATCGCTTAATATTAATTTTTTTTGGGGAGTGATGGGGGTGGGGTGTGTGGGGGTAGGGGTGAGTGGGGTAGGGGTTGGGTTGGGTTGGGTGGGGTGGGTTGGGTGGGGTGGGAGTAAGGGGTGTATACATAATCACATAATATTTTTATCATGGGGGTGAGGTGGGATGGGGTGGGTGGGTAGGGGGTGAGTGGGTGGGGTGGGGTGACGTCGGGTGGGGTTAAGGGGTGTATACATAATCACATAATATATTTTTTGGTGGGGGTGGGTGGATGGGTGGGGTGAGGTGGGGGTAAGAGGTGTATCATAATCACATAATAATTTTTTTTGGTGGGTGTGGGTGTGGGTGGGGTAGAGGGTAGGGGTGGGGGTGGGGTGGGGTGGGTGGGTGGAATGTATACATAATCACATAATATATTTTTTTATGTATTTTTTATGGAGGTGGAGGTGGAGGTGGGGGTAGGGGTGGGGTGAGTGGGGTGGGGTGGGGGTGGGGTGGGTAAGGTAGGGAGAGGTGAGTGGGGTGAGTGGGGTGGGTGGGGTGTATACATAATCACATAATATATTTTTTTATGGAGGTGGGGGTGGGGTGGGATGGATGGGGGGTGGGTTAGGGGTGGGTGGGATGTATACATAATCACATAATATATTTTTTTATGGAGGTGGAGGTGGAAGTGGAGGTGGAGGTTGGGGTGGGGGGTGGGGGTGGGTGGGGTTGGTGGGGTGGAGGTAAGGGTGTATACATAATCACATAATATTTTTTTGGTGGGAGTGGGGGTGTGGGTGGGGGTGGGGTAGGGGTTGGGTGTGGGTGTGGGTGTGGGTGGGGTGGGGGTGTATATAATCACATAATATTTTTTTTTGGGTAGGGGTGGGGACGGGTGGTAAGGGGTGTATACATAATCACATAATATTTTCTTTTGGTGGGGTGGGGTGGGGGTGGGGTGGGGGTGGGAGTGGGGTGGATGGTTGAGTTTCTTGAATCTATCTAATAAAATACAAATAATTTTGAATTTTCCGCTCATTCAATAAATCATCCTATTGTTCAAAGTTTGAGATAAATCTCACTTGCTCATACAATCTGGAGACACTGACTAAGTTTGGTATGTAAATATGGGTGAAAAAACTTTTGATTTGGATTTGAAATAAAATATGGGTCGAAAAATGGTTAACCGGGTTGGAACTATATTTCTTTTTAAAAATATGGTTTCAAACTTTAACCAACCCAAATAAATAAAAACAGTTAATCAACTCATTTGGTTCCAATTAATATGGGTTGACCCGATAATTAACCAACTATATTCTCAGGTCGGAAACCGATTGCATATAAACGTGAAAAATACTTGGCCAATACTCACCAACAGATATGTTGCAAAAGTATCTCAATCCTTCAATATTTGAACAAATAGAAGATTATTATTATTAAAAAAAAGGCTTTTAAACTACTTGTTTACTCAAATGCTTTTAGTTTTTTTCATTTTTATCAGTAAATTCTTTTAGCATAATTAGTTAGCCAGGTTAGGCAGTGATGTTGACACTAAATGGCAATACAAATAAGTTTGAATATACTTTAAAGCTCCTACAAAACCCAGGTCTCATTTTATTTATTACAGTACAAAATCTTAATTGTCAATACAAATAAGTAAATGCAACTAATGTTTATAAGATACAGACAACAACTTCCCCTCCATTTGGAGAGCATTACAAAGAAATTCCAGGAAAGGCTTCATTCAAATTTCCTGCAAATCCTAACTCAATTACTTACTTTTGCCGCTTATATATCTTTCCCAAGAATGATTTTAACACTGCTTGTACGGCTTGGCTCGGATGAGCTTCAATGAATTTGATCAACTTGTCATAGCTCTTGCTCTCATACTCGGCAAATACATCCTACAAAGAACCACAAAAAAGAAAAGATTTAGGGCTCTTTCATTTTGGTGCATCGGGAAAGTGCGTTTGAGCGGGTTTGCTCAACATACTGCACCAGAAATGGTGATGAATTTGGGGCTTAAAATCTGCGTTTGCAAGTTAAAAAGCTGCATTTTGAATAATTTGAGTTTAAAGGAACAAGACATTTGGACTCCAAAAGCCCCAAACCAAACTTGATGTTCAGTTTCAAGTCCTCGCATAATCTATATAGCCAGATAATTCACTGGATATGTATTACAAGAAACGGAAACTTTTATTGAAGATGAAATCGGCTCCCAAGTTGGAAATGAGAAACAAAAAAAAAACCTGAAGCTTGAGAGTGTTATAAAGCTCTTTCACTTTTGCTACAGAGGCCGGATCATCCTTTCCATAGTTCTCTTGTAAACAGAATCCATCTGGATAAGCAAATCTAGTACCCTTAACAGCAGAGAATTAGTTATTAGAACACTGCTTTTAACTTACATGCAAAAACTTCTTTGTTCCAGTGCTTTTACTACCAACCAAGAGCACTTGAAATCTTCAATATCAGTGCCAATCTGTCAATTCAATAGACCTTCCGATATCTGGTCGTTTATCAGTACAGTACAAATCAAATCGAATTCACAAGTAAAAACACATATCACAGGAGTTTACCTTCCCAATCACCTCTGGTGCACCAAAGCAATCCAGATAATCATCCTAAAAATATATCAGCAGATTGTCAATTGACATACTAAATAGCCTTCAAATTATCAGGAAAAAAGAGATAATTATATGCTCTTTTAAAATGCTGATCTGATAAAAAGAAATTAAAATTTAACTTCAGAGTGATTTATAGTCAAACGGGAGATACATCAAGTTCTTACAAACAGAATACTAAAGACTCATGGCGAAATAACACTTACCCGCACTTGAAAATAGGTTCCCATTTCAATAAGTATGTCCTTTACATTAGTATGTTTCTCCAGATCTTTGCCTGACATAAGAAGTGCACAGGCCACCTTGAAAAAAAAAAAATACTTAATAATTAGGATCAAGGAAAATTTCAGAAACAATAATAAGAAAATGAAAATTAAGGCAGATTATTCCTTGAATCTGTATAAGGAGTAACATTTTCAGAAAGAGAAACAAGATCTGAATAAATCTGAGAAATTTTGTAATAAATATGCTCCTTTAAAACAAATAAATAGGTATATTATTACTCTATCAGCATCAAGTCCACAGATAAAGTCAAGTGACTAGACATCTAGAGTTCATCAACAAAAAAACATGACAGCAAGAAATGTGAAAGGAGAGATTCTTAACAAGACACCATTAGCCACAAAACAGAAATGAAAATTATCACTCACTGGAAGGTAAAATGAGTAGTAAGCAGATTTGTACTGCACAATCCGGCGATGACTGCAGAAGAACACAATATTTTGTACTTCAAAAAGTGAAAATTGGGAATAAGAAATATTAAAAGAAGATAGACAAGAAATCCAGCACTTACATAGGCAATGAGTATTTCGATAAGTCTTTCTCTCCTACAAGGGTGGTGATCAAATCTTTCATCTGTCCACAAGCTGTCTGGAATTCTACCTGTTCATGATTTTAAAAAATTAATACTAATAGTTGTGAATTACTGATCCTGATCAAATAATCTTTATGCGGGAAATCCCACCTCATTAAATAGATCCAACAGATCCACATAGTAAGGCTTTTGTCGGAAATGCTTCTTGAGAATCCTTGGGATATGGTTGCGAAGTAATATGCCATCATTTACGGCAATCATACCAACCTAGTACAAAAAATTCAGAAACTGGTCATTCAAGGAATCAAAGTGAACCATTGAAATGCTTAACCAAAAGAATAAATGGTATTTGAAAATCAATAGACTCGTACCTTAGGTAATCTGAACCAACAGGGTTGACCTCTGCGCGTATGAGAGCTATCCATAATATCATCGAGCACAAGAAAATAAGCTTGAAGCTGTAAAATTTTCGCCAATTAGGTTCACATACTCATGCAACAAAAGGTAAATAATCATGAAAATAAAAGAAATGCTAAACCATGGATTGGAAAATCATTATTTTTCTTACCCATTCAATGCACCAACCAAGTGCACTTGAAAGAAAAATTTCATCATCACTTAGTTCTTTTCCTTCTTTCAGCAACTTGTAGCTGTCAATAACAGACAGCCCTCGATTCAGCTTTCCTGTAAACAAGACAGATTAGTATGTACGTTGAGATACAGACCCAATATACTCAATCTCTTAAACAATCCATTCAAGTCAAATTTGTTCCCCGTTTCTGGAAGCAGAACCTCTAGAAGAATCAGGTCACTGTAAATGAAACAGATTTTTTGTTGAAAATTTTATTGAAAACATGAATGATGTAACTATTCTGCTCCCACCTCCAGGCACATTATAGTCCAGCATCTGCAATAAAATGACAAGCAGTCATACTCAGAAGGAGAATCTAATTGATAGAAAGGATAAAGGGAGGACAGAAAATTCTCAAAGTTCTCAACTGTGGTAAGAGACTACACCAGTACACATGTTACACAGACATGTAAAATTCTTTCTTATGTCTATAACTTAACATACAATCGTGGGAATGACCAAAAGTCCAGACCAGGGGGTAATAGCCTAAGAAGCCCCTTGTTCTTTAAATGTTAGTAATTGCAAAATAGATTTTCCTTCATTTTGATGTGGAAACACATCAATCAATGGAAATTCAGATTGTTGGGGTTGGTCTAAAGAATTTATGAGCACTAGTTTGCTCAATATATAGCACAAAAAAAGTGTTCTGGTTTACATCTAACTACTATTAAATTTGCAAACAAAATTTTTAAGTCTAGAGGTAGGTAACAAAGTCTTAAATTTCCAGATACAAAACGTCAATGAGACGAATTGCTTGGGATCATATTAGGGGCTTCAGCCTTAAAAGAGTATGAAAAAGAGCAGGTTCAGATTCATTTTAGGGCAAGGGAAAAACAGCAGCCTGGTTCCCCCTTCGTTCTCCCTATTTTTTTCAAGCTTTTCATACAACTTTCAAGTATGTCTTCCTCTAAATAAATGCACTATCCTCTTCCCATTTCAACTTTTTAATTTTTTACAAGTTCAAGTGTTTTTCACTACCAAACACAATACTTTTTTAAAACTACTTATTAGAAAAAGTACTTATAAGTATACTTTAAAACACACTTGGTATAACCATAAATTTTCTGCCTGTGCTTTTGGGGAGAAACACTATAGGTGTGCTTTTGGGGGAAAACACTATAGGCTGAAACATAGTTTACAAATGTGTCCTTGTTCAAAGTGAATTAGAAGTCCATACCTATCACTTTTGTATAGTTTTGTCATGTAGTTTTTCAAAATGACTTTTACAATCACGTATCCAAAAACTATTTTAATTTTCTTATAAAAGTAGTTTTGTCAAACACTCTAAATTTTGACTCTAAATTTAAAAGTGTTTCAACTCACTGCATCACTATGCTAAACAAGCACTCTGAGAAAGATGCTACAAGTTTCCACATTCCCAAAAATATTTTATACTGCAAAAAACAAAACTATTTAAAAACTATAACGCGCATTTCTCTGAGGATATTATTAAATAAAAACTCCGAGTTTCTATAAGCAGCCAGCAACTAATTGATTCCCAATGACCTCAATATCTAGTCATATAGATTCGATCCAGCTCAATGCCAGATCTATGAAAACTGGTTTTTACCATAATTATGGATCTAGAAAATAATATACCAAATAAAAAATTAACCAAAACTAATTAGAACAAATAAATGTTAAGCGAACAAATTAATTAGCAAGCAAAGTATACGTGTTTGTTAAAAACAAAGTCAAATTCGTGAAAATCTCAATTGGTGAAATGCAAGTTATCATAAACATAAACACGATAAACAAAATAGAAGCAAATGTAGATACTGAGAAAAAGGAGAAGAAATTCGAAAGCATGATAATAATAACAATGGAAATGCTGATTTTTGTTACCCGCTCGACCCATTGGCGAGAATCATCGGTGAACTCGAAAGCAGGGTCGTTGAGTAGCTCGGATTTCAGAACAGAGTACACCTCCAGAAATCTCGTCTTCAGATCGCTCATTCTGGCTGTTTATGTGTGTGCGATTCTGTGTGTGTTTTTGTGCGTGAGAGAGAAAGAGAGGTGAGATGAGGATTCTGATGGAAGAAAATGGTCCGATAGA
The DNA here is from genome assembly GCA_020205605.1 of Panax ginseng. Lineage (NCBI taxonomy): Eukaryota > Viridiplantae > Streptophyta > Magnoliopsida > Apiales > Araliaceae > Panax > Panax ginseng. The sequence continues at coordinate 127,213,975 of CM035138.1, read as the reverse complement.
GAGAGAAATAGGTAGAGAGTGCGTGTGAAGAGAAAAGGGGGGTCTATATATACATATAGACATACATTAATGCATATATGCTTACATTTTACTATTTATTTATACGCGGTAGAGGAATAAAAATAAGTGCTTATTGATTTACATGTTTAAATCAAGGGTTCCAAAATGTGTTATTTATGGCTCCGCTTATCACCAAATTAATTTTATAATAAATTGATTAATTGATTAAAGAGGTGTTTGATAAAAATTGAATTAATTTGAATCTGAATCTGAATAAGTTGAATCTGAATAAAAAAAATTATTTAATAACAGAATTTTATTATTTTACCTCTATGAAAAAATTCAAAGTTGTTGTAAATTTATTTAATATAATAGTTAATATATATTTTTTATTTTTTTACTTTATTCAACTACTCATTCAATCAAAAAAAAATATGACTTAACTATTCAGCACAATCATTTGACCGATTTAGCTATTCAGACGATTTTTTTTAAAAATAAACACACTTAATGACTGATCGATTCAGCCATTCAGATGTATTCATTCATAAACAAACAGCCTCTAATACAAATGATGAAGAGAGAGAAATCACATCTCGACCTGTGTATCGACACTATATTAATCAATTGACCAAAATTAACTCCATATTAATTATTCCAGCAGTTGTTTACATGTGAATGTGCTTATATTGTAATCTCATCATTTTTATTTTATTTTAAATGATCAATTACAAGATTTAAAATTTGTGATTGATGCGAATTTATTCTATTTTTTAAAAGAATGAATTTTGTAATCGATGGTAATTTTAGATAATTTAATGTTTAAAATTATATAGACTAAAATTAAATTAAATTGTACTCCCTCCGTCCCAAATTAATTACTTAATTTTGATATTTTAAAGTTAAATTGACCATTTTAAAACTAATCTTTTTACTATTTTTGCTAAAATATAGGTGAAGAGATTATAACCAAAAGAAAATATATACAATTTATTACTAACCCCAATTTTTATAATTTTAGAAATATATTTATATATGTTTAATTATTAATTCTAAAAATAGTCAATTTAATTTAAAAAAATCAAAATCGAGCAATTAATTTGGGACGGAGGGAGTATTAGTTTTCATTCAAGATGTCAAAATAAAACTCTCTTTTTAAGAAAGAAGTATGAAGTTATATCATTTAAAAAAAAAATATGCAAGTCATCAATAAATGAAAAAATTTACGCGCAAGTGAAAAACAGTCAATATGTTAAAAATCTTAAAATGATTAAAAGAGCAAAAACGCTCAGATTAATAATGGTAGCATTTATGAGATTAGCCGTATTACCCGTACATCTGGCACTACGTATAAAGGAGAGTAAAAATTAATGGCGCTAGAGAATGAATGAGGCAGAGGGCGAACTCGGGAGAAGGCAGAGGACGAGGATCTGAGAGTGAGAGAGGGCAATTTTTTATCCTTTGAAGTTAAAGATGATATAATGGACGGTGAGATTTATCCTAAACTTTAGACGATTCTGATCGTTTATTAGGGTGAGCGGAAAATTCCAAATTAGTTGTGTTTTGTTAATTAAATTTATGACCGTCTCAATATAGCGATTATTAATAATTAATAATATAAATAATATAGACACACATAGATGGACTTTCATTTCAAGACAATTATTATTATTTTTCTATAATTACAATTGAGGTATAAATGTTTTTTATCACTCTATTTTAAGTTAATTTATAGTCAATTAATTCAAATTTTTTTTCTTACAGTCAACTAATTAAATTTTAATTTATTAACAAAAATTTCAAATTTCGCCTTGACTATTAAATTTTTAACGGAACTTTAAAGTGGCACTTACGTGGCTTAATTTTTCAACATAAATTGATGACTAGACCTAAACATGCTTATCTGTAATTAAATAAAATATTTCAAATATTTTTTTTTAATAATTATTAATCATTTGAGGGTAAATATGTCAAACCATAATTATCTAACATTAAAATTAACTCAATAAAATTATTTCCTTGTTCTATATTTTACCCGTTCTTCAACTCAGACACCATCTTCGTCCAAATAACAAGCTGCACCATTTCCATTATAGGTTAACCAACAATGGAAGCAAAGCATCAAAAATTTCAGCATGCTATAAACACCTGCATGCGCGCGCACATAATATATAGTGAGATAAAAATATCATGTTTTTCATCTTAGGGTATGTTCGGGAACGACTTATTTTAAAATAATTTATAAGTTTAAATATAAGTTGATTTATAAGTTGTGATTTATAAGTAAAAACGTTAGGCATCAATTTGACTAATAAGTCAAAAATCAAGTTAAAACAAATTATGAATGCTCATAACACTTATAAGTTAAAATAATATAAAGATTATTAAAAATGACATTAATAAAAAGAGGGACAAAATAGACATTACATTTGGCCAAACTAACTTATTTTAAAATGACTTATAAATCATTTTAAAATAAGTCGCAAATAGTTACTTATTTTTTTGACTTATTAAGTCAAAAAAATAAGTTCCAAACAAACACTTCAACGATAGAAAGCAACCATATTTTGTATATGTATCCAAATTATATCTAAAACACTGAATTCTGTAAAAAATTTAAGATAAATACTATACATTTTTTTGGAGACAATAGAAGAAGAAAAAAAATTTGGACCGGTCGCCAGAGAAGGACTCGTTTGTTGGTGATGATGACGGGGAACATTTATAGAGTTATGATTACAGTAAGTCTTGGCAGACCGGTTTATTGGACAGGAAATGTGAGACCCCAGATTTTATGAATAAAGATTTAATTTTCTCGAAATAATTTTTTTATTATGGTGTAGATTTTATATAATGTTATAGTTGTGGATAGTATTTATAAATTTTGCAAAGTAAGCAAGTGGTTATATAATATTCGATTGGTCGGGGAATATTCGCTTTTAACAGAAATATTGTGCGACTCAAGACAATCATTAAGTGGACCCCATTAAAAAGAAAGTATTGTCGTAGTTAGAAAACGACAAAATTATCTTTCTATAAAAATAACGGTGGAGGTGTTACCGTTAAAACCGCTTGAACTACCCAAAGAGTAAAAATGCGATGAATACGCGTTAGTTGCATAAGTAGCACACAAGATTGATTATTGATGCTTACGTGAGAAGTCACCCGCTTATACTCAATTATTATTACGATAATTCTTCGCATCATATCTCTCATATTATTAATTTAATTATTATTACATGATGATCATCCGCATTATATGATATATTATTAAATCAATAATTGAGACTTTGAAGTTATTCAGATTATTATTTGCAATATTGACAATGTTCAGAAGTTCTCGAGGAGAGGTTTGGTCACCTAATCATTACCAATAAGGAGAAATCCTTATCTGAAAGCCTCCTCTTTCTTGGGAACGACACAGTTGTTAAATATTGTGAATTAAAATATTAATGATGAATAAGTTCGTGTTGATTAAAGATGAATTTTATAGTTCCATTGTGTTGAAATTATGTGTTAGTTGTGACGCCCCCAAAATAGGTATACATCACCTATTCTGAGTCGTCAAATACATGGTACAAAATACAAATACAACTTAATTATACAACCGCCGGTAAAGTACGACAAAACATAAGTCGTGAGTTTTAATACAAATATTGTCGCCTGCACAATATACAAACTCAAATTCAATATTATTACATTTATTTTCCACTATTTCACCGAATAAATGAGGACTACTAATGCTATCATCCTGTCCGTCACTCCCGCTCCCCGACTAGTCCCCTGCTACGCTCTCATTTCATTTCAAGAAGAATAATAAAAGGTGAGCTCAACTAGCCCAAAGAGGGAAATATTATGACTAAGATAATGCGTAATATATTATCGTTAGCCTTCAATAGTGTTAAACCGATACAATATAACAACCATCAAGTTTAACTCTGCGTGAAACAAACAATCCATTAAAAGAGTCAAGTAGAATAAAATCTACTATCTTTATGATTTAAAAGGTTTTCATCACTTTTATCACCGGTAATTGAGCTTAATAAATAATCCACATCATTGAATCACCCCGCACTACTTTCGCCAAGGATATTCTTTGGTATCACGACCACAATTATCCATGCACTTATGGGCCAAGAATATTTGTGTATTCAATAATGGTCATGATCATGCCAACAACTCGTCCATCAATGCACTACACGGCCAATGAGGACTTTTTCCACATCATTTGTAACATTAAGGTCATGATTACAATCAATAATCCCCTCGGTCATAATCATACCAAGTCAATCTATGCATTATAGGCCATAGATGACTTTCAACAAAATATAAACATGAGGATGATGACAATGATATAAGAATTCAATAAAACAAGTTCAAGAATTAATTTATCCAGAACTAATAACGTCCAAATTTTCAACATGATAATCTTTTTTAGAGTAAAATTCAAGAATGCTCGTAAGAATATTTCCATGAAAAGATCTCGGATGAAGCGCAAATATCAAGGATATTCCACTAATTTCATGGAGTATAGAAGTCAAAACTTTAACCAACCGAGTATAATAAGGAATGGAATAACAAAAGAAATCACCAGCAAATATAGACCGCAAGATGTACATGTTATTCCAACAGTAATAATAAATAACGAGAATCAGTCCGCCAGAAAACGCATGAGATAGGATATTCCAACAAAATAATAAAGACTTTTAATCGTAATATTCCAACGTAATAATAAAGATTTTAACCCGTGTCCCAAGAGAACGCATGAATGTGATATTTCAACAAAATAATAAAGACGGAACCAGTCCTGTAGAAAACGCATGCATGTGGGATGTTCAACAGAATGATAAAGAATGAAATAATAAAGAATTTCACCAAGTATAGGGTACCACAGATACAAGTTATTCCAATGTAATAATAAAGAATGGAATAATGTAGAATTTCACCAAGTATAGGGTAGCTCACAGATACAAAGTTATTCCAATGTAATAATAAAGAATGGAATAATGTAAGTTCTTCTTCATGGATAAGAAAGAAATAATACTCCCTACCTTAGAAAAATTGGATACTTTGGATAGTAAGGTAAAGACTTCTCTTATTCTTTCTATAATTTCTCTCTATAATAATCGCTTCCTAAAGCTTTTGTGAATTGGTGAAAATGAAGGAAGAATGAACTTCTATTTATAGAAAAAATATAGTTTCGATAATCAGACGCTTTGGGGCTCGAAAAATTACAAGATAATACCTCAAACTTTTCCTTTATTTTTAATTTAGTCATGGAAGTATTATCAAACTTGCACCACCTCCCCCAATAGTAAATAATGTGATTCAATAGTAAATTATGTGAATCAATAGTTCTAGACATGTGAAAATACGAATTACAAAGATAAGACTCCATCTATACCTCCATTTTTAACTTAGTTATGCAAGTATTATCAAACTTGCACTAACTCCCCCTAATAATAACAAGAATGTGAAACAATAGTATACACATGTGAACAAATAATTATAATCATGTGAAATAATAGCAATCAATTACTCATTTATCTAAGCTAAATACCGAATCGTCAATATAACCTCCGCACATCAATTATCATTGAATAAATGTTGATTTTCACTAACACAAATAATTCCAACACAATGAAACTATTTTTATCAAAATATAAATTTTGAAATTTCAAGTTTGATTTTTCCTAAAAAAGTCACCGTTGACTTTTTCACCAAATAGTGAATTCTCAAAAATTTTGTGTTTATAGACTATTATTACTAATTTCATCGCTCCGGACTCAAATATCACATCCGCTCTCCAAATTCAACTCCGAACACAACTTCAATTTTAATAACATTCATCATTAATATTATAACTCACAATATTTATCAACCGTGTCGCTCCTGTGAAAGAGGGGCTTTTTAATAAGGATTTCTCCCTATCATGCCGCAATTAGGTGACCAAACCTCTCCTCGATGTAACTTCTGACATTGTAAATATTGAAATTTAATAATATGAATAACTTTGTCGTCTCAATTATTGATTTAATAAAATAACATATTATGCAGATGATACTATGACAATAATCGAATCAATAATACGAGATATGATGCAACAATTATCGTAGCAATAATCGAGTATAACCGAGTGACTTCTCACGTAAGATCAATAATCAATATCGTAAAGCTACTATGCAACCAATGCCAGTATTCTTTGTATTTTTACTACCGGGTAGTTCAACAGCTTAACTAAAAACTTCCGCCGTTATTTTCATAAAGTATTTTTGTCATTTTCTCAATCCGATAATAATTCCGCTTGGGGGTCCACCAATGATTGTGCTGTTAGTTATCGAATATTCTCTCGTTAAAACGAATATTCCCCGATCAATCGAATATTATATAACAACTTGCGTACTTTACAAAATTTGTAAATATTACTCACAACTATAACATTATATCAAATCCACACCATAATATTCAAAAATATATTTCGAGAAAATTTAATCTTTACTCAAAAAGTCGGGGTCGTACATTAGTCAACATTTATTTCGATAATAATTGATGTTTGGAGGTTATATTGACCAATCGGGTATTCGGGGCACTTTTCGTGTCGGAGTACTATTCATGAGTTACTATTCATGAGTTACTATTCACAAATTACTATTCACGAGTTACTATTCACGGGATACTATTCACCTGTAAGATATATTTCTTTTCGGTCCAAATTATTTTTGGGTACAATATTATTCCATGAGGAGATGTGCTAATTTTTCAGACCGTTGGTTGATGATATAATAGTAAATCAATATGGACCGATGGTGGAAAGTTATAATAGTGAATCAATATGGATCACCGGTTTAAAGTTTTAATAAGAAATCGGTATGGACCGTTGCTTTAAGTTTTAATAGTAAACCAATATGGACCGTCTGCTTAAAAGTAAATCAATCTGGACCGTTCATGAATTAGTTACTATTCACTCCATTCTCCTATAAATAGAAACTCATTCCTTCATTATTTCTTACGAATTTACTGAAACTCTAAAGAGAAAAACTATAGAGAAAGAAGAAAAGTATTCTGCTACTTCACTACTCCAATATCTAGTTTCTTCTAAGGTAAGGGATATTAATAACTTTGTCATCTCAATCCTTGATTATAAAATATTGACAATAATTGAATCAAATAATGTGGGATACTATGCAGCAATTACTATAACAATAATTGAACAAAATTGAGTGACTTCTCACGTAAACATCAATAATCAATACCGTAAGTGCTATCGCAACTACACCAGACATCAGATTTTTTATCACCGGGTGTTTCAACAAGCTAACGATAAAACTTCCGCCGTTATTTTCATAAAGTATTTTTGTCGCTTTCTCAATCCGATAATACATTTCATGGGTCCACCAATGATTGTCTTAGTTGTCATTAATATTCCCCGTTAAAACGAATATTCCCCACCAATCTAATATTATATAACAACTTCATGTACCTTACAAAATTTATAAATATTACCCACAATTATAACATTATATCAAATTTATTCCATAATATTCAAAATGATATTTATAGAAAATTCATCTTTATTCATAAAAGTTGGGGTCTTACATAAGTAATTTTTTTAATTTTTCCATGTCTTTCTTTTATAATTTTTGATTTTATTTTATTTTAAAAAAAATCTTTCATATTCCCTTTAATTTTAATTAGCATATTTTTAGTTTTTATGTTCTATAATTTCCTTAATTATATTTTTCAATAATTAAATAAAAATTCATTTGATATTAATTACAAAAATAATTATATATGTTTTTCATTTATTTTCTTTTTTGGCTAACTTTTCTAATTTATATTATACTTTAAAATATTTTTTCATTTATTTTCTTTTTTTGGCTAACTTTTCTAATTTATATTATACTTTAAAATATTTTTTCATTTTATTTTCTTTTTTTGGCTAACTTTTTTAATTTAGATTATACTTTAAAATATTTTTTTTATTTTATTCATAAAATTTCCCCTCCAGATCCACATAATGAAGACCACATGGAATAATCCTTGACAGAAGTGTTTTTTAATAACTCGGCACCTTATGTGTCTATTTGTATTTAAAGTCAAAGGACATAACATTTTTTTTAATAGTTTGTAAGAAATGTAAAGTATAGTTAATTAACTGTAAAACGAAAATAAAATTGAGTTAGTTAACAGTAAATTTTAGAACGATGAAAAAAAAACATTTATCCCTTACAATTGAATGAATATTGTTTTACCTTATGCAATATGTAATTTATGTGTATTACTCCCTCCGTCCAAGGATATAAGTCCTTATTATTATTTTGAGTTGTCACATGTTAAATGTCCTATTTCTTTTAATAACCAAACTTTTACACATTTTTCCTATTATGCCCGTAGCATTAAATATCTCATACTTTTCTTATTCTAATTATCTCTCAATATTTAATGACATTAGTATGGGTAATTTTATCATTTTATTCCTCTTCTTAATATGAGTAAAAAGTCCACCAGGACTTTTATCCTGGGACGGAGGGAGTATAACATTTTTTTGTACTTTATATTTTTAGTACAATTAAGTTAACATTAATACTCCATTAAGTATCATCTTGCTGGATATTGGATCAGTACAAATCCATAATGGATCACCAATGACATTGCTTATTGGTATGACTTGATTTAGTGTAGTTAAGGTCCTTAAGGGTGTAAATGAACTGAGTATTAATGTGAGACCCCAGATTTTATGAATAAATATATAATTTTCTCGAAATATATTTTTGAATATTATGGTGTGGATTTGATATAATGTTATAGTAGTTGTGGGTAATATTTACAAATTTTGCAAAGTAAGCAAGTGGTTATATAATATTCGATTAGTCGGGGAATATTCATTTTAAACAGGGAACATTTGTACGACGGCACAATCATTGGTGGACCCCACAACGGAAATATTGTCGTAGTTAGAAAATGACAAAATTATCTTTCTATAAAATAACGGCGGATGTATTACCGTTAAAAGCATTGAACTACCCGGTAGTAAAAGTACGATGAATACGTGTGGTTGCATAAGAGCACACGGTATTGATTATTGATGCTTACGTGAGAAGTCACTCGCTTATACTCAATTATTGCTACGATAATTCTTTGCATCATATCTCTCTATATTATTGATTCAATTATTATTACAGTATCATCTGCATTATATGATATATTATTAAATCAATAATTGAGACGGCAAATGTAAGACCCCAACTTATTATAAATGAAATTGAAATTATCTATTTATTATTTTAAAATAGTAAGGGTTGAATTGATTAATGTGGTTAGTTATGGGTAAAATGCACAAATATTTCAAATAAGCAGTGGTTATAAAATATTCATTGTTGTTTGGAATATTCGTTTGGTCGTGGAATATTCTTACCGCTCGGGGAATATTTGTACGACGACACGAAATTCTTGTGTGGTCCCCTATAACTGGAAAGCGATTGGATGAAGAAAATGACAAGTATAAGTCAGATATAAATAATCTACAGTAGTTATTTACTGATTAATCTTTGTTGGAATACCCTGGTTAAAACACAAGAATACTGCGTTGTTGCACAAGAAGACACGGTATTGCACCAATTATTGATTCTTACGTGAAGAAGGCACTACTCAATAATTGTTACGATAATTACCGCTCAATATTTTATTTTATTGATTCAATAATTGCTACGTTGATATTTTATAGTACCGTTGTTTCAATAATTGTCACTACATAGTATTTTTTATTATCGAAGCAATAATTCATATTATTTTAATAATATTACTAGATAACATTATTTGCAATGTCTAGAAAGTTCTGTCTAAAGAGAGGTTTGGTCACCTAATTGCGCTCCAGTAAGAAGAAATTCTTATTGGAAAGCCCCCTCTTTCCTTGGAACTAGTCCAGTTTGCCAGATTGTGATTCTCAGAATATTATTTGTGAATAATTAATTATTGATTTATATGATAAGGAAAATATTCATTTCATGTTGATATAGATGGAGAAAATTTTTAATGTGACGATTGTTGAAAATTAATATTTTATCTTTTTTGATAAATAATTCATTTAAATATATTATTATATTATAATAATATAATAATGGTGATATTTTTACAATGAATGTGGGATATATGAGTAAATGAGGAGGAAGAGTATTTTTGTTAATAAAAATATTTAAAACATGTTTTTCATGTTTGTGGACCCCATTTATTGACTAAAATTTGATTATAGCTTGTAAAATCGTCCGTATGTGGATTTCGGTCATTTTCTGTTTGGAATTTGGTAAACCTTTCTTCTGTAAAGTTGTAGAGAATTGAATTTTCTATGGAAAGACATAAGATTTGAATTTTTCTGATAAAATGGCTATTTATTATGAATTATTGAAGTTCCGAAGTTCCGAAATAATTGATTTTTGGAAGTTTTAATTGTTTTATTTAAGAAAAACGTTTTTCTTACTTTTATTGAGTGGGTGGCTGATGTTTGGACTCAGTTGGTGTGTGTAGGAAGTTCAGAAAAAATATATTATTATTTTATTAAATTTTCTGCTTTGGTGTTCTAAGCATTTTCCTATAAATAGGGTGCTTAGGTTAGAATTAAAAATCACACCAGAAACAAGTTTTCTCTCTCTTTCTCTCTCTATATTATCGAGCGTATTTTTGTGAGTATTTTGATATTTTGAGTGTTGCTATACGGTGCAAGTTTCTTTCAACGTTATATCCAAAATTCAGTCAGAAGTACTATTCTTTTCGAGGTAAGGGATGTTATTTTCTTCGTAAATGATATTATTTCTTTCAATATCATTATGCCGAAATATTGGTCTGAACTTTTTATCAAATTTGGAACTTTTTATGTCGGGGTTACTATTCACGTATACGGTATTATTCACGTATATGACACTATTCACGAATATGACACTATTCATCAAAAAATAAAATTTTCTTTTTTTGTCCAAGATGTCTATTATGGTTACTATTTTTGATTGCATCCATGTTTTGATCTTTATTTTTGAATTCTACTTCAAAATTTGTTATTATGGAGTATTATTGAACTTGGATAAAACTGTAATACGAATCCCTAATATTTGTTCTTTTGCTTCACTGGATTCGTTTTCTTTAAAATATTTTTCATCATCCTCAGTCCTAAATGATGATATTACTGAATATCTTTGTCCTGTAGTGCAAAGATGAATGATTTCTGATGAATATATTTGGCCCGTAGTGCAAAGATGAACAGGTGTTTAGATGAATATGACCAACTGATGAATATCTTTGGTCTGTAGTGCAAAGATGAATATTTGATTCCAGATATATGTTGATTGATGTTACAGGGATAAAATATTGATGATAGACTTTTAAATTCATATATAGAAGATAATAGATTTTATTCTCTATTTAACTCTTCTAATGAATTATTATTTCCGCTGCGAATATTGATTTAAAACTTATTCTCTATTGTATTCTATTAGTTTTTTTCCCTGTTGAGAACTAACGATAATTTGTTCTATATTATCTTAGTCATAATGTTCTTTATTGGGCTAGTTGAGCTCACCCTTTTCCTTTTTGTTCCATTTTTCTTCTCGTGAGGCGAGAATGTAAATGAGTATACTTGAGTCGGGGTATGGAATGAAGGTTCTAGAGAGTTGTTTAGTAGTCCTCACCATTTTTGTAAAATAATATATCAATAAATGTGATGAGGATTTATTTGAGTATAGATATTGTCTAGAAGATAATATTTGTATTCAAACTCATAGTTTAAGTGTTGTCGTATTTTGCACGACAGTTGTATTAATAAAGTTGTAGTTGTTTACATACACACGATTTGGCGCGACTTAGAATGGGTGTTGTATACCTATTTTGGGGGCGCCACAGATTGGTATCGAGCTTAGGATATGATCTCCGGCGGAGATCGGGGAATAGAACTAGGAGGGGAGAGACGAGTGAATCCTTCGCTAGTGTGTCTTACCTAAGCTTATTTGTTGGTCAGTCGGAGCATATGGTTAATATGTGATATGTTAATTTATTTAATTAACCTTTGTTTTATGGCAGTATTTAAGAATGGCAGCTGAGAATATTAACAGTGGAATGAATGAGACCGTGGAGACACCTTTACTCACCAATGAGGAGAACGTGCAACAGGCCGGCAATGTTCCTCCTGTAAACAACACTACCGAACAAATGATGAATGATGGGATGTTTAGAAGCTTTTTGCAGTTCATGCAAAACCAGACGAGGGAGACTCGTGTACAAAATACGGGTGGAAATGATAGCAACGCGCGGCTTGTCACGGCCAAGAAGTTCAAAGAGTTGGGACCACCAAAATTTATTGGAAAGCCGGATCCGATCAAGGCAGAGACGTGGGTTAAATAAATTACCAAGATATTCGATGTCTTGGGATGCACGGAGGAACAGAAGGTTCCATTCGCCACCTTTATATTCCGTGGCGAAAGCGGCATCACTCGGTGGGAGTCTCTGAACGTACTCATCCTGCCGTGACTCAAAGATGTCTTGGGAAACATTTCAGAAATTTTTCAACGACAAGTACTTTTCTGAAAGTATTCGTCATATGAAGGAGGTAGAGTTTATTAGACTAAAATAAAACAACATGACAGTGTCCCAATACGAGGCGAAGTTCGCAGAGTTATCCAGGTTTGCACCTCATTTGGTAGATAATGAGGAACGAATGACGAGGATGTTTCTGAGAGGTTTAAAACCCGAGATTCGGCAATATCTTATCTCTCATAAATTTTCTTTATATTCAGATGTTGTAAACAAGGCTCAATTATTAGAGCGAGATAATGAGCATGTTCAACTGAGGGACCACAACCAGGGTCATACCCCTATGGGCGGCGCTATTATCGGAGCAATGAAAACCAAATGAGGAGAAAATATTCTACAAAAGCGATAACCACTCGGTGGTAATCGTAGCCATAAAAATAGAAGTTTAGAGTGGGGAGATTTTAAAAGTGGAGATTCAACAATGACACTGTGAAGACGTCAAAGACCAAAGAAGGTGGTTTTAAGGAGGAGAAACGACCACCTGGTCAGATCTTATAAATGTGGAAAAAGGGACACATCAACCCAAACTGTCCACAACAGTTTAAGGTATGCTATAATTATGGAAAGGAAGGACATATCGCTCGAAATTGTACGGTAGCTAAACCAAGTCCAGTGGGGATGGTGACTCAAAAGGCTATCCCAGAAAAGTCAAAGTCAACGGTTCTTGGAAGAGCATTTGTCGTGGCTGGTCAAAGTGCAAGGAACTCAAACGAGGTGATCACGGGTAAGCTAATCATAAACTCTTGTGAAGTTTATACCTTATTAGATACCAGTTCTACCCATTCTTTTTTCTCTCCTGCTTGTGCTCAACGTTTAAACTTGACTCCGGAGAAATTAGACATTGACTTATCTGTGGAGACTCCATTAGGAGAAACTTTCATTCAGATCCAATCGCTTATAAATCTTGTTTGATCGAAGTTGGTACCATCACATTACCTGTTGATCTTATTTCTTTGAAAATACTTGCATTTAATGTGATTTTAGGGATTGATTGGTTAACCACTCATCATGCTAAAATTGATTGTTTTCGTAAGGTTGTTAGTTTTCATATTCCTAACCAACCTGTTATGCGAATTCAAGCAACCAAACCTCTAAAGTCAATCACTGTCATATCAAGCCATAAAGCTATTCGTTTATTGAAAAACAGATGTCAAGCTTTCTTAGCCCATGTCACGGACTTGAAAAAAAACACGCCAGATGTGAATAATATTTCTATTGTTAGTGAATTTCCTGACGTATTTCCTGAAGAACTTCCCGGTCTACCCCCAGAACGTGAAGTTGAATTCTTTATTGACCTTGAACCTGGTATAAAGCCCATTTCTAAAACCCCATATCGAATGGCTCCTATTGAACTTCAGGAGTTAAAGGTCCAACTACATGAGTTGTTGGACATCGGTTTCATTCGTTCTAGTACATCTCCTTGGGGTGCTCCTGTTTTATTTGTAAAGAAGAAAGACGGGAGTATGCGACTTTATATTGACTATCGAGAATTGAACCATGTCACCATCAAGAATAGGTATCTGCTACCTCGTATTGATGACCTATTTGACTAGTTGCAAGGAGCATAAGTCTTCTCAAAGATCGATCTTCGTTCTGGATATCATCAGCTGAAGATTAGAATTGAGGATATTCCGAAGACTGCCTTCAGAACTCGGTACGGGCATTATGAATTCTTAGTCATGTCTTTTGGATTGACTAATGCTCCTGTGGATTTCATGGATATGATGAACCGAGTATTCAAGGATTATTTGGATCAGTTTGTTGTCGTGTTTATTGATGACATCCTCATATATTCCAAAAGTCGTGAAGATCATGAGCACCATTTGAAGTTCGGCTATCGAAAGGCTTCGTGATAACAAGCTATATGCCAAGTCAAGAAATGTGAGTTCGCTCGAGGAAGTAGTATTCCTTGGGCACGTGGTGTTAAAACATGGAGTATCTCATGACCCTTGACCAGATTGAAGCAATACAAAGTTGGGAGCAACCAAATCGGTGGATCAAGATCGTAGCTTTTTGGTCTTAGCTAGTTATTATCGGAGATTTGTGGAAGGATTTTCTCAAATTGCTACTCAGATTAACTCAAATTGACTCAGAAAGATACAAAATTGTATGGAGCGAGGAATGCGAGAAGAGTTTCCAAGATCTCAAGAGGAGACTTATTTCTAAGACTGCTCGACAATACCATCCGGTTCTTCGGATGGATTTGTTATCTCTGATGCTTCGTAAAGGGTTAGGATGTGTTCTCATGCAACATGGGAAAGTCATAGCCTATGCCTTGCAAGCAACTTAAAGAGTATGAGAGGAATTATCACTCATGATCTAGAGTTGGCGTGCAGCTTATTTTCGTCTAAAAGATCCGAGAGCACTATTTATATGGGGAGAAAGTGGAAATATATTCAGACCATAAAAGTCTCAAATATTTTTTCACCCAAAAGGAACTCAACATGCGGCAATGACGTTAGCTCGAGTTGTTGAAAGATTACGACCATACCATCCAATACCATCCTGGAAAAGCAAACGTGGTAGCTGACTCATTGAGTAGAAGATCATATGCGGGTACAAGTGCAATGTTGTTAACACAAAGGCCCATTTTGTATGACTTGAAAAGGATGGAGATAGAGATAAAGGCTCCAAGTACCCATGTGATGATATCAAGCATACAAGTAGAACCGACTTTAATCGATAAAGTTAAAGCTGCTCAAGCAACGGACATGGAGCTGATGCATATGAAGAAGAAAGTTCAAGAAGGTACTATACCAGAAGCAAGAATCGATGAAGAAGGAATACTTCGAGTACACTCCAGACTTTGTGTTCCTAACGATTCTGACTTGAAGCATAGAATCATGATGGAGGCACACACCACACCATTTACAATCCATCCTGGGAGTACCAAAATGTATAATGATCTTCGACATACATTTTGGTGGAATAATATGAAGAGAGAGATTGCGAAGTTTATCTCGAGATGTTTAACTTGTCAACGTGTAAAGGCGGAGCATCAAGTACCAAAGGGTCCATTGCAACCACTTGAGATTCCAAAATGGAAGTGGGAACACATTACTATGGATTTTGTTACGGGCCTTCCCAAGGTTTCTCAAGGCATAGATGCGATTTGGGTTATTGTTGATAGATTAAACAAGTCTTCCCATTTCTTGCCTATACGGGAGACTTATTCCCTTGAACGTCTTCTTAGTATGTACGTAAATGAGATTGTGAGATTGCATGGCATGCCAGTATCCATAGTTTCGGATCGTGACCCAAGATTCACTTCACGATTTTGGGTTAACTTGCAAAAAGCTATGGGCACGAATTTACGATTCAGTTCGGCATACCATCCTCAAACGGACGGACAATCAGAGAGGACTATTCAAACTCTTGAAGATCTATTAAAACTTTATGTCCTATATTTCAAAGGGAGTTGGGATAAGTACCTACTATTGGTGGAATTCTCCTACAACAACAGTTATCAGGCAAGTATAGGTGTGGCTCCATTTGAAGTATTGTATGGACGAAAGTGTCGCTCTCCAGTATGTTGGGATAAGGTGGGAGAAGCAACATTGTTGGGACCAGAGTTGGTACGAATGACTACAGAGAAGATCCAAACGATTCGACAACGTATACAAATGGCACAGGATCGACAAAAGAGTTATGCGGATCTTCATCGAAAGGACGTGGAATTTGACATTGGGGATCATGTATTGTGACGTATTGCTCCATGGAAGGGAGTTACAAGATTCGGGAAGAGAGGAAAGCTCAATCCACGATTTATTGGTCCATTTCAGGTTCTTGACCGAGTAGGAAATGTGGCCTATAGACTTGCGTTACCTCCAAGCATGTCTCGTGTTTATAACGTTTTTCACATATCTTTGCTTCGTAAATATGTGAAGGACCCGAACCACATTATTGAGTTAGAACCAGACAAGATAGCCGAAGATTTAACGCACGAGGAGGTACCTGTTAAGATCTTGGATAGAAAGGAGCATGTCCTACGCACAAAGGTCATACCACAAGTCAAAGTTTTGTGGAGGAATCATGCTATTGAGGAAATGATCTGGGAGTTAGAAACAGAAATGAAAGCGAGGTATCCTCACCTTTTTGAAACACCAGGTACGTACATCAATTTCGAGGACGAAATTTCATAAGGAGGGGAGGTTGTAAGACCCCCAACTTATTGAAAATGAAATTGAAATTATCTATTTATTATTTTAAAATAGTAAGGGTTGAATTGATTAATGTGGTTAGTTATGGGTAAAATGCACAAATATTTCAAATAAGCAAGTGGTTATAAAATATTCATTGTTGTCGGAGAATATTCGTTTGGTCGTGGAATATTCTTACCGTCGGGAATATTTGTGACGGCATTTACGCAATTTCTGTGTCCCCATAACTGGAAAGCGATTGGATGAAGAAAATGACAAGTATAAGTTGTATATAAATAACGATTTAGTTGTTACCAATTAATATCATGTTGGAATACCCTGGTGGTTAAAACACGAATACACACGTTGTTGCAAAGATGGCTTGCCAGATTGCACCAATTATTGATTCTTACGTAAAAAGGCACTACTCAATAATTGTTACACATGAATTATCGCTTAATATTTCATTTTATTGATTCAATAATTGCTACGTTGATATTTTATATTACTGTTGTTTCAATAATTGTCACTACATAGTATTTTCCATTATCGGAGCAATAATTCATATTATTTTAATAATATTACTAGATAATATTATTGGCAATATCTAGAAAGTTTTGTCTAAGGAGAGGTTTGGTCACTTAATTGCGCGCTAGTAAGGAGAAATTCTTATTGGAAAGCCCCCTCTTTCTTGGGAACGGCCTGGTTGCCAGTATTGTGATTCTGTAATATTATTTGTGAATAATTAATTATTGATTTATATGATAAGGAAAATATTCATTTCATGTGGATATAGATGGAGAAAATTTTTAATGTGACGATTGTTGAAAATTGATATTTTATCTTTTCTGATAAATAATTCATTTAAATATATTATTATATTATAATAATATAATAATGGTGATATTTTTACAATGAATGTGGGTTATATGAGTAAATGAGGAGGAAGAGTATTTTTGTTAATAAAAAAATTTAAAACATGTTTTTCATGTTTATGGACCCCATTTATTGACTAAAATTTGATTATAGCCTGTAAAATCGCCCGTATATGAATTTCGGTCAATTTCTGTTTGGAATTTGGAAAAACTTTCTTCTGCAAAGTTGTAGAGAATTAAATTTCCTATGGAAAGAGATAAGATTTGATTTTTTTGATAAAAGGGCTATTTATTATAAATTATTGAAGTTCCGAATTAATTGATTTTTGGAAGTTTTAATTGTTTTATTTAAGAAAAATGTTTTTTTACTTTTATTGAGTGGGTGGCTAATGTTTGGACTCAGTTGGTGTGCGTAGGAAGTTAAGAAAAAATATATTATTATTTTATTAAATTTTCTGATTTGGTGTTCTAAGCATTTTCCTATAAATAGGGTGCTTAGGTTAGAATTAAAAATCACACCAGAAATAAGTTTTCTCTCTCTATATTATCGAGCATATTTTTGTGAGTATTTTGATACTTTGAGTGTTGCTATACGGTGCAAGTTTCTTTCAGCGTTATATCCAAAATTCAGTCAGAAGTACTATTCTTTTCGAGGTAAGGGATGTTATTTTCTTCTTAAATGATATTATTTCTTTTCAATATCATTATCGCGAAATATTGGTCCGACCTTTTATCAAATTTGGAACTTTTGTGTCGGGATTACTATTCACGATACTTGATTATTCACGTGTACGACACTTATTCACGAATCACTTGCACTATTCACCAAAAAATAAAATTTTCTTTTTTGTCCAAGATGTCTATTATGGTTACTTATCTTTGATTGTATCCATGTTTTGATCTTTATTTTTTGAATTCGCTTCAAAATTTGTTATTATGGAGTATTATTGAATTTGGATAAAACCGTAATACTGAATCCCTAATATTTGTTCTTTTTCTTCACCGGATTTGTTTTCTTTAAAATATTTTCATCATCCTCACCCTAAATGATGATATTATCAATATCTTTGTCCAGTGGTGCAAAGATGAATGATTTCGATGAATATATTTAGCCTTAGTAGTGCAAAGATGAACAGTGTGTTTAGATGAACATGACCAACTGATGAATATCTTTGGCCTGTAGTGCAAAGATGAATATTTGATTCCAGATATATGTTGATTGATGTTACAGGGATAAATATTGACGATGGACTTTTAAATTCATATATGTAAGATAGTAGATTTTATTCTCTATTTAACTCTTCTAATGAATTATTATTTTCATTAATATTGATTTAAAACTTGTTGTCTATTGTATTCTATTAGATTTTTTCCCTGTTGAGAACTAACGATAATTTGTTCTATATTATCTTAGTCACAATATTTTTTTACTGGGCTAGTTAAGCTCACCCTTTTCCTTTTTGTTCCATTTTTCTTCTCAGGAGGCGAGAATGTAGCGAGTACTAGTCGGGGTGTGGAATGATGGTTCTAGAAGTTGTTTTAGTATTCCTCACTATTTTGTAAAATAGTGTATCAGTAATTGTAATGAGGACTTATTTGAGTGTGGATATTGTCTAGATGACAATATTTGTATTTAAACTCATAGTTTAAGTGTTGTCGTATTTTGCACGACAGTTGTATTAATAAAGTTGTAATTGTTTCTGTACCATGTATTTGGTGACTCGGAATGGGTGTTGTATACCTATTTTGGGGGTGTCACATCAAAGTTATTCCTATTATTATTTACAATATTGACAATATCTAGAAGTTCTGTCAAGGAGAGGTTTGGTCACCTAATCAAGGCTTAATAAGGAGAAATCCTTATCTGAAATCCCCTCTTTCCTGAAACAACCTGGTTGTTAAATATTGTGAATTATAATATTAATGATGAATAAGTTCGTGTTGATTAAAGATGAATTTTATAGTTCCATTGTGTTGGAATTATTTGTGTTAGTCAACATTTATTTCGATTATAATTGATGTTTGGAGGTTATATTGACCAATCGGGTATTCGGCGCATTTTTTGTGTCGGAGTACAATTCATGAGTTACTATTTACGAGTTACTATTCACGAGTTACTATTCACAGAGTACTATTCACCCGTAAGATATATTTCTTTTCGGTCCAAAACATTTTTGGGTACAATATTATTCCATGAGGAGATGTGATAATTTTTCAGACCGTTGGTTGAAGATATAATAGTAAATCAATCTGGACCGTTCATGAATTAGTTACTATTCAGTCCATTCTCCTATAAATAGAAGCTCATTCCTTCATTATTTCTTACGAATTCACTGAAACTATAGAGAGAGAAACTATAGAGAGAGAAGAAGAAAAGTATTCTCGCTACTTCACTACTCCAAAGATTCGAGCTTTTCTAAGGTAGGGGATATTATTTGTTGTACTCGTAGGGGTATTCTTTCTTTCTTATTCGTGAAGAGAACTTCATTATTCCATTCTTATTATTCTCATTGGAATAACTTTGCCTATGCAAAAGTCTTTTACATACATAGTGAAATTCTTCTAATATTTCGCTTCTTTATTATTACTGTCGAAATATCCTGCTCTGCGTGCGTTCTGGCCGGACACAATTCCATTATTTATTATTCTATCGAAATATCCTCGCATGTGCGTGCGTTAACGCCGGATCTCGGTTCCATTATTTATTATTCGTTGGGAATAACACCGTTCATGCGATCCTATCGCATCGCACGGTGAATCCTTCATTATTCCATTCTTTATTATTCTCATTTGAATAACTCGCCATGTGGATTACCACATGCATGGTGAATGATCCTTTGTATTCATTCCTTATTAAATTGTGGAAATGATCTATATACGTGGATTACCGCATATGGTGAAAATCCATTCATAGCTTCATATATTCTATTATACTCAAATGGTTAAAGTTTTGGCTTATATACTCCATGAAATTAGTGGAATATCCTTGATATTTGCGCTTCATCCAGTATCTTTTCATGGAAATATTCTTCTGAGCATTCTTAAATTTTACTGCACAAATCAGTATCATGTTGACAATTTAGACGTTATTGAGTTCACGATAAATGAACTTATAAATCTTTAAAATTTATTCTTGAACTTGTTTTATTGAATTGTCATCATCCTCATGATTATATTATGTGGAAAGTCATCTTTGGCTTACGTGCATAGATGGACTTGGTATGATTATGACCAGAAATTATTCGGTATAATCATGACCTTAATGTGACGAATGATGTGGTAAAAGTCCTCATTGGCCTGTAGTTCATTGGTGGACAATTGTTAGTATGATTATGACCAGGGATTATTCGGTATAGTCATGACCATTGATGATTACATGAATATCCTTGGCCGTGGAGTAGGGATGATTCGATTTTATTTATTAAGTCGAGTCTCGTGATAAAGTTGATGAAAACTTTTAAATCATAGAAGATAGTAGATTTTATACCTTACTTGACTCTTCTAATGGATTGCTTGATCCACTGCAGTTAAAATTGTTGTCTATTATATTCTATCGGTTTAACATTATCAAGGCTAATGATAATTTATTTTGCATTATCTTAGTCATAATATTTCTTCTTGGGCTAGTTGAGCTCACCCTTTCTTTCACCGCTTTCTCTTGTGAAATGAGAATGTAAATTTGGGACTAGTCAGGAACAAGCAGTGATGGTCCTAGATGGTGCATTAGTAGTCCTCACTATTCTCGTGAAATAGTGTGATAATAAATGTAATGAGGACTCCATTGAGTGTGGATATTGTCTAGATGACAATATTTGTATTTTACATGACTGTTGTATAATTAAGTTGTATTTGTATTCAGTACCTTGTATCTGGCGACTCAAGATGAGTGATGTATACCTGTTTTGGGGGTGTCACAGGAAAATGGGAATTTTTTATTTTTATTTTTTATTTTTTTGCTTGTGACTCTCAAAAAATGTATAGTATTTATTCCAACAAGAATTTTTATAAAATATAGTGCTTTAGGTGTAATTTAGATACATATACAAAAACAGGATTATATAGACATTATATAACCATATTTTTATATATGTATCAAAATTACATCTAAAACACTATATTTTGTAAAAATTCTTGTTGAAATAAATACTATACATTTTTTGAGAGTCAAACAAAAAAAAACTAAAAATGTCTAAGAAACATGTCCAATAAAAATGTTCACGTAGAAGGACTCTTATGATTAATGTATTTAGGCTTCGCACTCTGGTATTCTGATATCTTTTCATGATTTTATATGCAACTCTAGTTCGATTGTAAACCAGATCTCTATTTGGCTTTGGCTATGGCTATGGCTATGGCTATGGCTATGGCTATGGCTATTTTTTAATGAGTACTTTGTTCCTTTTTCTTTTTTAAAATTTTTATGAACAGGCTAATTTATGTTAGATTGGAAGAAATGAGAGAGAAAAGTGTTATAAGGCTATCATATGGTTTGAACATTTTGCCCTTGGATATTTAATAAATGTAAAAAATTTGAACTAATATTTAAGCCTTACTTAAAAAATCATTTTTTATTAATAACAAAAATAAGTTGTGACGCCCCCAAAATCGGTATACATCACCTATTCTGAGTCGCCAAATACATGATACAAAATTCAAATATAACTTAATTATACAACAATGGGTAAAAATATTAACTAAATATATCTTTGAGTTTTAATACAAATATTGTCATCTAGACAATATACAAACTCAATGGGGTCCTCATTACATTTATTATTACACTATTTCATAGAATAGTGAGGACTACTAATGCTATTGTGACAACCCCAAAATAGGTCCATTCCATCCAACCTATTCTGAGTCGCTAAATACATGGTACAGAAAACAACTACAATTTTATTACAACAATTGTCGTGCAAAATGCAACAACACATATGCTGTGAGTTTAGTTACAAATATATACCAACTGTGACTCTCATCCCAACCTTGGATAACACGTCATCATGGCACCTTACATAAAGGTATAGTCAAAAACTGTTTTAGAAATTAGAATCTTTGGGAAGTGCTCAAGGAAAGCTTCGTACATGGGAGGCCATGCGTACAGGGTTATGATAGATATCATATGGCCACGTAATTATCCTTGGTTGATTAATAGACCCCAAAGAAAAATGAGAAGATTACTATCATATTTTTCCCAATGGTGAGTCTTCTCTTGACATATCATTATCTCCAATGTCTCTAATTGAGAATTATACTTCAAACAAACACCAAGATTATATAGCTAGTGCTCGTAGATATATTCAAAGAAGGATGTGCCTGCACAACCCCGCTTTATGATGACACGAGGTTGTATGTCTTTAGACATCTTGTATGATAGTGGCAAAACACCCTTCTAATGTTGGGTTCACTCACCCTAGTTGATTCACCAAATGTAACTACTAAATGATGACCACCGATTCTATTCCCTCTACTCCCCTCGCTTCTCACCCAAATACACTCTTATTACACGAAAGGAATTGTGAAGCAAAAGGGTGAAAGACAACTAACTTAAGTAAAGAATATCATGACTAAAGATAATTAAATTATCAATAGCCTTCATCAATAATAAATCGAGATTTAGAAACATATGGTAGATGATAAAACTTTTCAACCATAGTTTGCAATGAACGAAGCAATCCATTAGAAGAGTCAAATGTACCATAAAGTCTACTATCTTCTCCGCATTAAAAGTCCACCAACAATGTTTTATCTCTGTAACATCACTCAACAGTTCCTTTCCACAATTATATGAATAACTCATATTCATAATTGTGATTCTAAATTCCTCTTCGCACCCAGGATGAAGATAATTTTCATCACATGTCTTTACCTCGAAATATCAAAGATCATGGTTATACCAAATCACACTTCTGTTTTATAATCATACTAACAATTTCATCTTTTGCACTACTTACCAAAAGATATTCATCAACATACCATCTTTTGCACTACAGACAAAGATATTCAACTACATGTCATCTTTTGCTCTACGAGCCAAAGATATTCATCAACAATTCATCTTTGCACTACGCACCAAAGATATTCCTCAACAGATTCATATTTGCACTACAGGCCAAATATATTCATCAACAGATTCATATTTGCTTCTTCGGCCAAATATATTAATATCTCAAAGAAATATATAATAATTTCTGAATTTATATAAACAATAATTATAACCATGTTGATCATTTCACCTTTGCACTTAAGCTAAAGATATTCAATTATAAATTCAATGGTCATGATCATACCAGTCAACAATTCAACTTTGCACTACTGGCCAAAGAGAATCCATAGTCATGATCATACCAATAATCTACCCATCTTTACACTCAAGTCAAAGAGAAATTAATATCGTCATTATGATTATAAAAAATGTTATATATGATAATAAAAATAATATAATCAACATATAGATTTAATCTCAAGAGTAATATTTATAACTCAACTATAATTTGGTTAGAAAAAGAAACCAATTTTGTCATGAATAGTAACTCGTGAATTGTAACCCATAAATAGTAACTTCGTGAATAGTAACTCATGAATAGTAACTCGTGAATAGTAACTTATGAATAGTAACTTCGACACAAAAAGGTAGAAATTTCACAATAAAATTCATACCAATATTTCGGTATAATGATATTGAAATAACATTTCTTAAACTTATAAAAAATTTATTTTAATTGTTTACATTTTACTAAATAATGCATTTAATCATCCTAAAATTTTAAACTCATAAAATTTCATCACCAATAACCAAAACCCTCATCAAAAATCTGCATATACCTCATATAGGATTCTCAAGCCATAAAATCCTATTTTTTAATTTTCTTACTTCACATAACATATTTAATTCATTTACTCATAACTAGTCCATTTTCATGAAAATACCAAATCAGTTCCAAAATATTTCTTTTAAGGGATTTAGCAGAATATAGTCCCATATTGAACATATATTTTTCTCAAAATTTTTAAAATTCATTTACTATTTTTTATATGGCCAAAACCGCCGAATATTTAGACATTTATCACAAATTGTACTTTTATCTAAAAATTACAAAATTCACAGAGTTCACTGATATTATATAGATGTACTCCCAATAAAAATTTCATCAATTTTAGAGTTAACCACAAGGAGTTATAAGCGTTTACTTTTAAAATAGTCTTTTCCCGTAAAATTCATAACTCTTAATCTATATATCCAAAAATCACCATTTTTGGACACAATCAATAAAACTCATCAAAATATCATTTCAAATTTTTCCAGAATTTTCTGAAGGTCAGATGAAGTACGAACTGAAAAACATAATAACCCTTAAAATCCCTTTCCTCAAAAAGAAAGAAGATTTCGACTTGAATATCGAGATATATTATTTGAATCGAACTTTAAGTCGTATAGCAACACTCAAGATATCTAAATACTAACAAAAATATGCTTGATAATATAGAGAGAGAAAACTTGTGTTTCTGGTGTGATTTTCAATTTTAACATAAGCACCTATTTATAGAAAAATGCTAGAACGCCATAGGAGACAAAAATAATAAAATATATTATTTATTTTTCTTCTTCCACGCCACCTCAATTTTTCAAGCCAGCCACCAGCCATCTTTGAACCAAAATATAGCAGCCCATGTGTTGATAACCAAGTGGGTCCCACCCATAAATTAATAAAAATTATTTTATTTTTCGAAACTTCAACAATTCATAGAAAATAGACTGTTTATCAGAAAAATACGAATTTTATGTCCATTCTGCCTGAAATCGAATTCTCTACAACTTTGTAGCTTTGAGTTTTTCCAAATTCCAAACCAAAAATATCCGAAATTCATAAACGGATGATTTTTAATACCTCCACACCGACAAAATACTGATAAAATACCTCAACATTAATTCCTTCATTTTTATCCACATAAAAATAAATATATCCATCATTTATATCCACATAAAATAAATATTTCTTGTAAAACCCTAACTTTTTGAATAAAGATGAATTTTCTATAAATATTATTTTTGAATATTATGAAGTGAAATTGATATAATGTTATAGTTGTGGGTAATATTTATAAATTTTGCATAGTATGCAAGTTGTTATATTATATTCGATTGGTGGAGAATATTCATTTTAGCGAGGAATATTCGCATAATCCACAAGCGATCATTGGTGGACCCCCTTACAATGAATTCATTATTGTCGGATTGAGAAAACGACAAAAATATTTTTATGAAAATAACTAGTAAGTTTTACCGTTGATATTGTTGAACTACTCGGTAGTAAAAAGTACGATGTACGCTGGGTTTCATAAGTAGCACACCGGTATTGATTATCGATGCTTGGGTGAGAAGTCATTCAGTTTTGTTCAATTATTGCTATAGTAATTGTTGCATAGTATCTCACGTTATATGATTCAATTATTGTCGATATTTTTTTTATATTGTTTAAATCAATAATTGAGACGACAAAATTATTAATATTATTATTTGCAATATTAACGATGTCTAGAAGTTCTGTCAAGGAGAGGTTTGGTCACCTAATTGAACGCCAATAGGGAGAAATCCTTATTAGAAAGCCCCCTCTTTCCTGTGAACGACCTAGTCGATTAATATTGTGAATTATAATAATGATGATAAATGTTGTTAAAATATTGAGAGGATTTTTATGAAGTATTTATGGACCCCCAGTTACCTATTTTTAAAATTGTGTGTGTTATGGGTATGATAATTATATATATATATATATATATATATATTTGCTGATGATGTTGATGGGGGAGGAAGAAATTGTGGTCAAATTGGGTGGTTTTGGAGTTTACGGTGAGGGAGTACAATTATTTCCATTATATATATATATAAAGAATTTTGGCACATGGGTGATAATGGGGGGAGGGAAAATTTATTGGACGGGTGAATATTTTAATTGTTTTATGTATATAATGTGTGCAAGTTGGCTGAAGGGGTACAATCATTATTATTATTATATATATAATAATTTGATTGTTTGGCAGGTTATATATATAAAGTATATATATAATATATATTATATTTTATTTAAAAGATTTTACTTTAGTTATGGACCGTCAGATTAAAGTAAATCAATCTCGACCGTTCATGAGTTAGTTACTATGCATTCCATTTTTCTATAAATAAAGCTCATTCATTCATTATTTTCTTTTAATTCAATTTGAAACTAGAGAGATAAACTATAGAGAGAAGAAAAAGTATTCTCTTTACTTACTTACTTATATATCCAAAGACTCTTCTTCTTAAGATAGGAAATATTATTTGTTGTACTAAGTAAGGGGTGTTATTCTTTCTTATTCATGAAGAGAATCGTTGTTATTCCATTTCTTATTATTACATTGGAATAACTCGTATCTGTGATACTCACCCTATACTTGGAGACATTCTTCTATTATTCTCGCTGGAACATCCTCTGCATGTGTTTTTTACAGGACCGGTTAAAATTTATTATTATTCCGTTGGAACATCTTGTACAATGTGTTTTACAGGACCGGTTCCGCTTCTTATTATTCTCATTTGGAACATCCTCATGCATGTGTTTGACACCGGACTGGTTCTGTCTTTATTATTACATTAGAACATCCCGCGGTGTAAATTTTTTCGACTGGTTCCCATTATTATTATTCTGCTGGAATAACTTTGTCTACATCTAAGAAATGCACGCACGGTGATTTTTTTTGTTATTCCATTCTTTATGATACTCAGTTGGTTAAAGTTTTGACTTTTATACTCCATGAAATTAGTAGAATATCCTTAATATTTGTGCTTCATCTAGTATCTTTTCATGGAAATATTCTTCTGATCATTCTTGAATTTTACTCCACAAAACAGTATCATGTTGACAATTTGGACGTTAATAATTCCTGGATAAAATAATTCTTGAACTTGTTTTTATTGAATTCTTATATCATTGTCATCATCCTCATGTTTATATTTTGTTGAAAGTCATCTCGTGGCACCTGTAGAAAGCATAGATGGACTTGGTATGATTATGACCGAGGGATTATTCGATTGTAATCATGGCCGTAATGTTACAAATGATGTGGTAAAAGTTCTCATTGGCTGTGAGTGCATTGATGGGCCGATTGTTAGCATGATCATGACCATTAATGAATACACAAATATTCTTGGCCGTGAGTGCATGGATAATTGTGGTCGTGATACTAAAAGAATATCCTCGGCGTAAGTAATGGGTGATTCGATGATGTGGAATATTTATTAAAATTCGAGTCTCAAATGATAATGATGATGAAAAACCTTTTAATCATAAAAGATAGTAGATTTTATTTTTACTTGACTCTTTTAATGGATTGCTTGTTCACATTTGCAGCTTAAACTTGATGTCTATTATATTTTATCGGTTTAACATTGTTGGAGACTAATGATAATTTATTCTCGCATTATCTTAGTCATAATATTTCTTCTTGAGCTAGTTGAGCTCACCCCTTCCTCTCACCGTTCTCTTGAAATGAGAATATAGGCCGGGACTACGAGTCGGGAAACGGAGTGATGATCCGGAGGATAGCATTAGTAGTCCTCACTATTCAGTGAAATAGTGTGATAATAATTGTAATGAGGACTCTTTTTGAGTTTGTATAATCTCTAGTAGATAATATTTGTATTCAAACTCACAGGTTTATGTTTTGTCGTATTGTATACCACAGTTGTATTAATAAGTTGTATTTGAATTACATACCATGTATCTGGCGACCCAAGATGGGTGATGTATACCTAATTTTGGGGCGCTACATTTCATTATCATATAAATCAATAATTAATTATTCACAAATAATATTACGTAATCACAATAATGACAACCAGTGCGCTCGAGAAAGGGGGCTTTCGATAAGGATTTTCCTTTCTTGGCGCGCAATTAGGTGACCAAACCTCTCCTTGATGTAACTTTCTAGACATTGCTAATAATGCTATCTAATAATATTATTCAAATAATATGAATTATTGATCCGATAATGGAATCTTCACATGCGTTGACAATTTATTGAAACAATAATAATATAAAATATCAACGCAACAATTATTGAATCAATAAAATAAAATATTGAACGATGAATTACCGTAACAATTATTGAGTAGTGTCTTCTTACGTAAGGATTAATAATTCAAAAATCTTGTAAAAACCGCGTGCTTCTTTAAACAACACGCCAGACATCTTGTATTTTTTTAACCAAAATATTCCAACAGTGTTAATGGTAACAACTACGCCGTTATTTATAAAAACTCAATTTTTGTCATTTTCTTCATCCGACAGTTATTCGTTATGGGGCCCATAAATGGTTACGCCGTCGTACGAATATTCTCCGACAGAAAGAATATTCCACGACCAAACGAATATTCCCCGACAATTGGATATTTTATAACCACTTGCGTATTTTAAAAAAAATTCATATCTCACCCTTAACTTTAAACTTTTAACAATTTAAGTATTTACCGAATTGTAATTATAAGAAAAATTGAATACTTTTATTTCATAAAATTCGGGGTCTTACAGCTATTATCTGGACCAGCACTCTGTTCCCCGACTAGTCCCTGCTACGTTCTCATTTCCTAAAGAGAACAATGAAAGCAAAAGGGTGAGCTCAACTAGCTCAGTAAGAAATATTATGACTAAGATAATGCAGAATAAATTATCATTAGCCTTCAACAGTGTTAAACTGATAAAATATAACAAACATCAAGTTTAACTGTAACGGAACAATCAATCCATTAAAAGAGTCAAGTAGAAAATAAAATCTACTATCTTCTATGATTTAAAAGGTTTTTCATGACTTTTATCATTTGAGACTCAAACTTTAATAAATAATTCACATCATCCCTGCACTACGGCCAAGGATATTCATTAATATCACAACCACAAATTATCCATGCACCACAACCAAGGATATTCGTGTATTCATCAATGGCCATGATCATGCCAACAACTGTCCATCAATGCACTACGGGTCAATGATAACTTTTTCTACATCATTTATAACATTACGATTAAATGATTACAATCAATAATCCTCGGTCATAATCATACCAAGTCCATCTATGCACTACAGAATACACAGATTGACTTTCAACATAATATAAACATGAGGATGATGACAATGATATAAGAATTCAATAAAAAAGTTCAAGAATTAATTTATCCAGAACTAATAATGTCCAAATTGTCAACATGATACTTCTTTGTAGAGAAGTAACACTCAAGAATGCTCGAAGAATATTTTCATGAAAAGATACTAGATGAAGCGCAAATATCAAGGATATTCCACTAATTTCATGGAGTATAGAAGTCAAAACTTTAACCAACCGAGTATAATAAAGAATGGAATAACAAAAGAAATCACCAGGGCATGCGATAGATCGCACATACAAAAGTTATTCCAACAGAATAATAAATAATGGAACCAGGTTATGCGTAAAAGCACCGACATGATATTCTAACAGAATAATAAATAATGGAACCAGGTCATGCGTAAACGCACCGACATGATATTCCAACAGAATAATAAATAATAGAACTAGGTCATGCGTAACGCACGGATGGGATGTTCCAATAGAATAATAAACAACGGAACCAGGCCATGCGTAAACGCACAGACAGGATGTTCCAACAGAATAATAAATAATGGAATAACAGAAGAATTTCACCAATAAGAAAGAAGGAATACCCCTAACGAGTACAACAAATAATATCCCTTACCATAAAAGAAGAGTATTTTGACTGGTAGGGCGAGGATATACTCAAAGAAAACTTGCACTACGCTCAAAGCTTTCTTAAACTCTAAAGAAATACGCTCAAGATTATAAAAGAAGAACTCTCTCTATAGTTTCTCTCTCTAGAGTTTCAGTGAATTCATAAGAAATAATGAAGGAATGAGCTTCTATTTATAGAAGAATGGACTACATAGTAACTAATTCATGAACGGTCCAGATTGATTTACTTTAAACGGACGGTCCAAATTGGTTTACAATAAAATAAAATATATTATATTTATAATCTAATAAAACGAATAACTTTATAAAAGTATTCTGTTTTATATAAAAAAAATTTACTATGCAAACACTATGCAGGCACTATGCAAATACTATGCATAATAAAATATAATATATTCTAATTATTATCTAATAAAACAGATAACTTTATAAAAGTATTCTGTTTTATATTAAAAGATTTTACTATTAGTCTAATAAAACGAATAACTTTATAAAAGTATTCTGTTTTATATAAAAAGCTTTTCTGTTTTATTACATTAATAATACTAATAAAACAAAAGTCATCATCATTATTATAATTCACAATATTAATTGACCAGGTCGTTCCCAGGAAAGAGTGGGCTTTGCAATAAGAATTTCTCCCCATTGGCGCACAATTAGGTGACCAAACCTCTCCTTGACAGAACTTCTAGATATCGTTAATATTGCTAATAATATTAATAACTTTGTCATCTCAATCCTTGATTATAAAATATTGACAATAATTGAATCAAATAACGTGAGATACTATGCAACAATTACTGTAACGATAATTGAACAAAACTAAGTGACTTCTCACGTAAGCATCAATAATCAATACTTTGTGTGCTATCACGGCAACTACGCCAGACATCGTACTTTTAACGCCGGGTGTTTCAACAGTTAACGGTAAAACTTCTGCCGTTATTTTCATAAAGTATTTTTGTCATTTTCTCAATCCGACAAGAAATCCGTTGTGGGGTCCACCAATGATTGTGCCGTTGTACGAATATTCCCTGTTAAAAAGAATATTCCCCGACCAATCGAATATTATATAACAACTTGTGTACTTTGCAAAATTTATAAATATTACCCACAATTATAACATTATATCAAATTCATTCCATAATATCCAAAAATGATATTTATAGAAAATTCATCTTTATTCATAAAAGTTGGGGTCTTACATAAGTAATTTTTTTTTTAATTCTTCCATGTTTTTCTTTTATAATTTTTGATTTTATTTTATTTTTAAAAAAAATCTTTCATATTCCCCTTAATTTTAATTAGCATATTTTTAGTTTTTATGTTCTATAATTTCCTTAATTATATTTTTCAATAATTAAATAAAAATTCATTTGATATTAATTACAAAAATAATTATATATGTTTTTCATTTATTTTCTTTTTTTGGCTAACTTTTCTAATTTAGATTATACTTTAAAATATTTTTTTTCATTTTATTCATAAAATTTCCCCTCCAGATCCACATAATGAAGGCCACATGGAATAATCCTTGACACAAGTCTTTTTTTAACAACTCGGCACCTTATGTGTCTATTTGTATTTAAAGTCAAAGGACATAGCAGTTTTTTTAATAGTTTGTAAGAAAAGTAAAGTATAGTTAATTAACTGTAAAAAGAAAAAAAATTGAGTTAGTTAACTGTAAATTTTAGAGCGATGAAAAATAACATTTATCCCTTACAATTGAATGATTATTGTTTTACCTTATGCAATATATAACCTATGTGTATTACTCCTTCCGTTCCAGGATAAAAGTCCTTATTACTATTTTGGGTTGTCCCATGTTAAATGTCCTCTTTCTTTTAATAACCAAATTTTTACACATTTTTTCCTATTATGCCCGTAGCATTAAATATCTCATACTTTTCTTATTCTAATTATCTCTCCATATTTAATGACATTAGTATGTGTAATTTTGTCATTTTATTCCTCTTCTTAATATGCGTGAAAAGTCCACAAGGAATTTTATCCTGGGACGGATGGAGTATAACATTTTTTTGTACTTTATATTTTTAGTACAATTAAGTTAACATTAATACTCCATTAAATATCATCTTGCTGTATATTGGATCAGTACAAATCCATAATGGATCACCAATGGCATTGCTTATTAGTATGACTTGATTCATTGATCTGATAATGGAGATACTGTGCAGTGACAATTATTGAAACAACAATAATATAAAATATCAACGCAACAATTATTGAATCAATAAAATAAAATATTGAACAATAATTATCAGAACAATTATTGAGTAGTGCCTTCTCACGTAAGAATCAATAATTGAAAAATTACGCAAATAATCTGGTAATGTTCTTTATGCAACAACGCGTATTACTTTTCTTTCTTACTAACCGTATTCCAACAATGTTAATTCAGATGCGATTACGTAGATTATTTATAAAAACTCAATTTTGTTATGGGGCCCACAAATGGTTTACTGTCGTGCGAATATTCCCAAGCGGAAAAGAATATTCCACGACCAAACGAATATTCCCGACAAAAATGAATATTTTATAACCACTTGCGTATTTTGAAAAATTTACACATTTCACCCATAACCAAAGCATTATATCAAATTAACACCTTATTATTCACAATAATAAATAGAGGATGTGACGCCCCCAAAATAGGTATACATCACCCATTCTGAATTGTCAATACATGGTACAGAAACAACTACAACTTTATTATTACAACAGTAAAACTGTGAGTTTGAATACAAATATTATCTTCTAGACAATATCTATACTCAAATAAATCCTCATCACATTTATTGATATATTATTTTACAAAAATGGTGAGGACTACTAAACAACTCTCTCTAGAACCTTCATTCCATACCCCGACTCGTACTCGCTATATCTCGCCTCCTGAGAAGAAAAATGGAATAAAAAGGAAAAGGGTGAGCTCAACTAGCCCAGTAAAGAATATTATGACTAAGATAATATACAACAAATTATCGTTAGTCTTCAACGAGGAAAAATCTAATAGAATACAATAGACAACAAGTTTTAAATCAATATTCGCAATGGATATAATAATTCATTAGAAGAGTTAAGTAGAATACAAACTACTATCTTCTATGTATGAATTTAAAAGTTCATCATCTATCTTTTATCCCCTTAACATCAATCAATATATATCGGAATCAAATATTCATCTTTGCACTTCAGCCAAAGATATTCATCGATTGTTCATGTTCATCTAAACACACTCATTCATCTTTACTTCTGGGCCAAATATATTCATCGAAATCATTCATCTTTGCACTACTGGTCAAAGATATTCAATAATATCATCATTTAAGACCGAGGATGATGAAAATATTTTTAAAGAAACGAATCCAAATAAAACAAAATGATGAAGGATTAAGGATTAAGGATTAGTACTTTGTTTTATCCATGTCCAACAATACCTCAAAAATAATTATAGTGGTGTAAAATTCAAGAATGATCAAAACATGGATACAATCAAAGCTAGTATCCATAATAGATATTTTAGACGAAAAGGGAAAATTTTCATTTTTTAGATGAATAGTCTTAAATTTAAGTAAATAATGTAGATACGTGAATAAATAGTGTCGTTATCTGAGAATAGTAACTTTCAGACACCAAAAGTTCCAAATTTAATAAAACTTCAGATCAATATTTCAAAGATAATGATATTGAAGAAATAATATCATTACTAAAAAATAATATCTCTTACCTCGGAAAGATGAGATTTAACCTGGAATCTTGGATATAAGCTATAACTCTGAACTTGCAGTATAGAGAAATACTCAAAGTATACTCAAAATACTCACAAGAATAAACTCGATAATATAGAGAGAAAACTTCAATTTACGGTGTGATTTTCAATTTAAACCTAAGCACCTATTTATAGGAAAATGCTTAGAACACAAAAAGCGTAAAATTTAATAAAATATTAATATATATTTATTAAATTCCTACGCACCCAAAATCTAATTCAAACCATCAGCCACCAAGAGTGACTCACCTTGCTTAACTCAAAAAAAACGTTTTTCTTATTAAAAATATTTAAAACTTTAAAAATTAATTATTTTGGAGCTTCAGAACTTCAATAATTCACAATAAATAGCCCTTTTGTTAGAAAATTTGAATCTTGCGAGTTTTTATAGGAAATTCAATTCTCTACAACTTTGTAGAAGAAAGTTTTTCCAAATTCCAAACAGAAATTGACCGAAATCCATAAACGGGCGATTTTACAAGCTATAATCAAATTTCAGTCAAGAAATAGGGTCCACCGACATGTTTAACATGTTTTAAACATTTATTGAAACAAAAATACTCTTTCTCCTCGTATACTCATATATCACACATTCATTGTAAAAATATCACCATTATTATATTATTAAAAATATAATAATATATTTAAATGAATTATTTTATCAGAAAAAGATAAAATTTTAATTTTCAACAATTGTCACATTAAAAAATTTTCTCCATCTATATCCACATAAAATCAATATTTTCCTCATCATATAAATCAATAATTAATTATTCACGAATAATATTACAGAATCACAATACTGACAACCGAGGCGGTTCTTGGAGGAAGAGGGGCTTTCCAATAAGAATTTCTCCTTACTGGCGCGCAATTAGGTGACCAAACCTCTCCTTAGATAGAACTTTCTAGACATTTCCAATAATGTTATCCAATAATATTATTCAGATAATATGAATTATTGCTTCGATAATGAAAAATACTGTGTAGTGACAATTATTGAAACAACAGTAATATAAAATATCAACACAACAATTATTGAATCAATAAAATAAAATACTGAAGAGTAATTACTGTAACAATTATTGAGTAGTGCCTTCTTACGTAAGAATCAATAATTTGTGCAATACCGTGTGCTACTGTGTTTTAACCACCGAGTATTTTAACAGTATTAACGGTAACAACTACGCCGTTATTTTTAAACAACTTATTCTTGTCATTTTCTTCCTCCAATCGCTTTCCGTTATGGGGCCCACACATGGCTGCGCTATCGTACGAATATTCCTCGACCAAACGAATATTCCCCGACAATAATGAATATTTTACAACCACTTGCTTATTTTGAAATATTTGCGTATTTTACCCATAACTATCCACATTAATCAAATCAACCCTTACTATTTCAAAATAATAAATAGAGAAAATTAAATTTCATTAATAATAAGTTGGGGTCTTATAGAGGAAATTCGATTTTATTCATTAAAAAGTTGGGGTCTTACAACCTCCCCTCATTATGAAATTTCGTTCCCGAAATTTACGTACCTGGTATTTCAAAAAGTTGAGAATACCTTGCTTCCATTTCAGATTCTATCTCTCTGGTCATCATGATTTCTCCATTGCTCATCTCCCGTGATAACTTCATTTGGGTTCCTCACTTATTGGGAAGTCATGACAACCGCTATCCCTCGAACTACTACTATTGGCTTTGACTTATGCAAAGCGATTTAGGCGTCATCACTATCGTTGGAATATACTTTTCTATAGGGCATATTCCTCCTCTCACCGCCTTCGTCGTCTCTCGATTCATGATCCGAATCATCAATCTTGATCCATATCGAATTCGGGTTGACCGCCATGTGCAGGTAATTCAAAACTCGATGTTGGGTTCTCCCAATTCTTTGTCCAAAAAGAGAAATACATATCATCTATTTTAGCATTCTTAGATCGGACATCTCTTTCCACAATATCAACGCGTCGTGTGGCTTTTACCCATGCATCACTCATTTTTACTCATTCAGTTTTTTCTTCTTTCAGCTCAGATTCCATCTTTATCATCTTATACTCTATCAAAGAATGCTTCTGTTTAAGCATCACATATCGGGTAACACAAGCTTGAATTGTTGCATCCTTTTGCTCCACGGCATCGCATGTCGTTCTTCACTTTCTTCTTCTAACTCATGAATACGATTTTGAAATTCTACATTTTGATCATATAATACCTCTAATAAATTCTCCTCAGGTACCTCTTCTTCCTCTTCTTCCTCACTCTCAGCTGTTACCTCTGCGACTATCTTGGGTGCAACTATCAATTCTTCACTCACCACAAGAATATCTCTAATTCCTTCTTCGTCTCGACATCACATTATCATGGTTAGTGATTAGAAGTATCCCACGGTCTCATTCACTCCATTTTAGCATTCTCAATTGCCATTCTCAAATCACGCCATAAAACAAGGGTTAATTAAGCAAATTAACGTATCACATAATATCCATATATTATGACCAACCAATAATTAAGCTTAGATAGGACACATTAGCGAAGGATTTACTCATCTCTCCCCTCCTAGTTATATTCCCCGATCTCATGAGAGACCATATCCTAAGCTCGATACCAACCGTGACAACCCCAAAATAGGTCCATTCCATCCAACCCATTCTGAGTCGCCAAATACATGGTACAGAAAACAACTACAACTTTATTACAACAATTATCGTGCAAAATACAACAACTCATGTGTTGTGAGTTTTGATACAAATATATATATCAACTGTGACTCTTGACACCAACGTGGGTAAGACGTCACCATGACATCTTACATAAAGGTATAGTTAAAAACTGTTTTAGAAATTAAAATCTTTGGGAAGTGCTCAAGGAAACCTTCGTACATGGGAGGCCATGCGTCTAGGTTATGATAGATATCATATGGCCATAGAATTATCCTTGGTTGACCCAATAGACCCCAAAGAAAAAACGAGAAGATTACTATCATATTTTTTCCAATGGTGAGTCTTCTCTTGACATATCATTATCTCCACTGTCTCTAATTGAGAGTTATACTTCAACCAAACACCAAGATTATATAGGTAGTGCTCATAGATATACTCAGCAAGTGGATGAGCACAACCCTGTCTTATGATGACACGAGGTTGTATGTCATTAGACATCTTGTATGATAAATGCAAAACACCCTTCCAACGTTGGGTTCGCCTCACCCTATTTGATTCACCAAATATAACTACTAAATGATGTATACAACACCTTTCTATACTGCTTAGGGAGAACCTCCACAGCTAGAGACCACCATTCTATTTTCCCGTTACCCTCGCTCGACCCAGTTATACTCTTATTACCTGAAAATGAATTGTGAAGCAAAAGGGTGAGCACAACTAGCCCAGTAAATAATATCATGACTAAAGATAATTAAATTATCAATAGCCTTCATCAGTAATAAATCAGAGATTTAGAACATATGGTAGATAATAAAACTTTTCAACCATAGTTGCAGCGGAACGAGCAATCCATTAGAAGAGTCAAATAGAGCATAAAGTCTACTATCTTCTCCACATTACAAGTCCACCAACAGTGTTTTATCCATGTAACATCACTCAACAGCCTTTTCCACAATTATATGAATAACTCATAATCATAATTGTGATTCTAAATTCTCTTCGCACTCTGGGATTTAAGATAATTTTCATCACATGTCTTTACTCGAAACATCAAAGATCATGGTTATACCAAATCACAGTTCCTGTTTATAATCATACTAACAATTTCATCTTTGCACTACGGGCCAAAGATATTCATCAACAGACCATCTTTGCACTACATGCCAAAGATATTCAACAACAAGTCATCTTTGAACTACGGGCCAACGATATTCATCAATAATTCATCTTTGCACTACAGGCCAAATATATTAATATTTCAAAGAAATATATAATCATTTCAGAATTTATATAAACAATAATTATAACCATGTTTGTAAGACCCCAATTTTTATGAATAAAGATGAATTTTCTATAAATATCATTTTTGAATATTATGGAGTGAATTTGATATAATGTTATAGTTGTGGGTAATATTTATAAATTTTGCAAAGTACGCAAGTTGTTATATAATATTCGATTGGTGGGGAATATTCGTTTTAACGAGGAATATATTAAATACTGGCAGCACAATCATTGGTGGACCCCATAGCGGAATTATTGTCGGGTTGAGAAAACGACAAAAAATACTTTATGAAAATAAATATGGAAGTTTTACCGTTAATCTGTTGAAACACCGATGTTAAAAAATACGATGTACGGCGTAGTTGCAGAGTAGCACGATTTTGATTATTGATGCTTACATGATAAGTCACTCGGTTTTGTTCAATTATTCTTTGCGATAATTCTTGACAAGTATCTCACGTTATTTGATTAAATTATTGTCAATATTTTATATATTATTAAATCAATAATTGAGATGACAAAGTTATTAATATTATTATTTGCAATATTAATGATGTCTAGAAGTTCTGTCGAGGAGAGGTTTGGTCACCTAATTAATTGCTACCATGATAGGAGAAATCCTTATTGAAAGCCCTCTTCCAGGGAACGACATAATGGTCGATTAATATTGTGAATTATAATAATGATGATTAATGTTGTTAAAATTATTAAGGTGATTTTTATGAAGTTTTGCTTATTTTATGAACCCCATTTACCCATTTTTAAAAAATAATCGTAGGAAATTTTTTTAGTGTAATAAAGGTGGGGCCCACAGTGGGGGCCATGTGTATTCTACAAAGTCTTGGGAGGAAGAAAATTGGCTACGGGAGTACAATTATTACATATATATATATATATATATATGTTTATAACACATTTTTATATATATATATTTATATTATAAATTTGTTTTATTTGAAGAAAAAGACTGATTTACTTCGAGGAAGGGCAAATTTTTTGTCAGGAGGAGTATTATGGTTTATATGTTTATATATATATATATTATATATAATTTTTTTTATTATATAATTATAAATAGAATATATTATATTTTATTTAAAAGATTTTGCTTTAAATATGGACCGTCAGATTAAAGTAAATCAATCTGGACCGTTCATGAGTTAGTTACTATGGGTCCCATTTTCTATAAATAAAGCTCATTCCTTCATTATTTCTTACGAATTCACTTGAAACTCTAGAGAGAGAAAGTATAGAGAGAAATAAGAAAAGTATTCTGCTACTTCCCTACTCTTATATTCAGTTTCTTTTACGGTAAGGTATATTATTTCTTTTTTATTCATGAAGAGAACTTCTGTTATTCTATTCTTTATTATTCTGCTGGAATAACTAGTATACGCGGACTACCCTATACTTGGTGTATTATTCCGTCTTTATTATTTTCTGTTGGAATATCATGTCTGTGCGTTTACGCCGGACCTGGTTCCATCTTTATTATTATTCTGTTGGAATATCCTATTTGTGCATTTTACGCCGGACCTGGTTCCGTCTTTATTATTATTCTGTTAGAACATCCTCATGCATGCGCGTTTCTACCGGACCCGGTTCCGTCTTTATTATTCTCATTGGAACATCACATCGGTCTGGAATTTACTTTGACACGGTTCCGCTTATTTATTATTCTCGTTGAATAACTTTGTCTGTCTGCAAGTACCGCATGCATGGTGATTTCTTTTGTTATTCTATTCTTGATTATACTCAGTTGGTTAAAACTTTGACTTCTATACTCCATGAAATTAGTGGAATATCCATGATATTTGCGTTTCATCCAGTATCTTTTCATGAAAATATTCTTCTAAGCATTCTTTAATTTTACTCTACAAAGCAGTATCATGTTGGCAATTTAGACGTTATTAGTTCCTGGATAAATTAATTCTTGAACTTGTTTTATTGAATTCTTATATCATTGTCATCATCCTCATGTTTATATGTTGTTAAAAGTCATCTGTGGCCTGTAATTCATTGATGGACTTGGTATGATTATGACCAGGGATTATTCGGTGTAATCATGACCGTAATATTAGAAATGATGTGGTAAAAGTCCTCATTGACCCGTAGTGCATTGATGGACTGTTGTTGGCATGATCATGACCATTAATGAATACACAAATATTCTTGGCCCATAGTGCATGGATAATTGTGGTCGTGATATCTAAAGAATATCCTCGGCCGTAGTAGTGCGGGGGTGATTCGATGATGTGGATTATTTATTAAAATCGAGTCCTAGCGATAAAAGTGATGAAAAACCTTTTAAATCATAAAAGATAGTAGATTTTATTCTCTACTTGACTCTTTTAATGGATTGCTTGTTCCGCTGCAGTTAAACTTGATGTTATTATATTTTATCAGTTTAACACTGTTGAAGGCTAACGATAATTTATTCTACATTATCTTAGTCATAATATTTCTTACTGGGCTAGTTGAGCTCACCCTTTCTTTCATTGTTCTCTTCAGGAAATGAGAACATAGCAGGGACTAGTCGAAAACGGAGTGACGGTCCAGAGGATAACATTATTAGTCCTCACTATTCTGTGAAATAGTGTGTTAATAATTGTAATGAAGACTCATTTTGAGTTTGTATAATCTCTAGTAGACAATAATTGTATTCAAACTCACAGTTATGTTTTGTCGTATTGTACACGACAGTTGTATTAGTAAGTTGTATTTGAATTTTGTACCATGTATCTGACGACCCAAGATAGGTGATGTATACCTAATTTTGGGGGCGTCACAGTTGGTATCAAAGCTTAGGGATATGATCCCTGGCTAAGATGTGAGAATAAAACTAGGAGGGGAGAGACGGGGAATTCCTTCGCTAGTATGACCTACCTAAGTTTTTTTTGTATTTGATTGGTCGGTCAGAGTATATGGATAATATGTTACATTTCAATTAACTTTTATTTTGTGGCAGTATCTGAAAATGACATCCGAGAATGTTGAGAATAGCAATGGAGCACAGGCGACCGTTGATTCACCACATATCAATAATCAGGATAATGTGCATCAGGAAGGCGACAATCCTCATGCAAACAACAACACTGACCAAATGATGAATGATGGATTTTCAGAGGCTTTATGCAATTCATGCAACAGCAGGCGAGAGCGGCTTCTGTCCAAAATGTAGGTGGAAACACTGTAAACTCTCGGGCGGTCACCCCTAAACAGTTCAAGGACCTGGGACCACCGGAGTTTAAGGGAGAGCCAAAAACACTTATGGCAGAAGCATGGATAAAGCAGATCACCAAGATATTTGATGTCTTGGGATGCTCCGAGGAGCAAAAGGTTCCACTATAGCCTTTTATGTTATGCGCGAGAGGCGATTATTGGTTGGAATCGGTAAAGAGTACTCAACCTGCCGTACTGAAGATGTCTTGGGAGAAGTTTCAAGAGCTGTTCAACGACAAATACTTTCCCGAAAGTATTCGTCACATGAAGGAGGTGGAATTTATCAAATTGGAGAAAAAACAATATGATCGTGTCCCAATCACGA
Organism: Panax ginseng; assembly: GCA_020205605.1. Taxonomy (NCBI): domain Eukaryota; kingdom Viridiplantae; phylum Streptophyta; class Magnoliopsida; order Apiales; family Araliaceae; genus Panax; species Panax ginseng. The sequence continues at coordinate 127,172,316 of CM035138.1, read as the reverse complement.
GGCAAAATTTGCGGAGTTATCCGGTTCATATCCCCACTTGGTGGATAATGAAGAAGAAGAATGACGCGATTGTTTTTAAGAGGTTTGAAGCCAGGAGATACGTCAATATCTTATTTCTCATAAACCGTGTTTGTATTCAGATGTTGTAAATAGGGCTCAGTTAGTAGAGTGCGATAACCAAATAACCCAACCAAAAGAGAAGCGGTAATGACAAAATGATAATATCGGTGAGAGCGGTCATCGAAGCGGTGACAACAACAAGCGTGGAGGGAATCAAAGAAGCTAGAAATGCTAACCACTTGGTAATAATCGAGGCCAAATAATAAGAATGGACATTTCAAGAAGAGAGATTCAACAATGATGGAAAGACGTTAAGACCAAAGACTTTTCGTTGTTAAGGAAGAAGAACGACCACCTATCATATGCTTCAAATGCGGAGGGAGGAAACATCGGTCAAAGCTGCAGCGATCTGCCGTCTAAAGCATGTTATAATTGTGGAAGAGAAGGTCACTTAACTCGATTTTGTCGTTCACCAAAGACAAGTTCAGCTAGGATGGAGGCACCAAAGGCTGTCCCAGAAAAGTCAAAACCGGTAGTGTAATGAAGAGCGTTTTTTGTGACCTCCCAGAAAGCAAGGAACCCAAATGAGGTCATCACGGGTAAGCTTATCATAAACTCTAGCGAAGTCTATACTTTATTTGATACCGGTCTACCCATTCTTTTATTTCTCCTACTTGCGCTCAACGATTAAATTTGACTCCAGAGAAATTAGACTTTGACTTATTTATGGAAACTCCGTTGGGAGAAACCTTTATTACATCCACTGTTTATAAGTCTTGTTTGGTTCAAATCGGTACCCTCAAATTACCTATCGATCTTATTTCATTGAAAATACTTGCATTTGATGTGATTCTAGGGATTGATAGGTTAACTACTCATCATGCAAAAATTGATTGTTTTCGTAAGGTTGTTAGCTTTCATATTCCTAATCAACCGATTATGCGAATTTAAGCGACCAAACCATTAAAATCAATCACGGTCATCTCAAGCCATAAAACTATTCGTTTATTGAAAAACGGATGTCAAGCTTTCTTAGCTCATGTTACAGATCTAAACAAAAATACGTCAGCTTTGAATGATATTTCTGTTGTTAATAAATTTCCTGACGTATTTCCCGAAGAACTTCCTGGCCTACCCCCAGAGCGTGAAATTTAATTTTGTATCGACCTTGAACCCGGTATAAAACCCATTTCCAAAGCCCCATATCGAATGGCTCCTATTGAACTTCAGGAGTTAAAGACCCAACTGCAGGAATTGTTAGACATTGGCTTTATTCGTCCTAGTACTTCTCTTTGGGGTGCTCATGTTCTATTCGTGAAGAAGAAAGATGGGAGTATTCGACTTTGTATTGATTATCGGGAGTTGAATCATGTCACCATCAAAAATAAAATTCCATTGCCACGTATTGATGACTGTTTGACCCGATTGCAAGGAGCCAAATTCTTTTTAAAGATTGATCTTCATTCCTGGATATCATCAATTAAAGATTAGAACCGATGACATTCCAAAGACGGCTTTTAACTCCAGTGCGGGCATTATGAATTCCTAGTCATGTCCTTTGGATTGACTAATGCTCCTGCTGCCTTCATGGATATGATGAACCGAGTATTCAAGGAATATTTGAATCACTTTATGGTCGTCTTTATTGATGACATCCTTATTTATTCCAAAAGCCGTGAAGATCATGAGCAACACTTGAGGTTTGAAACTCCAAAAGCTTCGTGAATACAAGCTTTATGCCAAGTTGAAGAAATGTGAGTTACGCTTGAGGAAGTAGCATTCCTTGGGCACGTGGTATCAAGTCATGGAATATCATTGACCCAAAGAAAGATTGAAGCTATTCAAAGTCGGGAGCAACCTAAATCGATGATGAAATCGTAGCTTTCTCGGTTTAAATTTGGTTATTATCGGAGATTCGTGGAAGGATTTTCTCGAATCGCTACTCCATTGACTCAGCTGACTCGGAAAGATACAAATTTCGGTTGGAGTGAAGAATGTGAGAAGAGTTTTCAAGAACTCAAGAGGAGACTCATTTCAAAGACTGCTTACGCAATACCATAAATCTCCTCGAGGGATTTGTCATCTACATGATGCTTGAGCAAAAGGTTGGGATGTGTTCTCATGCAACATGGAAAAGTCATAGCTTATGCCTCAAGACAACTCAAAGAATATGAGAGGAATTATCCTACTCATGATCTAGAATTGGCAAATTATTGTCTTCGCACTAAAGATTTGGAGGCATTACTTGTATGGGGAGAAGGTGGAGATCTTTACGGATCATAAAAGCCTTAAATATTTCTTTACTTAAAAGGAACTCAATATACGACAACGACGCTGGCTTGAACTATTGAAAGATTATGATCATACCATCCAATACCATCCTGGAAAAGCGAACGTGGTAGCTGACGCGTTGAGTAGAAGATCATATGCAAGTGCGAATGCGATATTGTCAATGGAAAGGCCCATTTTGTATGACTTACAAAGGATGGAGATAGAGTTAAAGACTCTAGGGACCCATGTGATGATGGCGAATATACGAGTATAACCAACTTTAATTGATAAAGTTAAAGCTGCTCAAGCTACAGATCTGGAGCTGATGCGTATGAGGAAGAAAATGCAAGAAGGTGCTATGCCGGAAGCAAGAATTGATGAAGAAAGAATACTTCGAGTCAACTCCAGACTTTGTGTTCCTAACAACCCTGATTCAAAGTATAAAATCATGATGGAGGCGCACAACACACCGTTTGCAATCCATCTCGGGAGTACCAAAATGTATCACGATATTCGTCATACATTTTGGTGGAGCAATATGAAGAGAGAGATAGCACTATTTATCTTAAGGTGTCTAACATGTCAACGAGTTAAAGCGGAGCATCAAGTACCAAAAGGTCCATTGCAACCACTTGAAATTCTTGAATGGAAGTGGGAGCACATTACCATGGATTTCGTTACCGGTCTTCCTAAGGTTTCTCAAGGTATAGATGCGATTTGGGTCATTGTTGATAGATTGACCAAGTCTGCTCATTTCTTACCGATACGAGAAACTTATACACTTGAACGTCTTGTTCGTATGTACATAAATGAGATTGTAAGACTGCATGGTATGCCAGTATCCATAGTTTCTGATCGAGACCCAAGATTCACTTCACGATTTTGGGTTAGTTTGCAAAAAGCTATGGGCACAGATTTACGATTTAGCTCGGCATATCATCCTCGATGAACGAGCGATCGAGAGGACTATTCAAACTCTTGAAGATTTATTAAGACTCTGTGTCCTTGACTTCAAGGGAAGTTGGGATAAGTTCTTACCATTGGTGGAGTTTTCCTACAACAATAGTTATCAAACAAGTATTGTTATGGCTCCATTGGAAGTGTTGTATGGAAGAAAGTGTCGTTCTCCAGTATGCTAGGATGAGGTGGGTGAAGAAACGTTGTTGGGACCGGAGTTGATATCATTATGATGACTACGGAAAAGATTCAAACGATCCGACAACGTATAAAAACCTCACAAGATCGACAAAAGAGTTATCTTTGATCTTCATCGAAAGGGCGTGGAATTCGATATAGGAGATCATGTATTTTTACGTGTTGCTTCATAGAAAGGAGTTACGAGATTTGGAAAGAGAAAACTCAATCCTCGATTCATCTACCCATTTTAATCCTTGATCGAGTAGGGCTGTGTGGCTTATAGACTCGACTTTTACCGCCAAGTATGTCTCGTGTTCATAACGTTTTTCACATATCCATGTTACGTAAATATGTAAAAGACCCAAACACATTATTGAGTTAGAACCGGACGAAATAGCGGAAGATTTGACGATGAAGAGGTTCCCTGCTCCAATCTTGGATAAGAAGGAACATATTCTACGCCTCAAGGTTATACCTCAAGTCAAAGTTTTGTGGAGAAACCACGATGTTGAGGAAATGACTTGGGAGTTAGAATCGAAATGAAATCAAGGTATCCTTACTTCTTCGAGATACCGTGTACGCACTAATTTCGAGGGTGAAATTTCATAAGAAGGGGAGGTTGTAAGACCCCAATTTTTATGAATAAAGATGAATTTTCTATAAATATCATTTTTAAATTTTATGGAGTGAATTTGATATAATGTTATAGTTGTGGGTAATATTTATAAATTTTTCAAAGTATGCAAGTTGTTATATAATATTCGATTGGTCGGGGAATATTCGTTTTAACAGGGAATATTCGTACAATGGCACAATCATTGGTGGACCCCACAACGAAATTATTGTCGGGTTGAGAAAACGACAAAAATACTTTATGAAAATAACGGCGGAAGTTTTACCGTTAACTGTTGAAACACCCGGTGTTAAAAGTACAGTAATACGCGTAGTTGCAGAGTAGCACACGATTTTGATTATTGATGCTTACGTGATAAGTCACTCAGTTTTGTTCAATTATTGCTACAATAATTGCTTCATAGTATCTCACGTTATTTGATTCAATTATTGTCAATATTTTATATATTATTAAATCAATAATTGAGATGACAAAGTTATTAATATTACTATTTGCAATATTAACGATGTCTAGAAGTTCTGTCAAGGAGAGGTTTGATCACCTAATTACGCGCCAATAGGGAGAAATCCTTATTGGAAAGCCCCCTCTTTCCTGGAAACGACCTGGTCGATTAATATTGTGAATTATAATAATGATGATTAATGTTGTTAAAATTATTAAGGTGATTTTTATGAAGTTTTGCTTATTTTATGAACCCCCATTTACCCATTTTTTAAAATAATCAGTAGGAAAATTGTTTTAGTGTAATAATGGTGGGGGGCCTACGAGTGGGGCCCATGTATGTTACAAAGTCTTGGGAGGAAGAAAAATTGGCTACTCTGGGAGTATAATTATTACATATATATATATATATGTTTATAACATATGTTTATATATATATATATATATTTATATTATAAATTTGTTTTATTTGAAAAAAAAAACTACGGATTTACTTTGAGGGAAGGGGCGCGAGATTTTTGTCGTCGAGGAATATTATGGTTTATATGTATATATATATATATATTATATATAAATTTTGTTTTATTATATAATTATAAATAGAATATATTATATTTTATTTAAAAGATTTTGCTTTAAATATGGACCGTCAGATTAAAGTAAATCAATCTGGACCGTTCATGAGTTAGTTACTATGCAGTCCATTTTTCTATAAATAGAAGCTTATTCCTTCATTATTTCTTACGAATTCACTGAAACTCTAGAGAGAAAAGTATAGAGAGAATAAGAAAAGTATTCTACTACTTCCTACTCTTATATTCAGCTTTTACTGGTAAGGGATATTATTTCTTTTGTATTCATGAAGAGAACTTACATTATTCTATTCTTTATTATTCTCATTGGAATAACCAAGATAATCGTGGACTACCCTATACTTGGTGACATTCTTCTATGATTCCGTCTTTATTATTTTCCGTCATTGAATATCCTCAGATGTATGCGTTTACCTGGGACCGGTTCCATCTTTATTATTATTACATTCGCTGGAATATCCTATTTGTGCGTTTTGGCGGGACTGGTTCCGTCTTTATTATTATTATGTTGGAACATCATGTCTGTATGCGTTTTACGCTGACTTTGACACGGTTCCGCTCTTTATTATTCTCATTGGAACATCCCGGTTATGAATTTCACTTTGACTTTAGTTCCGTTATTTATTATTCTTCTGTTGGAATAACTTTGCCTATGTCAATCTCGCATGCATGGTGATTTCTTTTGTTATTATATTCTTGATTATACTCAGTTGGTTAAAACTTTGACTTCTATACTCCATGAAATTAGTGGAATATTCATGATATTTGCGTTTCATCCAGTATCTTTTCATGGAAATATTCTTCTAAGCATTCTTGAATTTTACTCTACAAAGTAGTATCATGTTGACAATTTGGACGTTATTAGTTCCTGGATAAATTAATTCTTGAACTTGTTTTTATTGAATTCTTATATCATTGTCATCATCCTCATGTTTATATGTTGTTGAAAGTCATCTGTGGCCTGTAGTGCATAGATGGACTTGGTATGATTATGACCAGGGATTATTCGGTGTAATCATGACCGTAATGTTAGAAATGATGTGGTAAAAGTCATCATTGGCCCGTAGTGCATTGATGGACAGTTGTTGGCATGATCATGACCATTAATGAATACACAAATATTCTTGGCCCATAGTGCATGGATAATTATGGTCGTGATACTAAAGAATATCCTTGGCCGTAGTGCAGGGATGATTCGATGTTGTGGATTATTTATTAAGCTGAGTCCCAGCGATAAAAGTGATGAAAAACCTTTTAAATCATAAAAGATAGTAGATTTTATTCTCTACTTGACTCTTTTAATGGATTGTTTGTTTCGCTGCAATTAAACTTGATGTTGTTATATTTTATCAGTTTAACATTGCTGAAGGCTAACGATAATTTATTCTGCATTATCTTAGTCATAATATATCTTCTTGGGCTAGTTGAGCTCACCCTTTCTTTCATTGTTCTCTTCAGGAAATGAGAACATAGCAGGGACTAGTCGGGAACGGAGTGACGGTCCAGAGGATAGCATTAGTAGTCCTCACTATTTTGTGAAATAGTGTGTTAATAATTATAATGAGGACTCCTTTTGAGTTTGTATAATCTCTAGTAGACAATAATTGTATTCAAACTCACAGTTATGTTTTTTGTATATGTACCTGACGATTTGTATTAGTAAGTTATATTTGAATTTTGTACCATGTATTTGACGACCCAAAATGGGTGATGTATACCTAATTTTGGGGGCGTCACAATGTTGATCATTTCACCTTTGCACTTAAGCTAAAGATATTCAATTATAAATTCAATGGTCATGATCATACCAGTCAACAATTCAACTTTACACTACTGGCCAAAGAGAATCCATAGTCATGATCATACCAATAATCTACCCATCTTTACACTCAAGTCAAAGAGAAATTAATATCATCATTAGGGTTATAAAAATGTTATATATGATAATAAAAATAATATAATCAACATATAGATTTAATCTCAAGAGTAATATTCATAACTCAACTATAATTTGGTTAGAAAAAGAAACCAATTTTGTCATGAATAGTAGAACTTCGTGAATAAGTAACCCATGAATAGTAACCAGTGAATAGTAACTCATGAATAGTAAACCCGACACAAAAGATAAAAATTTCACAATAAAATCCATACCAATATTTCTATTATAATGATATTGAAATAACATTTCTTAAACTTATAAACAATTTATTTTAATTGTTTATACTTTACTAAATAATGTATTTAATCATTCTAAAATTCCAAACTCATAAGATTTTATCACCAATAACCAAAACCCTCATCAAAAATCAGATATATACCTCATATAGGATTCTCGAGCCATAAAATCCTATTTTCCAATTTTCTTACTTCACATAACATATTTAATTCATTTACTCATAACTAGTCTATTTTCATGAAAAAATACCAAATCAAGACAAACAAATTTTCTTTTAAAGATTTAGTAGAATATAGTCCCATATTGAACATATATTTTTCTTAGAATTTTTAAAAATCATTTACTATTTTTCATATGGCCAAAACAGCCGAATATTTAGATATTTATCAAAAATTGTACTTTTATCCAAAAAATCCAAAATTTCTAGAGTATACTTCTATCATATACATGTACTCCCAATAAAAATTTCACCAATTTTGGAGTTAACCACAAGGAGTTATAAGAGTTTACTTTTAAAATAGTCTTTTCTCATAAAATTCATAACTCATAATCTATACATCCAAAAATCGTCATTTTTGGACACAATCTAGAAAACTCATCAAATTATCATTTCAAATTTTTCCAGAATTTTTTAAGGTCAGATAAATTACGAAACTGAAAAACATAACAACCCTTAAAATTCCTTACTATCCCTTACCTCAAAAGAGCAGTACTTCTAACTAGATATCGGATATGACGCTGAAAGAAACTTGCACTGATGAATAGCAACTCACCAAGTATCTAAATACTCACAAAATACACTCGATAATCTAGAGAAAAAAAGAGAGAAAACTTATGAATTCTCGTGTGATTTTCAATTCTAACTTAGCCTCTATTTATAGGAAAATGTTAAGACGCCAAAGCAGACTTGACACAGTAACTTTGATGGCTTTACCGCTACTATTCTACCCACCAAAAATCAGCCATCTTCCCCAACAACCAAAAGTAGGGCCCACCCATTTCTAGAATTTTCCACCAAAATCATTTATAAACCTAATTTACAATCACCACCTCTTAAAATTCATAACAAATTATACGTTCAATTTTAACGGTTCAAAATTTGTGGACATATACTCAACTTATATATGTATAACATATCCATAAATCACAACGATCCAACAGTTGGATTAAATATTATAACTCACACAATAAAAGTCAGCATAAAACCTTGATTTGATCTTTTAATACCTCGATCCGATAAAATAAATTGATAAAACACCTCAACATTAACTCTTTCATTTATAACCACATAAATAAATCCATCATTTATATCCACATCAAATAAATATTTCCTTATCATATAAATCAATAATTAATTATTCACAAATAATATTATAGAATCACAATAATGACAACCAGTCAGTTCTCAGGAAAGAGGGGGCTTTCCGATAAGGATTTCTCCTTACTGACGCGCAATTAGGTGACCAAACCTCTCTTTGATAGAACTTTCTAGACATTGCCAATAATGCTATCTAATAATATTATTCAAATAATATGAATTATTGATCTGATAATGGAGATACTGTGCAGTGATAATTATTGAAACAACAATAATATAAAATATCAACGCAGCAATTATTGAATCAATAAAATAAAATATTGAACAGTAATTGTGACGCCCCCAAAATAGGTCCATTCCATCCAACCCATTCTGAGTCGCCAAATACATGGTACAAAAAACAATTACAACTTTATTACAACAATTGTCGTGTAAAATACAACAATACATATCTTTGTGAGTTTGGATACAAATATATATCAAGCTCATGACTCATGTCCCAACCGTGGACAAGACACCTCATAATGACACCTTACATAAAGGTATAGTCGAAAAGCTGCTTTAGAAATTAGAATCTTTGGGAAGTGCTCAAGAAACCTTCGTACATGGGAGGCCATGCGTTACAGGTTATTATAGATATCATATGCCCACGTAATTATCCTTTGTTGACCCAATAGACCCTGTAAGAAAAATGAGAAGATTACTATCATATTCTTTCCAATGGCGAGTCTTCTCTTGATATATCATTATCTCCACCGTCTCTAATTGAGGGTTATATTTCAAATAGACTCCAAGATCATATAGATAGTCTTTGGTAGATATACTCAAGAAGTGGATGAAAGCACAACCCTGTCTTATGATGACACGAGGTTGTATGTCATTGACATTTTGTATGATAAAGGCAAAACACCTTTCCAAGTTAAATTCACCTCACCTCAACATCTATGAGACCACCGTTCTATTCCTCTTGTTATTCCCATCGCTCGACCCAACTTCACATTTATTACCCCGAAAGGAATTGTGAAGCAAAGGGTGGTGAGCACAACTAGCTCGATAAAGAATATCATGACTAAAGATAAATAAATTATCAATAGCCTTCAACAAAGAATAAATCGTAGATTTAGAACATATGGTAGATGATAAAACTTTTCAACCATAGTTGCGTGAGCTAGCGATCCATTAGAAGAGTCAAATAGACCATAAAGTCCATTATCTTCTTCATGTTAAAAGTCCACCAACAATATTTTATCCTGTAACATCAATCAACAATTCCTTTCCACAATCATATGAATAACTCATAATCATAATTGTGATTCTAAATTTCTCTTCTCATCCAGAACGAAGATAATTTTTATCACATGTCTTTACCTGAAACATCAAAGATCATGGTTATACCAAATCACAGTTCATATTCATAATCATACTAATAAATCCATCTTTGCACTACGGGCCAAAGATATTCAACAACAGTGTCATCTTTAAGCCTACGGCCAAAGATATTCACTAATAATTCATCTTTTGCACTACAGCCAAAGATATTCCTCAACAGCTCATATTTGCACTACAGCCAAAGATATTCCTCAACAGTTCATAATTGCACTACGAATGAGCCAAATATATTCATCAACAGCTCATATTTGCACTCTGGTGCCAAATATATTAATATCTCAAATAAATACATAATCATTTCAGAATTTATATAAACCATAATTATAACTATATATGTTGATCAATTCACCTTTGCACTTAAGCTAAAGATATTCAATTATAAATTCAATGGTCATGATCGTACCAGTCAACAATTCAACTTTGCACCATCGGCCAAAGAGAACCTATAGTCACGATCATACCAATAATCTACCCATCTTTACACTCAAAGTCAAAGAGAAATATCATCATTAGGGTTATAAGAATGTTATATATGATAATAAAAATAATATAATCAACATATAGATTTAATCTCAAGAGTAAGATTCATAAATCAATGATCTCATAACACCTTAATCAAAATGTTATAAATTACTTAATAATCTCATAATCTAATATTATTAATACTACCACAATATTTTAATCATTTCTTAAACTTATAAACAATTTATTTTAATTGTTTACACTTACTAATAAATGTATTTAATCATCCTAAAATGCCAAATTCATAAAATATCATCACCAATAACCAAAACCCTCATCAAAAATCTACATATACCTTATATATGATTCTCAAGCCATAAAATCATATTTTCAAATTTTCTTACTTCACAAAACATATTTAATTCATTTACTCATAACTAGAACATTTTCATAAAAAATATCAAATCAGTTCCAAAAATATTTCTTTTCTGGGATTTAGCATAATATAGTCCCATATTGAACACATATTTTTCTCAGAATTTTTAAAATTCATTTACTATTTTTTATATGGCCAAAACTGCCGAATATTTAGACATTTATCATAAATTGTAATTTTGTCCAAAAATTCTGAAATTTACACGGTATACTTTTGTTATATACATGTACTCCTAATAAAAATTTTATCAATTTTGGAATTAATCACAAGGAGTTATAAGCGTTTACTTTTAAAATAGTCTTTTCTCAAAAAATCCATAACTATTAATCTATATATCCAAAAATCGCCATTTTTGGACACAATCAACAAAACTCATCAAATTAGCATTTCAAATTTTTCCAAAATTTTTGAAGGTTCAGAAAAATTTCGAAATTGAAAAACATAATAACCCTTACATACTAACAGCAATATCCCTTACCTCAAAAGAGCAGTACTTCTGACTAGAATAACGTTGAACGAACTTGCACCGTATAGCAACACTCAAGATATCAAAATACTCACAAGAATACACTCGATAATATAGAGAGAGAAATAGAGAGAAAACTTCAGTTTCTGGTGTGATTTTCAATTCTAATCTAAGCACCTATTTGTAGGAAATTGCTTAGAACACCAAAGCAGAAAATTTAATATAATAATAATATATATATAATTTTCCTTAGCCAACCTTGACCATCTGAATTCAGCATCTAACATGTTCAAGTGGGTCCCACAACAATGATAAAAACGTTTTTCTTTAAAAAATATTTAAAACTTCAAAAATCAATTATTCCGGAACTTCAATAATTCATAATAAATAGCTCTTTTATCAAAAAATTCGAATCTCGCTTTTTTTTATAGGAAATTAAATTCTCTACAACTTTACAGAAGAAAGTTTTTCCAAATTCCAAATGAAATTGGCCAAGAAATCCACAAACCAGGCGATTTTACAAGCTATATATCGAGTTGATCAAAATTTGTGTACACCATCATGTTTAACATGTGTTAAACATTTTTGTAACACACAAAACATGTGTTTAGCATTTAATGCAACGAAACTACTCTTCCTCCTCATTTATTCATATATCACACATTCATTGTAAAAAATATCACCATTATTATATTATCAGTAATATAATAATATATTTTATCGAAAAAGATAAAATATCAATTTTAACAATTGTAAAATAAAAAAAATTCTCCATCTATAACCACATAAAATGAATATTTTACTTATCAATAATTAATTATTCACAAATAATATTAATCATTGATCGATAATGGAAAATATTGTGGGTGACAATTATTAAAACAACAATAATATAAAATTTTAACGTAGCAATTATTGAATCAATAAAATAAAATATTGAACAAAGAATTCTTGTAACAATTATTGAGTAATGCATTCTTACGAAAAAAATTATCATGCTTAATGAATAGTACTCGTGAATAGTAACTCGTGAATAGTAACTCATGAATAGTAACTCGTGAATAGTAATTATAAAAAATTGAATACTTTTATTTCATAAAATTCGGGGTCTTACAGTAATTACTATAACAATTATTGAGTAGTGCCTTCTCACGTAAGAATCAATAATTGGAAAAAATTACATGCATATCACAGTGTCTTCTTTGTGCAACGCCAGACGCGTATTACTTTACTTTACCAATAATGGGTATTCCAACAATTGTTAATTGATGAACGATTACGCCGTTATTTATAAAAACTCAATTTTGTCGTTTTCTTCATCCGACAGTTATTGTAAGACCCCAACTTATTATAAATAAAATTGAATTTTCTCTAATTATTATTGTAAATAATAAGGTATTAATTTGATATAATTCTCTGGTTATGGGTGAAATATGCAAATTTTGCAAAATATGCAAGTGGTTATAAAATAATCATTGTTGTCGGGGAATATTAGTAATGACCAGTAGCGATCATTTATGGGCCCCATAACAAAATAATTGTCGGATGAAGAAAAACGACAAGTTTGAGTTTTTATAAATAACAGTAGTTATTACGTTAACACTTTGTTGGAATACCCTTGGTTAAAATACGATGTCTGGCGTGGAAGCACGATATTGATGAATTATTGATCCTTACGTGAAGGCACTACTCAATAATTGTTACGAGTTAATTCTCAATTGATATTTTATTTTATTGATTCAATAATTGCTGCGTTGATATTTTATATTATTGTTGTTTCAATAATTGTCATTTGCATGACGATATTCTCATTATCAGATCAATAATTCATATTATTTGAATAATATTATTAGATAGCATTATTGGCAATGTCTAGAAAGTTCTATCAAGGAGATGTTTGGTCACCTAATTGCGCGCCAGTAAGGAGAAATTCTTATTGGAAAGCCACATCTTTCCTGGGAACGGTCTGGTTGTCATAAATGTGATTCTGTAATATTATTTGTGAATAATTAATTATTGATTCATATGATAAGGAAATATTTATTTTATGTGGATATAAATGTTGGATATATTTATTGTAGTTAAAAATGAAAGAGTTAATGTTGAGGTGTTTTATCAGTATTTTTGTCGGAATGAAGGTATTAAAAAATTAAATCGGTGTTTTTGAGATATATTAAATGAGTTATAATTTTTAATCCGACCGTTGGATCGTTGTAATTTTGGATATGTTATACATATATAAGTTGAGTATATGTCCACAAATTTTGAACCGTTAAAATGAACGTATGATTTGTTATGAATTTTAAGAGGTGGTAGTTGAAATTTGTTGAAGTATCCGAATTTAGCATTTTGGTGGAAAATTCTAGAATTGAGTGGGCCCCACTTGTGGTTGGTGAAGAAATGTGCTGAATTTTATTTCAAATGTGGTGGGTGGGAATAGTAGCGAGTAAAGCCATCGGGTTGCTGGTCGAAGTCTTAACATTTTTCTATAAATAGAGGGCTAATTTAGAATTGAAAATCACACCGTAAATATAAGCTTTCTCTCTTCTCTCTCTAGATTATTGAGTGTATTTTGTGAGTATTTAGATACTTTGTGAGTTTCTATTCATCGTCTGCAAGTTTCCTTGAACCTTATCTGGAATATTCCGTCGTAATCTTGATATTTTGAGGTAAGGGGTGTTATATTCTTCTTAAAATGATATTTTCTTCAATATCATTATCTGCAAAATATTGGTATGAATTTTTTATCAAATTTGGAACTTTTGTTTGGAGTTACTATTCACGTATATGGCCCTTTATTCGCGAATCGACACTATTCAATAGAAAAATGAAATTTTCTTCTTTTTTGTCCAAGATGTCTATTATGGTTACTATCTTTGATTGTATCCATGTTTTGATCTTTATTCTTGAATTTTGCTTCAAAATTGGTTATTATGGAGTATTATTGATCTTGGATAAACTGTTATACGAATCCTTACTATTTGTCCTTCTGTCTCACTGGATTCATTTTCTTTAAAATATTTTTCATCATCCTCAGTCCTAAATGATGATATTACTGAATATCTTTGGCCTGTAATGCAAAGATGAATGATTAACTGATGAATATCTTTGGCCCGTAGTGTGAAGATGAACAGGTGATACAAATGAATATCTTTGGCCTGTAGTGCAAAGATGAATATTGATTAAAGATGTATATTGATTGTTGTTACAGGGATAAAATTGATGATGTACTTTTAAATCTTAGAAGATAGTAGAACTCATTCTCTACTTGACTCTTCTAATGGATTGTTGTTTCCGCTGCAGTTGTTGATCTAAAACTTATTGTCTATTATATTTTATCAGATTTTTTCCTGTTGAAGACTAACGATAATTTATTGTATATTATCTTAGTCATAATATTCTTTATTGGGCTAGTTGAGCTCACCCTTTTCCTTTTTGTTCTATTTTTCTCAGGAGGTGAGAACATAGCAGGAACTAATCGAGGTAGTGCGGAGTGATGGTTCTAGAAAGATGTTTTAGCGATCCTCACTATTTCGTAAAAATAGTGTTTGAATAATTTTAATGAGGACTTATTTGAGTGTGGATATTGTCTAGAAGACAATATTTGTATTTAAACTCACGCGTTATGTGTTGTCGTATTTTGCATTTTACACAATTGTATTATTGAAGTTGTAGTTTGCTTTCTCGTACCATGTATTTGGCAACTCAAAATGGGTGTTGTATACCTATTTTGGGGCGTCATCCAGCTTATTCTACATTATGTGGCCCACAAATGGTTGTAAGGTGCGTCTAATATTCCCTACGGAAAGAATATTTCACGACCAAACGAATATTCCCCGACAAAAATGAATATTTTATAACCACTTGCGTATTTTGAAAAATTTGCACATTTCACCCATAACCAAAGCATTATATCAAATTAACACCTTATTATTCACAATAATAAATAGAGGAAATTCGATTTTATTCATTAAAAAGTTGGGGTCTTACAATTATGACCAGAGATTATTTGGTATAGTTATGACCATTGATGATTACATGAATATCCTTGGCCGTGGAGCAGGAATGATTCGATTTTATTTATTAAGCTGAGTCGCAGTGATAAAGTTGATGAAAAACTTTTTAAATCCTAGAAGATAGTAGATTTTATCTCTTACTTGACTCTTATAATGGATTATTTGATCCGTTGCAGTTAAACTTATTGTCTATTATATTCTATCAGTTTAACATTATTGAAGGCTAATGATAATTTATTTTGCATTATCTTAGTCATAATATTTCTTACTAGGCTAGTTGAGCTCACCTTTTTTCACCATTCTCTTGAAATGAAAGCGTGGTATGGGTCTAGTCGAGAACAGTGATGGTCATAGATGGTGCATTAGTAGTCCTCACTATTCTGTAAAATAGTGTGATAATAAATGTAATGAGGACTCCATTGAGTGTGGATATTGTCTAGATGACAATATTTGTATTAAAACTCACAGCCTATGTTTTGTCGTATTTTACACGACTGTTGTATAATTAAGTTGTATTTATATTCAGTACCTTGTATCTGGCGACCCAAGATGGGTGATGTATACCTGTTTTGGGGGCATCACAATTAAGTTGCTCATATTTGATTAACAAAATTTATCAAGTATAAAATAAAATTTGATTGAGGCTCGTTAAGTTATCGAGTCGAACACGAACAGTTTGAACGAATATGATCCGAGTATCAATAAAAAAAAATTACAATTTGAGGAGATACGAGTAATTTATCGAATTTTAAAATTTACTCATATTTAAATTATTTATATTTTGAATCGAGCTCGAATCAAACTTTTAGTCGAACGAATACGAATCGAACCCAACCCGAACTATTTGCTCATTTTACAACCTTAATTGTAAGATTTAATTTTCCTACTGATGTGGATTTCCAATTTTGACATTTTATGTGGATTAAAAGTCTCATATCCATTAAATTTAACTTGAAACTTATTATATATACTCAAGGGACTTCTTCCTTTAATCATACTTCATTCGTTCTAAAATTAGATATACAATATGACTTTTGAGATAAAACGACGGTATATTAAATTTTAAATTGATATATATTTATTTATTTTTAGTTGATACAATTATTATAATTGTAAAGTATATAACAAAAACTATTAATCACAAAATTTATTTCATTCTAAAGTCTTATGAGTCATTCCAATTTTAAAGTTTAATATGTCGTCGTTTGATCTCAAAAATTAAATTATATCTCTAATTTTAAGAAAATTAATTAATTAATTTTAAATTAAATATTTTAACATGATATTTGAACTAGGGTCTTTTCTTAATCATATATTCATCGGTTTAATAAAGGTCAAATGCGATAATTATGGGTGAGCATGATGTGATTTGCTTCAAACTGCACACGAAACTGCTTAAATGCGGTTTGATAAATCTAAAATTGAACATAAAACCACTTGTGATTGGTGCGGTGCGATTTTATTTGGTGCGGTTTCGGTTCCAAAACCATGAAACAACAAATCAATACTTATATATAAAGGCATCACAACCTATCTTTTATACACCCAATTTTAATCAATTGAAATCAATTTGATTTTTAACACAGTTAACTTGGCTTCCAAACACACCCAGTTTTAATTAATTGAAATCAATTTGATTTTTAACAGAGTTAACTCAATTAATTTCTTAATTTCTAACAGAGTTAACTCAATTAATTTCAAATCAACACACCCAATTTTAATCAATTGAAATCCATAGTTTCAGATTAATTTGAAATCAATTAATTTCTAATTTCAAATCAATCAATTAACACATCCAATTTTAATCAATTGAAATCCATAGCTCCATTAATACATAATAGAAACTCATTACTTGATATTAATTTCACCGAGTTGTCTCTTCCTCTTCTCCTCCTCCTCCTCACTTCAATTTCTTCCCCTTCCCCACGAAATCAATTCCCCTTACTTTTTATTTTGTTCCACCACTCTTCCTCTTCCTCTTCCTCTTCCTCTTCCTCTTCCTCTTCCTCTTCCTCTTCCAGAGAGTTCCACTTCCCCCTCTCCTTCTTCCATTTCTTCCACTTATATATATATATATATATATATATATATATATATATATATATATATGTTTATTAAATATGTTTATGTGGATTTATTGGCTTTATATTCATTAAATTTTACTCTTTTATTCTGAGATCGATATAGCTTTGTCCTTCTTTTCTCCGAATCACGCTCGATTTTGATTTTGTGGGCTCAAAATCGCTCGATCGATCCGATTTATTCGATTTCAAGAACATATAAGGTAATTGATGATTATTTCTTTTATTTTATTGAAATTTTTTGATGTAATTTGTAGGGTTTTTCGATCCGATTTATTCGATTTCGAGAACAAATCAGGTAATTGTTGATTATTTCCTTTGTTTTATTGATTTTTTTTGAGGTTTTCCTCTTCTTTTTTTTTAATGAAATTTAGTTTTAGTTTTTGAAGAAATTGAACTTTTTTGTTGGTGAATTCTGAAATTACAAATAATACTTAATCTGAATTCATCCCTACAATGAATGGGGAAAATGAAATCAAAACAAAAAAGAGGAAAGACAGTGAAGTACATATATGATGAATATATAATGGTGAAAAATCTTTCTCATTCCAATTTTAAAAAATTATACAATCGAAAAACAAACTAGACCGTGCATTGCACGGGCTATCAACTAGTTAAATTAAAAAATTAACATCACACAATATTAAAGTTGTAAAAGAGATCAAAGTAAAGACACTGAAATTTTTATCCCTCGTTCTACACATTCAAAAAGGAAAAACAATTCATAAGGAAGAATATTCAGTACTACTTCATCCAACATCGAGTTTTAGAAGCACAATGATAACTCAAAAGGGTTGTCACATGATTTGTCTAATTTCAATAACTTCAATTCTTTTAACCATAAAAGATATTGAATCCAAATATGTATATATATACGTGTGTGTATATATATATATATAATTTATGAAGTATATATACATATATATGCTCAAGTAGTGTGTAATCTAATAATTTTCTTCAATAAAGGGATAATTGTATGTGATTTGTATGGTGATGGGATCATGTAGATCGATACTATTCAAATTCAGAATTAGTAGCTTAATTTTCATGGGAGGTTCATTACACAAGGTTAATTGAAATATCTCTTATGTAATAGAATTGTATAATTAATTAATTTTCATGGTGCGGTTTGGTTTCGATTTTATGCGTACAATTTTAGATAATAACCAAACCGAAATCGTAAATTTGGTTTTTCAACACCTAAAAAATTGTCACATACGTCGAAACTGTTGGTGCGATTTTTGGTACGATTTCGATTTCAATTTGATTCCTTACTCAGCTCTAGCGATAATACTGAAGTCCAAATAGTAAGTATCAAAACAGCATTGCAGGTAGAGACCTTTTTGTTATTTTCTTAAAAATAATACTACTATCACATAAAAAAATGGTCACATAATACTCACATGCACACATATGCATACTGTGAGCCCCACATATCAGGCGGAGGCCCACGGTATGCATGTGTGTATGTGAGTATTATGTGATCATTTTTTATGTGATAGTAGCAGTGTTGTTTTCTTAAAATTACTTATATTTTTATAAAATATTTCCGAATAAAGTCTTAATTTGTTTTATTTTTAAAATTACTTTTTTCCCCCTAAAACTAATAACACGTTATTTTTATTCATTATGTCTCTAAAATCTTATTAATACTTCAAATAATTGAATAATAATTTAATTTTTTTTAACAAACAACTCAAAATATAATATCCATTGTCTGAGTTAAATTATAACCAATAAAAAATGGAGCAAATTAACTCGGTCAGTATAGTTTGTTCATGGTGGACCCCACTTATATTACAATAAAAAATCTTTTTTCCCCTTCAAATGAGTGGACTCCATCTAAATACTTATGAACGTGTGATAATTTTTGTATAGCATTTCAACGTAATTAAGTTATTTTTTGTAGGACAAATTATTTTTGAACTTGAGCCATCTTTTATAGATTTATGGCTGATTTTGATATTTGATAAAATTGAGTAATTAAGATACGAATAGTTAATATATTTTAATAAATTAGATTATCTAAGTGAAATAACATTTAAACTTAAAAAGCTGAGTATAAAATATTTGAATGACTTTTAAATTTAAAAAAATAATTTTAAATTTAAAAATATTTTAAATTGACTTTTTAAAAATCAATAATGATCTTAAAATTTAAAATTTTCATTAAGATATATCTATTATTTTTTTAAATTTATATATTCCTCTTACCGATTAAGAGAAATAAAATTTTACCAAATAATTCTACCATCTTACCGAATCAGTTGTGGAACTGTTAAGAGATAAATAAACATCACATTATGGCAATATAAGGTCTGTTATAAAATTCAATAAGTCTACTATCATATAAAATCGTTCACATACCGCTCACATGCTTATTTTGATGGCCCACGTGCAAAACAAGCCACGTGAGCAATTAAAATATACATGCGAGTGTATGTGAGCGATTTTATGTGATAGTATACTTATTTTATAAAATTAAAAAGAAAAAATATATAAGCCATTGTCTAATTAACTATAAAAGGATATAAAATATAAATAGTGATTTAGTCACTGTTTTCTATTCTAATTTATTTAAGAATAATAATATACTAATCCTAGATGATAAAATAAATAACCGTCACATTACATGAATATTTTTATGTTTAAGAACAAGATGGACTTCGCCATTTAAGCCTACTGATTAATATTTAGACTACATAACTTTTACTTTTCAGATTTAATTCTCATTTGTGTTACTTTTAAAATTTAGTTATAAATTTAGAAAATTTTATTATACTCACTAACACTGTTTTCAGACTCGGACAGGACCGACTGGTTCAACTGATTGAACTGGAAATCAATTCTATGTCCGGTCCGATTTGACTCGATTGAGCTAATTTGGTCAAAACCCGGATTGAACCAGTAAAAACAAGTTAAGTCAACCCGATGAACCGATTTTTATTATTTTTTAATATTAAAATTAACCGTTTTTAATAATATTAGAATTCAACTTTATTATGTTTTAATTCATAAAAAAAATAGTATTTTTTAAAATTTTATTAATTACTAATAGGGAAAAATGTATATACACAGCTGTATATTACACAGTCGGCTATGACGATAATTTTGTGAGCTATAGTGACGATTTCACCCGCCGCCTCATAATAATTTTGGACTATGACGACAATTCCATGTCACAAAAAATTCATCATCATAATTCTACTGTATATATCCATATAACCCTTACTAATAAGGGTCCTTAACACTAATATACAACAATTAGAAAATAATTACAAAAATAAAACACACACAACATAATTACAAAAATAAAACAACCCAATAATAAAATTACTAACATCACACAAACGTAGGTTACCGACTTCCCTATCTAACACTAGCCGCTCCTAAATTCAAGCAACTAAACACAACTGCGCAACATTGATATCGCACAAATCCAAATCTTCCATCGACGCTTTCCTTTCGACTAACCTCCGAGATCGCAACATACAAAAATCATCATCAACAACTAAGATCACAAAGAACTTCAAGTTCAATTTCGGTAACATCTAAGATCGGAGAAAGCGAAATAGAATACAAAATCATCATCAACTTCAAGTTCAAGAACCAAAAACAATATCACAAAGAACCCGATACAAATCAACTCTACGAGGTATGTGAGTTTAAAGTTCAGATGCATATAGTTACATATGGTTACTACGGTATTCGTATGTATATTGGTTACCTTTATTAAGTTTTTCACAATTAAAATGGTTACTACAAATTCCTATAGCGTTTGGTTGATTCATTCATTTAGATTATGGTTACTAAATAAATATAAATTGTTCATTAACTATTTATTTAATTAATTTATAATTTTCAAACGAGTTCTACTTAATTTTTATATTAATGGTTACTCATCATAAACATTGGTTACTGTCTTATGCAACTGTTGGTTACTGTCTATTGTTGTTTTGGTTCTTGGTATATTATTATATTGTTCGTGATGTCTTGGTTACTGTCTAATGATATCTTGGTTCTTTGTGTAATGATATGTTGATTCTTGTCTAATCTTTGTCTTGGTTACTTTGTAACATTATATTGTCTCATGTTGTCTTGGTTACTGTATGGAGCTATGTTGGTTACTGTCTAATGATGTTTTGGTTACTTTGTAACATTATAATATCTAATGATAAGCTAGTTACTGTCTAATGCTTCCTAGGTTACTATGTAACAATATATTGAGTTCTTGATTCATGATGATTTGATTCTTGGGTAACTTTATCGTGGTTCTTGATATTGCTAATCTGTTCTTTGTTTAAAATTATAATGGTTACTTATATAATATTCTTGAACAATCTTTGAATTGGTTAATGAAAATGATGAATTAGTTCTTGACTAATGTTGACTTTGATATATTGGTTACTAACTAATTTACGATTTGGTTACTATATAAAACAATAACGGATACTCGATAGTCTTGACTTGATTCTCGTAAGATTACAAATTTATATTCTTTTATAATTGAGGTTACTCATTGATATGCATTGTATTAGTTCTTTGTCTAATATTGAGGTGTATCAAGATAAAAATTATATGTATATATTTACATATAGTTACTACAAATTCCTATGGTTATATATGTTTATAGAACAATTAAATGTATATAGTTACTATGTATATGTATATGTTTCTTGACTAATCTTGAGTTGGTTCTTGCTTAACATTATATTGATTCTTGAATAATACTTGATTTGGATACTATGTAAAAATATAATGGATACTCATTAATCTTTGAATCGCGATCGCATTAATCTAATTATACTTATACTTATATTTTTTATATTAATGGTTACTAGTTAACTACATTGGTTATATTAATGTTTACTTGTTAACTACATTGGTTACAACAATTATTTTTAAAGCGCCCACAAACCCTCTATCTTTTGGTTGTTTTCACTATAACAATTAAATGGATGATGTTTTTATCTTATAGTTACTAACTAAAACATGTGTTGATTCATCATTCACATTGGATTTTGTTCTTTGTATAATGTTGTTATGATTCTTTGTGCAATATTTGATTAATTTATATTGGTTTGTT
Source organism: Panax ginseng (assembly GCA_020205605.1). Lineage (NCBI taxonomy): Eukaryota > Viridiplantae > Streptophyta > Magnoliopsida > Apiales > Araliaceae > Panax > Panax ginseng. The sequence continues at coordinate 127,149,750 of CM035138.1, read as the reverse complement.
TTATTATGATGAAACTAATTGGCTACATTGTTGCACCTTTTTACAACTATCATAATTTAATTGCTAACAAATAAAATTAAACTGATTGTTTCCATTGTAAAATGAATGTACTAATGTGTTTCATTATCTCCATTACTAACATTATATAATTTGGTTCTTGGTTAACATTGATTTGGTTACTTTACAAGACTTATTTTGTTTTCGGACAATGGAGATGATTCTGTTGTGCTTTATTTCAATCTAAGTACATGGACCGATAGTAACCAATACACCAACTTTGAAGTTACTCTAAGCATATTAGTTCCATCAACTTGTTCGTTCGAGAGAAATGCAAAACATGATATGCATTGCATTCTTGATGAACCGCAAACAAAACAACATTGTTGATTAAATTTCACATTAGACTCAACATTCCACCGATCTCAGTATATCGATGAAGCAACCTTGAGATTCTTTATTGAAGTCGGTAGAAAATCGATGAACAAGGAAAATTCTCACCGATTATAGATATTGAAAAAAGAAGCGGTATGCACAACAATCTTGCATAACTTGACAAATATAGAAGAATCATTGTTCAAGATGTAACGCCAATCGATCAACACAAGGGAATTCAAAGACTAGTTCCACTAGCAACACAAGATTGCCAAATTGGAACGCAATATCTTTGATCGACTTTTAAAATGGAAATTATGGAACAACAACGAGATGCATAACATGACAAATCATACACGGAAGGATTTATATGATGATGTAATAACAGATCCGAATGAGCGTGAAGTAAAATTACATCAAACCTACAAAGACAAAAAATCCTATCACAATCAATGAGGCTACATTCAATCAAGAAAAGCGAATGACACAAAGTTCAACGAACAGTCATGAGACTTTGTCTTGGTAAGCGTAGATGATGAAAATTGCAAATGGAAGATGAGAGCATCACGTATTCAAAAACCACTCTGTTCAAGGTGAGGGAATTCAATGACATTCTACACGTGTTCACCAACGTATTCTTTGGGAGACCACGAGACAAGCAAATAGTGAGTTGGTAGCGAATGCATAATGCATAAATTAACAAATTTGAAGAAAATATACACACCAACCGATATTGTCGAGGACATGATGATGAGAATATAATGTGTCTATCTCTTCCGAAAAAGCATGGAGATCGAAGGAGAAAGCGTTAGAAAAGGTAAGAGGAAATACACCTGACTACTCATTGATCCCATCATGGTTACATCTGTCAGAAAAACAAATCCAGTGTAATTTTAAAACACATTATTATTTTTCATGATTAGTTGATTACTCAATTCAAGCCCCGATTTGGTTGCTATAATGTGCATTGGTTACCTACCTCATATTTATAATTTTAAATGAGTTCTAACGATTTTTATATTAATGTTTACTCAAAGAAATACATTAGTTCTTGTCTAATGAAAAGCTGTTTTGTTAATTATGTAATGATATCTTTGTTCTTGTATATCAATATGTTGTTTACTATATAATCTTTGTCTTGGTTCCTTTAAAACAATATGTTGATTCTTGTTTAATGCTACCTTAGTTCTTGTCTCTACTGCTTATGTTGGTTCTTTGCAAAATGATATCTTAGTAATCATATAGTCTTATCTTTGTTTCTTTGTATAATGCTATCTTGATTCTTTGGAAACATTATACTATCTAATCTTTGTATTAGTTCTTTGTAAGCAAATATGTTGGTTTCTTGTCTAATGCTATCTTGGTTTCTTTGTAACATTATCTTTTCTAAAGTTTTTATTGTTCTTGACTAATCTTTGTATTAATTCTTGTGTAACAATATATTGATTCTTGATTGTATGTAACAATATATTGGTTATTGATTGATTCTTGTATAACAATATATTCCTTCTTGTTTTGGTTCTTTTTGCTAATGTTTGGATAATTGGTTGCTGACTAATGTTGTCTTGGATACTGACATTAAGTACATTGGTTACTGTCTACTCTTGTCTTGTTTACTGTATAAAATTATATTGTCCAATCTTTGTCTTGGTTCTCGTGTGTGACAATAATTTGGTTACTATCTAATCTTTTATCTTGGTTACTTTGTAGCATTATACTACTTATAATTCTATTGATAATGTTGATGTTTCATAACAGGTTCCTTCACAGCTCTTGAGTTGGAATCAAATGCTAGTTTCAAATATTTATTCTTTGCCATTGGAGCATCCATTCAAGCATGGCATCATTGCTTTCCAATTATTGTGTCGATGGCACATTCATACAATCAACTTACGGGGACACTTCTTGATAGCAAGCACACAAGATCAAACCAAAACATTGTTCCGATTTCTTTTGCGATGGTTGACAAATGAAAATGAATTATCATGGAGATGGTTTTTCATGAATTTAAGAACCGCTTGTGGAGTAAGGGAAGGCGAATGCATTGTTTCAGATAGACATGAAGCCATAATGAAGGAATGAATTATGTGTTTCCAAATGTCAATAAATCTTCCTGCATGCATACCATATCTTCGAAAAATATAAAAATAGATTCAAAAAAGAGGAGAAGAACTTAAATGAGTCTTACAACGGGGCATGTAGAGCATACTGACATTGAACAATTCAACAAACACATGGTTTGAACTTGATGCCATTGATCCTCGAATAAGGATATATTTGGAGGAAGAGGTCAAGTTGGAAAAGTGCACCAGGCTCCATGGGGTATTAGATACTCAACAATGACTTCAAACACCAAGAATCTATTAACAACGCAATTAAGATGATTAGGGATCTTCCGGTTGCATCAATGATTGAATGCCTACGTTATGCGGTTCAAAGATGGTATTTCACACAACAAACAAGCGACCTATCAACATTCACAACACTTTCCACAAAAACGAAGAAAGATTGCAATCTAATATCATTAAATCAAGGAAACTTAAGGTAAAAATACAAATTATAATTTATTGCATTAATTTTTATATTGTATTTGTTATTGACTAATGATGTCTTGATTCTTTGCATAATATTACTAATTAATATTGAATTATTTATCGACTACTGGTGACTTTAGTTCTTGTGTTAAACTATAATGTTTCTTGACTAATCTTGACTTTTTACCGATTAATAATAACTTGGTTACTATGTAATATTATATTGGTTACTAACCAATACCTAATTGTTTATTACAAAAAACATTATAATGGTTAATTGACACTTCACTTGAGTTTATTCTTGTGTATCATTGTCTTTGGTTACTTATTAATCTTGTTTTCTTCTTTTCAAAATATTACTAATTAGTGTTGAATTGTTTCTTGTCTAATCTTGATTTAGTTCTTGTGCTACACTATAATATTTACTAACTAATAATAACTTGTGGTAATCGCTAATGGTAACTTGGTTACTATGAAATATTATATGTATTGGTTTTCAATTAATACTTAATTGATTAATGCATATCATTACAATGATTCTGATCTACTTTGCTAAGTTGGTTCTTGTGTATCATTATATTAGTTACTAAGTGATACTTGTTTGGTTACTCTTAATAATTAAAATATTCTTCTTGAGTTGGTTATTGATAGTATCATTATATTGGTTACTAAGCGATGTTTATTTGGTTACTCAGTATAATTATAATGTTACCGCTAAGTTGGTTCTTTGCTTAGTTACTTGTTTTGTAATTATAACATTGAGTTGTTTACTTTAATACGTATTCTTTTTCGGATAATGAAAATGATTCCAAGGTATCTTGTATTACAACAACAGTTTAATTTGTGATGTAGGTTGAGACATCAAACTTAGTGATTTTCTTATTGCTTACGATGTCGTCAAACAATATATTGTGGACATCGACAAAAGGACATGCATATGTGGAAAATTTCAGTACCATGAGATGCCATGTCGCGTCTTCTTCAATATGATGAAAGCAAGAAATTTGAGTATTATGATTTTTGCTCAAAAAAATACTATAAAACAACTTTGGTCGACACATATTCAGCTTCAATTATGCCGTTAGATGACAAAGAAAACTGGGATGTACCAGAAGAAGTAAGAAACATGGTTGTAAAACCACCAAACACAAGAAGACCAGCTGGAAGACCAAAAGTAGGGAGGGTACAAACACGGATCTAAAATCAAAATTCAAAACAAATCACCAGGTGCCAAGAGAAAGGACACAACAGGAAAACCTGCAATAATCCACCGGTTTTAAGACCAAAAAACCCCTGATATAATGCATTTATATTAAGAGTGTAGATACATGTATATATAATTGTTTACTATCATTAACCATAAACCACATAGATGGTAGCATTTTTGATTTTGTACAATAACCAACATTTTTATTGATTAAAGCATTTGATTTTGAATTCATTATGAGTTACTTATACAAATGGGAACCCACAAAAGTACTACCTTATTCACTTGACAAATATTCCAAATATAAATTGTAAATTATTTGGTTACTAACATAAAGTCAAATGGTTACTCTTATATAACAATTTGGATACTAACTCAAAATCTCAAAATATATTTAACAACAGTTATATGTCACAAAAACAATATTGTACATCTACATTATATGTCACAAAACAAGATATTATATGTCCCGACACATTTCACAATGTTATATGTCACTGAAACAATATTGTACATCTCTGTTTACTTATCAAAACATTAGCTGGTTACCCTTTTATATATATTTGGTTACCAATTGTACATTTAAAAATAATGTAGCAAACACAACCTAAAACGAATCAAATGGGAACCCACAAAAGTACACTGTTCACTTGACAAATATTCCAAATATAAATTGTAAATTATTTGGTTACTAACATAAAGTCAAATGGTTACTCTTATATAACAATTTGGATACTAACTGCAAATCTCAAAAATATATTTAACAATGTTTATATGTCCCGAAACAATATTGTACATCTCATTATATGTCCTCACAAAAACATATTATATGTCCCGACACATTTCACAGCAGATTATATGTCTGAAAATATTGTACATCTCTGCTTTACTATCAAAACATTAATTTGTTACCCTTTTATATATATTTGGTTACCAATTGTACATTTAAAAATAATGTAGCAAACACAACCTAAAAGCGAATCAAATGGGAACCCACAAAAAGTACAATCATTCACTTGACAAATATTCCAAATATAAATTGTAAATTATTTGATTACTAACATAAAGTCAAATGGTTACTCTTATATAACAATTTGGATACTAACTGCACATCTAAAAATATATTTAACAACAGTTATATGTCACGAAACAATGTTTGTACATCTCATTTACTTATCAAAACATTAATTAGTTACCCTTTATATATATTTGGTTACCAATGTGTACATTTCAAAATAATGTAGCAAACACATTATAAAACGAATCAAATACCAACAACACACAAAATTAATTCCAAAACCGATATTATAATAACATATGAAATCCCATCTATATAAGATTCAATAATCATCCTTAATGAACCATACAAAATTGTTGTGTATATTAAAAATAAAAATACATAACATAATTCATACATGACAACACAACAATATCTCGAACTAATCAAAATCTGAACAAATCTTCACGGAAATTCTCTCGTCGGTCTCCATATCCTTCCAATTGTTTGTTCTTTGCATGCGTATATAGGTTTTGTACATAACTTCTTCGATATTACAAGAATGACGGAAATGGAATAGGAATTTCATCAATCTTCGATGAATGACATGCTCTAGCAAAAAACAAATTGTGAACAACCCGCAATCAACGTGTACAAATGCACAAAAGATAACCAAAATCAATACTAGAATCAACCTATATATAACACATATCGGTTTATCAAGATAACCAAATATTTACAACATAGTAACCAAAAGCAGTTAGATGACAATAACAAAATAATTAAATATAATAATTCAAAATTGTAAACAATGCAACCCTTACCCCTCCACTTGTTTACGGTAGAACCAGGCTACTGCAAATTTAACTCAATTATGTCATCTTCCTCCTTATTGCGATATGGTTCATTTTGCTAAAGTCAATGTCACTCCTATCTCCAAAATCCAACCTTATGATAAAGTGGAAAGAATAAATATATACGGTTCACAAACATCCATGATTTTTATTTGCATGGATTTCCTTTTGAATTTGCAGAGAATTATAAATAGTTAGACGCGTCTACGATGCACATCAAATGTTAACAAAAACAATGGTCCTAAATTGATGACATATGTATGGGGAACAAAACATAGTCAACATTTTTCCATGGTGTGTTGACATCCATAAATGATCCATGAATGTACTCAAAGAACATCACCCTCCCAGACAATACACTCTTATCTCGAATTTTTTCTTGTATACTCTTCAAAAGAGAGAGTCATCTTGGCATGGAACCAACAATCCATAATCGTTGCCCTTATATGCACAAAGATCATAATGTCCGCCAATTTACTTTAAGTAATATAATGCAACATTGATATCTTTGAACAAAAAAATATATATATATTAATAGTGTTGAAAAATAACATTATGTAATCAATGTAACCAACATCATTAACGCTAGTTATTAAACAACTAAATAATGTAACCATAATTATAAAAACATAATTTGAAGAAAAAAACATAAAACATGTATGATCTTAACCAACACACATATATATATATGATAGTAACCAAACAATTATATAATAGTAACTAAAACAATTTGTAACATAAAGTAACAAAACAATAATATGATAAGAATAAAAGTTATATAGCAATAACCAAAACAGGTTATATGACAAGAACCAACCACTTTTATCATAGTAACCAAAACATGTTTATATATCAATATATCGGTTTATATGATGGTAACAAAAACATATATATAACATATATGATAGTAACTAAACAATTATATAATAGTAACCAAACAGTTGTAACATAGTAACCAAATAATAATATAATAGTAACAAAACAGCTTATATGATAAGTAACCACCCACTTATATCATATAGTAACTAAAAACATGTTTATATATCAACATATCAACATATATGATGGTAACAAAACAATTATATAATATTAACCAAAAAGTTGTACTATATTAACAAAAGCAAGAATATGATAGTAACAAAAGCAGTATATGACAATAATAAAAAACAGTTTATATGACAATGAATTAACCAACTTATATCATAGCAACCAAAACATGTTTAAATAGTAACATATCAATTTATATGTTTGGTAACCAAAACATATATAAAACATATATCATAGTAACGAACAACTATATAATAGTAACCAAATAGTTGTATACTAGTAACCAAACATAATATAATAATAACAAAAGCAGGATATATAACAAGAATAACCACTTATATCATAGCAACCAAAACATGTTTAAATAATAACATATCAATTTATATGTTGGTAACCAAAACATATATAAAACATATATCATAGTAACCCGAAATATTATATAATAAGAACCAAATAGTTGTATACCAAAGAACCAAACATAATATAATAGTAACAAAATGTATATATAACAAAGAACCAACAACTTATATCATAGCAAACAAAACATGTTTAAATAGTAACATATCAATTTATATGTTGGTTACCAAAACATCTATAAAACATATATCATAGTAACTTTAACAATTATATAATAGTAACCAAATAGTTGTATACTAGTAACTTGACAAAGAATATAATAGTAACAAAATAGTCATATAGCGGTAACAAAACAAATATATGACATTAACCAACACCTTAAAAGCTATTTACTTAAACAAATAAATAATGTAACCATAAATATACAAACATAATTTTAAAAAAAATAACTCATCATCATCGTCAACCATTGACGAGAAGTCTTTAATTTATAAAACCACATTTTAGATGAAATTGGAATAGACCCAAATTCAAATCGCAGTTCGATAATGTCATTCTTCCCGGAAATTTGTCCGATCCTTCAATATAAAAACATATTAGTATACACGTTGACATTAACAATCACCATGTTAATATACACACTACCCAAAAAGCAAAATTATTTGTTTCATAAAAAACTATAGCATTGTTAACGTAAAAAACAAACCTTTTCACATTGTTAAGTCCTATTTTAAACCAATTGCTCAAACAATGCCCCTTAAAATATGGATGGCATCTCCATACGAACCTTGGGAAATCAGAAAATAACAAAGAAACTCTTTGACTAGGACCCGATGCATTAGATGATAACCCAAATAGATCCAAATGTTATGTATATGGAGCAAGTAGAACAACACTTTTTAAATGTTCACGCATGTGTGCGCCACTTACTCTATCGACTCTCTTCTCCGGTTCATCACACTCAGACTATATCCTGGTAGTCAAACCATCTCATCAATCTGATTTGTTTCACCTCAAACTTTTTCCCTTTTACAAATGACGTAAAAATGTAACGAAAACAATTATATTTTCACATAAAAATCGATGTTGTATTGATTCTTTGTCTAATGCAATAATGGTTACCATAAAAATTATACTTATTACTAACTAATTATGTATTGGTAACATTATCTTTATCTAATGCTATATTAATTCTTTATCTAATGCATTATTGGTTACTATGAAACATTATACTTATTACTTAACTAATGTTGTTTTGGTTACTATGAAAATTGTAATGGTTACTATATATTTATGAGTTGGATCTTTGAGTAAAATTAAAGCGATAAACAAAACCTTAAGCATGTAATGGTATATGATAACAAAATCTAAAGCATGTAAAAAAAAAGGTTGGCATGTAGTTATAACACTAACCTCAGCAGCAACATAAACAATAATTTCTTTCCCCGTACATTGGCTTAAAATATCAAAAGTTGGCATGTCAACATCATTCTTAACAGTCTTTTCAAAATACAAAACAATCAATTGATCATTAAAAAAATGAAAAAAAAGACATCTAACACAAAACAAAATAAACAAAAAAAGTCTAACCTTAACAATTTCTTGAACAACATTACTTATTATTTCATGATGTTCTTCAACCATACCATCAAGTTCAACTTCATTACCATACTCAGATTCATTATCATCCTTCTTCTTAACAAAATCTGACACATCACCAACATCCTCAACAACATCTTCAACAAAATGGCGGGCTTGAACCATAACATCCTCAACAACCTCCTCAACAACATCCTCAACAACGTGGCGGTTTTCATCCATAACATCCTTAACATCATCAACAACATGATTCTTCAAGCATAACATCATCACCTTCATTTCCGACTTTCATTTACAAATTCATCATTCTTACTCATCATCTTTCAAACCATCATCACCAACCTCATCGACTTTCAAACCATCATCACCAACCTCACCAAAGATGCTCATCAACAACATCATCATCGACTTCATCAAATCATCGACTTCATCAAAGATCATCAAGCATCACCACCTCATCGTAATCGGACTCTTCATCGAAATCAACATCAACTTCTTTGACCCCACCATCTTTTATCCCCGTAACTCATCTCTTATAATTAATCTAAAGTCTCTGCGTATAGTGAACATGTAAAATCTTCATATCATTTGCAGCGCAGTTCTAACGTCTTCCTTAATTTCAAAAACTTTTTTTCTCAATGGTAGTAACTGCTTATCAATTGCATCTTTAATGACCGATATATCACTTCCAATGTTGTCATCCTTGACTTCTTTTCAACATTCTTGTGAGCATCCTCCCACCGAAAAAGCTGAAACACCTTGAAATCAAGACGTTCATTCTCATCGTCAAGTGGGAATCAAACTTTTACCTCAAATTTGAAAACAATAAGTACACTTTAGTATAACATCCGACAAACATTATACAATTACAATAACAAAAAGATAAAATAAATAAACAAAAAACATATATCTTTAATCAAATATATATAAATCATTAACTTGACTAAATACATAAAGGTAACCAAACATGTATATTACTAGTAACCAACTACTATGTTAAGAGTAAACTTCACATGAATAATCAATAACCAATAATTAATTAAAGGTAACAAATTGCATTCTTAATAGTAAACTACATACCGCCCGAGAATAGAATACTAGCTCATTCAACTTGTCATTTTGAGAGGGACTTCACTAGCTCCTTCCATCTACATAAGCGGACATCAAGACGGATGCTTTCGTCGTTGCGTATACATGAGTTTTGAAAGTTGAAATTGTTTCAAACATAAACACTTGAAATACATATGGAAGACCATTCAACTTATACAATTTAATATAATGGTCCTTGTAGAAATTATATGTTGAACCACCACTCCTTCCTTTCTTTATATGCCCTTGATGCATTTGACAAAGAATACTTTGTCATTTCAAACGCAACTTTCCCCAAGGAAAACTACTAACATCACCATAACATATAAAATTTAGCATTGCAACATCAACAAAATTTTGAAACCTGTTGAAAGAATAAAATTAAACACCAAAAAAATTAGTGACATCCTAATAGCCTCGTCATCATCATCAAAAAGCGCCTTAGGAATACCCTACCTATACTACTACGAGTAACAACTTACGCCCCAAAATATTTTTCAATAATCGGTTTTGCATGCACTTATATCATCATTGCCTTGCCATCTCAACCCGAAATCGAATAAAACTCGGTGATTTCAAACCTAACCCTTTTCTCCCCAAACAAAACCACATCTCACCATCATCCCTTTGGTGAACCTCCACTTCTGAGAACATGGTGAATAATCTGTGAATACATTTGATGCTCACCAAAACTCCAAAAAATTTCAAAACATGTTGCCTAAAACTTCTCCGGTGACTTTCATTCAATTTCTTAGCAATAATTATGGGGACTTCCATGTCACACCATATATTACTTTTAGGTTAATCTTACATTTGCATTCCTCATAGTAAAAGATCCCATAACTGTAAATGCACAAAAAACGAAATTGAATGCTTATTAATAACCAAATATAACAAAATATATATATATGATAGTAACGAAACAATTATATAATAAGTAACTAAACAATAATTGTAACATAGTAACCAAACAATAATATGATAGTAACAAAAGTTATATATGATAACAAAAGCAGTTATATAGCGATAATAAACCACTTTTATCATAGTAACCAAAACATGTTTATATATCAACATATCGGTTTATATGATGGTAACAAAACATATATATAACATATATGATAGTAACCAAACAATTATATAATAGTAACCAAACAGTTGTAACATAGTAACCAAACAGTAATATAATAGTAACAAAACAGTTATATGACAGTAACAAAACAGTTATATGACAGTAACCACCCACTTATATCATAGTAACCAAAACATGTTTATATATCAACATATATGATGGTAACAAAACAATTATATAATATTAACCAAAAAGTTGTACTATATTAACAAAACAGTAATATGATAGTAACAAAACAGGTATATGACAATAATAAAATCAACCCTTACTATTTCAAAATAATAAATAGGATTAACTAAGCATAAACAATACAAAATAGTAACCAAACTGTAAAAATACAGTAACCAAACTATAAAATCACAGTAACCAAAAAAAAACTAATAAGTAACCAAAACATTAAAAGTTTACAATAACCAAATACATACAAATAAGTAACCAAATAATTATTATTTTACGGTAACTAAATACATACTAATAAAAATTCACATGAACAACTACATACTAATAAGTAACTTGACCCATAAAAGTAACACAATAATATAATATAATATCACAGTAACCAAATACATACTAATAAGTAACCAAATCATTAAAAGTTTACAGTACCCAAATACATACTAATAAGTAACCAAATAATTATATAATGGTAACCATATGAAAATTAAAAATAACACACCTTTAAATTTCTACGTGTTGGAATTATATTACGGATAAAGCACTTGACCTTTGGCCTTAACTACTGAGAACGCGTCGAAGCTCGAGAATCTAATTCGCACCTCGAATGCTTGATATCACACGTGTATCACCAAATTTTCATTTCATTCTTACTCGATTTCAGGCATACATCCTTTTCCTTCCCTTCATATCTCTATAAACTTCTTCACTTCCTTGATGAATCACGCTCCAATATTCTCTTCCTCTTACCATCCTTCTTCTTTGTATCAACCATTCTATACAAAACATAAAAAATAACACAAACCCACACAACAATCAATACTACATTCGACTGATAAACAACATTAATATATATAATACGTTAAATTATTTCAAAATAACTAACCTAAAAATATACACGACCGAATCGATCTATCAAGAATAATAAACCAACCTGCAATCTCTTGTGTAATCACGAAAGCAGAAATCTGTGATGGTGACGAACAAAACGAAAACCAAAAGCGAAATGGCTATGAACTTCGATAACAAACAATGGAGAATCTTTGAACGATGGTGGCGAGAGCGATCTTGGCGAAACGATGGAGATTGTTGAAACACGAAGGAGAGATAAAGAGGTTTTACGTATAAAAGGTAATATCTGAAAAGCGAAGAAATACGTCTTTGCGGTTATCAAGCATTTTAAAAATATGTCCTTATTGTAAATAAAATTAAAAAGTGTAATATTTTTGTAATTATTTTATGGGTGTTTTATTTTTGTAATTATTTTTTAAAAAGTACTAATATATGTAATTAATCCTACTAATAATACATATAACTCGTCCACACATTTAGACAATAAAAAGGATGTTAGACCAATCAATATATTTGGACCAACCACCACCAAAGCCGAAGTCAAGATACCGAATCAAAAAACCAAAGGAGAGGCCGACATGTAGCACGTGAATTCCTCCTCCTCCTCCTCCATATGTCTGTCTAGGATTCCACAAGTGGGCTGTTTCTCATTTGTCATTCTCATTGTGGAAGATGCTTGTTTATCTAGAAGTATTTTTGTTAAATCAATTCTAATTACCCACTTAATGTATATTCCTTTATTTGTTTTTTTGCCAATCCTAATTATCTTCACTATTTCTTTCAATAAATAAACTTTATTTATTTTTTTATTTTAAATATTAAAAAAACGTATCTATCCATAGTCTTTTATTTGGTCTCTGTAGCTGATATATTCTTTGACAATATATTGTATCTTCTTTTATTATCAAATTTATTTATAAAATCACACAAAAAGAGATTATTATTTATAGTATAAGATTATTATTATTTTTGAAAGTCAACTTAATATATTTTTAAATTTAAAATTGACATGAATTTTTTAAAATTTTAAACAATAAGATGATGAATATATTATAAACTATCTAAAAATATTAATAATTATAAATTTATTATCTCATAATTTTTAAAAAATTATCTCAATTTTAAATTCAAAAATCTTATAATTTGAACATTAAAAATACTAATTTATTCTTACATAATTGCACTGTGTTCATCATATTGTATACACTTTATTTTGGTTATAATAATAAAATGGATGGCAAGTGGGCTTCACAAAATGTAACAATAACAACATTTTATAAATGTGTATCACGTGCTAAAATATTAACCACTTAAACACCACACAATTCACAAAAATCATGAGGGTAGGGCAGCTTGGTGGCCCAACGGGCAGCAGCACTGATTTTGTATCTGTGTGATAAAATTTAATTTTCTCAGTCCTCTATTAAATTTTATTTACATTTTACAGCTCCACAAGGTAGCTGAATTTTGCATATTTTATTTATAAGATTAAATAACTTTTGGACAAACATCCATGTCAATTACTATTATATAGGATTATTTCTCTGTCCCTTAATATAAGTCGTTTTAGCCTTAATATATGTTATTTGAGAATTTTAAATAAGTATTAATTATTTAGTTTTTGATATTACCCCAAGTATTAAGTATAACTTTGATTCTCTCACCATTTTTGCCCAATAAATAACACTATCTTTTTTCAATATAATGACAATATAAACAATTGATATTATATTTAATGTTATACAATTATTTTCTTAATACTTGTGCACAAATTTAAAACGACTTAATAGGGGTGAACCTACACGGGATATTTTTGAAAAGTCTCTATACTTAGGAGGGTAAATTAGAAGTTTGGAAAATAAAAGGTATATAATGTTTTAAAAGTACATGATACTTTTAGCTGGAAGTGGTTAGCATGAAGTTTATTTTTAAGTAAGTTGGTCAATTGATCAATAGAGTATTGGCAATGTAGCAGGGAGGTTACATGTGTATCGGCGTTACAATGGTCGATTAACTTACTAAAAAATAAACTTTATACTAACCGGATCCCTTTTAGCTAATATTTTGTGGTACTACTACTAAATTGAGATGTTAGATCATATTTTTGAACCAATCTCGAATCGAGTACCGAGCTGCTCAACTCGGCTTACACTCCTATCCAAGTAGCAGTAAAGTTAACCCCATGCAAATTGAGCCATTCTATCCGAGAGACCAACATTCCGCGAATAAGAGTCCTCAACTGAGTTGTAATAGTCCTCAACTGAATTATGATTACAACGTATAAGCATACATGTAATTTATTTATAGAATCCAAAGCAATTGCTTAAATACTACTAGTAATAATTCGATTCTCTCTTTTTTTTCTTGAGGGCCATTTTTTTCCAGATTTATTTATTGTATTAATTAAATTAAATTGGTTTGATGATATTTGTCAAATGTTTTCTGTTTCAGTACTCTCTCTCTATATATATATATATAGTGGAAGGGGAAAGTAGAATCAAGTGGGCTTAATATTAACAATCAATAGTTTAAAGGAGTGCACAGGCATGCTTCTTGCTGGAAATAAGAAAGTACAAAAATAATTAAAAGTAGTGAACTCCATTTGGGATCTCAAGAGGGAAAGTAGATTATATTTGGATGGTTCTCCCTAACTCCATGCAGCTGCAAAAATGGTCTTTATTTTTTTTATTTTGAGTTAAATTAACAAATTGTGTAAAATGACTTTGTAAAAAAAAAAGGAAAAAAGAGGAAGAAACTTCATGGTTGGCCAAAGTTCCGGCCCAACTGCAAGACACTGCCTCACAATGTTAGCCCAAGAAAAATTCGTCCATTTACTCTTACCCAAATTTGACTTGACCAAATTTTTAGAAATTTGGTTTAGGTAGATCGAACTTTCATTTCTACCTACCATTTGCCATATCTAATTATGAGACATTCATTCCACTTCAAGTGACCTTAATTTTTAACAGATGGTGTTGAGAAATAAGTCCAAATACTAATAGGGCCCAAACACAAGTTGCTTAGGCCCAAGGTCCAAACCTGATGACATTGATATTTTCACAACATTTTTTTGATATTTTCACTTGAAAAGTGTCGTTATAAATGTATAGCGACAATTTTTATGTGAAAATATCATTTTCTGGATTTATCAGTTCCTTAAATACAAATGTATACATAAATCTATCAAGCAATAGTAGTCAAAGAACCATTTATAATTAATGGAGAGGAATATTAAACAAATCCCCAACCCAATGGAACCAAAACTTTCATGTTACAAAAACACATGTTTTCAGGTATTGATGAGATCCAATGTACAAGGATTTAATTCACTCAAATAACCATGTAAATAAATGTATAAATAAAATTTTGTATCTTTTTGAACACCAGAAAAAGTGAAGGTTTTAAGATCAAATCCAGCTCCTTAACCTGCCCATCTTGCTTTTTTCCCACTTCTTTTTTTTGTTACCTTTTAAGTTCTTGTTTACAAAGTGGACAGAAAGATATAATTCTGAGCCATTGATCCACACACTTGAGATGGAATATATGTGTACATGGCAGTTGCCTCATCTCTTCCTTGTCTCTATATTTGGCTAAACAAATACAGCATTCCTGCCAAAATCAAAACACTTCCATGAGAGCATTTACAACAGTTTTCTTATCTTTATTCCTACTCTGCAATACTATTGGGTCATTCTGTAGGATAGGGATTCAATTTTTTCACTATGTACCCAACAGGTTCCTTAAATTTTAAATTTTGAAATTTAAAATTAAAATTTAAAAGTTAAAATTTAAAAGTTCCAACAATCAAATCATGTTTTGAACGTTGTAACTATTTTTTATTTAAAAGTAATTTTGTTTGAATTTAAAAATTGCAATTATTTTAATTTAAAAATAGATATTGCTAGAAATCAAAATGTACAACGATCATTATGTGTTTATGAGAACTTTATTTTACTTATAAAATAATAAAATTTATAATTATTAGTAATATTTTTTACAAAAATGATCAAAATCAAAATTTAACTGATTTTTAATTTTTTAATAGTTCTCTTTCTTCTTTAAATCTTTTATTTAAAAAATAAAAATGAGTGAATTTGATAGGCATACCCAAATCAACAATTAAGTGAGATAACATCCTTTAATCAACATAAAATTGCAATAAATAGGGTGTGAAATGTCATTTTACATAAAGAGGGAACGCTCTTTTGATTCCCTCATCCTGAGGAGTCCAATCATATATAGGGATTAAAATAGAGAATTATATAAGGATAAAAAAACTGTTGGATACTGATTTATTGATATATTCTTTAAATGTGGGGATAGAGAGTCTATTAGAAAACTGTTGTAAATGCTCTGAGCCTTTTGTAAGGTAAAAAGTACCCTTTGAACCTATTTGTGTAGGCCTAATCAAATTGCACTGAAAAATTGAGAATTAAGGCGTCGAATTAATTAAATGTCTCGCGTTCATAGGGTTAAATGTCAGTTGGCAAAAGTCTCGTTAGGCCAGATAATTAGGAGTACGAAAATACTAGGTAACTAAACAGAAGTTGTCTAATTTACCTATACAAACTTTTAACAGTGTAGTGCAGTACAATAATACAATCCTGCATTGTCTAGATAAACCACAACTTCTATCTAGTTACGTTGCATTACTCGTGGTGCAAATGTTGTTGAAGTAACTAGGAAAAATGGATTTTTCCTATTGTAAAGTAACCACTTTTGGATTTGGTGCATTACATATAAGTTTCAACAACGATTACATTTGTGAGTTAAATAAGTTGCATTTGAAATAAGATACTTATAGAGAAATAACATGCACTTGGTTCAATAGGATTTGCACCACTAGGCCTAAAGCCCACTTATTACCCCCTATCACTTCAAAAATAATTAGGATTTGTAGCTTACTTGATTCTGATTCTCAAGTGCAGAATTTCCCAGCTCTAAATCAGCACCAACATGTTTATATTTCCAGCTAGGTAATTCGGAAAGTTGTTCATCAGATGCCCCACGATCAAGTGAGCCCATGTTCATGTTGTACCCAAGTAGGCTGCTAATGAGTGGCACACAGCAGCATAGCAACACAAACAATATGAAGGGAAAAGAGTAGCTTATGGCATTCCAAGCTAGCAGAAATATGCAGAGAAGGTGGAGCTTAGGAGCTCGATGGAACGATCCGAATCGAGAATCAAACACCCAAACATTGCCCATTACAAACCATATTGCGAAGAACAGCTCCATAGAGGTTCGAAATTTGTTCATCAAATTCAAACTCCTGTTCATAATAATGTAAAGAAATTAAGAGAGAGAGAGAGAGAGCTTATGTGCAACAAGATTCTCAAACGAATAATCATAAGTGTAAATAAGACTAACTTATTACCTAGAATCTTCATTACTCCTCTGCTGTTCTGTATCATTCAGGCTCAAACCATTTCCTTGTGTTAACCGGAGAACCCAATAACGCCAGCAGAGCAAAACCAGATTAAAAACACACCCAAAATCATAACCTGAAACCCATATCCTCACTGCCCAAACGGGTCTCTCCTCTTTGGAAACAGTCAATGTATAAGAAATGATCAGTAATTGAAGAAACAGAGCTATAAACTCCATTACCATCCAAGTATCCGAATTAAACGGATTCGACCCAAGATCCGACCTTGATCCATTCTGGTAATGAAACACCCTCCTTAAAAAACTATACCACCTTGCTCTTGATACCCTCGTTGCCATTCTTATCAAGAATGAACAAGGGGGAACTCGAATTGCCCTGCTTCGGGCAATCACAGCCGTTGGATCATCATCCCCCACCGCAGAGTTTGATGAAAATGAGACTGAATTCCCTGAACCACACAACAATTCTGGTGTAAAAAAATAACGGGTATTCATTTTCATATAACAAATCAGCAATGTCAAGGCCTAAAAGAAGAAAATAGCCATGAAAAACAGAGTTTTATAATGGGTATTTGTGATATAACTTCAGAAGGAATAAAAATGGACCAACATTGGAGCTGAAAATAAGGGGATTGAAAAGCAAAAAAGAAAAAGAAAAAGGAAGGTGAAGTTCATATAACAATTAACAAATTTAAGGCATAAAAGTTGAAAATTGCCACAAGTTTAATAGTGGGTTTTTGTGATATAACTTGAAAATGGAGCTATAAAATAAAGGGATTTTGGGAAAACGAAACAGAATTAAGGAAGGTGAAGTTTGGGTACGACAGATGGTGACCAAGAATCAAACAGATTAGCTTAGACTCGAAGGGAATACTATTAGCTCCATATGTAATGTGACTGTTGGCCTAACTTAAATAAATTGCTCTGTTTTTTTTGTTGGTTAGCAAAAGCTGAGAGCTACTGGTTTGTTGGTGTTGGAGTGGAAGTAAAAATTGTTGTATATAAAAAATGGATTAGAATTGGGATAAAAACAAAGTGATGATGATGATTTTGTTTCAGTTAATATTACTTTGGATTAGAATTAGGTTTATAAGATTTCGAATTCTGGTGGGTACACGGTGGTTGTGAGATGATGGCTGAGGAAGCGGTTGGCTACCTACTCCAACTAGCAAGTTTTGTATGAGGTTGTAGAGTTGTAGGAGGAGCATGAAACACTTATGGGTGGAAGCTTTTTTATTTAACTTGGGAAATAATTTTAAAATATTTATAAATTACAATGATAATGTTTAACGTGTTTGGTTATCGTATCAAAAATACCGTGTTACTAAATATTGAGTTTGAAATAAGTTGTTGTAAACGAATAAGATTATCGAATTTTGTTAAAACTCGAAAAACACTTGTAAATATTTCATAAGCCGATAGATAGACGGACAAATACTAAATTTAGAAGAAAAAAGAATCAATTAGTTTACTTAGGTGTGGTCAATTGTGAATAAAATAATAAGTTATTTATACAATCTCATTAAAAAAAATAATAAGTTAATTTTGAGTTTCATTACAAACATTTTCTTCTCTTTCTCTGATTCATAATAGACAAATACCATCTTTAACTAACATTACAACTATCAATAAAAGCCTGTATTCATCATAATTTTTTATCCGAGTCCCACAAGGAATCTTGCAATATATTGTATACCAAGAAAACTCTATCCTCAATCTCAAATCTCTTCTCACTATATTGTATACCAGATCATAAAGAACACACTATATTTTACATAAGTACTAAGAAGGCAGAAAAGTACATTGTAAATGTATAGTTGAGATGGTCCTGTGGAATTACTGAATTTCGAAAGAGTGTATTAGGGTCCTTTGGAAGAGGGTATGGGCTACTAGGATTTGTTGAGAAAAAATTACCTCTCAAATACTGTTGTCTTTGATAAATTAGACAGATAAAATATCAGTATATGCCTAACAAATTAAATTCGTAGTTCCACCAAAATAATAACCACTGCAGAAAATAATGAGTAGAAAATATCCAACCATGAGACACCAAGAATTTTACGTGAAAACCCTCTAAAATTAAGAGGTAAAAACCACGGGACAAACTCCGAAGAATTCACTAGAATAATATGAGAGAATACAAAGATATCTTAATTTAAGTACAAACCCAAATTACTTCACCACAATAACTATGTGGTGGAACCCTAATAAAACACCATTTTATTTGAACTATCTTTCTCTCTATTTCTCTCTCTTTTTCTTGCTGTCTTCCACCCTCTCTCGGATGTGATTACTTTCATCCATCCTCCCCGGATGAGATTTCTCTCACCCACCCTTTTTCTTTTCTCTCTACTCTCGGATGAGAGCTTGTGTTTGTGTGTCTTTCCCTTTCTCATTTGCTGCCTTTTTATAGCCAGTTGGGAGGGGAGTAGCATTAATGAGTGAAGAGAGTTGGTGGGATGTTTCTTTTGACCCATTAATGGGTGAGGACCATTGACCAACAATCTCCCCCTCCGAACCCATTAGAGGAGGTATTCACCATGACTCTGTCACTTGGATTCGATTTCTGTGTCAAATCTAACTCTTGAAGAAATCACAACATTTTGTTGTCAACTCAATAGTAGACAAAACAATACACTTTTGCAACTTGGACTGCCATAACACGGCTACCCCTGCAAAAGTAAATAAATACCCCGAAGTAGACTCATTCTCTTCGAAACCTGCTATATGTCTGCTTTTGTATAACCTTTCAAGACTGAATTTGCACGTCAAACCACAACTCCTCACTTGGAGTTAATCCCAATGAAGCCTTGACTCAACTCAAGCTTTTTGGAATTTTCAACTTTCTTCACTTCCGACTATATCTCATCGGCATGACTCTTCTTAATGGGAGGATCTAACTCAAACTTGATATATTTTTAGTTGTTAAATTCTTTCACAACCGCTTTGTATCTTGGCTGCGAGCTATCACTTTCCTTCTTCACTTTTGGTACCCATTTAAAGTGAAGAGCTTTCTTCTCGTTGTTCTCATGCAAGGCTTTTCTTCCATCTTGCATGGCTTTGTACCACATCTTTTTCCGCCTAACTCCCCCATCTTTAACACCTTCCACATGCGCCTGCATTGTGTAAAAAGCGTCTACCTTCTTTCCTCTAGTCACCACTAGAGATCCTTTAGTGAGCTTCCACTGACCTTCACCAAAGGAAATGCTATAACCATTGTCATCAAGCTTACCAGTAGACATCAAATTAAGGCAGATATCTGGAACATGCCTAACTTCTCTAAGCATCAACATGCCACCATTGTTAGTTTTCAGATAAATATCTCCAATGCCGATAACCTTGGATGCATTACCATTTTCCATCCGTACATAGCCAAAATCACCACTAGTGTAGGATGTGAAGATCTCACCACACGAAGTAGCATGGAACGAAGCACCCGAATCAATAACCCATTCATTAACTTGACACTTGGGTTTACCATCAATAACAATGGCTACATCAATGTCAGATAGATACACAATTGAGTCCTTATCCTTATCTTTTCCCTTAGACTGTTCCTTATTTAAAAATCTGTACTCTCGCCTTATATGACCCGGTCTCTGGCAGTGAAAACAAATTATCTCTTTTCCTCTCAACCTTCTCCTGGATTTGTCATCTTCATGAGAGCTCTTCTCTCTATTTCTGCCGCTACTCTGCGCAACGAAAACTTGTGTTTGTGTCTCAAAATTCACACCTTGCTCCTTTCGTCTTGTCTCCTCATTATGAAGACTGTCCTTGACCATCTGCATAGTCATTTTTCCTTCTGGAGCTGAATTGCTTAGAGACACCACCAAAGTCTCCCAGCTGTTTGGCAACGAACTGAGAAGTAAAAGAGCCTGAATCTCATTATCAAGATTCAACTTCATGGTGGATAGCTAGTTCACCAAATCTTGGAACTCACTCATATGCTCTGACACACTGCTCCAGTCTTTATACTTTAGATTCATAATTTTCCGAATGACAAAAATTTTATTTTGTGCATTCTTCTTCTCATACATAGACTCTAGTGTTGTCCATAAAGTGTGAGCATCCGTCTCTTGCGAAATATGGTGGAACACACTTTGATCAATCCACTGCCGGATGTGACCAATAGTCTTCATATTCGTTTTATTCCAATCAGCCTCAGACTTATCCACGGGCTTCTTTCCGTTGAGCTCCAATGGATTATACAAATCCTTATAATAAAGGATATCCTCCATTCTGGGCTTCCAGATCGAAAAATTTGAAGAGGTCAATTTAATCATGGCTCCGACCGATTCCTCCATAAAATTTATCAAAAACAACCGAGCAAATAACCTTAGCTCTGATAACAGTTGTTGGAAAAAAAACACCTCCCAAATACTGTTGTCTTTGATAAATTTGACAGATAAAATATCAGAATATGCCAAACAGATTAAATTCGTAGTTCCACCAAAATAATAACCACTGCAGGAAATAATGAGTAGATTATATCCAACCACGAGACACCAAGAATTTTACGTGAAAACCCTCTAAAATTAAGAGGTAAAAATTACGGGACAAACTGTGAAGAATTTATTAGAATAATATGAGAGAATACAAAGATATCTTAATTTGAGTACTAACCTAAATTACTTCACCACAATAACTATGTGATGGAACCCAAATAAAACACCCTTTTATTTGAACTATCTTTCTCTCTATTTTCTCTCTTTTTCTTGTTGTCTTCCACCCTCTCCTGGATGGGATTACTTTCATCCATCCTCCCCGGATGGGATTTCTTTCACCCACTCGGATAAGAGCTTGTGTTGGTGTGTCTTTCCCTTTCTCATTTGTTGCCTTTTTATAGCTGGTTGAGAGGGGAGTAACATTAATGAGTGAGGAGAGTTGGTGGGATGTTTCTTTTGACCCATTAATGGGTGAGGACCATTGACCAACAGGATTGACACTCTCATTGATGTCTTCAATGTATATTGTACTCTCTGGAAGTCCACAAGCATGAGCAATTGCAGGTACATCAACATAGAACCACTGGAAGGAACTTGGATCGTTAACAAAAATGTTAGGCTTCTCACTTCCACGTACAACTCCAACAATTTTTATAGGGATAATATCAAGAATCTGGGAATATATGTATAGTTTGCATGGTAAATAATCTGTCAGGAATAAGCATGTGAATGATATTCCTATTTACATTTGATTTGATTATGATATATATACGAATGAATAATATGCAAGTATGCTTGCATGAAGAAAAGATGTAGAGTCCTTTGATAG
This sequence comes from Panax ginseng, assembly GCA_020205605.1. Classification (NCBI taxonomy): domain Eukaryota; kingdom Viridiplantae; phylum Streptophyta; class Magnoliopsida; order Apiales; family Araliaceae; genus Panax; species Panax ginseng. The sequence goes on along the minus strand of CM035138.1, from coordinate 127,126,874 downwards.
ATAATAGAAACATGTGTACAAGGACTTAGAATGAATTGATCAAGTATGTTAGATTGATCCTACATAAGCAAAACAGATTTGTGAAGTCCTTAAAAAGAAATAATGTACAAGGACTATAAATATAGAAAGATCAAGCATGTTAGGTTGATCTTATGATGTAATAGATAGGCTTGTCTGATCGTCGAGCACTTCACCAGAAATCGTAGTCTACCAGGAGAGTCAAGGAAAACTTCGAGGAGTCAGTCGAAGCGTAATCGCGATCTGCAAGATAGTAGATCTCGGAGTTAAATGAGCTGCCGCCAGAGAGGCGAGGAAGGATCGTAGTGTGTTAAGTAGAACTTCCTCGGGATAGAAGTCTGCTTTGAGGAATTCATGTTCGAATCATAGAGACGACTTGCCTACTGAAGCGGGATCAACATCTGCTTAAGCCAAGTCGAAGTAGACTACACTCGGTCATAGAGAGTTCTTGATCTGAGAAGCCAAGTCAAGGATCGTAGACTACACTCTGAGTTCGTAGAGTCTATTGATTACATGCAGAGATCGTAGTCGAGCTATATCAGATGAAGACATCGAGCACAAAGACAGAAATTGTAGAGTGTCAAGATATGATCCCGATGTCGTAGTGTCTTCACAGCCGAAGCTGAATTGTAGAGTGCTGAACTACGACCTCAACAGATGTGCTCACAATGCCAATGCAGAATCATAGAGCAAATATAATTCTCAACTAATGAGCACTCCCAGAATATCCAAAGGAATAAAGCCTCTGGTTGGCACTGCAAAGATACATCCCACCTGAATGGAACCAGAGAGCACTCAACGAATGACATGCAAGCTAACAGAAGATCTAAGCACCAACCTAATCAGCATCAAGATTGAGTTGTGAAGCCATTCGAGATGAAGTCTTCCACAAGTTGATCAGAAGAAGACTTGATGGCGGTGAAGAAAGTCGAAAAGTCTGATGGTATCAATGAGAGAGAAGACAACGATCTTGGAAGCAACCAGGGATCGTAGTGTTTGCCAAACAAAGAAAGAACGATGAAGTGCTGACGGAGATCTTTGGACAACTTCAAGAACAAGGCTAAAGTGATTAAGCATTGGGTCAGTCCATTGATGATCAGTGAATGGGAGATCACAAGGAGAAAGCGAGCTGGACACGCCATAAATCTGAAGTGTCTTGCTATTTAGAAGAGGCCAGAACAAGGTAGTCAAGTCATCAGTATCTGAGACCTGTTGAGGCAAATAGAAGTGTTGAAGTACTGCACAAGAAAAGGAAGAGGTGTTCTGCATTGAAGATCCAATCAACACTCTTCAAGATCGTAGTGTTGAATCTACCAGTCTGATCAACATTCAACAAGACACTACGATCAGGTCCAAGAAGACAAGCATCAGAATCGTAGAGTTTGAACATCCGAAGATTGAAGCATTGGCAACGGTTCAATCTGAAGGATGGTATTCGGACAAAAGCTTATTGAGAGCATCGATGCAAAAGGACAACCTCTGATCGAGAAATCAGAAGGAGGAAATAAAGTCTTCGACCTGCCCAAGACATTAAAGTGACATCTCTGATGGGTAGGTGAAATAGTAGACTGCAATGTCAGAGAAAGTATGACTTGTCACATCAGCAGTCTACCTCAAGCAACTCAAGATCTGTGAAGATGTTTGAATAGCTTTCAACGGCTACTTTCCAACGGAAGGATTGGGAAGGAGTATAAATTTGCTAGAGCTTCAAAGATCGAAGGTTCTTGGAGTTATAAGTTTGGATAACGATGATTGGTACATTCTAAACCATGTAAGATAGTGAGTCTGAAGGCCCACTCTACGATCCACCAAGAACACTTAGAGTCAGACAAAGAAAGAAGTAGAAGTGAGAGATCTACAATGTAGAAGTGAGAGTTATATTACTAGAAGAGTGTTCTGAACTGCCGAGAGAAAGAAGACCATCATGTCATCCTAGTGTCCATCATGGGAAGACTCTAAGTACTATAGAGAAGAGCTCACAATCATCTTAGCAAGTCCATCATAAGAAGACATCAAGTATCAAGAAGGGAGATCACAAACGTCATCATGGTGGCAAGCATGAGAAAGTTTCTAAGTACCTAGCAGAAGAGCTTACAGTCATCTTAGAAACCCATCATGTGCAGCCATCGTGTATTAAGAAAAACGATCTTCAAGGCAGTCATCAAGGGGTCATCCGAAGTGGTTGAGTAACTGAAGAAGCTGAGCATCATGCAACACTCAACTGCACTTCAAGGATGATCATGCCAAGCTGCTAAGTATAGAAGATGTTCAGAGCATGAAGATATCTTAACACTTCAAAGACCAACTCCAACAAACAAACAAATAACTTTCGAAGCGCAGGGCACTGAGGGGTCCTTGTCGGGAGGGACTAAATGAAGTTCCAAGCTGTGCATTGGCTTGAAGAGTTCTGAGGGAACTAGAGGAGTTCAAAGGCTGCTGGCCTTGAAGAGTTCCTAGTGGATCAAGTCCCAAGTGCTTGCCTTGAAGGAATCTTAGTGATTCGTGGTGATGCCTTCCTTGGTGAAATCTCCTTTAGTTGAAAGCGGAAGAGTGGATTAAGAATTTGAGTCTCTCGAACCACTTAAAACCCTTGTGTCTTTTTACATTATATCATTTACATTATGTACTATAACTGCTATAACTGCTATGTATGTTCTAACTACTTACAACCGAGCTAACTCTATGAACAATGTATGTATGATTATGAATATATCAATGAAGGAGATCTTTTACTTATTCCACTGTGCTTGAAAAGATTCTTATGTTTGTCATATGCTAAATTATAAGCAATACAAAGTAAACCAGAAAAGTATTTATAAGAAAAAGAGGATCTATTCAACCCCCCCTTCTAGATCTATTTTGCCTACTGGGAACTAACAATTGGTATCAAAGCAGGTTCTCATGCTATATTCAAAAGTTAATCGCTTTGAGTCTGATCCCAGGCACAAACATTGTTCTAAACTTAGTTTAGTAGTAAGTAACTTGTTATATGCAGATGAGCTCACACGTTGGAAATATTGTGTATAGGTAAATGTGTATATACACCTGAAGCTGCTCAGATTGGTCCATGTTCTCTATTGTTACATCAACAAGACCAATCCTTGCCTGCAGTCAATCTTGTAGTTTGAAGACCAGACGAGAAAGCTCAAGAGACATCAATGACAAAGAGTCAAGCATCTACCAGCCTGAAAGATGAAAAGGCCATACATGCTAAGAAATGCTTATCAAGAGAAGAAAGAAGATCTTCTCAAACTTATGTTTGGCCAACCAGCAGCTGGGTGAAAACTTTGTAAACTGAAGGATGTAAAAGATTTTAATGCTGAGATTCTCTTGGCCTACATCTTCAAGATCAGGACTGATTGATTTAAGGTCAACAATAGCAACAAGCTGTCAGGAACAAATGTGAAGCTATGCACATCAATGCCTAAACTCAGTATATCTAAGATAAATGACTGTTAAGTAACCAGCACGGTAAAAGTGCAGAGCCTCACTATTACATGTCTTCATCATAAAAGCACCCTCTTATGAACCATAACAGATTTCAGTCAAGAAGTCAAATGTCTATAAACTTTCTCTCCATCCAAGTTTTAGGTTGAAGATGACATCTTGAAGGAAATCTGAAATGGGTCATAAGAGCATCACATGACAAATTAATTTCATGTGAAGTAATCTTTGCTGGTGGGTTAGTATGTATGTACAAATCCTTGATTCTAAGTGTTTGATAACACACAGAGTATGATCAGTTCTAAAAGAGTATTTTGATGATGTGTAGAAACTGATCACCTCCATGAATCAACTAGATACCCTTAAATCGTAGAGTTGATTTTCACTCTATGAACACTTAAACATTGTGAACATAACCCAGCAAATGATGAAACCATCAAAGATAAAGAGTGTGTTATTAAAGTCTAATCTTACACACACTCACCTTCATGCATATCAAAATGTATTATCTAAAACTAGTTTTATGCATGAATATGATGATTGGTGATAAATGCGATAATTATCCAAATACAAGAGGAACAGGGGTTTAGAAAACTAACCTAGCAGGACCCATTTAATTATGGGTACCAAAAATAGAAATATATTTAAACCTGCAGGTACTTGGTCTGTCTGACCACACTAAGGAATGCTAAAGCAGGAGACTTCAGTCAAGAAGATTCAACCAGTAAAAGGCTAAGGACTGTTCAGAAGTGATTCTGATAAAATTTCTATATATCCAAGCCTGTCCTTAAAGACCCATTGAGCTAACATGAGTAAATCTCACATGGCTGCAAATATGTATATGGGAGCAGGCCATGCAACCAAAGATGAAAAGGGTTCTATATGCTCAAATCAAGAAAGGCATGCTATATGAGAAGAATCCTCAAGGGAGCTCACAACAGAGGATCATTGAGCATCAGTAAAGAGGAATTCATTACGAAAGCAGAACCTCACAAACACAAGACAGTCAAAGAAGACTACATTCGTAGTGCTGTCAAATGATCGTAGAGTCATCAGTCCTGAAAATATCCATGCCTACAAACAGGGAGATCTAAGTGATAATGGTGATTCCAGTCAGAAGGAGATTTGCAAGGATGCCTTCTAATACATATGTGGAAAAGGGAATCACAGTTGAGAAAATAACATCAACCATGGGGAGCAGTGATCTGTTGAGAAACAACAGCACTGAGTTTTACTATGAAGAAATGTACCAGCTACAGAGTCCCAAAACTTTGTGGCTGATGAACCAAATGAAGATCCATAGTCAGTAGGAACGTCTCAAAACGTACTACTGAAACCTTTCAGCCACCCAACTCAAAATCGTGGAGTGCCTACGATCAAACGTCTTATCGCAGTGTAGAAGCAGGAGGACACCACGATTACAGCAAATGCAATTGTCCAAAGTTGGTAGAGGACCTCAAAGTATTTCAAACATCTGATTTCTCATTGCAAATCACTTCCAAAGTATTTCATTTGGAAAGCGCCTCAGGGACAAACCTGACCCTTAGCTCACTCTAAGAGGTTGGCCCTTTCTGAGCTACCTTAACCCAGAAGAATTGCTTGACAAATTCATCTCAAGGACCAAGTCAATCAACGATCGTAGAGTCAAGGTTGAAGAGAACTCCACAATCGCAGTGCAACCTCAGCGATCGTAGAAGACAACTCGACGATCGTAGTCCTACCAAAGGGTACTCCAGTTCACAATGAGCTTGGAAAATGAGACAATTGCTCAACCATTCAAAATGAGGATATAAGTCAAATTCATCCACTGCAGCATCTCTCAAAAGTTGATCGTTGAGTCAACAAAGGAAATCGTAGAGTCCATAGCTGCCTTACCATGCTACTCTACGAATCAAAAGGTCAATTGGTCAAAGCCACGCCGCTTAAACGCCTACTCTTCTAAAAGGAAATATCTAATCGAAAAGTTATGGGGAGTTCTGACTCATTCTCGGGCATCGTCTGACCAATGGTCGGTTGACACATCACTGGTTATCAGAGTTAGAAGGAACCGCCATAAAGACAATTTCAAATCTGCGAGACGCTTATCGGCTATCGAACCTTTCTCCTCCCATTTTCAAACCCTAAAATCCTCTCAAGAGCCAAAATAGATTAACACTCCAGAGATTTATCAAATCACAATCAGCCATCTCTTATAAACCTCTCTGAATCAAATAACCACATTCTTCGAATCCGCTTTCGAATGGAAAAGCAAGTAGTAATCAACGGAATTCACTTCGTAACCAAGTCGTTTGAGAAATCCGAAAAGAAGTTCAGAGACATTCTCGAACTTGTGAAGAAAGCTGAATTCTCAGAATGCCTTGAGGCTAGCACTCGAGTATACGTTGACCTGGTTAAAGAGTTACAAATAGAATGCACTAATATGGATTTACTTGGATAAATTCCAAGGTGGACTGACACAATTGCCATCTTATATGAAATGAATTTGAAATAAACTAAATATACAAATATTGTGGATATTCTCAACTAATTCATCATGATGCTAAACATATGTCGTATAGTCAGTACTCGAACATTATAAAGTTAACACATGTATAAATTCAATGGGTAATTCGAAAAAGTTGGTCAAAATAGAAAATACATGCTTCTTTTTTTCATCAATAAACATGTAGTCACTAAGTTTAGACTTAAACTCTGTGATGCCCAGAGTAGTTGTAAGACCCCGACTTTTATGAATAAAGATTAACTTTCTCTAAATATCATTTTGAATATTATGGTGTGGATTTGATATTATGTTATAGTTGTAGGTAATATTTACAAATTTTGCAAAGTAAGAAAGTTTTCATAAAATATTCATTTGGTCGGAAAATATTTATACGACGACACAATCATTGGTGGACCACACAATGGAATTACTGTCGGAGTTAGAAAATGACAAAAATATCTTTTTATAAAAATAACGACGAAATTTTACCGTTAACTGTTGAAATACCTGGAGATAAAAGTTAAGTAATACGCGTGGTTGCATAGTAGCACATGGTATTGTACATTATCTTTGATTATTGATGCTTACGTGAGAAGTCACTCAGTTCTATTTCAATTATTGCCACAGTAATTGTTGCATAGTATCTCACATTATTGATTCAATTATTGTCACAATATTTACATTATTAAATCAATAATTTAGACGACAAAGTTATTCATCTTATTATTTGTATTATTGACAATGTCTGGAAAGTTCAGTCGAGAAAATGAGTTTGCTCACCTAATTGCGCGCCAATAGGGAGAAATCCTTATCGAAAACCCCTCTTTTCTGGGAATGATTTGGTTGTTAATATTGCAAGTTATAATATTAATGATGAATGTTATTAAAAATGTGTTTTGTGAAGCCATGTGAATTGATATAAATAGAAGGGATTTTTATGAAGTATTTGTTGGAAGTTTGGCGTATTATTTGGGCTCTCACTTACCCATTTTTCAAAATAGTCAGGAGAAGTTATCTCATTTTTGTTATATATATATATAATTATATATATATATATTTGAAATTTGGGGTGTGATTTCCCAAAAGTATACATCACCCATCTTGGGTCGTCGGGATACAAGGTACTAAATACAAATACAACTTAATTATACAATAGTCGTAAAAAATATGCGACAAAACATAAATGTGAGTTTTAATACAAATATTGTCATCTAGACAATATCCACACTCAATGGAGTCCTTATTACATTTATTATCACATTATTTCACGTAATAGTGAGGGACTACTAATGCACCATCTAGACCATCACTCGCTTTCCGATTAGTCCCAAATACGTTCTCATTTCAAGAGAGATAAAAGGAAAGAAAGGTGAGCTCAACTAGCCCAAGAAGAAATATTATGACTAAGATAATGCAGAATAAATTATCATTAGCATTCAATAATGTTAAACTGATAGAATAATATAATAGACAACAAGTTTAACTGCAGCGGATCAAGCAATCCATTAGAAGAGTAAAGTAAAGTATAAAATCTATTATCTTCTATGATTTAAAAAGTTTTTTCATCAACTTTATCGCTGAGACTCAGCTTAATAAATAAAATTGAATCATCCCTGCACTACGACCAAAGATATTCATGTAATCATCAATGGTCATGACTATACCGAATAATCCCTGGTCATAATCATACCAACAACTGTCCACCAATGAATTACAGGCCAATGAGGACTTTTACCACATCATTCGTCATATTACGGTCATGATTATACCGAATAATCCCTGGTCATAATCATACCAAACCCATCTATGCACGTAAGCCAAAGATGACTTTCAACATAATATAAGCATGAGGATGATGACAATTCAATAAAACAAGTTCAAGAATAAATTTTAAAGATTTATAAGTTAATTTATCCTGAACTCAATAACGTCCAAATTGTCAACATGATACTGCTTTGTGGAGTAAAATTCAAGAATGCTCTGAAGAATATTTCCATGAAAAGATACTGGATGAAGCGAAAATATCAAGGATATTCCACTAATTTCATGGAGTATAGAAGCCAAAGCTTTAACCAACTGAGTATAATATAATATATGAAACTGCAAATGGATTTTCACCCGCCATGCAGTAATCCACGTATAAAGATCATTTTCACAATTTAATAAGGAATGAATACACAGGATCATTCACCATGCATGTGGTAATCCACATAGACAGGTTATTCCAACAGAATAATAAAGAATGGAATAATAGAAGGATTCACCATGCGTCTGCGATAGATCGCATGAGCATGTTATTCCCAAATGAATAATAAATAATGGAACCAATTAAAGGCGTAAATGCACGTATACGGATATTCTACGAATAATAAATAATGGAACCAGGTCCACAGAACGCGTATACATACATGATATTCCGGCGTAATAATAAATAATGGAACCAGTCCCAAGAACGCTTGTGCATGAGATATTCCGGCGAGAATAATAAAGAATGGAATATTAGAAGAATTTCACTATGTATGCGGATCTTGACAAACAGTTATTCAACAGAATAATAAGAATGGAATAACAGAAGAATTTTACCAAGTATAGGGTATCCCGCGTATACAGGTTATTCCAACAGAATAATAAAGAATAAAATAATAAAAGAATTTCACCAATAAGAAATAAGGAATACCCCTAACGAGTACAACAAATAATATCCCTTACCTTAGAAGAAACTGGATATTGGAGTAGTGAAGTAGCAGAATACTTTTCTTCTTTCTCTCTATAGTTTCTCTCTCTAGAGTTTCAGTGAATTCGTAAGAAATAATGAAGGAATGAGCTTCTATTTATAGGAGAATGGACTGAATAGTAACTAATTTATGAATGGTCCAGATTGATTTACTTATTATATCTTCAACCAACGATCTGAAAAATTAGCACATCTTCTCATGGAATAATATTGTACCCAAAAATGATTTGGACCGAAAAGAAATATATCTTACGGGTGAATAGTACCCCGTGAATAGTAACTCATGAATAGTAACTCGTGAATAGTAATTCATGAATAGTAACTCGTGAATAGTAACTCGTGAATAGTAACTCATGAATAGTACTCCGACACGAAAAGTGCCCCGAATACCCGATTGAACAATATAACCTCCAGACATCAATTATTATCGAAATAAATGTCAATTTCCACTAACACAAATCATTCCAACACAATGGAACTATAAAATTCATCTTTAATCAACACGAACTTATTCATCATTAATATTATATTTCACAATATTTAATAATCGTGTCGTTCCTCAGAAAGAGGGGCTTTTCGATAAGGATTTCTCCTTATTGGTAGCAATTAGGTGACCAAACCTCTCCTTGATGAACTTCTAGACATTTTCAATATTGCAAATAATAATATGAATAACTTTGCTGCCTCAATTATTGATTTAATAATATAACATATTATGCGAGATGATCTTTAAATAATAATTGAATCAATAATATGAGATATATGATGCAACAATTACTATAAAGAATAATTGAGTATAACGGAGTGACTTCTCACGTAAGAATCAATAATCAATACTGTATGGCTTCTACGCAACCACGCCAGACATCGTATTTTTTACTACTAATGAAGTAGTTCAACAGTTTTTAACGGTAACACTTTCATATTATTATATAAAATGATAATTACATCGATAATACTTCCGTTGTGGGGTTCACCAATGATTGTCTTGAGTCGACAATATTCATCGTTAAAACGAATATTCCCCACCAATCGAATATTATATAACCACTTGCTTACTTTGCAAAATTTATAAATATTATCCACAACTATAACATTATATCAAATCCACACCATAATATTAAAAAAATTATTTCGAGAAAGTTAAATATTTATTAATAAAATCTGGGGTCTCACAGGGGGGTGGGTGGGTGGGGAGAAACTTGGTCGAGAAGGAGTATTATTATTATTATTATTATTATTATTATTATTATTATTATTATTATATATTATAATAAGTTTTGTTTTTTTTTTATGAAAAACAGTATATATTATACTTTATTATGCATAATATTTGCATAGTATTTGAATAGTAAATCATGTGAATTCAGTTTCTGTACCCGTGAAATTAGTCCGAAATTACTGTGCAGTCCGTGATTTTTCCTAAATAGTATCCTTCCATTCTCCTATAAATAGGATGCTTATTTTAGAAATAAAATTACACTAGAATCAGAGAATTCTTCTTTCTATAATATTGAGCGTATTTCTTTAGAGTTTATGGAAGCTTTGAGTGTAGAAAACAGTGCAAATGTTCTTCAAGAATATCTCCGCTATACCAGTCATGTAAGACCCTGAATTTTGTGAATAAAGATTAATTTTCTCAAAATATTTTTTTAAATATTACGGTGTTGATTTGATATAATGTTATAGTTGTGGGTAGTATTTATAAATTTTGTAAAGTACGCAAGTTGTTATATTATATTCGATTGGTCGGGAAATATTCGTTTTAGCAGGGAATATTCGTACGACGACATAATCATTGGTGGACCCAATTGCGCGCATAATAATCGTACGACGACATAATAATCGATGTCTAGAAAGTTCTGTCGAGGAGAGGTTTGGTCACCTAATTGCGCGCCAATAAGGAGAAATTTGAGTTTGGATATTGTCTAGAAGATAATATTCGTGTAAAAAATCTCAACTACGCTTTTGGTCGTATTGTATAATTAAGTTTGTATTTGAATTTTGTACCATGTATTTGGCGACTCAGAATAGGTGATGTGTACCTATTTTGGGGGCGTCACAATTGGTATCAAAGCTTAGGGATATGATCCCTGACTGAAATATGAGAAAAGAATTAGGAGGGGAGAGACGGGTAATTCATTCGCTAGTATGATCTACCTAAGTTTATTTGTTATTTAATTGGTCGGTCAGAATATAGGGATATTATGTGGCATGTCAATTCTTTTAATTAACCTTTGTTTTGTGGCAGTATTTGAGAATGACAACTGAAAATATTAACAATGGAGTGAATGAGACCATGGAGACACCTCTAATCACCAACCAAGATAATGTGATGTCAGGCGAAGAAGGAATTAGAGATATCTCTGTGGTGAGGGAAGAATTAATAGTTGCACCCGAGCTAGTCACAGAGGTAGCAGCTGAGAGTGAGGAAGAAGAGGAACCTGAGGAGAATTTATTAGAAGAATTTTTGATCGAAATGTAGAACTGAAAGATCGTATTCGTGAGTTAGAAGTATAGGTTGAAGAACGGCAGACGGTTGTGGAGTAAAGGGATGCAACAATTCAAAATTGTATTACTCGATATGTGATGTTTGAGTAGAAGCACTCTTTGACATGGTGTAAGATAATAAAGCTGGAATCTAAGAATTCAAATGTCAAGGATCAGCTGAAAGAAGAAAAAACTGAACGAGTGAGAATAGATGATGCATCGGTAAAAGCCGCATGACGTGTTGATATTATAGAAAGAGACGTCCGATCCAAAAAGGCTAAAATAGATGATATGTATTTCTCTTTTTGGACAACAATTAGGAGAACCCAACATCGAGTTTTGAATTACCCTGTACAGAGCGGTCAACCTCAATTCGATATGGATCGAAGATTGATTATTCAGATTATGAATCAAGAGTATGACGAAGCAGTTGAGGGTGGAATATGCCCTATAGAAAAGTCAATTCCAACGGTAGTGATGACACCAAATTCTACCCCAAACAAGTCAAAGTCGGGTAGTTCAAGGGAAAGCGGTTGTCATGACTTCCCAACAAGTGTGGAACCCAAATGAAGTTATCACGGGTGAGCTAATCATAAACTCTTGCGAAGTTTATACCTTATTCGATACCGGTTCTACCCACTCTTTTATTTCTCCTACTTGCGCTCAACGTTTAAATTTGACTCCGAAGAAATTAGACTTTGACTTATCTGTTAGAACTCCGTTGGGAGAAACCTTCATTACATCCAGTATTTATAAGTCTTGTTTGGTTCAAATAGGTACCCTCACATTACCTATCGATCTTATTTCCTTAAAAATACTTGCATTTGACGTGATTCTAGGAATTGATTGATTAACTATTTATCATGCTAAAATTGATTATTTTTCGTAAGGTTGTTAGCTTTTATATTCCTAACCAACATATTATCCGAATTCAAGCAACCAAACCTAAAGTCAATCACTGTCATATCAAGCCATAAAGCTATTCGTTTATTGAAAAATGGATGTCAAGTTTTCTTAGCCCATGTCATGGATTTAAATAAAAATACGTCAGATTTGAATGATATTTCTATTATTAATAAATTTCCTGGCGTATTCCCTGAAGACTTCTTAGCATACTCCTAGAGCGTAAAATCGAATTTTGTAATGTCCCCAGTACAAAACTCATTTCTAAAACCCTCAAATATTTTTCACCCAAAACGAACGTAACATGCGCCAAAGACGTTGGCTCGAGCTGTTGAAGATTATGACCATACCATTCAATACTATCTTAGAAAAGTGAACATCGTAGCTGACGCGTTGAGTAGAAGATCGTATACGAGTATGACGTTGTTAACACAAAAACACCATTTCGTATGACTTACAAAAGATGGAGATAGAGTTAAAGACTCCAAGAACTTACGTGAAGATAACGAATATACGATTAGAACCGACTTTAATTGAAAAAGTTAAAGCCGCTCAAGCTACAGACTAAGAGCTTATGAATGTGAAGAAGAAGGTTCAAGAAGGCGTTATTCTAGAATCAAGAATCAACGAAGAGAGGAAATATCAACCCTCGAATTTATTGGTCTATTTGAAATCATCGATCGAGTATGAACTGTGGCCTATAGACTCGCCTTACCGCCAAGTATGTCACGTGTTCATAATGTTTTTTTTCACGTATCGATGTTATGAAAATATGTGGACGACCCGAGCCATATTATTGAATTAGAACCAGACGAGATAACGGAAGATTTAACGTATGAAGAGGTACCTGTTAAAATCTTGGATAAGAAGAAACATATTTTACGCTCAAAGGTTATACCTCAAGAGTTAGAATCCGACGAGGTATCCTCACCTCTTTGGCATACCAGGTATGTACGTAAATTTCGAGGGCGAAATTTCATAAGGAGGGGAGATTGTAAGACCCCGAATTTTGTAAATAAAGATTAATTTTCTCAAAATATTTTTTTAAGTATTATAGTGTGGATTTGATATAATGTTATAGTTGTGGGTAGTATTTATAAATTTTGCAAAGTACGCAAGTTGTTATATTATATTCGATTGGTCTAGGAATATTCTTTTTAGCAGGGAATATTCGTACGACGACATAATTATTGGTGAACCCCACAACGGAATTATTGTCGAAATGAGAAAACGACAGAAATATCTTTTTATAAAAATAACGGCAGAAGTTTTACCGTTAAACTGTTGAAATACCCGGTGGTAAAAGTACAGTAATACGCGAGGTTGCATAGTAGCACACGATATTGATTATTGATGCTTACGTGAGAAGTCACTCAGTTTTACTCAATTATTGCTATAGTAATTGCTGCATAGTATCTCACGTTATTTGATTCAATTATTGTCGATATTTTATATATTATTAAATCAATAATTAAGACGATACAATTATTCATATTATTATTTGCATTATTGACGATGTCTAGAAAGTTCTGTCGAGAAGAGGTTTGGTCACCTAATTGAGCGCCAATAAGGCTTATCGGAAAGTCCCCTCTTTCTTGGGAACGATCTGGTTGTTAAATATTGCGAATAATAATAGTGATGAATTAATGTTGTTAAAAATATTGAGATGATTTTTTATGAAGTATTTGTTATAAATTTTGATTATTATTTGGATTCTCACTTACCCATTTTTCGAAATAATCGGTAGAAAATTATTCTTTATAATAAAGGTGTGGGCCACATGTGGGGCCCACGTATGGAAGAAATGATTTTGGAAAGGGGGGGAGAGTTTACGTAAAGGGGAGGGAATATATATATAAGTATGATATATATATATATATATATATAATATTATGTGAGTGGAAATTGGTGAAAAAGTTGAATATTGTTGGAATTATGGAAAATGGTGGTGGAAAATTGATAGTTGTAAAAGTGATATGGGGAAGAAAAGTGATAGTGGCTAATATGTGTGGGGTGTGTGTATATATATATAATTGGTATGTATGTGTGTGATAGTGATATATATGAAAGGTGTGTGTGTGATAGTGAAAGATGTAAGGTGTGTGTGTATGTGAGGGGGAGAAAACGTGTATTGAAGGGAGTGTATATATATATATATATATATAATATATATTTAACATGTGTATATATATAGCAGATTTGTGTGTGCGTGTTGTATGCCTTTGCCGCAAGGCAAAGGTTATTATATATATATATATTATAAGTTATTTTATTTGATTATAAATAGAATATATTATATTTTATTTAAATATTTTGTTTTATTAGAATATTTTATTGCACAGTAATGAATAGTAAAATCAAAATTTTTAGAAAATCGGCCGGAGGATTTGGCGCTCGTGATAAGTCCTGTTCACCCGTGAAAAATATTTTCTAAATAGTATCTTTCCATTCTCCTATAAATAGGATGCTTAGTTAGAATTGAAAATCACACCAGAATCAGAGAATTCTTCTTCTATAAAATTGAGCGCATTTCTTTCGAGTTTTAGAAAGTTTTGAGCGTAGAAAACAGTGAAAGTTTTCTTTAAGAATATATCCGCTATACCAGTTGGAATACTCTTTTTTTTTAGGTAAGGGATATTATTTTTTTTTATTCTGAAGAGATATTATTTTTCGTATTCGTATGAATATTATTTTCGTTCAATATTCATTATATTCGTTTAATATTCGTAAGGAATATTATATTCGTTTAATATTCGTAAGGAATATTATGTTCGTTTAATATTCGTAAGGAATATTATTTTCTTTCAACAATGTTAAGGGATATTATTTTTGTTTAGTATTTGTATAAAATAATATTTTCTTCCATACTTTGTAGTATGTAAGTAATATTATTTTGTTTCAGATTTCGAATTCTATACTCATTTTGTTAAGATTTGGCTTCTATACTCCATGAAATTAGTAGAATATCCTTGATATTTACGCTTCATCCAGTATCTTTTCATGGAAATATTATTCTGAGCATTCTTGATAAGTTTTAACTTTTTCATGCTGGGATACTATTCACGAGGTTACTATACCCGAAGTTACTATTCACGGGGTACTATTCACTCAGTTACTATTCACCCGGGGTACTATTCATGACAAAAATTGATTTCTTTTCGGTCCAAATCATTTTTGATACAATATTATTCTGGAATTTTACTCCACAAAGCAGTATCATGTTGACAATTTGGACATTATTGAATTCTGGATAAATTAAATTATAAATCTTTAAAAATTTATCTTTTGCTTTCTTTTAATTGAATTCTTATATTATTGTCATCATCCTCATGCTTATATTATGTTGAAAGTCATCTGTGACCGTAGTGCATAGATGGACTTGGTATGATTATGACTAGGGATTATTCGGTATAATCATGACCGTAATGTTACAAATGATATGGTAAAAGTCCTCATTGGCCGTCTTTGCATTGATGGATGAGGTTGTTGGCATGATCATGACCATTGATGAATACACGAATATCCTTGGCCCGTAGTGCATGGATAATTCGTGGTCGTGATACTAATAAATATCCTTGGCCATAGTGCATGGGTGATTCGATGATTTAGATTATTTATTAAGATGAGTCTCAGCGATAAAAGTGATGAAAAATCTTTTAAATCATAGAAGATAGTAGATATCATGCTCTACTTGACTCTTCTAATGGATTGCTTGTTCATTGCAGCTTAAACTTGATGTTTATTATATTTTATCGGTTTAACATCATTGAAGGCTAATGATAATTTATTCTCGCATTATCTTAGTCATAATATTTCTTCTTTGGGCTAGTTGAGCTCACCTTTTCTTTCATTCGTTCTCTTCTTGAAATGAGAATATAGTTGAGACTAGTCGGAAACGCGAAGTGATCATCCCGTTTATTTGCATTAGTAGTCCTCACTATTTTGTGAAATAGTGTGAAAATAAATGTAATAATATTGAATTTGAGTTTGGATATTGTCTAGAAGACAATATTCGTGTAAAAACTCTCAACTACGCTTTTGGTCGTATTGTATAATTAAGTTTGTATTTGAATTTTATACCATGTATTTGGCGACTCAGAATAGGTGATGTATAACTATTTTGGGGGCGTCACAAGTCAGAAGTACTCTCTTTTTAAGGTAAGGGGTATTATTTATTTCATATTCGCTTACGATATTATTTTCGTATTTGTAAGAAATTTTATTTTTCGTTCAATATTCGAAAGGAATATTATTTTCGTTCAATATTTGTAAGGAATATTATCTCCGTTCAATATTCGTAAGGGTATTATTTTCGTTCAACAGTCGTAAGAGATATTATTTTTGTTCAGTATTTGTAAGAAATAATATTTTCTTCCACACTCTGTAGTATGTGAGTAATATTATTTCGTTTTAGATTCTGAATTATGCACTCATTTTGTAAATTATTGCTTCTATACTCCTTGAAATTAGTAGAATATCCTTGAAATTTGCGCTTCATCTAGTATTGTTTCACAAGGATATTTTTCAGAACATCCTTGTTAAATTTTGATATTTTCATGACGGGGTACTATTCACAGGGTATTATTCATGAGGTACTATTCATGACAAAATTTATTTTTTTTCTGTCTGAATTATTTTCGGAATATTATTCTTGAATTTTACTCCACAAAACAGTTATCATGTTGACAATTTGGATATGTTTAAACTCTGGATAAATAAAAAATCTTTAAAATTTATCATTAATTTCGTTGATTGATGCTTATATCATTGTCATTATCATCATGTTTATATTGTGATAAAAGTCATCTTTAGCCCGTAGTGCATTGATGGACTGTTGATTGGTATGATTATGACCAGAGATTATTCGGTATAATCATGACATGTGATGTTACAAATGATGTGATAAAAGTCCTCATTGACCCGTAGTGCATTGATGGACAGTTGCTGGCATGATCATGACCATTGGTGATAACACGAATATCCTTGGCCCGTAGTGCATGGATAATTAAGTGATGTAGATTATTTATTAAGCCGAGTCTCAGTGATAAAATTGATGATAAACTTTTGAATCATAAATGATAGTAGATATCATGCTCTACTTGAATCTTCTAATGGATTATTTGTTCTGTTGCAGTTAAACTTGTTGTCTATTGTATTGTATCAGTTTAACACTGTTGAAGGCTAACGATAATTTATTCTGCATTATCTTAGTCATAATATTCGTTACTGGGCTACTTGAGCTCACCCTTTTCTTTCATTGTTCTCTTCAGGAAATGAGAATATAGCCGGGACTAGTCGGGGAACGGAGTGACAGTCCAGATAGTTGCTTTAGTAGTCCTCACTATTCTGTGAAATAGTGTGATAATAAATATAATGATGTAATGAGGACTTCATTTGAGTTTAGATATTGTCTAGAAGATAATATTCGTGTTAAAACTCTCAGCTTATGTTACACGACAGTTGTATGATTAAGTTTGTATTTGTATTCTGTACCATGTATTTGGCGACTCAGAATGGGTGATGTATAACTATTTTGGGGTCGTCACAGTAGTAGTTTCCTATGTTCTGTCATTCCAAATCAAACATCAACAACAATCATCAAATTTCAATCAAACACCATAGCATGTTTCCAAATCAAATACATCATGCATCAGCATTCCAAATCATAACAACAACAAACATCATTGCCCATATATATTCCAAATCAAACATCAGCAACAACAAGCATCAAATACTTCCTACCAATCTAGATTCAACTGTTGTGTCTTAATATGGACAAACATTTTACTAATATTTAGATGAAGATACTAATATATGAGGCTTTCAAAATAGGGCATATAAAGAAAATAGAAGATTAAACACATATGATCGCCTTTAAAAAGTTGATCACAAATGAAGAAGCATGCACAAAAGTGATCAAAATGAACAAAACCAGATCTATCAATTAAGAGCCTAAAATTCTAGAAAGTAAATTGTATTAGCTTATAGTTCTCCTCAGAAGTATACCAGTTGTGACAAATTAACAACTTCACCTTCACTATTTTCACCACATGGATTACTCTCTACTATTTGCAAAGAAGGCTGTAGAATTAAAAATATATTAGAAGGTTGGTCTAAGACTATATAGTGCAAGGTCGTCTAACTAGCTACTAGTATGCTTGAAATTGCAGCAAACTAATTGATAAATTACTATGAGCAAAAATTAAAAATATTAAATTCATAGGTAATATAACAAGTACATTATTTTATGTTACACGTGGATGCATGTAAATCAAGCCCACAATACTTTGTATGTCTTATATTACTGCTGAGTAAATTAAAATGTGTAGAACCAACATGTCTATGCTCTGTTATCATAAAGAGGGGGAAATGAAAAAAGTAAAACAACTATATAAGAATTCTTCAGGATGAAAATCAAGCAAATAGTTCCAACAACTAAATGAAAACCTACTATCGTCTTTGAAGTTGATGCTTTCAAGAAACGAAAAATGAATCAGCATCATCCAAGCAACAATGATGTGATCCCATAAATTATGACTGAAAAACTCATTAAATTCACTGGCTAGAAACCACTTAACAAATAACTACCAAGGTGTCTCCAGCAATCACAGGTTTTCGAAACCTCACTTTGTCAATTCCAGCAAAGAAGAATTTATCACGAGAGTCTCCCACTTCCGGTTTGGATGATGCTAAACCTATGAGAGACCCACAAAGGCGGTTAAATCCGGTTCTAAAAGAGGTTTTTAAGAAAGAAATTCCTAATTGTCTAGATAATGGGATCATCTATCCCAGTTCTGATAGCTCGTGGGTAAGTCCTGTTCAGGTGGTACTTGTGACACCTCCAAAATAGGTATACATCACCAATTCTGAGTCGCCAAATACATGGTACAGAAAACAAATACAACTTAATTATACAACCGTGCAGCAAAAGTACGACAAAACATAAAACGTGAGTTTTAATACAAATATTGTCGCTCTGCACAATATACAAACTCAAAATTCAATATTATTACATTTATTTCCCACTATTTCACGAAATAGTGAGGACTACTAATGCTATTATCTCGTCCGCTCACTCCGCTCCTCGACTAGTCCCTCGCTACGTTCTCATTTCCTTTCAAGAGAACAATGAAAGTAAAAGGTGAGCTCAACTAGCCCAAAGAGAAATATTATGACTAAGATAATGCGTAATATATCATCGTTAGCCTTCAACAAAGTGTTAAACCGATATAATATAACAACCATCAAGTTTAATCATGCAATGAAACAAGCAATCCATTAAAAGAGTCAAGTAGAGAATGAAATCTACTATCTTTTATGATTTAAAAGGTTTTTCATCACTTTTATCGCTGGGACTCAGCTTAATAAATAATCCACATCATCGAATCACCCCTGCACTATGGCCAAGGATATTCTTTAGTATCACGACCACAATTATCCATGCACTACGGGCCAAAAATATTTGTGTATTCATTAATGGTCATGATCATGCCAACAACTGTCCATCAATGCACTACGGGCCAATGAGGAATTTTTCTATATCATTTGTAACATTACGGTCATGATTACACCGAATAATCCCTGGTCATAATCATACCAAATCCATCTATGCACTATAGGCCACAGATGACTTTCAACAAAATATAAACATGAGGATGATGACAATGATATAAGAATTCAATAAAACAAGTTCAAGAATTAATTTATCCAGGAACCAATAACGTCCAAATTGTCAACATGATACTGCTTTGTAGAATAAAATTCAAGAATACTCAGAAGAATATTTCCATGAAAAGATACTGGATGAAGCACAAATATCAAGGATACAAGAATGTCCAAATTGTCAATATGATCACTAATTGTGGAGTAAAATACAAGAATGATATTCATGTATCAAAAATAATTTGGACAAAAAAATCAATTTTGTCATGAATAGTTTCCCGTAAATAATACCCCGAATGAATAGTACTCGAATGAAAAGTATCCCGAATGAATAGTACTCGAATGAAAAGTACCCCGAATGAATAGTATCTTGAATGAATAGTATTCCAAATAAATAGTATCTCGACATAAATAGTATCCCGCCATGAAAATATTATAATTTCAATAAGAAAGTTCAGACCAATAGTGAAATGATAATAGATGAAGTACAAACTATTAAGAATATTCCACTAATTTTAAGGGTTGTCACCATTTAAAAATAAGGTTATGGAAATAAACAATAAATTCATACCATAAATGGGGAAATATAAAATAAGACGATATCCCTTGACGAGTACAAAAGAAATGATATCTCATACGAGTATAAAAGAATATACGAAACTGTAAATGGATTTCAACCCGTCATGCGGTAATTCGCGTAGACAGATCATTTGTGATGGCCCCAAATAGGTATACATCACCCATATTGGGTCGCCAAATACATGGTACATAAACAACTACAACTTCATTATTATAATTATCGTGTAAAATACGACAACACATAAACTATGAGTTTAAATACAAATATTGTCTTCTAGACAATATCCAAACTCAAATAAGTCCTCATTATAATTATTGATAAACTATTTTACAAAATAGTGAGGAGTGCTAAAACAACTGTCTAGAACTATCATTCCATACCCCGACTAGTTCCCGCAATATTCTCGCCTCCTTAGAAGAAAAATGAAACAAAGAGGAAAAGGGTGAGCTCAACTAGTCCAGTAAAGAATATTATGACTAAGATAATAAATAACAAATTATCGTTAGCCTTCAACAAATCAGATAAAATATAATGGATAACAATTTTTAGATCAATATTTGCAGCGGAAACTTCTGATTCTGGTGTGATTTTCAATTCTAACTAAGCACCTTATTTATAAAAAAATGCTAGAACGCCAAAGCAGACTAACCTGCTACCTGATGGCTTTACAACCACTTTTGAAATAAAATTTTAGCACATTTCTCATCAACCAAAAGTGGGGCCCACCCATTCTAGAAAATTTTCAAAATGTTTTAAATTTAAACAATAATCATCAACTTCAATAATTCATAATAAATAGCCCTTTTATCAGACAAATACGAATTTTATGTCAATTCCATAGAAAATTTAATTCTCTACAACTTTGTAGAAGAAAATTTTTCTAAATTCTAAACAGAAAATGTCCGAAATCCATATACAGACGATTTTTAATACCTCCATTTCGATAAAATACTGATAAAACACCCCAGCATTAATTTCTTAATTTATATCCACATAAAAAATAAATATTTCCTTATCATAAAATTAATAATTAATTATTCACAAATAATATTACAGAATCACAATACTGACAACCAGGTCGTTCCCAGGAAAAAGATGGGGATTTTCGATAAGGATTTCTCCTTACTGGCGCGAAATTAGATGACTAAATCCCTTTTCTTAGACAGAACTTCCTTGGACATTTCCAACAATGCTATTTATTAATATTATTCAAAAAATATTAAATATTGATCTGATAATGAGAAATACTGTTCAGTGACAATTATTGAAACAACAATAATATAAAATATCAACGTAGTAATTATTGAATCAATAAAATAAAATAGTGAATAATAATTACTGTAACAATTATTGAGTAGTGCCAAGAATTAATAATTCAAAATACTACGTAATACCGCGGTGCTTTCTTTGTAAACCACGCCAGACATTCATGATTTTT
Source organism: Panax ginseng (assembly GCA_020205605.1). Lineage (NCBI taxonomy): Eukaryota > Viridiplantae > Streptophyta > Magnoliopsida > Apiales > Araliaceae > Panax > Panax ginseng. The sequence continues at coordinate 127,105,123 of CM035138.1, read as the reverse complement.
AACCATCAGATATTCCAACAGTGTTAACGATAAAAACTACATCGTTATTTATAAAAACTCAAACTTGTCGTTTTCTTCATCCGATCATTTTTCATTATGGGGCCCACAAATGACTGCGCCATCATACGAATATTTCCCGACATCAAGAATATTCCATGACCAAACGAATATTCCCCAACAACAATGAATATTTTATAACCACTTGCTTATTTTGCAAAATTTGCACATTTCACCCATAATCAAAGTATTATATCAAATTAACACCTTATTATTCAAAATAATAATTAGAGGAAATTCAATTTTATTTATAAAAAGTTGGGGTCTTACAACCTCTCCTCCTACTGAAATTTTGTCCTCGAAATTGACGTACGTACCTGGTGTTTCGAAAAGATGAGGGTACCTCGCTTTTATTTCCGATTCCAACTCTCAGGTCATTTCCTCAATAGCATGGTTCCTCCACAAAACTTTGACTTGTGGTATAACCTTTGTGCGTAGGACATACTCCTTACTATCCATGATCTTGACAGGAACCTCCTTGTACATTAAATCTTCGGCTAACTCGTCTAGTTCTAACTTAATAATGTGGTTTGGGTCGTCCACATATTTACGTAACATCGATACGTGAAAAACATTATGAACACGCGACATACTTAGCGGTAAAGTGAGTCTATATGCCACAATTCCTACTCGATCAAGGATTTCAAATGGACCAATAAATCGAAGGTTTGAGCTTTCCTAACATCGTCGATTCTTACTTTTGGAATAACGCCTTCTTGCACCTTCTTCATTATATTCATCAACTCCAGGTCTGTAGCTTGAGCGGCTTTAACTTTATCGATTAAAGTCGGTTCTACACGTATATTCGTTATCTTCACGTAGGTTCTTGGAGTCTTTAACTATATCTCCGTCTTTGGTAAGTCGTACGAAATGGGTCTTTGTGTTAACAATCACGTACTCGTAAACGCATACGATCTTCTACTTAATGCGTCAGCTACCACGTTCGCTTTTCCAGGATTGTATTGAATGGTATGATCGTAATCTTTCAAAAGCTTGAGCCAACGTCGTTGCCGCATGTTGTAAGGGTGTTAAAAAAAATAGTATTTTCGGTTTTAGGAAACTCTAACCTGGGTTCGAACCATCCATTCAGCACAAAGAGAGAAGCGGTTGATGCAAATTTACACCAAATGCATATACCGGGTTTTCGGTACCTATTTTGGTAGGGGTTTAGTTTGGTTTCAGATATATCTCGAATCAAAACCAGGTGTATCGGTTTATTTAATAATATTAATAAAATAAAAATATCTCAGTGTATAATACATTAAAACTTCAGTATATTGTATAGCTTCAGTCTCATTAATAATATTAATCAGTATATCTTTAGTCTTCTTACTTTATTCCCAAACACGCCAAACCTTTCTCTCCCATCTCTAAGACTCTAACAGTTGAACCCAACCCTCTCCGGCTCTCCCTCTCCATCTCGAAGTCTCGAACAGACGCAACCTTCTCCATCTCGAAGTCTCGATCTCAAACAGTCGAACCCAGTCCATCCATCTTGAAGTCTCGAATCACCTTGACGATCCATCCATTCGTCAGTCGTCGCATCGCAGATTCGCAGTTGCCTCTCCAGTCTCCAAGACTCCAACTCTAGATTCCATAATCAAAATTTTCTTAGGTAATTTTGAGATTTAGTTAATTGATTTCTCTCTATTTATGTCGATTTGTCTATATATGGCATATGGGTGTTACACTGTTACTTGTTACTTTGTTAGGGCTTTTTTTGTTGCCGGTGGTTTGTTTATTTTGGTGGTCTATACTCTATATATGGCATATGGATTTTCTAGCCTTGTTCATGCATGTCTTCACTGATTTTTTAAATAATAGTGATCGCAGAGAGTATGTCTATTTTGTTTTGGTTCTTTGGGTAATGCTTTAAAGTTGATGTCCCTGGTAGCTAAATAGTACAATAAAATTCATTTGAAGTTTGGGTATATCTGTTTTGTTTTATTGTTAATGATCAGATTTGCTAATAAATATATAATCGCTTATTGTTAATGATCAGACCGCTTACATAGCTATAATCGCCTATTGCTATTTCAAAGATTTGTCTCTAAAATGATTAGCTTGCTTGAATCTTGTTAATGACTACACTGCCTACACAGTTACACTGCCTATTGAGTGATTATATTGCTTGAAGATGGATCAGTAGATTAAAATAAACTTATGTTCTCATCATAATTCGGTGTTTTGATTCATTTAGTGTCTAAAATAATTTGTTTGTGTTTTTAACAGTTTGATGGAAAATATGGATAATGATTTACCAATATCATCCAATACAAGCCAAGTCCCAAATGATGGAGGAGACAATGGAGGAGACGAGAGATGCGAGACGCAAAATCCAAAGGAAGTTGAAGAGATCGAGCAAATAATCGGTAAGACTCGTGCTATTATATAGGAACATTATATAAGATTTAAGAAAAATGATGAAATAAAGGCAAAGTGCAAGTATTGTTGTCAAGTTTTAAAAGCCAACTCAGAAAATAATGGGACAAGTGGTTTAAGGAATCACAATGCAAGATGTAAATTGTACCCTCCTAATATTCAATTAAAGGAAAGAAAACAAGCACTATTAAATTTTCCACCATCAAATATTAGTGAAGGAGGTCAAGAGTTAGAAGGGGAATCAACCAATAGTGTTTGTTTATGGAAATTTGATTAAGAGTTAATTAGGAGGGCAATTTATTTTATGATAATTGTAGATGAACTTCCTTTTAGCCATGTGGAGAATGTGGGCTTTAGATACTTAATGTCAGTTGCATGTCCAAAATTGAATGTGCCTTCACGTGCCACCATAACTAGATATTGTTTGAAGCGTTTTTAGAGGAAAAATTGAAATTGAAAGCTTACTTCAAAAATACATCACAAAGGGTTTGTCCTACTACCGATACATGGACTTCCATACAACGAATTAATTACATGGTGTTGACTGCTCATTATGTTGATGATAAGTGGAATTTACAAAAAAAAATTTATCAACTTTGTCCCAATTACTAGTCATAAAGGGGAAGACATATGTATGTCGGTTGAAAATTGTTTGAGGGAATGGGGCATTAATAAAATTTTCACAATCACAGTTGAAAATGCTAGTTCCAATGATGTTGCAAATTCTTATTTGAAAAATCAATTGAATGTTTGGGTCATAGCATTTGTGATAGTAAATTTCTCCATGTGAGGTGTGTTGCTCATATTGTTAATTTGGTTGTATGTGATGGGTTGAAAGATGCGAGTTCTTCAATATCTCGTGTTCGATCTTTGGTTAGGTGGGTGCGACAATCTCCTTCTAGGATTAAAAAAAATTTAAAGAATGTGTTAAAATTGAGAAAATTTAAAAAAGAACTTCATTGATCCTAGATGTGTCCACTAGATGGAACTCCACTTATTCTATGTTGAATGTGGCCATAGACTTCGACCGAGCTTTTAATAGGCTTGCAAGCAAAGACCCTTTATTCAAATTGGAAATGGAATCGGGTGATGGGTGGCCTAGCGTAGAAGATTGGGGAGTTGTGAGACGATTAGTGGTATTCTTAAAGTATTTCTTCGACATTACTATTGAAGGTTTCGGCACATCTTATGTTACATCGAATACTTTTTTTCATGAATTTCTTGATCTTGATGATGGTTTGAATGAATTGTTATATGGGGGTGACATTGGCATGAGACAAATGGCTTTGAGGATGAGAGCAAAATTAGAGAAATATTGGGGGAATGTTGAGAAGATGAATAAATTATTGTACATTGCGGTTATTTTAGATCCTAGACATAATTTTGCCTTTGTGGAATTTAGTTTTAATTCAATGTATGGGAATGAGACTGAAATGGAAAATGAAATGATAAAATCTGTGCGTGATGCCATTGAAGAATTGTTTAGATGTTATAGTCTCAAATATGCATCCCAAAATGCACAATCATCCCAAAGTGTGCAATCTAACGTGTCTAGTGATGGTTTTGATGGGCATGGTCGAGAATGGGCAAGGAGGATGAGGATGGAAAAATTTGTATAACACATTACGGATGTTCAAGGAGGGGATAATACCGAATTAGATAAGTATTTGAGTGAGCATGTTGATCAAAAAACTTCAAAATATAATGATTTGAGTTGGTGGAAAAATAATTCTCCTAGATTTCCCATTCTTTCTCAAATGGCTAGGGATGTATTGGCGGTTCCTATGTCAACCGATGCTTCTGAGTCGACATTTAGCATCGGTGGTCGTGTACTTGATCAATTTAGGAGTTCTTTAACTCCTAGAATGGTACAATGTAAGACCCCAACTTTTATGAATAAAGATTAATTTTCTCTAAATATCATTTTTTTGAATATTATGGTGTGGATTTGATATAATGTTATAGTTGTGGGTAATATTTATAAATTTTTGCAAAAGTAAGCAAGTTGTTATAAAATATTCGCTTAGTCGGGAATATTCTTTTTGTTCGGGAATATTAAATGCGATTTACACAATCATCAGTGGACCCATATAATGTAATTATTGGTTTGAGTTAGAAAACGACAAAATTATATTTTTATAAAAATAACGGCGGAAGTTTTACCGTTGACTGTTGAAATACTCGGTAATAAAGGTACAGTAATACGCGTGGTTGCATAGTAGCACACGTTATTGATTATTGATGCTTACGTGAGAAGTCACTCAAATTATACTCTCGATTATTACTCACGATAATTACGCGTCATATCTCTTATATTATTGATTCAATTATTGTCACAAGATCATCATCAGATAATATGTTATATTATTAAATCAATAATTGAGACGACAAGTTATAATATTAATGATGAATAATTGTTGAAATATTAAATGTGTTGATTAAAAATAAAATGATTTGTGATAATATGTATTCAATCCTTGATGTATATAAGAAGTCTATTATGAGACGTTTGTGGTAAGTTTGGTTATTCTATGGGGGCCCATATGTCATCATCTAAAAGTCTCTTTCGCCAATAGTAATTACCTTTACCAGACGTCAAACCACTTGCCGTTTCATATTACAGGTGTAAGACCCCAACTTTTATGAATAAAGATGAATTTTCTATAAATATCATTTTTGAATATTATGGAATGAATTTGATATAATGTTATAGTTGTGGGTAATATTTATAAATTTTGCAAAGTACGCAAGTTGTTATATAATATTCAATTGGTCGGGGAATATTCATTTTAACAGGGAATATTCGTACAACGGCACAATCATTGGTGGACCCCACAACGTAATTATTGTCGGATTGAGAAAACGACAAAAATACTTTATGAAAATAATTATGAAAGTTTTACTCAATTAATCGTTGAAACACCCGGTGTTAAAAGTACAATGAATACGCGTGAGTGCATGCGATGTTAAGACACGATATTGATTATTGATGCTTACGTGAGAAGTCACTTAGTTTTGTTCAATTATTATTACGATAATTGCTTTGCGATAAGATCTCACGTTATTTGATTCAATTATTGTCAATATTTTATAATCAATAATTGAGATGACAAAGTTATTAATATTATTATTTGCAATATTAACGATGTTTGAAGTTCATCAAGGAGAGGTTTGGTCACCTAATTAACGCCGCTTAATGGGGAAAATCCTTATTAGAAAGCCCCTCTTTCCCGGAAACGACTTCGGTCGATTAATATTGTGAATTATAATAATGATGATGTGTTTTGTTTTATTAGTATTATTAATGTAATATAACAGTAAAAGCTTTTTATATAAAATGTAATACTTTTATAAAGTTATTCATTTTATTAGACTAATAGTAAAATCTTTTATATAAAACAAAATACTTTTATAAAGTTATCTCGCTTTATTAGACAATAATTAGAATATATTATATTTTATTATGTATAGTATTTGCATAAGTGCTGCGATAGTGTTTTGATAGTAAAATCTTTTTATATAAAACATAATACTTTTATAAAGTTATTCGCTTTATTAGATTATAAATAGAATATATTATATTTTATTGTAAACCAATCTGACCGTCTGCTTAAAGTAAATCAATCAACTGCTTCATGAATTAGTTACTTATGCGCCTATTCTTATATAAATAGAAGCTAATTCCTTCATTATTTCTTACGAATTCACCGAAACTCTAGAGAGAGAAACTATAGAGAGAGTTCTTCTTCTTGAGCATATTTCTTTAGAGTTTAAGAAAGCTTTGAAACGAGTCTGAAGTTTTCTTTGAGTATATCATCGCTTTACCAACAAAATACTCTTCTTTTTACGGTAAGGGATATTATTTGTTGTACTCGTTAGGGGTATTCCTTCTTTCTTATTAGTGAAATTCTTTTGTTATTCCATTCATTATTATTATGTTGGAATAACCTGTATACGCGGGATACCCTATACTTGGTGAAATTCTTCAGTTATTCCATTATTTATTATTCTCATTGGAACATCCTGCATGCATGCGCGCATGCATGACTACGTTTCCGCTGTTTATTATTACTCTGTTGGAACATCATGTCATGCATTTATGCATGACCGGTTCCATTATTTATTATTCTGTTGAATATCCCAATCAGTGCGCTTACGCATGACCGTTCCATTATTTATTATTTTGTTGAATAACCTCGCCATGCGGTCTATCGCATGCCTGGTGATTTCTTTTCTTATTCCATTCTTTATTATACTCATTGGTTTAAAGTTTTGACTTCTATACTCCATGAAATTAGTGGAATATCCTTGATATTTGCGCTTCATCCAAAGATCTTTGCATGGAAATATTCTTTTGAGCATTCTTGAGTGTTACTTTCTGAAAGAAGTATTATGTTGACAATTTGGACATTATTAGTTCCTGGATAAATTAATTTTTGAACATGTTTTATTGAATTCTTATATCATTGTCATCATCCTCATGTTTATATTATGTTGAAAGTCATCTGTGGCCTCAGAAGGTGCATAGATGGACTTGGTATGATTATGACCAGTGACTATTCGGTGTAATCATGGACCGTAATATTACAAATGATGTGGAAAAAGTCCTCATCACCCGTGAGTGCATCGATGGATGTTGTTGTTGGCATGATCATGACCATTGATGAATACACAAATGATGAACGATGGATTGTTCAGAGGTTTTATGCAATTCATGCAACAGCATGCGAGAGCGGCTCTTGTCCAAAATATAGGTGGAAACACTCGGAAACTCTTTGACTTGGCCACCGCTTAAACAGATTCAAGGAGCCGACCACCGGAGTTTATTGGAGAGCCAAAACCACTTAAGGCGGAAACGTGGATAAAGCGTATCACCAAGATATTTGATGTCTTGGGATGCTCCGAGGAGCAAAAGGTTCCCTTTGTTTGCCTTTTATGTCATGAGGAGAGGCGACATCGGTGGGAATCCAGAAAGCGCACTCAACCTCGCCGCACCAAGATGTCTTGGGAGAAGTTCCAAGAACTATTCAACGACAAGTACTTTCCCAAAAGTATTCGTCACATAAAAGAGGTAGAGTTCATCAAGTTCGAGCAGAATAATATGACCGTGTCGTAGTACAAAGCTAAGTTTGCCGAGTTGTCTCGGTTTACGTCCCACTTGGTGGATAATGAAGAGAGAATGACGCGGATGTTTTTAAGAGGTTTAAAGTTGGAGATACGTCAACATCTTATTTCTCATAAACTGTGTTTGTATTCGGATATTGTAAATAGGGCTCGATTAGTAGAATAGCGATAACGAGTCAACGTAACCAAAAGAGAGCGAAATTAAGCAAAATGATAATACCAAAGGAGAGCATTCCTCAAGCGGTGACAACAAGCGTGGAGGGAATTAACAGGCCAGAAGTGGTAACCACTTCGGTGGTAATCAAGGCCGAAACAATAAGAATGGACATTTCAAGAAGAGGAGATTCAACAATGATGGAAAGATATTAGCACCAGCACCCGTTGTTAAGGAAGGAGAACGACCACCTATCATATTCTTCAAATGCGGAGGGGAGGGACACATCAGTCCAAACTGCGCGATGCCGTTCAAAACATGTTATAATTGTGGAAGAGAAGGTCACTTAGCTCGATTTTGTCGTTCACCGAAGACAAGTTCAGCTAGGATGGAGGCACCAAAGGCCGTCCCAGAAAATTCAAAGCCCGTAGTGCAAGGGAGAGCGTTTGTTCTGACCTCCCAGAAAGCAAGGAACCCGAATAAGGTCATCACGGGTAAGCTTATCATAAAATCTAGTCTATACTTTATTTGATACCGGTTCTACCCATTCTTTTATTTCTCTTACTTGCGCTCAACAATTAAATTTGACTCCGGAGAAATTAGACTTTGACTTATCTGTGGAAACTCCGTTGGCAGAAACTTTTATTACATCCACTGTTTATAAGTCTTGTTTGGTTCAAATCGGTACCCTCACATTACTTGTCGATCTTATTTCATTGAAAATACTTGCATTTGATGTGATTATAGGGATTGATTGGTTAACTACTCATCATGCTAAAATTGATTATTTTCGTAAGGTTGTTAGCTTTCATATTCCTAATAAACCTATTATGCGAATTCAAACAACCAAACCATTAAAATCAATCACGGTCATCTCAAGCCATAAAGCTATTTGTTTATTGAAAAAAGGATGTCAAGCTTTCTTAGCTCATGTCACGGATCTAAACAAAAATACGTCAATTTTGAATGATATTTCTATTGTTAATAAATTCCCGACGATTCCCCAAAGAACTTCCCGCCTACCCCAGAAGCGTGAAATTGAATTTTGTATTGACCTTTGAACCCGTGACAAAAACCCATTTCCAAAGTCTTATATCGAATGGCTCTATTGAACTTCAGAGTTAAAGACCCAATTGCAAGAATTGTTAGACATTGGTTTCATTCATCCTAAGACGCTCCTTGGGTGCTCCCTGTTCTATTCGTGAAGAAGAAAGATGAGAGTATGCGACTTTGTATTGATTATCGGGAGTTAAATCATGTCACCATCAAAAATAGGTACCCATTGCCATGTATTGGTGACCTGTTTGACCAGTTGCAAGGAGCCAAATTCTTTTTAAAGATTGATTTTCGTTCCGGATATCACCAATTGAAGATTAGAACCGATGACATTCCAAAGACGGCTTTAAACTTCGATGGGGCATTATGAATTCCTAGTCATGTCCTTTGGATTGACTAATGCTCCTGCTGCCTTCATGGATATGATGAACCGAGTATTCAAGGAATATTTGGATCACTTTGTGGTCATCTTTATTGATGACATCCTTATTTATTCCAAAAGCCGTGAGGATCATGAGCAAGACTTGAGGCTGACACTCCAAATGCTTCGTGAATACAAGCTTTATGCCAAGTTGAAGAAATATGAGTTTTGGCTTGAGGAAGTAACATTCCTTGGGCACGTAGTATCAAGTCGTGGAATATCTGTTGACCCAGCAAAGATTGAACCAATTCAAAGTTTGGAGCAACCTAAATCGATGATCAAGACGTAGCTTTCTGGCTTAAATTGGTTATTATCGGAGATTCGTGGAAGGATTTTCTCGAATAGCTACTCCATTAACTCAAATTGACTTGGAAAGATACAAAGTTCGGTTGGAGCGAAGAATGTGAGAAGGGTTTTAAGAACTCAAGAGGAGACTCATTTCAAAGACTGCTCGACAATACCATCCGCCTCGTAGGGATTTGTCATTTACAGTGATGCTTCTGGCAAAGGGTTAGGATGTGTTCTCATGTAACATGAGAAAGTCATAGCCTATGCCTCAAGACAACTCAAAGAATATGAGAGGAATTATCCTACTCATGACCTAGAGTTAGCAGCTGTTGTCTTCACACTTAAAGTTTGGAGGCATTACTTGTATGGGGAGAAGGTGGAGATCTTTACGTATCATAAAAGCCTCAAATATTTCTTCACTCAAAAGGAACTCAACATGCGACAACGACGTTGGCTTGAACTATTGAAAGATTATGATTATACCATCCAATACCATCCTGGAAAAGCGAACGTGGTAGTTAACGCATTGAGTAGAAGATCATATGTAACTACGAGTGCGATATTGTCAACACAAAGGCCCATTTTGTGTGACTTACAAAGGATGGAGATAGAGTTAAAGACTCCAGGGACCCATGTGATGATGGCGAATATACGAGTAAAACCGACTTTTAATTGATAAAGTTAAAGTTTGCCAAGCTACTGCACACGGAGTCGATGCGTATGAGGAAGAAAGAAAGCAAGAAGGTGCTATACCAAGCAAGAATAGATGAAGATAATATGTAATATATTATCATTAGCCTTCAACAAGATTAAACCGATATAATATAACAACCATCAAGTTTAATCTATGACGAGAATAAGCAATCCATTAAAAGAGTCAAGTAGAGAATAAAATCTACTATCTTTTATGATTTAGAAGGTTTTTCATCACTTTTATCGTTGGGACTCAGCTTAATAAATAATCCACATCATCGAATCACCCCTGCACTACGGCCAAGGATATTCTTTAGTATCACGACCCCAATTATCCATGCACAATGGGCCAAGAATATTTGTGTATTCATTAATGGTCATGATCATGCCCACAAGTGTCCATCAATGCACTACGGGCCAATGAGGACTTTTTCCACATCATTTGTAACATTACGGTCATGATTACACCAATAATCCTCGGTCATAATTATACCAAGTCCATCTATGCACTATAGGCCATGTATGACTTTCAACAAAATATAAACATGAGGATGATGACAATGATATACTTAATTCAATAAAACAAGTTCAAGAATTAATTTATCCAGAACTAATAACGTCCAAATTGTCAACATGATACCGCTTTGTAGAGTAAAATTCAAGAATGCTCGTAAGAATATTTTCATGAAAAGATATTAGATGAAGCGCAAATATCAAGGATATTCCACTAATTTCATGGAGTATAGAAGTCAAAACTTTAACCAACTGAGTATAATAAGGAATGGAATAACAAAAGAAATCACCAGGCATGCAATAGACCGCACAGGCAGGTTATTCCAACAGAATAATAAATAACAGAATCAGTCCCATAAAATGCAATGTATGTGATATTCCAACAAAATAATAAAGATTTAAATCAGTCCCACAGAAAAGCATGTATAGATAGGATATTCCAATGTAATAATAAAGATGGAACCAGTCCAGGCGTGACCGCCTTGCATGCATGTGATGTTTCTAACAAAATGATAAATAATGGAACCGGGCCCTATAAACGCATGCATATTAACCGTGGATGTTCCAATGTAATGATAAAGAATGGAATCACGTAAGAATTTCACCAAGTATAGGGTAGCTCACAGACACAAAGTTATTCCAATGTAATAATAAAGAATGGAATAATGTAAGTTCTCTTCATAGATAAGAAAGAAATAATACTCCCTACCTTAGAAAAACTAGATACTTTGGAATAATGAGGTAGCAGACTTCTCTCTTCTTCTTTCTATAATTTCTCTCTATAATAATCGCTTCTAAAGCTTTTGTGAATTGGTGAGAAATGAAGGAAGAATGAGCTTCTATTTATAGGAAAATATAGTTTCGATAATTGCGACGCTTGGGGCTCGAAAAATTACAATCTGAATACCTCCAACTTTTCTTTTTATTTTTAATTTAGTCTTGCAAGTATTATCAAACTTTCGCCACCTCCCCTAAGAGTAAATAATGTGAATCAATAGTTCAATCATGTGAATCAATAGTATAATCATGTGAAAAATACGTAATTACAATGATAAGACTTCCATCTATACCTCTATTTTTAATTTAGTCATGCAAGTATTATCAATTTTGCACCAACTCCACTAATAGTACAAGAATGTGAAACAATAGTATACACATGTGAACAAATAGTTATAATCATGTGAAATAATAGCAATCAATTGCTCATTTATCCTAAGTTAAATACCCATTGGTTAAAATAACCTCAGACATCAATTTTTATCGAAATAAATGTCGATTTTCACTAACACAAATAATTCCAACATAATGAAACTATTTTTATCAAAAAATATAAATTTTGAAATTTCAAGTTTGATTTTTTCCAAAAAAGTCAACTGTTGACTTTTTAACCAAATAGTAAAAACCGACAAATTTTGTGTTTATAGTCTATTTTTACTAATTTCATCGTTCCGGACTCAAATAAAAAAACAACTTTGTCATCACGTCTGCGTCTATTTGTGTTTATAGTCTATATCACGTCTGCGTCTCCAAATTCAACTCTGAGAACAACTTCAATATTAATAACATTCATCATTAATATTATAACTCACAATATTTATCACCCAGTCGCTCCTGTGAAAGGGGCTTTTCAATAAGGATTTCTCCCTATTGGCGCCGCAATTAGGTGACCAAACCTCTCCTCGATGTAACTTCTAGACATTGTAAATATTGTAATTTAATAATATGAATAACTTTGTCATCTCAATTATCGACTTAATAATATAAAATATTATGCAAATGATAATTGTGACAATAATTGAATCAATAATATGAGAGATATGATGCAAAGAATTATCGTAGCAATAATTGAGTATAACTAAGTGACTTCTCACGTAAGCATCAATAATCAATACCGTGTCTTACTTATGTAACCACGCCAGACATCGTTATTTTTTAACACCGTGTTTCAACAGCTAACAGTAAAACTTCCGCCGTTATTTTCATAAAGTATTTTTGTCGCTTTCAATCCGGCAATAATTCCGTTCCGCTGGGGGGTCCACCAATGATTGTGCCATTGTATTTAATATTCCCTCGTTAAAATAAATATTCCCGACCAATCGAATATTATATAACAACTTCATGACTTTGCAAAATTTGTAAATATTACCCACAACTATAACATTATATCAAAACCACACCATAATATTCAAAAATATATTTTGAGAAAATTATTCTATATTCATAAAAGTTGGGGTCTTACAGTATCCATAGTTTCTGATCGAGACCCAAGATTCACTTCACGATTTTGGGTTAGTTTGCAAAAAGCTATGGGCACAGATTTACGATTTAGCTCGACATATCATCCTTAGATGGACGGGCAGTTGGAGAGGACTATTCAACCTCTTGAAGATTTATTAAGACTCTATGTCCTTGACTTCAAGGGAAGTTGGGATAAGTTCTTACCATTGGTGGAGTTTTTCTACAACAACAGTTATCAAGCAAGTATTGGCATGGCTCCATTTGAGGCGTTGTATGGAAGAAAGTGTCGTTCTCCAGTATGCTGGGATGAGGTGGGTGAAGCAACGTTGTTGGGACGGAGTTGGTACGTATGACTACAAAAAAGATTCAAACGATCCGACAACGTATAAAAACCTCACAAGATCGACAAAAGAGTTCTGCTGATCTTCATCGAAAGGACGTGGAATTCGATATAGGAGATCATGTGTTGTTACGTGTTGCTCCATGGAAAGGAGTTACGAGATTTAGAAAGAGAGGAAAGCTCAATCCTTGATTCATCGGCCCATTTTTAATCCTCGATCGAGTAGGAACTGTGGCCTATAGACTCACTTTACTGTCAAGTATGTCTCGTGTTCATAACGTTTTTCACATATTCGTGTTACGTAAATATGTGAAAGACCTGAACCACATTATTGAGTTAGAACCGGAAGAAATAGCGGAAGATTTGACGTATGAAGAGGTTCCTGTTCAAATCTTAGATAAGAAGGAACATATTCTACGCTCCAAGTTATACCTCAAGTCAAAGTTTTGTGGAGAAACCACTATGTTGAGGAAATGACTTGGGAGTTAGAATCTGAAATGAAATCAAGGTATCCTTACCTCTTCGACATACCAGGTACGTACCCTAATTTCGAGGGCAAAATTTCATAAGAAGGGGAGGTTGTAAGACCCCAACTTTTATGAATAAAGATGAATTTTCTATAAATATCATTTTTGAATATTATGGAATGAATTTGATATAATGTTATAGTTGTGGGTAATATTTATAAATTTTGCAAAGTACGCAAGTTGTTATATAATATTCGATTGGTCGGGGAATATTCGTTTTAACAGGGAATATTCGTACAATGGCACAATCATTGGTGGACCCCACAACGGAATTATTGTCGGATTGAGAAAACGATAAAAATACTTTTATGAAAATAACGACGGAAGTTTTACTTGTTAATCTGCTGAAACACCCTTGTTAAAAGTACAAAAGAATACGCCAGAGTTGCACAAAGAGACACTTACAGATTGATTATTGATGCTTACGTGAAGTCACTTAGTTTTGTTCAATTATTGTTACAAAGAATTGTCGACAAGATCTCACGTTATTTGATTCAATTATTGTCAATATTTTATAATCAATAATTGAGATGACAAAGTTATTAGTATTATTATTTACAATATTAACGATGTCTGAAGTTCTCACAAGCGAGAGGTTTGGTCACCTAATTGGCGCCCTAAATGGGAGAAATCCTTATTGAAAGCCTCCTCTTCCGGAGAACGACTGCCCGATTAATATTGTGAATTATAATAATGATGATGTGTTTTGTTTTATTAGTATTATTAATGTAATAAAACAGTAAAAGCTTTTTATATACAAATGTAAAACTTTTATAAAGTTATTCGCTTTATTAGACTAATAGTAAAATTTTTTATATAAAAAATGTAATACTTTTATAAAGTTATCTGCTTTATTAGACAATAATTAGAATATATTATATTTTATTATGCATAGTATTTGCATAATGCCCGTATAGTGTTTGCATAGTAAAATCTTTTTTATATATAAAATGTAATACTTTTATAAAGTTATTGGTTTTATTAGATTATAAATAGAATATATTATATTTTATTGTAAACCAATCTGACCGTCTGCTTAAAGTAAATCAATCAACTGCTTCATGAATTAGTTACTATGCAGTCTATTCTTCTATAAATAGAAGCTCATTCCTTCATTATTTCTTACGAATTCACTGAAACTCTAGAGAGAGAAACTATAGAAAGAGTTCTTCTTCTTGAGCATATTTCTTTAGAGTTTAAGAAAGCTTTGAGCGTAGTGCAAGTTTTCTTTAAGTATATCATCGCCTTACCAGTCAAAATACTCTTCTTTTACGGTAAGGGATATTATTTGTTGTACTCGTTAGGGGTATTCCTTCTTTCTTATTAGTGAAATTCTTTTGATATTCCATTCTTTATTATTCTGTTGGAATAACCTATATACGCGGGATACCCTATACTTGGTGAAATTCTTCTGTTATTCCATTATTTATTATTCTGTTGGAACATCCTGTCTGTGCGTTTACACATGACCTGGTTCCGTTATTTATTATTCTGTTGGAACATCCTGTCTGTGCGTTTACGCATGACCTGGTTCCATTATTTATTATTCTGTTGGAATATCCTCGCTGGCAAGCGCTTACGCACGACCGGGTTCCCATTATTTATTATTCTCGTTTGGAATAACTTGTCTATGCGGCTCTATCGCATGCCTGGTGATTTCTTTTCTTATTCCATTCTTTATTATACTCAGTTGGTTAAAGTTTTGACTTCTATACTCCATGAAATTAGTGGAATATCCTTGATATTTGCGCTTCATCCAGTATCTTTGCATGGAAATATTCTTTTGAGCATTCTTGAGTGTTACTCTACAAAGAAGTATCATGTTGACAATTTGGACATTATTAGTTCCTAGATAAATTAATTTTTGAACTTGTTTTATTGAATTCTTATATCATTGTCATCATCCTCATGTTTATATTATGTTGAAAGTCATATGTGGCCTGTAGTGCATAGATGGACTTGGTATGATTATGAACAGGGACTATTCGGTGTAATCATGACCGTAATATTACAAATGATGTGGAAAAAGTCCTCATTGACCCGTAGTGCATTGATGGACAGTTGTTGGCATGATCATGACCATTGATGAATACACGAATATCCTCGCCGTGGTGTGCATGGATAATTTGTGGTTGTGATACTAATGAATATCCTCGGCCGTAAAGTGGGGATGATGTGGATTATTTATTGTTCGTAGTCTTAGCGATAAAAGTCATAAAAAAAACCTTTTAAATCATAGAAGATAGTAGATTTTATTCTCTACTTGACTCTTCTAATGGATTACTTATTCTCATCGCAGCTTAAACTTGATGTTTGTTATATTTTATCGCTTTAATATCATTGAAGGCTAATGATAATTTATTCGCATTATCTTAGTCATAATATTTCTTACTGGGCTAGTTAAGCTCACCCTTTTGCTTTCATTGTTCTCTTCAAGAAATGAGAACGTAGCAGGGACTAGTCGGGGAACAGAGTGATGGTCCAGATAATAGCATTAGTAGTCATCACTATTATATGAAATAGTGTGATAATAAATATAATGAGGACCCCATTGAGTTTGTATATTGTCTAGATGACAATATTTGTATTAAAACTCACAACATATGTTAGTCGTATTTTACACGACTGTTGTATTATTAAGTTGTATTTGAATTTTGTACCATGTATTTGGCGACTCAGAATAGGTGATGTATACCGATTTTGGGGGAGTCACAACAGGTGTCGAACTAATTGTCGTTTCACATTACAGGCGTCGAACCAATTATCGTTTCACATTACAGACGTCTAACCAATTGTCGTTTCACATTACAGGCGTCAAACCACTTGTTGTTTCACATTACAGGCGTCAAACCACTTGGTGTTTCACATTACTGGCGTCAAACCACTTTTCTTTTCACATCACCAGTAGTCAAGCCGCTTACCTTTTCACATTACAAGGGCTGAGCTAGAAATCTTCTATAAATAGATGTCTAGTTCTTCATTATTTTTCACGAATTCATTCAAGCTATAGAGAGAGAAAGTATAAATAGAATAAGAGAGAAAGAAGAAGAGTATTCTGTTACTACACTACTACAGTATTCAATCTCCTACTAATGTAAGAGGTG
This sequence comes from Panax ginseng, assembly GCA_020205605.1. NCBI lineage: Eukaryota > Viridiplantae > Streptophyta > Magnoliopsida > Apiales > Araliaceae > Panax > Panax ginseng. The sequence continues at coordinate 127,088,226 of CM035138.1, read as the reverse complement.
TTATTTCTTTTGTATTCATGAAGAGAACTTCTGTTATTTCATTCTTTATTATTCTGTTGGAATAACCTGTATACGCGGACTACCCTATACTTGGTGAAATTCTTCTATTATTCCATTCTTTATCATTCTGTTGGAACATCCTATCTGTGTTGTACGCATGACCTGGTTCCATTATTTATCATTACATTGGAACATCACATGCATGCTTTCTGCATGACACGGTTCCATTATTTATTATTCTCTTGGAATATCACATGCATGCGTTTACGCATGACTTTGGTTCCATTATTTATTATTACATTGGAATAACACATTATGCATGCGCTCTATCGCATGTTTGGTGAATTCTTTTGTTATTCCATTCTTTATTATACTCGGTTGGTTAAAGTTTTGGCTTTTATACTCCATGAAATTAGTGGAATATCCTTGATATTTGCGTTTCATCTAGTATCTTTTCATGAAAATATTCTTACGAGCATTCTTAAATTTTACTCTACAAAGCGATATCATGTTGACAATTTGGGCGTTATTGGTTCTGGATAAATTAATTCTTGAACTTGTTTTATTGAATTCTATATCATTGTCATCATCCTCATGTTTATATTACATTGAAAGTCATCTGTGGCCTATGTGTGCATAGATGGACTTGGTATGATTATGACCGAGGATTATTCGGTATAATCATGACCGTAATGTTACAAATGATGTGGTAAAAGTCCTCATTGGCTCGTAGAGCGTTGATGGACAGTTGTTGGCATGATCATGACCATTGATGAAACTACGAATATCCTTGGCCCGTAGTGCATGGACAATTTGTGGTTGTGATACTAATGAATATCCTTGGCCGTAGTGCAGGGATGATGTGGATTATTTATTAAGCTGAGTCTCAGCGATAAAAGTATTGAAAAACCTTTTAAATCATAGAAGATAGTAGATTTTATTCTCTACTTGACTCTTAAATGGATTGTTTGTTCATTTGCAGATTAAACTTGATGTTTGTTATATTGTATCGGTTTAACAACTTTGTTGAAGGCTAACGATAATTTATTACGCATTATCTTGGTCATAATATTTCTTCTTTGGGCTAGTTGAGCTCACCCTTTTGCTTTCATTGTTCTCTTGAGGAAATGAGAACATAGCGAGGACTAGTCGAGAGTGTAGTGACGGTCCCGATGATAACATTAGTAGTCCTCACTATTCTATGAAATAGTGTGATAATAAATGTATTGAGGACTTATTTTGAGTTTGAATCTTTATCTAGAAGACAATAATTGTATTAAAACTCACACGACTTATATTATATATTTAAGATTGTATTTGTATTACGTACCATGTATTTGGCGACTCGAAATAGGTGATGTATACCTATTTTGGGGGTGTCATGGGTTGGTATCAAAGCTTAGGGATATGATCCTGGCTAAGATGTGAGACTAGAACTAGGAGGGAGAGCGGGGAATTCCTTGTTAGTATGACCTACCTAAGTTTATTTGGTATTTAATTGGTCGGTCGAGTATAAGGATATTATGTTTGATGTCAATTAACCCTTGTTTTGTGGCAGTATTTGAAAATGACATCCGAGAATGTGGAGATAAGCAATGGAGCACATGAGACCATTGAGTCACCAACGATCAATACCCAGGATAATGTGCAACAAGAAGACCATAATCCTCAGATAAACAACAATATCGATCAAATGACGAGCGATGGGATGTTCAGAAGCTTTATGCAATTCATGCGACATCGGTGAGGCGGCTCTCTGTCCAAAATGCGGTGGAAACACTAGCAACTCTCGGATGGTCACCGCTAAATGCAGTTCAAGGAGCTGGGACCACCGAGTTTATTGGAGAGCCAAAACCACTTAAAGGTGGAGACGTGGATAAAGCGGATCACCAAGATATTTGATGTCTTGGGATGCTCAGAGAGCAAAAGGTTCCTTTTGCCACCTTTATGTTGCGAGGAGAGGGCGGATTCTTTGGTGGGAATCGGTAAAGCGTACTCGACTGCCGCCTTGAAGATGACTTGGGAGAAGTTCGAGAATTGTTCAACGAAAAGTACTTTCCAAAGTATTACGTCACATGAAAGAGGTAGAGTTCATCAAGTTTGGAGCAAAACAACATGGCCAGTGTCATCGCGATCTGAAGCCAAGTTTGCCGAATTGTCGGTTTGCGTCCCATTTGGTTGATAATGAGGAGAGAATGGCCTTGAATGTTTCTAAGAGGTTTGAAACAGAGATACGTCAATATCTTATCTCTCATAAAGCGTGTTTGTATTAGGATGTTGTAAATAGGGCTCGATTATTGGAGCGCGATAATGAGTTAACCTGAATCAGAGAAGCGTTCGACAAATCGATAATACCGATGGTAGTAGTCATCGAGCGGTGACAACAAGCGTGGAGAAATCAACATGCGAAATGGTAACCACTTGGTGGTAATCATGGCCAAGATAATAGAAGTGGAAATTTCAAGAAGAGGAGATTTAATAATGATGGAAAGATGTCGACACCAAAGACTTTTGTTGTAAAGAAGGAGAACGACCACCGGTCGTATATATTTTAAATCTTGGACGGAGAGGGACACATCGATCAAATCATGACGCAACGATCAAAAAACATGTTACAATTGTGGAAAAGAAGGTCACCTAACCCGATTTTGTGTCATGCACCAAAGTCAAGTCCATTGGGATGGAGGCATCAAAAGCGTCCCCAAACAAGACAAAAACCGGTAGTTCATGGGAGGCGTTTATACGTTAACCTCCCAAAAGCGAGGAATCCGAGCGAGGTGATCACGGGTAAGCTAATCATAAACTCTAGCAAAGTCTATACCTTATTTGATACCGGATTCTACCCATTCTTTTATTTCTCCTACTTGCGCTCAATGTTTAAATTTGACTCAGGAGAAATTAGACTTTGACTTATCTGTTGAAACTCAGTTGGGGAAACCTTTATTACATCCACGGTTTATAAGTCTTGTTTTATTCAAATCAGCAACCGCACATTACCTTTCGATCTTATCTCTTTGAAAATACTTACATTCGATGTGATTTTAGGGATTGATTGGTTAACCATTCATCATGCTAAAATTGACTGTTTTCGTAAGGTTGTTAGCTTTCATGTTCCTAACCAACCAATTATGCGAATTCAAGCAACCAAACTATTAAAGTCAATCACTGTCATCTCAAGCCATAAAGCTATTTGTTTATTGAAGAACGGATGTCAAGCTTTCTTAGCTCATATCACGAATTTAAACAAAATACGTCGATCTTGAATGATATTTCTATTGTTAATAAATTTCTGACGTATTCCACGAAGAACTTCACAGCCTACCCGGAGCGTGAAATCGAGTTTTTATTGACCTTGAACTGGTACAAAACCCATTTCCAAAGCCCCATATCGAATGGCTCTATTGAACTTGAGGTTAAAAACCCACTACGAAATTGTTAGACATCGGTTTCATTAAATCTAATCGTCTCCTTGGGTGCTCTGTTACATTCATGAAGAAGAAAGATGGAAGTATGTGACTTTGTATTGATTATCGGGAGTTAAATCATGTCACCATCAAGAATAGGTATCACATTACCTCGCATTGATGACACATTAGACCCGATTGCAAGGAGCACAATTCTTTTCAAAGATTGATCTTCGTTAGGGATATCATCAATTTGAAGATTAAAAGCGAGGATATTCCGGAGGCGCCTTGAACTTCGATGCGGGCATTATGAATTTTTAGTCATGTCTTTTGGATTGACTAATGCTCCTCTTTTCTTTCATGGATATGATGAATCGAGTATTCAGGAATATTTGGATTAGTTCGTTGTTGTCTTTATTGATGACATCCTCATCTATTCCAAAAGCCGTGAAGATCATGAGCACCATTTGAAGCGATACTTGAAAGACTTCGTGAAAACAAGCTATATGCTGTTTGAAGAAATGCGAGTTACGGCTTGAGGAAGTAGCATTCCTTGGGCGCGTGGTGTCAAAATATGGAGTATCTGTTGACCCGACAAAGATTGAAGCAATACAAAGGCTGGAAGCAACCTAAATCGATGGCCAAAATACGTAGCTTTCTCTGGCTTAAGTGGTTATTATCGGAGATTAAGTAGAAGGGTTTTCTCGAATCGCCACTCCATTAACTTCAATTGACTCGAAAAGATACAAAATTCGGTTGACCGAGGAATGTGAGAAGAGTTTTCAAGAACTCAGAGGAGACTCATTTCGCACTTTGTTACGGCAATACCATACGGATCGGAAGGATTTGTCATCTATGATGATGCTTCGAGCAAGGGTTTAGGATGTGTTCTCATGCAACACGGGAAAGTCATAGCCTATGCCTCACGACAACTCAAAGAATATGAGAGAAATTATCCTACTCATGATCTAGAGTTGGCAGCTGTTGTTTTCGCACTTAAAATCTGGAGGCATTACCTGTATGGGGAGAAGGTGGAGATCTTTACGGATCATAAAAGCCTCAAATATTTCTTCACCCAAAAGGAACTCAATATGCGGCAAAGATGTTGGCTTGAACTGTTGAAAGATTATGATCATACCATTCAATACCATCCTGGAAAAGTGAACGTGGTAGCTGACGCATTGAGTAGAAGATCATATGCGGGTATGAGTGCGATATTGTCAATGTAAAGGCCCATTTTATATGACTTGCAAAGGATGGAAATAGAGATTAAGACTCCAGGGACCCACGTGATGATGGCAAATATATGAGTAGAACAGAGACTTTAATCGATAAAGTTAAAGTTGCTCAAGCTACTGAGACACAGGTGATCTTGCGTGAAGAAGAAAGTGCAAGAAGGTGTTATTATTAAGCAAGAATCGATGAAGAAGGAATACTTAGAGTCAACTCCGGACTTTGTGTTCTAACGACTACGATTTGAAGTATAAGATCATGATGGAGCGCGCAACACTGCCGTTTACAATCCATCACAGGAGTACCAAAATGTATCGTGATCTTGACATACATTTTGGTGGAGCAATATGAAAAAAGAGATAGCGGAGTTTATCTCAAGGTGTTTAACTTGTCAATGAGTCAAGGCGGAGCATCAAGTGCCAAAAGGTCCATTACAACCACTTGAAATTCTAGAATGGAAGTGGGAGCACATTACCATGGATTTCGTTACTGGTCTTCCCAAGGTTTCTCAAGGAATTGATGCGATTTGGGTCATTGTTGATAGATTGACCAAATCTGCTCATTTCTTACCTATACGAGAAAATTATACACTTGAACGTCTTGCTCATATTTATATAAATGAGATTGTAAGATTGCATGGTATTCCAGTATCCATAATTTCTGATCGAGACCCAAGATTCACTTCACGATTTTGGGTTAGTTTGCAAAAAGCTATTGGCACGAATTTACGATTTAGTTCGACATATCATCCTCAAACAGACGGACAATCAGAGAGGACTATTCAAACTCTTGAGGATCTATTAAGACTTTGTATCCTTGACTTCAAAGGAAGTGGGGACAAGTTCTTACCATTAGTGGAATTCTCCTACAACAACAGTTATCAAGCAAGTATCGGCATGGCTCTATTCGAGGCGTTGTATGGAGGCAAGTAGTTTCTCGATATCTTTGGGATGAGGTGGGTGAAGCAACGTTGTTGGGACCGAAATTAAATACGTATGACTACGGAGAAGATTCAAATGATCCATGACGTATAAAAACCTCACAAGATCGACAAAAGAGTTATGTTGATCTTCATCGAAAGGACGTGGAATTCAACGTTGGAGAACATGCGTTGTTACGTGTGGCTCCATGGAAAGGAGTTACAAGATTTAGAAAGAGAGGAAAGCTCAATCCTCGATTCATTGCCCCATTTGAAATCCTTGACCAGTAGGAAGCGTAGCTTATAGACTTCGCTTTACCACCAAGTATGTCTCGTGTTCATAACGTTTTTCACATATCCATATTACGTAAATATGTGGAGGACCCGAACCACATTATTGAGTTAGAACCAGGACGAAATAGCGGAAGATTTAACGTATGAAGAGGTTCTGTTCAAATCTTGGATAAGAAGGAACATATTCTACGCTCCAGGTTATACCTCAAGTCAAAGTTTTGTGGAGAAACCACGATGTTGAGGAAATGACTTGGGAGTTAGAATCTAAAATGAAATCAAGGTATCCTCACCTCTTAAATCATACCGGTATGTACCCTAATTTAGAGGATGAAATTTCATAAGAAGGGAGGTTGTAAGACCCCAACTTTTATGAATAAAGATTAATTTTCTCTAAATATCATTTTTGAATATTATGGTGTGGATTTGATATAATGTTATAGTTGTGGGTAATATTTATAAATTTTGCAAAAGTAAGCAAGTTGTTATAAAATATTACGTTTGGTTAGGAATATATTCTTTTTGTCGGGGAATATTAAATGCGACGACACAATCATTAGTGGACCCATACTTGAAATTATTGTCGGAGTTAGAAAATGCGACAAAATTATCTTTTATAAAAATAACGGCGGAAGTTTTACCATTAAGCTGTTGAAATACCCGGTATAAAGGTGCGATTATTACGGCGTGGTTGCATAGTAGCACTGCGGTATTGATTATTGATGCTTACGTGAGAAGTCACTTTCGATTATACTCGATTATTGCTTAAAGTAATTCTTTGCATCATATCTCTTATATTATTGATTCAATTATTGTCACAAAGTATCATCTATATAATATGTTATATTATTAAATCAATAATTGAGATGACAAGTTATAATATTAATGATGAATAATTGTTGAAATATTAAATATGTGTTGATTAAAAATAAAATGATTTGTGGTAATATTTATTCAATCCTTGATGTATATAAAAGTCTATTATGAGGCGTTTGTGGTAAGTTTGGTTATTCTATGGGGGCCCATATGTCATCATCTAAAGTCTCTTTTTCTCGATAGTAATTACCTTTACCATACGTCAAACCACTTGTTTCATATTACAAAAGGCCGAACCAATTGTCGTTTCATATTACGGGCGTCGAACCAATTGTCGTTTTCACATTACTGAGCGTCGAACCAATTGTCGTTTCACATTCTGAGCGTCGAACCAATTGTTGTTTCACATTCTGGTGTCAAACCACTTGTTGTTTCACATTCTGAGCGTCAAACCACTTGGTGTTTCACATTCTGAGCGTCAAACCACTTTTCTTTTCACATCACCGATTAAATCAAGCCGCTTGCCTTTTCACATTACAAAGTCTAAGCTAGAAATCTTCTATAAATAGAGGCTAGTTCTTCATTATTTTTCACGAATTCATTCAAGCTATAGAGAGAAAGTATAGAGAGAATAAGAGAAAGAGAAGAAGAGTATTACATTACTACCTCTCTGCGTTATTCAATCTCCTACTAATGTAAGGGGTGTTATTTCTTTTGTATTCATGAAGAGAACTTACATTATTCCATTCTTTATTATTACATTGGAATAACTTTGTATCTGTGGGACTACCTATACTTGGTGAAATTCTTTTATTATTCCATTCTTTATCATTACATTGGAACATCACATGCATCTTTGTCGCATGCATGACTTTGGTTCCATTATTTATCATTACATTGGAACATCCCGCATGCTATGCTTTCTACGCATGACTGGTTCCATTATTTATTATTACATTGGAATATCATGTACGTGCGTTTTTACGCATGACTGATTCCATTATTTATTATTACATTGGAATAACTTTTATGCATGCGGTTTATCGCATGCTTGGTGAATTCTTTTGTTATTCCATTCTTTATTATACTCGGTTGGTTAAAGTTTTGGCTTTTATACTCCATGAAATTAGTGGAATATCCTTGATATTTAAGCTTCATCTAGTATCTTTTCATGGAAATATTCTTACGAGCATTCTTGAATTTTACTCTACAAAAAGCGATATCATGTTGACAATTTGGGCGTTATTGGTTCTGGATAAATTAATTCTTGAACTTGTTTTATTGAATTCCTATATCATTGTCATCATCCTCATGTTTATATTACATTGAAAGTCATACATGGCACATAGTGCATAGATGGACTTGGTATGATTATGACCAAGGATCATTCGGTATAATCATGGCCAGTAATGTTACAAATGATGTGGTAAAAGTCCTCATTAGCTCGTAGAGCGTTGATGGACAGTTGTTGGCATGATCATGACCATTGATGAAAATACGAATATCCTTGGCCCGTAGTGCATGGACAATTTGTGGTTGTGATACTAATGAATATCCTTGGCCGTAGTGCAGGGATGATGTGGATTATTTATTAAGCTGAGTCTCAGCGATAAAAGTATTGAAAAACCTTTTAAATCATAGAAGATAGTAGATTTTATTCTCTACTTGACTCTTCTAATGGATTGCTTGTTCCACTGCAGTTAAACTTGATGTTTGTTATATTGTATCGGTTTAACATCGTTTAACGATAATTTATTCCGTTATCTTGGTCATAATATTTCTTCTTTGGGCTAACGATAATTTATTACTTCATTATCTTGGTGATGGTCCGGATAATATTTCTTTCTTGGGCTAGTTGAGGACTCACCTTTTTGCTTTCATTGTTCTCTTGAAATTTAAGATTGTATTTGTGGTATTTGCGAGGACTAGTCGAGTCACAGCAATGCTTAGGATATGTCCGGATGATAGCATTAGTAGTCCTCACTATTCTATGAAATAGTGTGATAATAAATGTTATTGAGGACTTATTTTGAGTTTGAATCATCCTAGAATGTGGAGATAAGAAGACAATAATTGTATTAAAACTCACGACTTATGTTGTATATTTAAGATTGTATTTGTATTACGTACCATGTATTTGGCGACTTAGAATAGGTGATGTATACCTATTTTGGAGAGACGTGGATAAAGTAGATCACCAAGATATTTGATGTCTTGGGATGCTCCGAGGAGCAAAAGTTCCTTTTGCCACCTTTATGTTGCGAGGAGAGGCGATTCTTCGTGGAAATCGGTGAAGCGTGCTCAACTCGCTGCCAAGATCAAGATGACTTGGAAGAAGTTCCAAGAATTGTTCAACGACAAGTACTTTCCTGAAAGTATTCGTCACATGAAAAAAGTAGAGTTCATCAAGCTGGAGCAAAACAACATGACCGTGTCGCAGTACGAAGCCAAGTTTTCCGAATTGTCCCGGCCATATCCCCCATTTGGTTGATAATGAGGAAAGAATGAGGTGAATGTTTCTAAGAGGTTTGAAACCCGAGATACGCCAATATCTTATCTCTCATAAACCGTGGTTTGTATTCGATGTTGTAAATAGGGCTCGCTTATTGGAGCGATAATGAGTTAACCCAACCAAAGAGAGAGAGCAATGACAAGTCGATAATACCAATGGTAGTAGTCATCGTCAAGTGACAACAAACGTGGAGGAAATCAACATGCCAGAAAATGGTAACCACTTCTTGCTAATCATGGTCAAAATAATAGAAGTGGAAATTTTAAGAAGAGGAGATTTAATAATGATGGAAAGACGTCAAGACCAAAGACCGTTGTTAAAGAAGGAGAACGACCACCGGTCAGATATTTCAAATGCGACAGGGGACACATCACCCCAAACCAGACGCAATAATAAAAGTGATGTTAAAATTATGGAAAAGAAGGTCACCTAACCCGATTTTGTCGTGGCACCAAAGTCAAGTCCAATAGATGGAGGCATCAAAAGCACCCTGCATAAGATAAACCGAGATAGTTCATGGAGAGAGCCGCTGTTGTCGAATCCTCCCAAAAAGTGAGAACCAACGATGTGATCACTTTAAAAGATATTTCAGATTTGATGTTATCTTATCTCATTCACTTTAAGGAGATAAGATCAACAAGTAATGTGATGGTGCCAACTTGAATCAAGCAAGATTTATCAACTGTAGATGTAACGAAGGTTTCACCCAATAGAGTTTTAACAGATAAGTCAAAGTCTCATTTCTCAGGGTTCAAGTTCAAATGTTGAGCACATAAACTGTGAGTTTAAATACAAATATTGTCTTCTAGACAATATCAAAACTCAAATAAGTCCTCATTATAATTATTGATACACTATTTTACGAAATAGTGAGGACTGTTAAAACAACTATCTAGAACCAATATTCCATACCTCGACTAGTTCCCGCTATATTCTTGCCTCCTGAGAAGAAAAATGGAACAAAAAGGAAAAGGGTGAGCTCAACTATCCCAGTAAAGAATATTATGACTAAGATAATGAACAACAAATTATCGTTAGCCTTCAACAAATCAGATAAAATATAATGGACAACATGTTTTAGATCAATATTTGCAGTGGAAATAACAATTCATTAAAAGAGTTAAGTAGATAATGAAATCTACTATCTTCTATGATTTAAAAGTCCATCATCAATATTTTATCCCTGTAACATCAATAAATATACATCTTGAATCAAATATTCATCTTACCTCGGCCAAAGATATTAATTTGTATCACCAAATATCATGTTCATCTCAACACATGATCAACACTACGGCCAAAGATATTCATCAAGTAACCATTCATCTTTATACTACAAAATGCAATGCAACGCCCCAAAATTAGGTATACATCACCCATCTTGAGTCGCCAGATACATGGTACGTAATTCAAATACAACTTAATAATACAACTGCTGCAGTAGGTACAATAATACGACAAAACATAAACCGTGAGTTTGAATACAAATATTGTCTACTAGAGATTATACAAACTCAAAAGGAGTCCTCATTACAATTATTATCACACTATTTCACGTAATAGTGAGGACTACTAATGCACCATCTAGACCATCACTGCTCCCCGACTAGTCCCAAATACGCTCTCATTTCCTCAAGAGAATAAAGGAAAGAAAGGGGTGAGCTCAACTAGCCCAAGAAGAAATATTATGACTAAGATAATGCAAAATAATTTATCGTTAGCCTTCAACAATGTTAAACCGATAAAATATAATAAATATCAAGTTTAATCAGCAATGAACAAGCAATCCATTAAAAGAGTCAAGAGAGAATGAAATCTACTATCTTTTATGATTTAAAAGGTTTTTCATCACTTTTATCACCGACTCAAATTTTAATAAATAATCCACATCATCGAATCACCCCGCACTACTTAAGCCAAGGATATTCTTTAGTATCACGACCACAATTATCCATGCACTACGCCAAGAATATTTGTGTATTCATTAATGGTCATGATCATGCCAACAATCGTCCATCAATGCACTACGGCCAACGAGAGGACTTTTATCACATCATTTGTAACATTACTACCATGATTACACCAAATAATCCTCGTCATAATCATACCAAGTCCATCTATGCACTACAAAAAAACATGATGACTTTCAACAAAATATAAACATGAGGATGATGACAATGATATAAGAATTCAATAAAACAAGTTCAAGAATTAATTTATCTAGAACCGATAACGCCCAAATTGTCAACATGATACCGCTTTCAGAGAGTAAAATTCAAGAATGCTCAAGAAGAATATTTCCATGAAAAGATATCGATGAAGCGCAAATATCAAAGATATTCCACTAATTTCATGGGTATAAAGTCAAAGTTTTAACCAACCGAGTATAATAAAGAATGGAATAACAAAAGAAATCACCATGCATGCGATAGATCGCACAAAAAAAGTTATTCCAATGTAATAATAAATAATCTAAATCAGTCCCAAGTGAAACGCATGCATGTGATATTCCAATGTAATAATAACCAAGGATGGAACCAGTCCCAAAACGCATGTATGTGATATTTCCAATGTAATAATAAAGGATGGAACTGTGTCCCAGAAACGCATGCATGTGATATTCCGGCGTAATAATAAATAATGGAACCAGTCCCACAGAAACGCATGCATGTGATATTCGGCTGTAATAATAAAGAACTAATATTAGAAGAATGTCACCATGATATAAAGAACTAGCCTAGCACAGATAGGTAAAAGTTATTCCAATGTAATAATAAATAATGGAATAACATAAGTTCTCTTCATTAAGACGAAAAGAAAGAAATAACACCCCTTACCGTAAAAAGAAACCAATATAAGAGTAGGGAAGTAAAGCAGTATCACTTTTCTATAGTTCTCTTATAATTTCTCTCTAGAGTTTCAAAGAATTCGTAAGAAATAATGAAGGAATGAGCTTCTATTTATAGAAAAATGGAATGAATAAGAATTAATTCATGAACTATCCCAGATTGATTTACTTATTAAACTGACGATCCAGATTGGTTTACTATTAAAACTTAAAACAACTATTCCATACCGATTTACTATTAAAACTTTAAACCAAATGATCCATATTGATTTACTATTATAACTCCACACCAAATGGTCCATATCGACTTACTATTATATCTTCAACCAACTATTCAAAAATTAAAGACATCTCCTCATGGAATAATATTGTACCCAAATAATTCGAATGCACAATACTAGAGTGAATAAGAATCGGGTGAATAAGAATCTCATGAATAAGAACTCATAAAATAAGAACTCATGAATAAGAATCGTGAAAGAATCTCGTGAATAAGAACTCGTGAATAAGAATCATGAATAAGAATCGTGAATAAGACTCGGCACCTAAAAGTGTCCCTAATACCCAATCAACAATATATCCTCCGCACATCAATTATACTAACACAAATAAGTCCAACACAATGGAACTATAAAATTCATCTTTAATCAACACGAACTTATTCATCATTAATATTATAATTCACAATATTTAACAACCAAAGTCGCTCCTGTGAAAGAGGGGGCTTTCGATAAGGATTTCTCCTTATCATGCCGCAATTAATTAGTGACCAAACCTCTCCTCGATGTAACTTCTGTACATCATCAATATTGCAAATAATAATATGAATAACTTTGCCGCCTCCAATTATTGATTTAATAATATATCATATAATGCGATGATATCGTAATAATAATAATTGAATCAATAATACGAGAAATATGATGCAAAGAATTATCGTAGCAATAATCGAGTATAACCGAAAGACTGACTTCACGTAAAGATCAATAATCAATACCGCTAGCTATCATCGCAACTACGCCAGACATCGCATTTTTTACTACCGTAGTTCAACAGCTTTAATTGTAACACCTCCGCCAAGTTATTTTCATAAAGTATTTTTGTCGCTTTCTCAATCCGACAATAATTCCGCTAGGGGTCCACCAATGATCAGGCCATTGCATTTAATATTCCCCGTTAAAACGAATATTCCCCACCAATCGAATATTATATAACAACTTCATGCATTTTGCAAAATTTATAAATATTACCCACAACTATAACATTATATCAAATCAATACCATTATATTCAAAAATATAATTCGAGAAAATTATTCTTTATTCATAAAAGTCAGTCTTACAACCTCCCTTCTTATGAAATTTCGCCTCAAAATTAGGGTACATACCGGTATGTCAAGAGATGAGGATACCTTGACTTCATCTCGCATTCTAACTCCCAAGTCATTTCCTCCACATCGTGGTTTCTCCACAAAACTTTCGACTTCGAGGTATAACCTCGAGCGTAGAATATGATCCTTCTTATCCAAGATTTTAACAGTAACTCTTCATACGCTAAATCTTCCTCTATCTCGCCCCGTTTCTAACTCAATAATGTGGTTCGGGTCTTTCACGATTTACGTAACATAGATATGTGAAAAACATTATGAACACGAGACATACTTCAAGCAGTAAGTGCGAGTCTATAGCCACGCTCCCACTCGCCAAGAATTAAAATGGGCCAATGAATCGAGGATCGAGCTTTCCTCTCTTTCCAAATCTCAAATCCTTTCCATGGAGCAACACGTAACAACACATGATCTCCAATATCGAATTCTACGCCCTTTCGATGAAGATCAAGATAACTCTTTTCGATCTTGTGAAGTTTTTATACGCTGTTTGATCGCTTGAATCTTTTCTCAGTAGTCATACGCACTCAACTCCTGCCCCAACAACGCTGCTTCACCCACCTCATCCCAAAGATACCGAGAAATCTACACTTTCTCCCATACAACGCTCAAATGGAGCCATGCCAATACTTGCTTGATAACCGTTGTCAGAGGAAAACTCCACCAATGGTAAAAACTTGTCCCAACTTCCTTGAAATCAAGGACACAGTCTTAATAGATCTTCAAGAGTTTGAATAGTCCTCTCCGACCGCCCATCCGCTCGAGGATGATATGCCGAAGCAAATCAGAAAATCCGCGCTCCATAGCTTTTCGCAAACTAACCCAAAATCGTGAAGTGAATCTTCGGTCTCGATCGTAAACTATGGATACCGCATACCATGCAATTTTACAATCTCATTTATGTACATACGAGCAAGACGCTCAAGTGTATAAGTTTCAGATAGGTAAGAAGTGAGCAGACTTGGTCAATCTATCAACAATGACCCAAATCGCATCTACGCCGAGAAACCTTGGGAAGACCAAAGAATCTAAATCCATGGTAATGTGCTCCCACTTCCATTCTCGAATTTCAAGTGGTTGCAATGGACCTTTTGGTACTTGATGTCTCCGCCTTTACTCGCTGACAAGTTAAACACCTCGAGATAAACTCCGCTATCTCTCTCTCATATTGCTCCACCAAAATGTATGTCAAGATCATGATACATTTTGGTACTCCTGTGATGGATTGCAAACGGTGTGTCAGGTGTCTCCATCATGATTTTATACTTTAAATCGTGGTCGTTAGAACACAAAGTCCGGAGTCGACTCAAGTATTCCTTCTTCATCGATTCTTGCTTCCTAAGATAAAGACCTTCTTGCACTTTCTTCCTCATACGCATCACCTCCGGTCTCAGAGAGCTCGAGCAAATTTTTTAACTTTATCAATTAAAGTCTGCTTCTACTCAGATATTCGCCATCATCACATGGGTCCCCTGAGTTTTTAACTCTATCTCCATCCTTTGCAAGTCACACAAAATGGGCCTTTATACTGACAATATCGCACTCAGATTTGCATATGATCTTCTACTCAATGCGCCACCTACCACGCTCGCTTTTTCAGATGGTATCGATGGTACGATCATAATCTTTCAATAGCTTCAAGCCCAACGCCATTGTCGTGATGTCGAGTTCCTTTTGAGTGAAGAAATATTTGAGGCTTTTTATGATCCGTAAAGATCTCCACTTTCTCCCCATACAAGTAATGCCTCCAAATTTTAAGCATGAAGACAATAAATGCTAACTCTAGATCATCAGTAGGATAATTCCTCTCATATTCTTTGAGTTGTCTTGAGGCATAGGCTATGACTTTCCCATGTTGCATGAGAACACATCCCAACCCTTTGCCCAAGATCATCAGAGATGACAAATCCTCCGAGCCGATGGTATCACGTAACAAAATAAATGAGTCTCCTCTCGAAGTTCTTGAAAACTCTTCTCACATTCTTTCGCTCCAACCGAACTTTGATCTTTCCGAGTCACCGAAGTTAATGGAGTAGCGATTCGAGAAAATCCTTCCACGAATCTCCGATAATAACCAAATAAACCGAGAAAGCTACGACTTTCTATTATCGATTTAGGTTGCTCCCAAATTTTGAATAGCTTCTTCAATCTTTGCCGTCAATGATATTCCACGACTTGATACTACGTGCCCAAGGAATGCTACTTCCTCAAGCCGTAACTCGTGATTTCTTCAACTCGGCATAAAGCTTGTATTCACGGTTTTTTGAGTGTCACCTCAAGTGTTGCTTTCATGATCTTCACTATTTTTGAATAAATAAGGATGTCATCAATAAAGACGACCACAAAGTGATCCAAATATTCCTTGAATACTTTGGCTCATCATATCCATGAAGGCAAAGAGGAGCATTAGTCAATCCAAGGACATGACTAGAAATTCATAATGCCCGCATCGAGTTTCGAAAGCCGCCTTTTGAATGTCATCTGCTCTAATCTTCAATCGGTGATATCCTAACGAAGATCAATCTTTGAAAAGAATTTGCCTCGCAACCGGGTCAAACAGTCATCAATACGCGGGTAATGGGTACCTATTTTTGATGGTGACATGATTCAACTCCCGATAATCAATACAAAGTCGATACTCCCATCTTTCTTCTTCACGAATAGAATGTGAGCACCCCAAGGAGACGACGATTAGACGAATGAAACCAATGTCTAACAATTCCTCGCAATTGGGTCTTTAACTCCTCAAGTTCAATAGAGCCATTCGATATGGGGCTTTGAAATGGGTTTTGTACCAGTTCAAGGTCGATACAAAATTCAATTTCACGCCTGGGGTAGGCCAGAAGTTCTTCGTGAAATACGCCAGAAATTTATTAACAATAGAAATATCGCTCAAAACCGACGATTTTTGTTTAAATCAGATACATGAGCTAAGAAAGCTTGACATCCGCTTTTCAATAAACGAATAGCTTTATGGCTTGAAATGACCGTGATTGATTTTAATGGTTTGGTCGCTTGAATTCGCATAATAGGTTGATTAGGAATATGAAAACTAACAACCTTACGAAAAACAATCAATTTTTGTATGATGAGTAGTTAACCAATCAATCCTTAGAATTACGCCAAACGCAAGTATTTTTAAAGAAATAAGATCGACAGTAATGTGCTATCGATTTGAACCAAACAAGACTTATAACCAAAGGATGTAATGAAGGTTTCTCCCAACGAGTTTCCACAGATAAGTCAAAGTCTAATTTCTCCTGAGTCAAATTTAATCGCTGAGCGCAAGTAGAGAAATAAAAGAATGGGTAGAACCCCAGATCAAATAAAGTATAGACTTCACTAGAGTTTATGATAAGCTTACCCGTGATGACCTCATTCGTGTTCCTTGCTTTCTTCGGGAGGTCACAACAAACGCCTCCTCCTCAGACTACCGGCTTTTGACTTTTCTCGGGACTACTTTTGCCTCCATCCTAGTTAACTTGTCTTCTGTGAACGACAAAATCCAAGCTAAGTTGACCTTCTTCCACAATTATAACATGCTTTGACTAAGATCGCGCAGCTTTGACCGATGTGTCCTCCCTCCGTGATTTGAAGCATACGATAGGTGGTCGCTTCTCCTTCCTTAACAACGGTGTCAGTGTCGACGCCCTTCCATCATTGTTGAATCTCCTCTTCTTGAAATGTCCATTCTTATTGGTTTGGCCTCGATTACCACCAAGTGGTAACCATTTCTTTCGCCCGTTGATTCCTCCACGCTTGTTGTCACCGCTCGATGATCGCTTCTCCTTTGGTGGCTGACTCATTATCGCGCTCCACTAATCGAGCCCTATTTACAACATCCTAATACAAACACAGCTTTATGAGAAATAAGATGTCGACGATCTCGTGTTTCAAACCTCGCAAAAACATTCGCGGCTATTCGCTCATTATCCACCAAATGGGATGCAAACCGACAACTCGCAAATTTGGCTTCATATCGCGACACTACCATATTATTTTGCTCCAATTTGATGAATTCTACCTCTTTATATGACGAATAATACTTTCGAAAGTACTTGTCGCTGAATAGTTCTTGAACTTTTCCCAAGACATCTTCAAGGCAAGGCAGTCGTCGAGTACGCTTTTACCGATTCCCACCAAGAATCGCCTCCTCGCAACATAAAGGCGCAAGAAGGAACCTTTTGCTCATCTGAAGCATCCCAAGACATCAAATATCTTGGTGATCTGCTTTTATCCATGCTTCCGCCTTTTAGTGGTTTTGGCTTCCAATAAACTCCGGTGGTCCCAGCCTCGAATCGCTTAATGCAAGGACCGTCCGAGAGTTTCAAAGATTCCCACCTACATTTTGATGATGAGCCGCCTCATCATTGCTCATGCATGAATTGCATAAAGCCTCCGAACACTCCATCATTCATCATTTGGTCAAGGTTGTTGTTTGTATGAGGATTGTCGCCTTCCCGATGCATTTATCCTCGATTATGATATGTGTGAATCAACTACGTCATCAGTGTTCCATTGCTATTCTCAACATTCTCGATGTCATTTTCAGACATCGCCACAAAACAAAAGGTTAATTGACATGTAACATATTATCCCTATATATTCACCGACCACCAATTAAATACCAAAAAAAAAATTAGTAGGTCATACTAACAAGGAATTCCCCGCCTCCCTCCTAGTTCTATTCTCACATCTTAGCCAGGATCATATCCCTAAGCTTTGATACCAACCGACGCCCCCAAAATTAGGTATACATCACCCATCTTGAGTCGCCAGATACATGGTACGTAATTCAAATACAACTTAATAATACAACTGTCATGGTACAATACGACAAAAACATAAACCGTGAGTTTGAATACAAATATTGTCTACTAGAGATTATACAAACTCAAAAGGAGTCCTCATTACAATTATTATCACACTATTTCACGTAATAGTGAGGACTACTAATGCACCATCTAGACCATCACTGCTCCCCGACTAGTCCCAAATACGCTCTCATTTCCTCAAGAGAATAAAGAAAAGAAAGGGTGAGCTCAACTAGCCCAAAGAAGAAATATTATGACTAAGATAATGCGTAATAATTTATCGTTAGCCTTCAACAATGTTAAACCGATAAAATATAATAAATATCAAGTTTAACTCAATGAACAAGCAATCCATTAAAAGAGTCAAGTAGAGAATGAAATCTACTATCTTTATGATTTAAAAGGTTTTTCATCACTTTTATCGCCGGACTCAAATTTAATAAATAATCCACATCATCGAATCACCCCGCACTACTACCAAGGATATTCTTTAAGATCACGCACCACAATTATCCATGCACTACGCCCAAGAATATTTGTGTATTCATTAATGGTCATGATCATGCCAACAACTCGTCCATCAATGCACTACGCCCAACGAGGACTTTTATCACATCATTTGTAACATTACTACCATGATTACACCGAATAATCCTCGGTCATAATCATACCAAGTCCATCTATGCACTACAAAAGCCACATATGACTTTCAACAAAATATAAACATACGAGGATGATGACAATGATATAAGAATTCAATAAAACAAGTTCAAGAATTAATTTATCTAGAACCGATAACGCCCAAATTGTCAACACGATATCGCTTTCAGAGAGTAAAATTCAAGAATGCTCGTAAGAATATTTCCATGAAAAGATATCGATGAAGCGCAAATATCAAAGATATTCCACTAATTTCATGGGTATAAGTCAAAGTTTTAACCAACTCGAGTATAATAAAGAATGGAATAACAAAAGAAATCACCATGCACGCGATAGATCAATACACAAAAAGTTATTCCAATGTAATAATAAATAATGGAACCAGTCCCACAGAAACGCATGCATGTGATATTCAAATGTAATAATAAAGGATGGAACCAGTCCCACAGAAACGCATGCATGTGATATTCCGACGTAATAATAAAGGATGGAACCAGTCCCACAGAACGCATGCATGTGATATTTCATAATAATAAATAATGGAACTCAGTCCCAAAACGCATGCATGTGATATTCGGCTGTAATAATAAAGAACGGAATATTAGAAGAATGTCACCATGTATAGGTAGCTCACAGATACAAAGTTATTCCAATGTAATAATAAATAATGGAATAACATAAGTTCTTTCATTAAGACGAAAGAAAGAAATAACACCCTTACCGTAAAAAGAAACCAAATATAAGAGTAGGGAAAGTAGCAAATACTTTTCTATAAAGTTCTCTTATAATTTCTCTCTAGAGTTTCAAAGAATTCGTAAGAAAATAATGAAGGAATGAGCTTCTATTTATAGAAAATGGAATGAATAAGAATTAATTCATGAACTATCCAGATTGATTTACTATTAAACTGACGATCCAGATTGGTTTACTATTAAAACTTAAAACAACTATCCATACCGATTTACTATTAAAACTTTAAACCAAATGATCCATATTGATTTACTATTATAACTCCACCAAATGGGTCCATATCGACTTACTATTATATCTTCAACCAACTATTCAAAAATTAAAGACATCTCCTCATGGAATAATATTGTACCCAAATACCCGAATGCACAATACTAGAGTGAATAAAATCGAATAAGAATCGTGAATAAGAACTCGTGAATAAGAACTCGTGAATAATAACTCATGAATAAGAATCGTGAATAAGAACTCATGAATAAGAATCTCATGAATAAGAACTCGTGAATAAGAATCGTGAATAGTACTACCGACACCTAAAAGTGTCCCGAATACCCAATCGAACAACAATATATCCTCCGTACATCAATTATACTAACACAAATAAGTCCAACACAATGGAACTATAAAATTCATCTTTAATCAACACGAACTTATTCATCATTAATATTATAATTCACAATATTTAACAACCAAAGTCGCTCCTCAGTGAAAGAGGGGGCTTTCGATAAGGATTTCTCCTTATCATGCCAGCAATTAGTGTGACCAAACCTCTCCTCGATGTAACTTCTGTAGACATCATCAATATTGCAAATAATAATATGAATAACTTTGTCGCCTCAATTATTGATTTAATAATATATCATATAATGCGTATGATACCGTAATAATAATCAATCAATAATACGAGAAATATGATGCAAAGAATTATCGTAGCAATAATCGAGTATAACCGAAAGTGACTTCTCACGTAAGATCAATAATCAATACCGTGCAGCTATCGCGGCAACTACGCCAGACATCGACTTTTTACTACCGTAGTTCAACAGCTTTAATTCAGAATACCTCCGCCCAAGTTATTTTCATAAAGTATTTTTGTCGCTTTCAATCCGACAATAATTCCGCTAGGGGTCCACCAATGATTGTGCCATATATACTAATATTCCCTCGTTAAAAAATATTCCCCACCAATCGAATATTATATAACAACTTCAACTGATTTTGCAAAATTTATAAATATTACCCAAACTATAACATTATATCAAATCAATACCATTATATTCAAAATATAATTCGAGAAAATTATTCTTTATTCATTCATATTTTCGATGAAGATCAACATAACTCTTTTGTCGATCTTGTGAAGTTTTTATACGTTGTCAGATCGTTTGAATCTTTTCTGTAGTCATATATACAAACTCCGATCCCAACAACGTTGCTTCACCCACCTCATCCCAGCATACTGGAGAACCACACTTTCTCCCATACAACGCTTCGAATGGAGCCATGCCAATACTTGCTTGATAACTGTTGTTGTAGGAAAACTCCACCAATGGTAAAAACTTGTCCCAACTTCCCTTGAAATCAAGGACACAGAGTCTTAATAGATCTTCAAGAGTTTGAATAGTCTTCCCGACCGTCCCATCCGTCTGCGAGGATGATATGTCGAGCTAAATCAGAAATCCATGCCCATAGCTTTCTCAGAACTAACCCAAAATCGCAGTGAATCATGCGGGTCTCGATCGTAAACTATGGATACCGGCATACCATGCGCCTTACAATCTCATTTATGTAAATACGAGCAAGACGCTCAAGTGTACAAGTTTCTCAGATAGGTAAGAAGTGAGCAGACTTGGTCAATCTATCAACAATGACCCAAATCGCATCTATGCCTTGAGAAACCTTGGGAAGACCAAGAATCTAAATCCATGGTAATGTGCTCCCACTTCCATTCTAGAATTTCAAGTGGTTTCAATGGACCTTTTGGTATTTGATGTCTCCTTTGACTCGCTGGACAAGTTAAACACCTTGAAATAAACTCCACTATCTCTCTCTTCATACTGCTCCACCAAAATGTATGTCGAAGATCATGATACATTTTGGTACTCCCAGGATGGATTGCAAACGGTGTGTTATATGTCTCTATCATGATTTTATACTTTAAATCAGGGTCGTTAGGAACACAAATTCTGGAGTTGACTCGAAGTATTTCTTCTTCATCGATTCTTGCTTCCTAGATAAGACCTTCTTGACTTTCTTCTTCATACGCGACATCACCGGGTCTCAGTAACTTGAGCAGCTTTAACTTTATCAATTAAAGTCGGTTCTACTCGTATATTTGCCATCATCACATGCGTCCCTGGAGTTTTTAACTCTATCTCCATCCTTTTCAAGTCACACAAAATGGGCCTTTGCATTGACAATATCGCACTCGTACTTACATATGATCTTCTACTCAATGCGTTAGCTACCACGTTCGTTTTTCCAGGATGGTATTGGATGGTATGATCATAATATAATTATACAAACTCAAAAGGAGTCCTTATTACAATTATTATCACACTATTTCACAGAATATTGAAGACTACTAATGCACCATCTAGGACCATCACTCTGTTCCCCGACTAGTCCCAAATTTCGCTCTCATTTCCTCAAGAGAATAAGTGAAAGAAAGGGTGAGCTCAACTAGCCCAAGAAGAAATATTATGACTAAGATAATGCGTAATAATTTATCGTTAGCCTTCAACAATGTTAAACCGATAAAATATAATAAATATCAAGTTTAACTCATAGCAGAACAAGCAATCCATTAAAAGAGTCAAGAGAGAATGAAATCTACTATCTTTTATGATTTAAAAGGTTTTCATCACTTTTATCACGGACTCACCTTTAATAAATAATCCACATCATCGAATCACCCCCGCACTACTACCCAAGGATATTCTTTAGTATCACGACCACAATTATCCACGCACTACGGGCCAAGAATATTTGTGTATTCATTAATGGTCATGATCATGCCAACAATCGGCCCATCAATGCACTACTTACGCCAACGAGGACTTTTATCACATCATTTGTAACATTACTACCATGATTACAATCAATAATCCATGGTCATAATCATACCAAGTCCATCTATGCACTACAGGCCACAAATGACTTTCAACAAAATATTAACATGAGGATGATGACAATGATATAGAAATTCAATAAAACAAGTTCAAGAATTAATTTATCTAGGAACTGATAACGTCCAAATTGTCAACATGATACTACTTTGTAAAGTAAAATTCAAGAATGCTCAGAAGAATATTTCCATGAAAAGATACTGGATGAAGCGCAAATATCAAAGATATTCCACTAATTTCATGGGTATAGAAGTCAAAGTTTTAACCAACTGAGTATAATAAAGAATGGAATAACAAAAGAAATCACCATGTATGCGATAGATCGCATGCATGTGTTATTCCAATGTAATAATAAATAACCTTAACCAGTCCCGGCGTAAAATGCATGCATGTGGATAATCCAATGTAATAATAAAGGATGGAACCATGTCCCCAGAACGCACATACATGTGATATTCCAATGTAATAATAAAGGATGGAACCAGTCCCGGCGTAACGCATTACGCATGTGATATTCCGACGTAATAATAAATAATGGAACCAGTCCCATGTAAACGCATTTATACGATGATATTTCGGCGTAATAATAAAGAACTAATATTAGAAGAATGTCACCATGTATAGGGTAACCCGTGTATACAAAGTTATTCCAATGTAATAATAAATAATGGACTAACATAAGTTCTCTTCATTAAAACGAAAGAAAGAAATAACACCCTTACCATAAAAGAAACTCAATATAAGAGTAGGAAAGTAGCATATCACTTTTCTATGTGTTCTCTTATAATTCTCTCTAGAGTTTCAAGAATTGCATTTAAATAATGAAGGAATGAGCTTCTATTTATAGAAAAATGGAATGAATAAGAATTAATTCATGAACTATCCAGATTGATTTACTATTAAACTGACGATCCGCATTGGTTTACTATTAAAACTTAAAACAACTATCCATACCGATTTACTATTAAAACTTTAAACCAAATGATCCATATTGATTTACTATTATAACTCCACCAATGGTCCATATCGACTTACTATTATATCTTCAACCAACTATTAAAAAATTAAAGACATCTCCTCATGGAATAATATTGTACCCAAATACCCAAATGCACAATACTAGAGTGAATAGTAATTGGATGAATAAGAACTCGTGAATAAGAACTCGTGAATAAGAACTCATGAATAAGAATCGTGAATAAGAATCGTGAATAAGAACTCGGAATAGTAATCTAAAAGTACGAAAAGTGTCCCGAATACCCAATCAAACAATATATCCTCCGCACATCAATTATACTAACACAAATAAGTCCAACACAATGGAACTATAAAATTCATCTTTAATCAACACGAACTTATTCATCATTAATATTATATTCACAATATTTAACAACCGTGTCGCTCCTGTGAAAGAGGGGCTTTCCAATAAGGATTTCTCCTTATCAGGCGCCGCAAACAGTGACCAAACCTCTCCTCGATGTAACTTCTAAACATTGTCAATATTGCAAATAATAATATGAATAACTTTGTCGCCTCAATTATTGATTTAATAATATATCATATAATGCGATGATACCGTAATAATAATTGAATCAATAATACGAGAAATATGATGCAAAGAATTATCGTAGCAATAATCGAGTATAACCGAAGTGACTTCTCACGTAAGATCAATAATCAATACCGTACATCGCAAGTAACCACGCCAGACATCGCATTTTTACTACCGGTAGTTCAATGCCTTTTAATTCTGAATACCTCCACCGTTATTTTTATAAAGTATTTTTGTCGCTTTCAATCCGACACTAATTCCGCTAGGGGTCCACCAATGATTGTGTCATTGCATTTAATATTTCCCGTTAAAACGAATATTCCCCACCAATCGAATATTATATAACAACTTGCGTACTTTGTAAAATTTATAAATATTACCCACAATTATAACATTATATCAAATCAATACCATTATATTCAAAAATATAATGCGAGAAAATTATTCTTTATTCATAAAAGTCGGGGTCTTACAATATTCATCAAATATCACCATTTAAGACTGAGAATGATGAAAAATATCTTAAAGAAACGAATCCAGTGAGATAAATGGACAAAGATTAGGGATCCGAACTTTAGTTCATCCAAGTTCAAAAATACTTCATAGAAATCAATTTTTGAGCAAAATTCAAGAATAAAGATCAAAACATGGATACAATCAAAGATAGTAACCATAATAGACAACTTGGACAAAGAAAAGAAAATTTTAATTTTTCTATGAATAGTGTCGTATTCGTAAATAGTGCCGTATACGTGAATAATGATGTATATGTGAATAGTAACCCCGACACAAAAAGGTAAAAATTCCATAGGAAAAATCATACTTCGTGAATAAGACCAGATTCGTGAATAAAGGTCGTGATACGTGAATAAGACCGTATACGCGAATAAGTAATCTCGATGACATGAAAAATGTAAAATTTTTATAATAAAATTCATACCAATATTTTAGTATAATGATATTGAAGAAATAACATCATTTACGAAGAAAATAACATCCTTTACCTCAAAAGAACAGTACTTTTATCTAAAATATCGGATATAAAGCTGAAGAAAATTTGCACTGAATAGAAACTCTCAAAGTATCTAAATACTCACAAAAATACGCTCGATATTATAGAGAAAGAAAATTCTGATTCTGGTGAGATTTTCAATTCTAACTAAGCACCCTATTTATAGGAAAATGCTAGAACGCCAAAGTAGACTAACCTGCTACCTGATGTCTTTACCTGCTACTATTCACGCACACCACTTTTGAAATAAAATTTCAACACATTTCTCACCAACCAAAAGTAGGGCCCACCCATTCTAGAAAATTTCTAAAATGTTTTAAATTTAAACAATAATCAGCAACTTCAATAATTCATAATAAATAGTCCTTTTATCAAAAACAAAATACGAATTTTATGTTCATTCCATAGAAAATTTAATTCTCTGCAACTTTGTAAAAGAAAGTTTTTACAAATTCCAAACAGAAAATGCCCGAAATCCAAATACGGAAGATTTTTAATACCTCCATTCTGATATAATACTGATAAAATACCTCAACATTAATTCCTTAATTTATATCCAAATAAAAAATAAATATTTATTTATCATAAAAATTAATAATTAATTATTCACAAATAATATTACAGAATCACAATACTGACAACCATGTCGTTCCCAGGAAAAATAGTGGACTTTTCGATAAGGATTTCTCCTTATTGGCGCACAATTAGATGACCAAACCCCTTTCCTTAGACAGAACTTCCTTAGACATTGCCAACAATGCTATCTAATAATATTATTCAAATAATATGAATTATTGATCTAATAATGGGAAATATCAGGCAAATGATAATTATCAAACAACAATAATATAAAATATCAACGTAGTTAATTATTGAATCAATAAAATAAAATATTGAATAATAATTATCGTAAAAATTATTGAGTAAGGCCTTCTTACGTAAGAATCAATAATTCAAAATATCAGGTAATACTGGTTGTTATCAGGCAACCACGCCAGTATTATTGTACTTTTAACCATCAGTATTCCAACAAAGTGTTAATCTAGTAATAACTCACGCCAGCTTATTTATAAAAACTCAAACTTGTCGTTTTCTTCATCCGACCATTTTCCGTTATGAGGCCCACAAATGACTGCGCCATCGTACGCATATTCTCCGACAACAAAATATTCCATGACCAAACGAATATTCTCCGACAACAATGAATATTTTATAACCACTTGCTTATTTTGTAAAATTCGCATATTTCACCCATAACTAAATCATTATATCAAATTAACACATTATTATTCAAAATAATTGTAAGACCCCAACTTTTATGAATAAAGATTAATTTTTCTCGAAATATATTTTTGAATATTATGGTGTGGATTTGATATAATGTTATAGTTGTGGGTATTATTTACAAATTTTGCAAAGTAACCAAGTGGTTATATAATATTTGATTGGTCGGAGAATATTCGTTTTAACAGAAAATATTCGTATGACGGCACAATCATTGGTGGACCCCACAACGGAAGTATTGTCATAGTTAAAACGCATGTAATTATCTTTTATAAAAATAACTACGAAAAGTTTTATCGTTAAACCGTTGAACTACCCCGTGGTAAAAGAAGAATGAATAATACACGTGGTCGCATAAGAAAGACACGATATTGATTATTGATGCTTACGTGAGAAGTCACTCAGTTATACTCAATTATTACTACAGTAATTGATGCATAATATATATCATATTATTGATTCAATTATTGTCACAGTATCATCTGCATAATATTTATTATTATTAAATCAATAATTGAGACGACAAAGTTATTCATATTATTATTTTCAATATTGACAATGTCTAGAAAGTTCTGTCAATGAGAGGTTTGGTCACCTAATTGCGCTCCAATAGGGAGAAATCCTTATCTAAATCCCTCTCTTTCCTGGGAATGATCTGGTTGTTAAATATTGTGAGTTATAATATTAATGATGAATAAGTTCGTGTTGATTAAAGATAAAATTGATATTTCCATTGTGTGTTGAATATTAGTGTTAGTGGAAATCGACATCTATTCCGATAATAATTGATGTCTGAAGGTTATATTGACCAATCAGGTAATTAATCGGATAAATGAGTAATTAATTGCTATTAATTTACATGCTTATAAATGTTTGTTCACATGTGTGTACTATTGATTCACATGCATGTACTATTAGGGGAGGTGGTGCAAGATTGATAATACTTGCATGACTAAATTAAAAATGGAGGTATAGATGAAGGTATGGAAATAGCACAATGCAATTTTCAGTTACCATGTTAGAGAGTCGTGTGAGATATAATGAAAGGAGAGGTGTTAAAAAAAAAAATTGTAACCGCTCAACATTTAAGCCCCTGAAGGACTCTCGATTTAACTCACGCAGGCCATCGGTATATGTATTGTCTGTAGGGTTTGCATATTTGGTCCAAATGATTCAAGTTCGACGTTCAATAACAAGCGGTGGAATATGCCGTAATCTCGGTACCGGTGCCGAATCCTCAGGTTGGGAGCCACGGGCCGAGCATTTATGTTGGTTTCTGCCTTGAGGCGCCGGGGCGGTGATAACTTGGCATGTATGGGCGCCGGGGCGCTGAAATCCTACAGCGCCTACTGTGTTCAAACTGCTGGGCATCCTTCCTCTCATGGTAGTTGCTCAATTTTCATCCTCCCTAAAAGCAAGAATTCCCTGAAGACTGTTATGCTCAAATATATGTTAGCAACTCCAATAAAAATGAAATACAATATAAGAACAAAAATTTGGAATGAATGAAAATAAAATAAAATAAAATAAAATTTGGGTTTTTCTCCCTATAAATTTGGTTTATAATTACATCACCCGACTTTTCTATGTTGCTTCGGTCGGTTCTTTGGATCGGAGAGGTACATGACCGTAGCTTAACGTTCAATGGGTCCACTCCAGTAATGTTTAAGTCGTTGACCGTTTACCTTAAATTTTCGTTTTGAACTCGGTTCTTCGACCTCAAAGTTTCCGTGTGGAGCGAGAGATATAATCACGAATGGCCCGAACCTCCGGGATTTTAATTTCCCAGGAAATAACCGCAAGCGTGAGTTGAACATTAATACTTGTTGGCCTAGTTCAAATGTGCGATCGAGAATTTTCTTATCGTGCCATGCTTTGACTTTCTCCTTGTAGAGTTTTGCGTTTTCATACGAATTGAACCGGAATTCGTCCATCTCGTTCAACTGAAGCAATCGTTTCTCACCGGCTGCTTGTAGATCGAAGTTAAGTTTCCGTATGGCCCAATGTGCACTGTTTTCTAATTCCACCGGGAGGTGACATGCTTTTTCGTAGACCATCCGATAAGGAGACATGCCGATAGGATTCTTATATGATGTTCGATATGCCCATAAGGCATCGTTAAGACGTATGGACCAATCTTTTTGTGATGGATTGACCACTTTTTCCAGAATTCGCTTGACTTGTCGATTCGATACCTCTGCTTGACCATTGGTTTGTGGATGATACGCGGCTGCGATTTTATGACGAACCCCATATTTTGTGAGCAACTTTGTGAACTGTTTATTGCAGAAGTGAGTTCCCTCATCACTTATTATTACCCTCGGCGTCCCAAATCGTGTGAAGATGTTCTTCTTTAAGAATCGGAGGACAACGTTGGCATCGTTTGTGGGTAAAGCTGCGGCTTCTACCCATTTTGAAACGTAATCTACCGCCAATAGGATATACTGATTATTAAAGGAAGATGGAAACGGTCCCATAAAGTCGATTCCCCACACGTCGAATAGTTCAACCTCCGTAATGTGTGTTGAGTGGCATTTTATTTTAAGCTGAGATGTTACTCTACGCGTTGGGCACCGATCACACTTCAAAGACATAGAGGTAAGCATCTTTAAATAGAGAAGGCCAGAAAAATCCCGATTGTAGCACTTTTGCTGCTGTTCAATCGCTAAAATAATGACCTCCATAATTTGAGGAGTGGCAATGGCCTAATATGCTGTCCATTTCTTCATGAGGCACACAACATCTTATCATTTGATCTGCACAAGCCTTAAATAGAAATGGTTCATCCCAATAGTATTGCTTCATATTGTGGAGGAACTTTTTTCGTTGTTGTGAGGTCAAATCCGGTGGTAACACTTTGGCAACCACGTAATTCACATAGTCAGCATACCAAGGCAATATTGTTGTTACTCGGAACAGTTGTTCATCCAGAAATTTTTCATTAATCAATATGTTGTCTTCCTTCTGTACCTCAGCGTTTTCCAACCGAGAAAGATGATCCACCTAATTTTTGGTACCTTTTCTGTCCCGGATCTCAAGATCAAATTCTTGTAACAACAGTACGCACCGTATTAATCGCGATTTGGCATCCTTCTTCTCAATCAGATATTTAATGGCAGAATGATCAGTGTAGACAATTACCTTGGTGCCAATAAGATAAGCTCTGAATTTGTCAAAGGCAAACACCACTGCAAGTAACTCTTTTTCGGTGGTTGTGTAGTTCAATTGGGCATCCGTCAACGTTTTGCTGGAGTAATAGATAGTGTGAAAAATCTTGTCATGACGTTGACCCAACACCGCCCCGATCACAGTAATCACCGGCGTCCGCGACATCAATTCGAAAGGTAAAGACCAATCGCGCCACAATAATTGGAGCGAGACCAATTTCTTCTTTAATACCTCAAATGCCTCGATACATGACTGATCCATCTTAAACGACACATCTTTCTCTAAGAGTGAACATAGGGTTTTTAGATTTTTGAAAAATCTATAATGAAGCGCCTATAAAACCCGCGCATGTCCCAAGAAGCTTCAGTATTCCCTTCACAGATGATGGAGGAGGCAATTTCTCAATCGTCTCAATTTTTGTTCTATCCACCTTTAATCCTGATGCAGAAACCTTATGCCCCAGAATAATCTCTTCTTGCACCATAAAGTGGCATTTTTCCCGCCAAGCACCGTGTTAGTCTCCACGCATCGCTTTAACACTAAAATCGATTTTTCAAACATAAATCAAAGCTATCCCCAACACGTAAAAGTCATCCATGAATACCTCCAAATTTTGTTCGACCATGTTCGATAAAATCGCCATCACGCACCGTTGAAAGGTTCTACAAGATTACATAAACCAAAAGACATACGTCGGAATGCAAACGTACTGTATGGACATGTGAACGTGGTCTTTTCTTGATCCTCCGGGGCTATTGTAATTTGATTATCCCTAGAATATCCATCCAGCAGACAGTAGAATTGATGTCCCGCTAACCCCTAACATCTCGATCAATGAATCCAAGCGAGGGAAAGTGATCTCATGCGTGTGGCTTTATTTAGCTTGATAATCCATACATACTTCCAAATTTGTAATTGTTCTAGTAGAGAGATGAGCTCATTAGCTTCATTCTTCACCACTGTCACACCCCCTTTCTTTGGTACGCACTGTATAGGGCTTACCCATGAACTGTCTGAGATTGGGTACCAGCATCCAACCATTTTATAATTTCCTTTTTCACCACATCTTTCATAATGGGATTTAGCCTTCTTTGCATCTCAATGGTTGGTTTTGACCCCTCTTCCATTAAAATCTTATGCATACAGAAAGATAGGCTAATACCTCGAATATCCGCTATAGTCCACCCAATCACTGTTTTGAACTCTCGCAAGACCCGTAGCAGTTTCTCCTTTTGCGTATCAATTAACTCTATCGAAACAATAACTGGGTAGAAATCGATCTTTTCCCGTGATAAGCATACTCAAGATGACACCAGAAGTGGCTTTAATTCCAACTCGTGGCTCTTCTATTGAAGGTTTGCACTTTTTACCTTCCGCTTTGGACTCATCAAGGGTGTC
This sequence comes from Panax ginseng, assembly GCA_020205605.1. Classification (NCBI taxonomy): domain Eukaryota; kingdom Viridiplantae; phylum Streptophyta; class Magnoliopsida; order Apiales; family Araliaceae; genus Panax; species Panax ginseng. Next base: position 127,057,051 of record CM035138.1, on the reverse strand, counting down.
GAATGGTTTATTGTTTTTTTCCGAAGAACGATGTCAATCCAACCATTTGATATGCTCAATGTCCTCTTCAATACTCAGTAGTCGCTTCATTCCAACAACATGGATTCTATCAGGTCCTCTGAGTGGTTTCTGCAGAACTTGTGATTAACTAATTCATCCGTTATATTCACCCGCAAACACTCACCTTTTTCCTTCGGATAAGACATCGACTTAAATACATTAAAGGTGACCTGTTGATCTTCAACTCGCATTGTCAATTCTCCTTTCTGTACATCAATCAATGTCCTCCCCGTTGCTAAAAATGGTCGCCCGAGAATGATGGGAATTTCCTTATCTCGCTTCACATACCCAAGATAACGAAATCACTTTGGGAAGATGAATTTATCCACCCTTACTAATACGTCTTCAACAATACCTTGTGGATATGTAACTGATCGGTCCACCAACAATAAACTGATATTTGTCAGTTTTGGTGCCTTAAGTCCAAATTGACTGTAAACGGATAATGGCATCAAATTTATACTAGCCCCCAAATCACACAATGCTCTTCCCGAAAACTCATTACCAATGTCGCACGGAATAGTAAAACTACCTGGATCTTTTAACTTCGGAGGCAACTTGTTCTGGATAAGTGCGCTACATTCTTCGGTTAGCGCTACTATTTCAAAATCACCCAATTTCCTTTTCTTTGACAACACATCCTTATTGAACTTAGCGTAGCTCGGCATTTGTTCTAAAGCTTCGGCAAATGGGATGTTGATATGCAGTTTTTTGAAAATATCTAGAAATCTTAAAAATTGATTATCTAACTTGGATTTCTGAAACCTCTGCGGATACGGTATGGGCGGCATTGTGATAGTCGGTTCCGGTGCACTCTGCTCTACGATCTCATCTTCATGTTTCCCGGTTTCCACAACTTCTTCTTTTCACCGCCATGTTGTCCCTTTTTCCTTTCCTTAACTGCTTTTGCAAATCCTTCCCATCACGTAAAGTTACGACCTTGTAATGCTCAAGTTTCGCTTTGGATTTATTTCTCAGATCACTTTCGGAGTGTTCCTTGTGGATCGGCTTATTCAATGCATGTGCTATTTGCCCCACTTGATTCTCCAGATTCTTTATCGATGCACCTTGGCTTTACATATTCAGCTTTATTTGATTCAATTTTTTGTCTTATTCCTCGTTCCTTTTTGTCAGACACTCTAATGAATTTTTCCAAGGCTTCTTCCAAACTCGATTTCCTCTCTAGTTGTTGTTGAGTCTGATTTTGAAATCCGGATGTGTTTTGTTGTCTAGGTGTTTGGGCTGCTGCTTGATTGTTACTCCATGAAAACCCCAGATGATTTTTCCAACCTGGATTATATGCATTTTGAGTCGGGTACGGTTGAGTTGATCGATTATAGCTCCCTACGAACCGAAATATTCGCAATTTATGGCACATTGATCCGTGGCATAACCTCAAAGACATAATTCACAAACCATCGCTACTCGCCGGTGGATTGTGGATGCCATATTTCCATTTGCTTAGCCATCATGCCACTTGGTCTTTATCAATTGCTATCAGATCCACTTCAAACTTTCCCGATGTTTTTGGGTGATTAGACTAGTCGTGGGCCACCGATAGTTGTTGGTGGCCATTATCTCTAACAAACCGATATGCCTCATCAAAACTCTTAGACATGATCCCTATTCACTTTGATCAATACTAGCCCTCGTGGACGCGCAAGCAAACCATCACAAAATATCCCTAATTGCATCCACTGCGGAATTCCATGATGAGGGCACTTACGGAGCATATCCTTAAACCTTTCCCACGCCTCATATAACGATTCTGAATCAAATTGTGCAAAAGTGTGAATATCGTTCCGTAGTTTTGTTGACTTCGCTGGTGGGAAGAACTTAGCTAAAAAATTTTGAGCTAACTCGTCCCAAGTGGTGATTGAGCCAGGAGGCAAAGAGTGTAACCAACTTCGCGCTTTATCTTTCAAGGTAAACGGGAACATTCTTAACCTTGTAGCATCTTTCGATACATTTTTGAATTTGAAGGTGTTGCAAACTTCCAAGAAACTTAGGGTATGCTCATTAGGATCGTCTTTTGAATTACCCCCAAACTGACATGTATTCTGTAACATCTGAATTGTCCCCGGTTTTATCTTGAAACTGTTCGCATTGATTGTCGGCCTCCTAATACTCGACTGTATATCCGTGACATTCGGCATGGCGTAATCCCTAAGTGATTTCTGTTCGTTCCCTGCCATGTTCACGGGTATTTCCTGGTCTGCCAGTTATTCTTCCAAATGTTTAACCTCACTATTCAACCACAATTTTCGGAACTTCCTTTCGATGTCTTCTGTATACGGAAAAAGTTCCTTTTTAGCTTTCGATCTAGTGTGCGTACACTCACAAGAATTCCTGCCAATTCCAAAAGAAAAATAAGTAACGTTTAAATTAAGATCGAATTGATTATAACTAATATGAAATTAATATTAATAAAAATTTCCCGACAACGGCGCCAAAAACTTATTGGTCGATTTCGCAATCAATGAATACGTGCAAGTATACACGGTCAACAAGTAATAAAGTGATAAGATAGAGTGTCGATACCACAGAGAATTCTAATTAATAAATTCCAACTACTAGCACCATAACAGCCCAATTTTATTTAAACAACTATAAATTATGATTTTCTGAAATATTGAAACTAAATTAAACAATTAAAGATATTATTCTAAAATAGACAATAAATAAACTAATATTTGAATGAATGATTTCAGATAAATAAGGATTAAGACTTCAATATCCCCAATTATGAACTATAACTCAATTATCCAATTATCCCAATTATTATGTCTACTTAATTGTTAACAAAAATTCTCAAATGTCAAAAGTCCTTTTCCAAGTAATCAATTGACTTCTATTTAATCCAGATTAATCTTGCTATATTCATATGCAAAACAAGTGAATTAAACTCCTTCAATTCCAATTCCTTATGTGTTATATGCGGTGAACAGATATTTCTATTCAATTCACAAACCTAATTATTCACTGTGCAAATAACTTAGTCACGCGTTATCAAGCCCAGTTCTAACCCTAGAATTCCTCTTTCAATTCCTTTTAGAGTAACAAAGTAATTATTGGCCAAATAATTAATCAATACATGCAAGGCAAGATAAACAATTCACTTGAACATAAATAATTAGAATAAATTGAATAACTAATTTATAGCCATAAAAGGTTCAATTGAAATTTTAATTAAAGAATTAGTTCATAACGGAAATAAAAACCAACAATCTTTTGCAAATCATCCTTAAAGAATTACACAAATTGAAAGAATGAAGAAGAAGAACTCTATGTGAAAATCTTCAAAGCTCCTCTAGACTCCTTGCTCAGCCTCCAATTGTGTATGATTAGATCCCTAATTTCAGCACTCAACTCCTTTTTATAGCCTCCAACAATCCTCATCCAAAACAACTTCTTAATAGCCTCCAATAATCAAGTCAACCGGATAGTCAACGCATGCGCCTTGGTCAACCAATGACACGGCCCGGTACCGATCTTTGGGATTAAGATCATTATAATACCCTAAGACTAAATTAAAATTTACCCTTTTTGCCATTTTTAGCTTAAAATCTCCCGTTTGCTCCCACAGTCCCAAATCTGCAAAACAAAACTTAAACACGGTAAAAATGCTACTGAAAGACTCGAGAATACACAAATTTAAACTCAAATATATCCAATTCATGGGTATATTACCCAATCATCAGTACTATTCACAAAGTACTATTCACGGGTACTATTCATGAGTACTATTCCTAAAGTACTATTCACGGGGTACTATTCCTGAAGTACTATTCACAGGGTACTATTCACCCGATGAATTAATCATGTCAAAATTGACTTCTTTGCTGTCCAAATCATTTTTGATAATATTATTCTTGAATTTTACTCCACAAAGCAATGATCATATTGATAATTTGGACATTATTGAATTCGGATAAATTAAATTATAAATCTTTAAAATTTATCATTTGCTTTCTTTTAATTGAATTCTTATATCATCATCATCATCCTCATCACGCTTATATTGTGATAAAAGTCATATATGGCTTACGTGCATAGATGTACTATTGATTGGTATGATTATGACCAAGGATTATTCTAAGATAATCATGACCGTAATGTTACAAAATGATGTGGTAAAATCCTTATTGGCACCAGTAGTGCATCATGAACAGGTTGTTGACATGATTATGACCATGAATTATTCTTGGTATAATCATGACCATTGATGATTACATGAATATCCTTGGCGTAGTGCAAGGCAAGGATGATTCGATGATGTGGTTTATTTATTAAGTTGAGTCTCAAATGATAAAATTGATGATAAACTTTTTAAATCATAGAAGATAGTAGATATCATGCTCTACTTGACTCTTCTAATGGATCGCTTGTTCACCGCAGCTTAAACTTGATGGTTATTATATTTTATCGCTTTAACATCGTTGTTGAAGGCTAACGATAATTTATTCTCGCATTATCTTAGTTATAATATTTCTTCTTTGCTAGTTGAGCTCACCTTTTGTTTTCATTGTTCTTCTTGAAAATGAGAATATAAATTTGGGACTAAATGGGAAACCGGAGTGATCGGTCCAAATATTTGCATTAAGAGTCCTCACTATTCAAAGTGAAATAGTGTGATAATAAATATAATAAGGACTCCATTTGAGTTTGAATACTGTTTAGAAGACAATATTCGTATTAAAATTCTCAGCTTATGTTTTGTCGTATTTTACACGACAGTTGTATAATTAAGTTGTATTTGAATTTTGTACCATGTATTTGGCGACTCAAGATGGGTGATGTATACTTATTTTGGGGGCGTCACAATAATAATTAGAGGAAATTTAATTTTATTTATAAAAAGTTGGGGTCTTACATCATTTCCATAATTTAATAAAGAATGAATACGAAGGGTTATTCACCATGTATGCGGTAATCCGCATAGACAGGTTACTCCCACAGATTAATAAAGAATGAATACGAATGGTTATTCACCATGCATGCGGTAATCCGCGTAGACATGTTACTCCCACAGATTAATAAAGAATGAATACGAAGGGTAATTCACCATACATGCGGTAATCCGCGTAGACATGTTACTCCCGCAGATTAATAAGGAATAGAATGATAACCTGTATGAGTATGAAGTAAACAACATCCTTTACGAATATGAAAAAAATAATATCCCTTACCATAGTAGGAGTTTGGATACTTCAATAGTGAAGTAGCAGAATACTCTTATTCTTTCTCTCTATAGTTTCTCTCTTTATAGTTTTAGTGAATTCGTAAGAAAGAATGAAGTAATTAACTTTTATTTATAAGAGAATGGACTAAATAGTAATTGATTCACGAAGGGTCCAGATTGATTTACTATTAAACGGATGGTCCATACTGATTTACTATTATAACTTCAACCAACAGTCCATATTGATTTACTATTATAACTTCAACCAACGGTCCATATTGATTTATTATTATAACTTCAACGAACAGTCTAAAAAATTAGCACATTTTCCTATGGAATAATAAGATAAACTTACAACAAACGCCTCATGACAAATCCCTCTATTTATATCAAAAAATTGAATAAATATTTATCACAAATCACTTATATTTAATCAACACATTTTAATCTTTCAACAATTATTCATCATTTAATATTATAACTCACAATATTGACAACTAGATCGTTCCCAGGAAAGAGAGGGCTTTCCGATAAGGATTTCTTTTTACTGGCGCGTAATTAAATAACCAAACCCCTTTCCTCGACAGAACTTTCTAGACATGGTCAATAATGCAAATAATAATATGAATAACTATATCGTCTCAATTATTGATTTAATAATATAAAATATTATGCAGATGATACTGTGACAATAATTAAATCAATAATATGAGATACTATACAGCAGCTACTGTGACAATTATTGAATGAAACTGAGTGACTTCTTACGTATGCATCAATAGTCAGAGATAGTGTGCAATACCATGTGCTACTGTGCAACAACGCGTATTACTATACTCTATACTTTTATCACCGGGTATTTCAACAGTTTAACGGTAAAAGTCTTGCCGTTATTTTATGAAAATGTTATTTTTGTCGCTTTCTATATCCGACAGTTATTCCGTCACGTGGTCCACTAATGATTGGGCCGTTGTATGAATATTTTTCGACCAAAAAAATATTTTATGATCACTTGCTTACTTTGCAATTTTGCATATATCACCCATAACTATAGTATTATATCAAATCAACACCTTACTATTTAAAATAATATTTAGAGAAAATTAAATCTTTATTCATAAAAATTGGGGTCTTACAATAAATTTTCTCCACCATTTTTGTTTCTAATTTGCCTAAAATATTAATTAAAAATATATTAAAGAATTGATCATGGGAGGAAGTATATTCAATTATGTAAAATGACATCGTTTTGAAGGTTACGCCACACATTTTTTTTTATATAATAATTTATTATTATTAAATTATACAAGTATAATTATTTTAGTTTACATATAATTTTACTATTACATAAGTACATGAATAACTAGTTCAAAATAACTACCTATTCTTGAAAGGGGGAATCTATGATATATATTTCTCAATTTAAGTGGACTTTGCAATTTATTTGGTTTGATTGGATTTGACTCCACAAATTTGGAAAAAATCCAAATTGAGCCCAATTGCAAGGATATGTGATCCTGATCAATTACCGCTAATTTTACCAAACGATGTCGTATTTAAACACTGTTTTTCTTTAAAACTGACAATGGCAGAAAAGTAAATACTGGCTCCTTATTCTTTACCCCAAAAATCAATTAATCGCTCCGTCTGAGAAAATCGAGAAGTCACCAAATCCAGAGAAATCATCGTCTGAAGGTAAGTTCAACTCAGTTTCATGAAAGTTAGGGCTTCGAATTTCAGAAGTTTCACTTTCAATACTTTCGATTAGGGTTTATATTGATTCTAATTGTTATAATGAATTTGAATTTGCGTTAATTCTATTTATTTTTGCGAAAGAAAGTTCGTTTTAGAGTTTTCTTACATCGAACAAATCATTATCATTGAATTTACTCTATAATACATACGTTCTCCATTGAAGTTTATGCTCAGATTGATCATCTAAAATCAATAATTCGCACATACAATCTATAAAGTTAGGGTTTAGGGGTAAAATGGAAAAAAACTTATCCTTAAATTTTGTTCAAATCTAGTATTGTTAATAACCTTCATATATTTTAGTAATGATTTCAAGGTTTGTGATTTTGTAAAATCTGAATTATATATTTACTTAATTAATGATTTTAAAAATGGTCAATTTGACGTGGGAGTGAGTCTTATTTGCTGAGTATATGATCAGGCCTTTGAGTTGGCTTTTACTCATAAGCTTCAATATTAGCTTTGGTTATTGTACTTTTGAGCTGTGTATTAGATTTGTACTTTTGAGCTGTGTATTAGATTTGTACTTTATCTGATGGAGTAATTTCTTCTGGTGTTGTATATAGTTTGACAAAAGTGGGAAAACATGACGACTGCAGCTCGACCGACATGGGCACCTGCTAAAGGTGGTAACGAACAAGGGGGAACTCGAATATTTGGACCATCACAGAAATATTCTTCTAGGGACATTGCCTCTCACACAACCCTAAAACCCAGGTTAGTACCTTTTTTCTTAATCTGTATGTTATTTATGTTTTAGCTTTTGGAAGATTGTATGCTGTTTGGGGAATTTGTGTGCGCCAAGTAAGGATTCAAAACTTCCTTTTAGAGGAGATGTATATAATAAGAAGTCTGAAGAAGTGAGCTAAATGCAATAGCCATGAATTAGGTTTTAAGCAGGCTGTATGTGTTTCCTGATTGCCATGCTGGACTAACCCAGAATATAAATTTGACTGGTTGATTTGAGAACTTATTAATTTGTCTTTCTCCTGAAGACATGTTATTTAAGTTGGTTACCGACTGTATTTAGTTAAAGAAGAGTAATTGTCAAGACAGAACATAGAGGAACGATTAACATGTGAAGGATATAGGTTTCCACTAATAAAAATCCTAACAAATTGAGAGCGCTTTCACCAAAAAAAGAAAAAACAAAAACCAACAACAAAAAATCGGGCGCGCTCTATGGCTTGCTCTAATATATTAAGCTGTTGGCACGAATTATTTGTTAAATAAAAAAGCTGCGAGCTTAAATTATTTTACCTTTTACCAAGGGGAAATCCTTTTTGGTGGGTTTAATCATTAATGTGATGTCCTTTGTGGTGAGACAATTAACAAGCTTATGACCTATATGAGATGTGCATCCATTAGAATATATCGACTTAAGTAGTTATGGAGGAAAAAAGAAGTTTCTACAAACTTGAACTGTCTATTAAGGGAAAATAACTACTTGTTGGCTAATGCAACTTAAGGATTCAACTCTCTAGCATTTATTAAACGTAGCCCGGTTCTGATGGTACAAAAGATCTATGAATTGTAAGACGAAAAAGATTCATTTCTTCACATTTGATTGACCTTCATCAATGACTAGACATGACAAGTGATATTCAGCTTACAACCAAGAAATTATATCATGGTATATTAATATAATCAGAACAAGCAACTGAATTTGCATAGTAAACTTGCCGAGTGAAAGAGTGAAAGCAATAGTTTGAACTAATTCTAAATAATGTCGGAAAATGCTTGTGAGGAACAAAGTAAATAAAGTGCCGTTTTAAATAGCGCTAGACAGACCTAGACAGCGGAGGGAGTTTCAAGCATCTAAGCCTTGTAGCTGGGGCCTGGGCATTTTCCTACAGTTTTATTATTATTATTATTTTTATATTTGTTATAAACTACTTTTTTGTATTTTTAATAAAAATTAATGCATTATTAAACACAATTACACACAAAAGAATAATAATGATGTACTATTAGTTCCTGTCTTCTGGTCTTCTGTTGATAGATTTTAGTGATTGCTATGCTTTGTTGGTAAATTAGAGGTTCGTTTCAGGTTCATTCTTTAAATAGAAGAGGGGGTTAAAAAATAAAATAGCATTGCCAAAAAACGAACACCTACAGATAACCTAAACTGAACCAGTCTGCTTCGCCTGCCCAGGCAGTCACCTAGCCCTGCATAATTATTCTCTACATTCTTTGAGCTGCCTAGCACCTACTCGCCTAGGTTGGGCAGTGCCTATGCCTAGGCGGCTGCCACTTTTCAGAACACCCTAAGAAAGATGTATTTCATATTGATTGAGTGCTGAAGAGCCTACTATTTGGAGCTGACAACCATATTTCAGTTTCGGTTCCCTATTTAACCATGTAAGTTGCATCTGATATTCTGAATCCTGATACCCTTGGAACTCTCCAATTCCTTGATTTCATGTGGATGAGAACCATAACAAATCATTCTAGTTGGACAAGCTAGTTTTAGATAGGGTTGTAATTGTATCTACTAAAGCTGCACCTTTGATATTATTGACTTGTTGCGGAATTTACATCATTTTCCCCATTATGAATCTCATTTTGATTCCAGTTTATGGATTATCATTATTATTGCTATGCATTGTTACAGAAAAGAAGGGCAAGACACCCAGGATGAACTGCAGAGGAGGAATCTTCGGGAGGAGTTGGAGGAGAGTGAGCGGAGACATTTCTCCTCGAAAGGTAAAGCCTATATTATTAAAACTGGCTGTTCCGTCCTGTCATACATGTTTTTGTTTTCCTGTGCTTGCTTTTTATGACGTTTGATATTATTTGGCTACATTTAAACTAACTTGAATATGATCGCACATCGCAGAGGACAGAGACCGTAGGAAGGGGGGGCATCTACTTTTGGAAGGTAAATCCTCCTGACATCTTGATAAATGTGTCTAACAATAGTCTCAAGTTCACGAACATTTCCCCCCAGACTTTTCTTTCAACTAACCACATGCTTTTACAGGCAGAAAGAGGGAGGTTGAAGACCGTATAATTCCACGTAGTGCTGATGCTGATGATGCAGATGCGGAAGTCAAGAGTGATGATGAGAGGTTGGTCACCATTTACATTTGTGAGAACTAGTTAGTGCTACATTTGTCTATGCAGTCATTTTGATTATATATTTGATGGGAAGTTGGCTTCATAGTTGTTGAAGGCACTTGCCCTGGCCCAATGCAAGGGGAGATGCATCTCTTGGCCTTCTTTTGGCTAAAGCGGAGCGTACTCAAAGAGCCGCTCTTTTTGAGTGTAAGCCTGAGGCATTGGGCACAATTAAGGCGTGCCTTATTGAAGTCTTCTAAAACAAGGCTCCAGATAATTTTTTTCCATCGTATTTCTTCCCTTTTTTATTCATTTTATCCCCTTTTTACTTCCCTTTTTTCCATCTCTTTTCTTTCCCCTTTTTCCTTGGGTTTTGCTTATCCTTTTAATTCTGCTTTTTCCCTTAACCTGTTTTTCATCATCTGTTTTTTACTTCCTCCTTTTTCTTCTTTATTCCACTCGCCTTCGCCTCTTTTTCTTCCCCTATTTTTCTTTTACTTTTTCTCTTTCATCTTAACCCCCTTCTCTCCTCTTTTCCCTGTTTTCTTCTTTCTTTTGTTTTAGGGAATTAATATTTTCACAAATAAAAGTGATACTTCCACAAGTTTCCTCTCACATAAATAGTAAATGGAACTCACACTCATTGGAGAGGGAACTTGTGGAAATATCAATTCCCTTGTTTTCTGTGTATTTATGCCATATATTGTCACTTTATTTATTAACACTTTATGGTTAAGATATGACACCATATATACATGTATACATATATACACACACACATATATATGTATATATATATATAGAGAGAGAGAGAGAGCGGGAGGCAGATGAATGAAAAAACGATTCAACTCTTGTCAAGTTATCAAAAAAAATATAAAATCTATTTTTTTGCACCAAACCCATTTTACTTTCAAATAATTGTCAAGAATGCCCAAAACTTGAACAATTAATATTTACACGTCACCTCATTTGGTTAAATTTTGGGCTTTTTTGATAATTGTTTGAAAGTTCAAATGGTTTTGGTTTAAAAAAACATTTTGTATGTTTTTTGATAGCTTAACCTAATAAGTTCAATAGTTTTTTTGGGTCATTATGTATATAATAATATCCCTCTGTTCCAAAATATAAGATTTTTGAAGTCAACTTGGGACATTTTTAAATTCAAAATTGACATAAATTCATTTAATTTTAGTCAATGTAATGATGAATATTGTAAACTATCTAAAAATTACTACTAATTACAATATTTATTGTTTCGTAATTTTTAATAAATATTATCAATTTTGAGTTGGAAAATATCTAAAGTTAACTTTCAAAAGTTCTTATAATTTGGAATGAAGTATAATGTATTTTTTGAGGTTGTGCATCTTAATCCAATGAGGTGTGAGCCTAGCATTGCACCTAAGCTCCCGGGAGACCTTTGTGCCTTGGTGCGTCTTTTTGCCTTTAATAACTAATAAGTACAGTTGACTTGTTACAACAATTCTAACCTTATATTGGCAGTTAGCAAACTCTATGGTGATAATAGGCATGTCTGTCCTATATTTCACTTATTTGGTCTCGATGTCTCTCAAGAACCCGCTCTTTTTCTCATTCTCTTTTCGTGCCCTGTGTTGTCACTTTGGTGCTTGTATTTTTTTGGGTTTGCAATTTGATGCCTTTCCCAGTTTATTTTTGTTTTTGAGTTCTTTTTATTTTTTTATAGCAATAACCAATGGCACTAGATACTTTGATTGACCTAGTCAACACGTGCTCCCAAACATGGTACCGAAATATTTCTTTGTTTTTCTATCCATAATTACATAAATATCTATATTCTATTTGTAATTTGTAGTGGATGCTCAAACATTATTTTGGACTAAATTAAGTAACATTTTGATGCTACTAAATATCTTTTATGAAAAACATAGTTCTATTAGTACTTCGATTTTAAGACGATTCCCAAGTACAAGCATTCATGTAAAGCTATATAGCGTATCACATTTTAACTAATTAATATCAATATGCATTCCCATATTCGTTCCATGAGAAGAACTGCTTTCTGTTGGTTGTATTCACGATCATATATGCGTGCAAGTATACACGGTCAACAAGTAATAAAGAGTAAGTAGAGTATCGTTCTCACGAAAAATTATTAACAAAATCTACCAAACACTAACCCGTAACCAACTTTATCTTATTTAAACGATTGATTTAGCATTTTGAATTAAAATATAATTAATTAAGCTAATACTAATTAGTCCTAGAATGAAACTAGATAATGAATACTCGAGACTACAATTTCACTCATGACACACTTCCTGTTAGGCCAAATTAATTATACCGGATTGTTAATCAAGAACACGAATGTAAAATATGACCATTTCTCAATGCACTATATCCATATCACATTAAATCCACAAATGATAAAATGAATGTGAACACCCTAATTAACTAACCCAATATATCTCTATGTGAATTACAAATAAAGAGGGTTGAAGCTCAAGTTCTCAATAGACTATATGTGGTGCATAGGTATATCTCTATCCTATGCACGAATCATAAATTTCATCGCCATGTAGAAGTCACAAACACATGCTATTATGATCAGATCTAAACCCATAATCCGTTTTTCAATTTCATATGGATTATCACAGTAATTGTTAGCTAGACAATTAAGCAATTCAATACAAATCATAATAGACAATCCAAGAATAATTAATAAGACTAACAAGGAAGCATATCAAAGTAAATTACACAACAAGATCCATTGCAATATCAAAATAGAGTTTAATTCATAATTGATCAAGAATCCATGATCCACAATTGAATATACATTAAAAGAATATAAAGATAGAAGTAAAGAGAAGATAGGGATTTAGGAATGCAAATCTGATCTCTTTTGCTTCAATTCTGATTCTTCAATACTTTTCAGTTGCTTCAATCCCCAATTCTAATCTAATCTACTCTAATCTAATCTAGGAAATATAGAAAACTAGCATATCTAATCTAATGATCCCAAAAGATAGAACGAATATTTACATACTGATGTCTTTATTAATAAGCCCTAATATGACCCCTTGCTCAAGCTACAATCCAATTGGTCAGATTAAATGAAAGTCAAAATCTAGGCAGTTAGACTGGCGCGGCTTGGCTGCGCTACCCACAAGCTTAATTTGGGCGCAGCCGTAGATTCTTGGACAGGGACTGGCGCGGCCGCGTTATGCACCAGTGTTGGCTTTCTGCTTTTGTTGTTGCTGTTTCTTGCCATTGGCCATAACTTCAACATTTGATCACTTTTAAGCTCCTATTTCCACCATTTATCCTTAAATGCCACCAAGAGAGTTTTTGAACATGCAATCTACAAAATAAAACAAAACTGCATATAAAGCTTCTTATAAACACGGGATTAAGCAACAAATGAAGGTAGTTGATACCGGATAAATAGGTATAAAATCTAATTATCACGTTCTTGGTAATATTAGTGAGAATTACTCTCTAAATGTCTTTGTAGCATCAATTTTGTTATATTCAAATTATTTCAGTGATTTTGTTCATTTTTTTGAACGGTGCTCAACTAATAATATTTATTTTGTCGAAAGTTGCTAAACTATTTGTTGTTTCATGTTAGTGATGAGGACGAGGATGATGATGAGGATGACACAGAAGCTCTTTTGGCTGAGCTTGAACAGATAAAAAAGGAAAGAGCAGAGGAGAAGCTCCGAAAAGTAAGTTTCTTCTTCATATATTTCTGGGGTTGTCTCATGCAGCTGTTTTTCCCCCGAAATGTTTGACGTTTCGTGAAGCTATAAAATTATGATATCTGGTTGTCTAATCTTTTATGGTGTCATCCCATGCCTGCATTGCATGCCATGCATGCTTATTTTATTTTATTTCTATTTTACTCTGTTTTCCATAAAAAGGGGTTGGAGGGGAAATATTTTTAATCCACGTACAAGTCTGCTGTGTATCCATCCTATCAGAAACTATGGTTATCTGCATAACTCTCAATAGAGAATTTTGTGCATTTTTTGGGATCAAGTTACCAGAGCGTGGAGTGACAATGCAGCCTGCTTTTTTACATCAAAATTTCAAAGTTATATCTACGTAGTGATTTTGATGTGTTGTTTTATGCTTCCTGCAGGAGCGCCAAGAACAAGAAGAGCAGCTAAAAGTTAAAGAGGCTGAATTGATCCGAGGAAACCCTCTGCTAAATAATGCAACATCCTTCAACGTGAAAAGAAGGTTTGTTCCCGGAATCCCGAGTAACTTGGTTCGCCCCTTACATTATCAACTCCTATCTGGTTCTAAATTCTTTAATATCTGTGTTACAGGTGGGATGATGATGTGGTTTTTAAGAACCAGGCTCGTGGCGAGGCTAAGACCCCGAAACGCTTCATCAACGACACCATCAGGAGTGACTTCCACCGGAAATTTCTCCAGAAATACATGAAATAATTTACTTTGGACACCAGTAATCCGAGAAAAATATATTTGAACTATAGATGCAGTGATATATACTCAGGTATTGCAACAGTGTGCCTTGTTGGGATAGCAAGTTTCAGTAACCATCTTTGTTCAAAAGTATCTTAATGATTTCAAGTTGTTTTGGAAGAGAAAGTATGGATGGAGGCTGTATCTTTGTATTTTATTGTGCATTTTGGGTTCTATTATGTAAGAAAAAGATATCTGTAGTATGTTTGGATTGTTTAAATTTTAAACCATGCGAGCATTAATGATTTAATTTTGAATACTGCTCAGAGTATATTTGATTATCTTATTACATAGTACTTAGGGGGTGGGGGTGTTTGATAAAAACTGAATAGATCTGAATCTAAATGAGTTGAATCTGAATGAAAAAAGATGTTTGATAATTGACATGTCTGAAACATCTGAATGATAAAATTTTATTATTTTACCTTTTTTAAAAAAATTCAAAATTATTGTAAATTTATTTAATATTACTTAATATAATAGTTAATATTTTTTTTATTTTTTTACTTTTTTATTTTTTTATTTTTTTTTACTTCGTTCAGCTTCAATCATTCAGCTCAAAAAATTTGACTTAGCCATTCAGCTCGTCTATCTTATCAATTCAGTCATTCAGATCAAAACAAACACACTGACTGTTTCAGTCATTTAGCTCTGAACAAACACTCCCTTAGAATTACTAAAAAAGTAGACTTTTTGTGAAACAAATAAAATTGACAAATATAACTCTTTATGTTTAATGAATAATAATTACAACAGCTTAACTAAAATTAAATGGAGTCATTAATTTTAAAATTTGCAGATTTACTTAAAATTTTGAAATGGGATTCTTTTTGGTGGGATGAACTATTAATCTTTGATAAAATATTAAGGATCTAATTTCAGTGTTTTTTGTTTGTTTTATTTTTTAGGTTAATTGGAAAAACTTCATTACACCAGGGAAAATACCAATAATTTTATTTCATCAATACAAAAATATAACAAGACAAAAATAAATCATTTTAATTGGTCCCAAGTCGACTCGATAGTTTTTATGATTTTTTTTTGTCAAATCAATAGTTCAATATTTTTTTTTGGGTTTTAGCATTAAGCATGCAAAGTTTAATGGTTTTTTGATTTTATTATTAGACATCCAATGAATTCTTTACGTTATTATTATTATTATTATTTATATTGTATTTAAATTTTTAACTTTTGAACTCACCAATAATATTTTTATAGTATGTTGGACCTTTAGTTTTCTTAATTCACGAATCTAATTAATATGAAGTTATCTCATTTACATTATAAATGGGACTTACAAATTACAACCAAAATTTCTACTAGTTTAAAATTCGGATCCGGTTAACATGAAGTGAACTTCATGGTAAGTTCACTTCATGACCAATACATTGCTGACACGCAGACGGAAAGATCACCCTCCCGCCTGTGTGTCAGCACTGCATTAGGCATGAAGTGAACTTACATGAAGTTCACTTCATGCTAACGACTCCCCTAAAATTCCAGAACCTAATTAATATGAAGTTATCTCATTTACATTGTAAATAGAACTCTTTCTACATACAAAATTACACCCAAAACTTCTATGTTTGAATAACAAAGCAACAGCAAAATAATTTTTACTTTGTTATAGTCCAGCAAGAAGACTTGAAATGACCTGGAAACAGAAAAAAATAACTTTCTAAAATTGTTTCAGTTATGATATCAAACTATGTATAAAAGGAAAACAGGTATAATGTACACCATCTTTAAATAAGTCGAGGGATAAAAATTTATTTTACACAGATCAGGAAAAAAGAAACACCATATACAGCAATCTGAAGAGATGTACGAATCGAAAAAAATAAATGGAACACATCATAATGGTGAAAAGAGACCCATGATTGGATCCCAACAGCTACAATATGAAGAGATACCGCGTAAAAAAACAAAAAATCGGTACAAGACACCGTGATAAACCTGGTGAAGAAAGGCCCATGAATGGATCCCCAACAAGAAGTGCTTTTACGCAACAATTTCCAGTCCAACCAATTTAGCTACACGAGTTCTTCAACTCTTATGAACTGGTTTCTACTTGCCATTTTCCTTCGGTTCATATAAAACAAACTCTACGTACAGATCTTTAAGAGCAATCACAACAGTAGCTATAAGTGGCCCCATTATTGCTCCCTGCATTATTAATACGCCCCCAGCAATATTGTTAGTTACAAGATTCAAATCAAGTATTTCATTTCAACAAAATAATACTAATCACATGTAAGAGCAAGCACAATTAAACAAAGGCTGCCAAATAAATTACATACAGATAGAATCATCTATGATAGATTAGCATGGTAGCTAACATATCTTGATGAGAGAAATTAATAGCTCCATTTATTTAATTTATTTTCGATAAACACTCAACTATCTTGTTTAGTGCATCTTTCCAGTTAGGCTACTAAATTCCTGTAGAGTAATGTGTGGACACTCGAGGATAATTTGAACTTTAAAATAAATGCATCAACTGTAATAAACTATCATGAAAGAATTGACATCAGTCGGTGAATAGCAAGTCAGATATCTTGAATATACCAAGGTCAAATTTCTAATCTACTTAACAAACAGAGAAACTAGCATAGAAATCTCGTATGAGCAATCTAAGGAGAGACATGATTAAACGAGCAAGAAATGAATCATATCCCTCTTACCTCTATAGCAGATGGGAAGAGTGTCATTCCACCAATGATGCTAAGACCAGTGAGATATGCACTATAACCAGGGATATCTTCTTGAATTTCGTAACATCCGTACTCCATAAGAACAAGATGAATACTAGACAAGCTGAGGGCCAGTATATATCTCCCTTCAAGTACCAATTGCAGGGCGGCTGGAATAGTTGAGAACCAATAGGGGAAAATTGGCAATAAAGGGCTGATAAATGCAAGTAAAGTTGACATGTACAAGAAATGGATAGAGTATAGTCTAAACAAAAGCCATGTGAGACATCCCTGAAAGACAGCAATCTCAACGGTTGCCAACAGAGAACTTGATATAGCTTTATCAAGAACTTCAACACATCTTGACCTTGCTGATTGAGAAATGGGAATCATACACATCACTTGTTCTGTGACTCCACCAGAATCTGATGTGATAAGATAATACAAAACCCAGAAGAAAATCATTAACTGAGACACAAAATTGAAAAGGCCAGCTGCTCCAGACACAATGGAGTTGCCAATAATAAACACGAGCTTAGCGCTGCCACCTAGAACCGATTTACTACTGGAAAATACACCTTGCATCACGTCCAATCCTTGAAAGGCAAACCCTTTTGCCTTATTGACCAAATCCTCCCTTGTAACCCGCAATTCCCTAAAGATTGCATCAGATTCTGTATAAATTTCCCCCCATTCACGATTCGTAAATCTCTTCTTCAAACTCAGAAGTTTCTCAGTATAATGGGATGGGGTCATCAAAGCAGTGGACTTGGAAGAAGAATTCGATGATTGAGTTATCACAAAATGCTTAATCCCAGTAACAAACTCAGTCATATTGTACTGCATTGCCAAACTATCAATCTGATCAGACACAGTTTCATAAAATTGCGTACTGTATCTATCCACCATCCCTGGCACATCATTTTCATCCATCCATTTCTTCACCCCAATTCTCTCAGCATAATTACTCTCTTCTACACGGGATTTCAATGAAAATACTGCGCCTTTCCCCTCAAGTCCCACTTTATAAGAAAAGAAAATTACCCCTGTTAAAAACCCAACAATCATTGCTACAATCAACCCAATTGCCACAATGGTTTCCAATCTTTTCAATATCCCTCTGGTAAAAAATGCACTATAAGGACTTCGTCGAAAACTATGATTCCTAAATGAGTGAACAGCAGACATAGTTGTTTCGACACTACTAGCAGTGAACATAAATCCTAACACAAGAAGAGTAATACACCCAATTCCACCAAATTGCTCATAAACCATCACAAAAACACAAAAAGAGACTAGCCACCGGAGCACTTTCAAAAACCCACTTCGTTTTCGCCTCAAACCATTAGCTTTCTTCTGGCGAAAAAGGACCCGGAAGCAAACATCACGAATATCGACAAGGGTACCCACACAACCCCTAAATATAGACAAAGGTACCGCCAATAAAGTTTCAGTGAGGCCTAATCTCAATGGCTCAGACCAAAATTCAACAAGGGCTTGTTGAATTCCTCTCAAGGGGATTGAACATAGCACAGCCCACTGAATGGGTCGGAGATATTCTTCGAGTAATTTACAAATACCATAAAGTACAAAGATAATAAAGGCTAGACCAGCATGCGCCATGGCTATATAAACGGCAAGACGTACCTGGGGGTCGCCGGAAAGGGGATGCTGATCTGGGTTTTGGGTGGCGGGAGGTGGTGGCGCGTTGGGATCCGGCGGCGGCGTGGGTTTCAAAGGAGAAGGGTCTGGTTTTCGAACGGAGCCGGATCGGAACATTTCTTGCCATGCTGGATTGGCGGAGGTTGAGTCGGATTCGGGGTCTGAAAATGGTACCAGCTCCATTTAATTGAGAGAGAGAGAGAGAGAAAATCTCTCCCTCAAAAATTGGATTGGAGTATAAGTTATAATTAATGAAGTACAGGAGAGAGACAAAGAAAAAGAAAAAGGCAAGAAGGAACAGAGTGTGAAGCTGACACAGGTGGGATTGGGATTGGGAAGCGAAATTTGCCAGTTTTGTTTGGGGATATAAATGGTTGGTTCTTCTTTCTGGGTAATGTATTCACTTAAATATATATATATATATATATATATATATATATATATATACTCACTCCGTCTCTATTTAAATGATGTTTTAGATTTTTTTATTTGTTTTTAATTATTTGACGTTTGTTCAAATCTAAAAAAATTAATGATAATTTTTTCAAAAATACCCCTCATTACTCTACCTATTTTTTTTGGTACGTTAAACTAATTAATGATTTAAGGGTATTATAGACAATTGAGTACTATATTTAATGCTTTCAAATCATTATTTTAATGAATGTGTCCATATCTAAAAGGTCATTTAAATAGGGACGGAGAGAGTAGTTACTACTAGCCACTCCCTCCCCTATTATTTATCTTTTTAAATATGAACATACATATTAAAAAAATAATAATTAATACCATGTTTATTACTTAAAAATAATTTTAAATATCAATATTATCTTTATATTAAAAAAAAATTATTTATTAGATAAAAATTTAAAAAAAATCAAAATTATATTTAATACTTAAGATTATATTAAAAATTAAATAATTAATACTTTATTAATATTTTATTGAAATCATCAAATAACAAATATTAAAAATTAACTGTATCTCGTGCTTCCGACATTATATGAACAGTGTAATTTATCTCAAATATTGAACGGTCCAAATAATTTATTAAAATAAGTAAAAAATTTAAAATTAATTATATTTTATTAAATAGATATTAAGAGATACTTCTCCAAAACCATATTTAAAAATGACAGGGAGAGTATATGATATACATTCAATTATTTGAATTTATGTACATGTGGGGCTGGGGACCACATATACATATAATTCTCCATGTTTCACGTTGAGTAATTGATTTTCACGCCTAGTCTCTTAATTACTCCAATTTTTTAAGGACTAGTAAAAAGACTGTCCTAAATTTAAAAGAAATTTGTATTGTGTCAGGTTTTAGGTATTACACTAAATAACATTAACCTGATAATTAATAGTGTTAAATATGTTGACCTCTTTAACCGTTTATTATAAAAATTTAAATAAAATAAATATAACGTCATTCACTTATTTATTGAATAATAATATTATTTACTCGGTTCAATAATAATATATATTTAACAAAATACAAGATAAGGCACTTATAAAAGTAATTAAGAGAAAAAAAACTCAATATTTAAGAAAAATTATAACTTCTTATCATATTTATTTTTTGATTATTTTAAATAAATATGTCAACCATCAGCGTCTCACATATTTAAATTTCGTGTTAAATTTGTCAATTTTTTTATGATAAGAAAATTGTCTGACATTAACCCTCTTATTTTGTATAATGTTCGCGTCGTGTTAATGTGTCGTGATAAAAATTGTCGCTCCTATATTTTGGAGACTATATTGATATTTCACGATTAAGGGTGTAATACTCTTTGTACTAGTTGTCCATATATATTATAGTATTAACAATCGAAAAGAAAAAATCTCTATTTGATAGGGTTTCTTCCTATACCTATGAATTTCATTGGACCTAAAAATAATATATTAGAAGAATCCGCTAGGTCTTCCAATATCAATAACTAGCAACAGTCTCGTGCCTCCGGCACTATGGACGGTGAGATTTATTTCAAACTTTGGACGGTCCAGATGATTTATTAGGATAAACGGAAAATTCAAAATCATTTGTATTTTGTTATATAAACTAAGTTTTTCGAACAATGTGATATCTAACACCACAACACCGCGTAAATCCTTAACCCTTCCCCTCTTACTAAGATTACAGACTGTTGTTCTTGTGAATAGACAAATTTTCAAAGATGGTAGTTGCTAATCTTTCTGCGAAGACAAATGTAAGCGAAAAGGCGATAAGCTAACGCCATCGCCAGAAGAACCCAAACTTCTTTTAAGCCACCTTTCAAATTGATGGTGTCAAATGAAGGTGAACTCTGCAGAGCCCTGCATCCTCCTCTGCTTTCACAGTCATATAATTCATCCCCTGAATATTGCACTTTAAGGAGCAGCCTAAATCCGTAGTACATGAAAGACACATACTTTAACCATTGCATAAATTTTGGTATGTGCTGCACCATAAAACATAGCATAGGGAAATTAGTTAGTCCCACCCAGAAGAGGAAATATTCATAATAGTATTTGTAAATTTGAGTACCTGAACGTAATAACCTCCTGTGAGAAGAAACAACATTAGTACTAGAGAAGCAATCATTCCTGCCCTTCTAATACTGAGTACTGCAGCTCCGAAGAGTTCTCCAGCTCCCTGATTTGAATAAAAAAGTGAAGAAAATGTATATTTCTGAAATGGGATTTATTAATTTGGACTTACTTGGCTGGTAATGGCTACTAAAAGGATTGCAGACAATGTCATGAAGAAGCACTGGACTGTTCTCTTGAATCCGGCCATAAAATACAAAATGGACATGAAAAATGTAGGATAAAGAAGATGAGCTATCATGTCACACAATGTGCTGCACACATAGTACACGCTTAATCTGTACATGTCTGCTTTCCTTTCTTTCACCAGAAAGTTTTTCTCAAACGGGAAAACATAAACTGCTCCAAATAATGATGAAGATGTCCAAAAAATGCAGATGTAAAACATCAACCCAATCTGCACACAATATTTTTAAAAAGAAAATATTACTCCATTAGGAAATGTATTTTGTCTAGTTCATTATTCATTATTATTACCTGGTCTCTGAGTTGAGCCTCGGTATGCATGTTAGATTTCCACCAGAGAAGGCCTAGTAAGACTGCAACTCCAATGGCTTGTCCTAGCCTTAGCAAATCGAAATAATCTCTGCATCTTTCTCTATATGTTCTTTTAGTCAATATTATGAACTGTTGCCACCAAGTCATTGTCCAGTCCTTTTTCACTCGAATGGCTAGTTGAAGATGCTCTAGTGCCTTTGTTGCGCCGTGATTCTCTTGTTTTTCTTTTGGATCCAGCTCCATTTTGCATTTCACTCGTAGATACTAAAATGCCATTGACAAATCATTAAAATATTGGTTAGAAATTAAGACATAAGAAAGAGCAAATTGATGATTATATACCTTGAGAACAGCCTTTTCATATTCAGGATTGCCCTCAAGTGGCCGAATATCGTCAGGAACACTAATATCATTCACTTGGCCAGTTGCTAAATCAAGCAAGAATTCTGCAGGATTCATGGCTATTTGTGGGATGAAACGTATAGAGGAGAAGTAATCCATTGAATCTCTGGCCTTTCCATAGTACAAAGGATAGCCTTCTGATATTAAAAGAACCTTATTGAACATATGGAACATTCTGCTTGAGGGCTGGTGGATTGTTGTGATTATTGTTCTTCCTGCCTATATATAAATCCATCTATGTAATTAAATTTCAAAAATGTATTTACATAATAAATCACAAATTAAAGCACCCACCCTATACTTTGAATGTTATTTTGGGATGGATCATGGATGGAGTAATTAAAGCATACAGCAAGTAAAGAATTTATACATAGATACTTAGTTCTATATATATATATATATATATTATATATACCTTAGCAACACCTTGAAGGATAAGTAGTAGTCTATTTGCAGAGGTGGAATCAAGGCCTGAAGTTGGTTCATCAAGCAACAATAAGGATGGATCAACCAATATTTCATATCCAATGCTGGTTCTTTTTCTTTCTCCCCCTGATATTCCTTTAACAAATCCTCCTCCTACTCGTGTCCGGCGACAACTACATAAATTTTAATCAAATCAAACCAAATCAAAATAATGATAATTTACATGTACTTCATATTATAAAGCTTCATAATCATCTAATATATTTATTTTTTCCATCCAAACCTTTCCAGGCCTAATTCCTTGATAATCATTTCAACTCTTTCATATTTCTGCCTTCGGCTCATGCTGCTTGGAAGTCTTAAAAATGCAGCAAAAACTAAGGTTTCCTCAACTGTAAGTTGGGGCAAAAGCACATCATCTTGTGTCACAAAACCAATCCTGTAAAAAAGAAAGAAAAAGAATCCCGTAAAAAGTTTAATATACTGTCGGTGTATACACGAGCGTCGTTAAGATTATGACATGGTATTAGTGAAATACTTATGTTAGACAAAACTAATACTCCCTCCGTCTCTCAAAAACTGCTTAGTTTGACTTTTCTAGTCAAATTGACCTTTTTTGGAATCAAAATTTATACTATTTTCTTATAAATATAGGTGGAAGAATTATAACCATAAGAAACTATATAGAGTTTACTACTACCTCCAATTTTTGCGAGTTCAAAATTATAATTAAACGTGCTTAATTTTTAATTTTAAATTGGTCGATTTAACCAAAAAAGTCAAGCTAAGACAATTTTTCAAATTTAAACTCAGAAAGTTAAATGTAAATTTTTTTGAGGGATATATTTATACATGCATAGAAAGTTCTCTAACCTTCTTTTAAGAACTGGATTGTAAGGAATATCATTGTAAGTGATGGTTCCTTTAACATTCTCATGCAGTCTTCCCCCTATTATCTTTAACAAGGTAGTTTTTCCACTGCCAGAGGGACCCATCAAAGCAAGGATCTCACCAGGGCCAAGGCTTCCTGTTATACCCTTCAATATCTGTTTGTAATTATCATGATTCAATTGTGAGGCTACTTTTGTCACTATTGCCTTCAAGGGGTTGCCAGAGGCAGCTTGACTGATTTTTACCTTGTATTCCACATCCATAAACTGCATTATATAAACAAGCCAAAAGTCAGAATCAGTAGACACTACAGATTGAATATAAGTTTTCCCTGGGTTCTCCAGTTCCCCTCCATGCCCCTTCCCCAGGTTCCCTTTAGGCTCTTAGGATGAAACTCATCCCTAGATAGTATAAGATCTCACACACAAAAAAGAGGAAACAAAAAAATTTCACTTGTACCCAAATGATCAAATCCCAAAAATATCAAGGCATCATTTATGGCACTAAGTGCATGTTTTTTACACAACATTTGGAGTGCGTTTGGAAGTTCAAACGCACTTGAAAATCTTGTTCGTCTAGAAGCTTTTTCAAACACATTATTCAACTCACAGACGCAGTGTTTGAGGTTAAAATACAATGCACCAAAAATGGTTCATTGCTTTTAGAGGTCCAAACGCTACCATTGTAAATGCTAGCAACCGAACAAACCCCTAAAGTATTGAATTTGTAAAGTCATACGAACAAAAACTAACACGAAAAAGTACAGAAAAACCTTGAGAAAAATGGGAAGGGGGCGATCTTTAATGGCGTTGGATGTATCGTCTTCAATATCAATCTGTGAGCAGCTCCTGTTTCTAAGGTAAGCTTGTGACATGAACTCAATGTTGTGGCCAAAGCCATTGCTCCCTGCAATCTGCATAGACCCTGCAGTTGGAGGAGGGGAAATTGACAAGTCTTCGATTTCATCTTGTCTTGCAATTTCCATTTTTCTTAGCAGGACACTGAAAATTAAAGATAGGTAGTATTTGAGTTGTGTTCTTTAAAAAAGTTCATGGTAATTATTTTTAATGTAATTGAATCACAACCATAATAAACCAAAAACCAATCTACTATATAGAGGAAATTAAAGGAAGGATGTTAATTGTTGAGCAACATGCTTTTGATGCCAACTTAATTGCATACACAAAAAGGACTAGTTATATTAGTTTAGTTATCACACACCCTTGGCACCACAATCACATTGACCTACATGCCAAGAACATGATTAGAGAAATATGGACTTGGCTGATTTGTGGTATGGGAGAGCAGATCCTCTGTCCCTAAATTCCCTGTCCCCTTGTGTCCCTCCACTTAAATCTTGACACCTAATCTCTTACTTAACACTAATTAATTTTAAAATTAAATAAAAGGACATGTGTCAAGATTTAAGTGGAGGGACACAAGGGGGACAGAGGATCTTCTCTCGTGGTATAGATACCAAAAACATGGAGTTTTGGAACTTAATTAAGGTAGTTGATATTGTCAGACAAAAATGTTGTTGGCAAATCAATAAGTGTCGCTTAAAGTTTCAAGTGTTACTAAAACAATTGTAAAAGTGTAGCTTAAATAATGAAGGGGATAACAAACTTTTAGAGAGCAAGTCTGATCACCAAATCACAATTGAAGCTAATCAAGCATAAAAAATTGTATATATGAAAATTCTAGTTAAACCGACTCTTGTTTTAAGTTTTAAAATGGTGAGAATTCTTTTATAATTTATATAAATTTATTTATAATTATTAATTACGTGGCACAGTGGTAATGTAGGTTTTAAGGTAGCATTTTATTCAAGCCAACTAAACAGTATTCTCATAGCATTAGGGGTTATAAATTTTTAGTTTATGGTGTAGTTTGGAATTATTTTTTTAATTAAAATTTAATATTAGGAAACAATTAAATATTTTTTAAAGTGTGTTCTATACTAATCAATTTAATTTGCTTAAAAAATGTTAGAAGGTTAATTGGGATTTAAGAGGAAGGGAGTACAAATAAACATTAATATTTGGCTATTTTGTGTTTGTATTTTGAAAAAAAAACAAAAATAAAGCATGCCTGATTAACCTTTTTGCTGCATCTATATATGTGTATAATATATAAAGGTAGTAACTAAGAGAAAACTCCTCACAAAAATAGAGGCAGCTTCCTCACAAAATAGAGCACTCTCACAAACTTCAATATTTTTAAACTTCTTCCCCCAATAAAAATTAAATCTACTAAATATATGTTTGTTATAAAATTATAATATATATATATATATATATATATATATATCTATATTCATTCCTCCCATCTTTAATTGTAATGATCCTTGATCTTTTGAAACTCTCATGTCCTTAAATTTTGAAATTCCTGATCTTTGAGTTTTGAAACATCCAAGTATTGATGTTCATGTATATATAAATAATAGCATTGTAAAGAGAATGTGATATACAAAAATACAATGATAATTCTCTCTTTCCTCTAATCATATTTGTTCTTAATTTTAGTAATCTTTTATAATACGTTATCAGTACTAATTGCTACTCACCTTCGTCTTGAAGATAATCATATATATATATATATATATATATATATATATATATATATAAAGATACATAATTTTTTAGCATAACATATTGCATGCTATTTTATTCATAATTTATGATTAGAGTTTGTTGTACTTACCAGAAATATATGCATGCACATAATAAATAAATATCTAATATATGTGTCTAATAAAACACATATATTGATCTCTCATTTCCGTTATTCATCATCATTCTTTATATTGTATGACTAAATATATATTCTATGCTTATATAACTTTTATAACCAGATGTTCATGCACATGTGGATAGTTATAATAAACTAAATTTTTAATGATTTTTTGTATGAAGCTACAATGACAAATCTTGCCAAACTTGAGTTCGTAGCACTTGATATTACGGGTAAGAATTATTTGTCATGGATCCTTGATGCCAAAATTCATCTTAATGCCATGGGTTTTGGAGACACCATTAAAGATGGTAATAAAACACCTAGCCAAAACAAGGCAAAGGCCATGATATTCTTACGCCATCATCTCCATGAGGAGTTAAAGTTATAGTATCTCACAATAAAAGATCATCTTATTCTTCAAAAATTTTGAAAGAAAGATATGACCATCAAAAGACAGTTATTCTCCCAAAAGCTCGTTATGATTGGATACATTTACGATTGTAGGATTTTAAATCAGTAAGTGAATATAATTCTGCAATGTTTAAAATCAGTTCTAAATTGAAATTATGTGGAGATAATATCACTGATAGAGATATGTTAGAAAAAATATTCTTTACTTTTCATGCCTCGAATGTGCTCCTGCAGCAGCAATATAGAGAATGAGGTTTTAAGAAATTTTCTGAACTGATTTTATGTCTCCTTGTGGCTGAACAAAATAATGAACTTTTAATGAAAAATCATGAATCACGACCGACTGGTTCAGCTCCATTCCCTGAAGTGAATGTTACAAGATATAATAATAATTATGGTCGTGGCCATGGTCGTAATAGAGGTCGTGGCCGTGGCCACGGGCGAGGATGGTTTAATTACCGCAACTATGATGGTCGTAATTTGTCAAATTCTAACAAACCTTCAAAGAATGAGGAGAAACAAGAAAATGGGAAGAATATAAATAACAGAAATACCAAGAAGGAAGAAAATATTTGTTATCGGTGTGGAATGAAATGACATTGGTCTCGTACCTGTCGTACAACCAAACATCTTGTTGATTTATATCAGTCCTCATTGAAATAAAAAGAGAAAAACATAGAAATAAATTTTCCTCACCAAGATAATGATGATATTTATTTTGATCCTTTGGATATGACACACCTTGACGTTGCAGATTTCTTTGAGCAAAATAATGAGCAAGTTAATATTTCTTGTAATGAAAATAATTAGTTCAGAATTATGTTAATCCTTTAAGTGTGTTTATTTTAAGCTAATGAATTTTGTTTTCTTCTTTTCGTGTTGGCTTATTTAATGTAAAGGATTGTGTTATTAATTTATAATATTATGAACTTATTATATATTTATTTCCTTTTTATGAAAAAAATATGGATTTGCATCATTTTATAAATGAGCCTAATATCAGTGGTGGAGATATATGCTTAGCAGATAGTGCAACGACACATACCATTCTCAAGCATAAGCAATATTTTTCAAATCTAAGAATGATAAACGCAAAAGTGAATACAATATCAGGTTCAACAGACTTGATTGAAGGCTCTGAAAGAGCCAATATAATGCTTCCTAGTGGAACAAAATTTATTATTGATAATACTTTGTTTTCCACTAAATCAAGGAGGAATCTGCTAAGTTTTAAAGATATACGACTTAACGGGTACCATATTGAGACAACCAATGACAATGGTATAGAATATCTTTACATCGTATCAACTGTCTCAACTAGAAAACAATTATTGAAAAAATTACCCGTTTTATCTTTAGGTTTGTACTATACAAGTATTAGTACAATTGAAGTCAATGCAATAATGAACCAAAAGTTTAATGAACCAAATAATTTTATTATTTGGCATGACCGGTTGGGTCATCCTGGATCAATAATGATGCAAAAAATTATTGAGAATTCACATGGCTGTCCATTAAAGAACCAGAAGATTCTTCAATTTAAGGGATTCTCGTGTGCTGCTTGTTCTCAAGGCAAATTTGTAAGACCCCAACTTTTATAAATAAAGATTAAATTTTCTCAAAATATATTTTTGAATATTATGGTGTGGATATGATATAATGTTATAGTTGTGGGTATTATTTACAAGTTTTGCAAAGTAAGCAAGTGGTTATATAATATTCGATTGGTGGGGAATATTTATTTTAACGGAAATATTAAATGACGACGGCACACAATCATTAGTGGACCCCCAATGAAAGTATTGTCGTAGTTAGAAAACTAGCGAATTATCTTTTATAAAAATAGCAGCGAAAATTTTACCATTAAAGCTGTTGAACTACCCGGTGGTAAAAGAAATGCGATGTCTGGCATTGGTTGCATAGTAGTACCGATATTGATTATTGATGCTTTACGTGAGAAGTCACTCGGTTATATTCAATTATTGCTATAGTAATTCTTTGAATCATATCTCTCATATTATTGATTCAATTATTGTCACAGTATCATCTGCATAATATTTTATATTATTAAATCAATAATTGAGACGACAAAGTTATTCATATTATTAATTGCAATATTGACAATGTCTAGAAAGTTCTGTCAAGGACAGGTTTGGTCACCTAATTGCGCGCCAATAGGGAGAAATCCTTATCGGAAAGCCCCCTCTTTCCTGAGAATAATCTAGTTGTTAAATATTGTGAGTTATAATATTAATGATGAATAAGTTCGTGTTGATTAAAGATGAATTTGATATTTCTATTGTGTTAGAATTATTAGTGTTAATGGAAATCGACATATATTTCGATAATAATGGATGTCTGGAGGTTATATTGACCAATCAGGTAATTAATCGGATAAATGAGCAATTAATTGCTATTATTTCACATGCGTATAACTATTTGTTCACATGTGTGTACTATTGATTCACATTCATGTACTATTAGGGGAGGTGGTGCAAGATTGATAATACTTGCATGACTAAGTTAAAATGGAGGTATAAATGGAGTCTTATCTTTGTAATTAAGTATTTTTTATATGTATAGAACTATTGATTCACATGATTGAACTATTGATTCACATTATTTACTATTAGGGGAGGTGATACAAGTTTGATAATACTTGCAGGACTAAATTAAAATGAAAAAAAGAGGAAAGTATTATCTTGTAATATTTGAGCCCCAAAACGTGCAATTATCGAAACTATATTTTCCTATAAATAGAAGCTCATTCTTCTTTCATTCTCACCAATCCACTAAGTCTCACAAAAGCAATTATTATAGAGAGAAATTATAGAGAGAAAGAAGAGAAAGTCTCTTTACCTCACTATTCCAAAGATCCGATTTCTTCTAAGGTAAGGGGTATTATTTCTTTCATATTCATGAAGAGTTATTTTCTTTCAATACTCTTAAAGGTTGTTATTTCATTCTTTATTATTACATTGGAATAACTTTTATGCATGCGATCTATCGCATGCACAGTGAATTCTTACATTATTCCATTCTTTATTATTACATTGGAATAACATGTCTATGTGGACTCTGCATGCATGGTAAATGATCCTTCGTATGCATTCCTTCTTAAATTATAGAAATGATCTGTCTCGTGGATTCTGCATGGCGGGAAAAAATCCATTGCGATTTCATATATTCTATTATACTCGAGTTGGTTAAAGTTTTTGGCTTCTATACTCCATGAAATTAGTAGAATATCTTGGATATTTGCGCTTCATCCAATATCTTTTCATAGAAATATTCTTCTGAGCATTCTTGAATTTTACTCCACAAAACAGTATCATGTTGAGAATTTGGACGTTATTGATTTCTGGATAAATTAAATTATAAATCTTTAAAATTTATCCTTGAACTTGTTTTATTGAATTCTTATATCATTGTCATCATCCTCATGTTTATAATATGTTGAAAGTCATCTGTGGCCTGTAGTGCATAGATAGACTTGGTATAATTATGACAAGGGATTATTCGGTATAATCATGACCGTAATGTTACAAATGATGTGGTAAAAGTCCTCATTGGCTATGTGACGCCCCCAAAACAGGTATACATCACCCATCTTGAGTCGCCAAATACATGGTACAAAATTTAAATACAAACTTCTTTGATACAGTACGACAAAACGTAGCTGAGAGTTTCAACACGGATAATGTCTCGTAGAGAGTATACAAACTCAAATAAAGTCCTTATTACAATTATTATCACACTATTTTACATAATAGTGAGGACTACTATAGCCATCTATCTGGACCATCACTCCGTTCCCCGACTTGTTCTAGCTATATTCTCATTTCTGAAGAGGACAATGAAAGAAAGGTGAGCTTCAACTAGCCCAAAGAAGAAATATTATGACTAAGATAATGCGAGAATAAATTATCATTAGCCTTCAACAATGTTAAACCGATAAAATACAATAAACATCAAGTTTAAGCTGCGGTAGAACAAGCAATCCATTAAAAGAGTCAAGTAGAGAATAAAATCTACTATCTTCTATGATTTAAAAGGTTTTCATCACTTTTATTCTTTGAGACTCAACTTAATAAATAATCCACATCATCGAATCACCCTCGCACTTTTCTGGCCAAGGATATTCTTTAGTATCACGACCACAAATTATCTATGCACTACGGGTCAAGGATATTTGTGTAATCATTAATGGTCATGATCATGCCAACAACTGTCCATCAATGCACTACGGCCAATGAGGACTTTTACCAAATCATTTGTAACATTACAGTCATGATTATACCAAATAATCCCTGGTCATAATCATACCAAGTCCATCTATGCACTACATGCCACAGATGACTTTCAACATAATATAAACATGAGGATGATGACAATGATATAAGAATAAAACAAGTTCAAGAATTAATTTATCCAGGAACCAATAACGTCTAAATTATCAACATGATACTTCTTTGTGGAGTAAAATTCAAGAATGCTCAGAAGAATATTTCCATGAAAAGATACTGGATGAAGCGCAAATATCAAGGATATTCCACTAATTTAATGGAGTATAGAAGTCAAAGCTTTAACTAACTGAGTATAAGAGAATATATGAAGCTATGAAATGGATTTTTCGTCGCCATGCGATAATCCACTTAGACAGATCATTTCCACAATTTAATAAGGAATGAATACAAAAGATGATTCACCATGTATGTGGTAATCCACATTGACAGGTTATTCCAACAGAATAATAAAAAATGGAATAACAGAAGAATTCACCATGCGTGCGATAGACTGCACAGACAGGTTATTCCTAACAGAATAATAAATAATGGAACCAGGTCCGGCATAAATGTACAGACAGGATATTTCGACAGAATAATAAATAATGGAACCAGGTCCGGCGTAAGCGCACAGATAGGATATTCCAACACAATAATAAATAATGGAACCAGAATCCCAGAATAAATACCGACGCGGATATTAAAGCGAGAATAATAAAAGAACGGAATATTAGAAGAATTTCACCATGTATGCGGTGCTTGGCGTAAACAAAGTTATTCAAAGTTAATAATAACGAAGAATCTCACCATGTATGCGGTGCTTGGCATACAAAGTTATTCAACATAATAATAAAGAATGAAATAACGAAAGTTCTCTTCATGAATCTGAAAGAAATAATGCCCTTACCTTAGAAAAGCGGATCTTTGGAGTAGTGAGGGTGGCAGGACTTCTCTTCTTCTTTCTTTCTATACTTTCTCTCTATAATAAATGCTCTATAACTTGAGTGAATTGGTGAAGAATAATGAAAAAATGAGCTTCATTTATAGGAAAATATAGTTTCGATAATTGCACGCGTTTGGGCTCGAGAATATTACGATTATAATACCTTCCTCTTTTCCTTTATTTTAATTTAGTCCTACAAGTATTATCAAACTTGCACCAACTCCCCTAATAGTAAATAATGTGAATCAATAGTTCAATCATGTGAATCAATAGTATAATCATGTGAAAAATACGAATTATAGTATAGTACCTCCATTTATACATCTATTTTTAACTTAGTCATGCAAGTATTATCAATCTTGCACCAACTCCCCTAATAGTACATGAATGTTATTCAATAGTACACACATGTGAATAAATAGTTATATAAGCATGTGAATTAGTAGCAATTAATTGCTCATTTATCCAATAAATTGCCCGATTTATCAATATAACCCCTAGACATCAATTTTCATCGGAATAGATGTCGATTTTCACTAACACTAATAATCCCAACACAATAGAACTATCAAATTCATCTTTAATCAACACGAATTTATTCATCATTAATATTATAATTCACAATATTTAACAACGGTGTCGTTCCCGGAAAGAAACTTTCGATAAGGATTTCTCCTTATAGCGCATGAATTAGGTGACCAAACCTCTCCTTGACAAAACTTTCTAGACATTGTCAATATTGCAATTAATAATATGAATAACTTTATCGTCTCAATTATTAATTTAATAAAATAAAATATTATCGCAGATGATCTTGACAATAATTGAATCAATAATATGAGAGATATGATGCAACAATTCTTCTGTAATAATTGAGTATAAGCGGTGACTTTTCACGTAAGCATCAATAACCAATCTGGTGTGCTTTGCTATGCAACCACGCGTATTCATCGTACTTTTACTACTGGGTAGTTCAGCAGGTTTTAACGGTAACACTTTCGTCGTTATTTTTATAAAAAGTTAATTACATCATTTTCTTACTACTACAATACTTACATTGTGGGGTCCACCAATGATTGTCTTGGTCGTCACGAATATTCTCTGTTAAAACGAATACTCTCCGACCAATCGAATATAATATAACCACTTGCTTACTTTGCAAAACTTGTAAATAATACCCACAACTATAACATTATATCATATCCACACCATAATATTCAAAAATATATTTTGAGAAAATTTAATCTTTATTTATAAAAGTTGGGGTCGTCTGACCTCCCTTCTTATGAAATTTCGTCCTCGAAATTAGGGTGCGTGCACAGTATGTCGAATAGGTGAGGATACCTTGACTTCATTTCAGATTCTAACTCCCAGGTCATTTCCTCAACATCGTGGTTTCTCCACAAAACTTTGACTTGAGGTATAACCTTGGAGCGTAGAATATGATCCTTCTTATCCAAGATTTTAACAAGTAACTCTTCATACATTAAATCTTCCTCTATCTCGTCTGGTTCTAATTCAATAATGTGGTTCGGGTCTTTCACATATTTACGTAACATAGATATATGAAAAGCGTTATGAACACGAGACATACTTAGGCGGTAAAGGCGAGTCTATAGGCCCGCGATTCTACTTTCGATCGAAGATTAAAAATAGGCCAATGAATCGAGGATTGAACTTTCCTCTCTTTCCAAATCTTGTAACTCCTTTCCATGGAGCAACACGTAACAACATATGATCTCAATATTGAATTCCACGTCCTTTTCGATGAAGATCGGCATAACTCTTTTATCGATCTTGTGAGGTTTTTATCGTTGTCGGATCGTTTGAATCTTTTCCGTGGTCATACGTACCAACTCCCGGTCCCAAAAACGTTGCTTCACCCCACCTCATCCCGATTATCTTTGGAGAATCGACACTTTCTTCTATACAATGCCTCAAATGGAGCTATGCTTTAATACTTGCTTGATAATAAGCTTGTTGTTGTAGGAAAACTCCACGAATGGTAAAAACTTGTCCCAACTTCTTTTTGAAATCAAGGACACAAAGTCTTAATAAATCTTCAAGATTTTGAATAGTCCTCTCCGACTTCCCGTCCGTTTAAGGATGATATGCCGAACTAAATCATAAATCCGTGCCCATAGCTTTTTGCAAACTAACCCAAAATCTTAAAGTGAATCTTGGGTCTTGATTAGAAACTATGGATACTGGCATACCATGCAATCTTACAATCTCGTTTATGTACATACTAGCAAGACGTTCAAGTGTGTAGGTTTCTCGTATCGGTAAGAAATGAGCAGACTTGGTCAATCTATCAACAATGACCCAAATCGCATCTATGCCTTGAAAAACCTTAGGAAGACCGGTAAAGAAATCCATGGTAATGTGCTCCCACTTCCATTCTGGAATTTCAAGTGGTTGCAATGGACCTTTTAGCACTTGATGCTCGCGCCGACTCGTTGACAAGTTAGACACCTTGAGATAAACCCCGCTATCTCTCTCTTCTTATTGCTCCACCAAAATGTATGTCGAAGATCATGATACATTTTAGTACTCCCGGGAGATGGATTACAAAGCGGTGTGTTGTGCACCTCCATCATGATTTTATACTTTAAGTCAGAATCGTTAGGAACACAAAGTCTAGAGTTGACTCAAGTATTCCTTCTTCATTGATTCTTGCTTCCGAAATAGCACCTTCTTGCACTTTCTTCCTCATACGCATCGACTCCGTATGTAGCTTGAAGCGACTTTAACTTTATCGATTAAAATTCGGTTCTACTCGTATATTCGCCATCATCACATGGGTCCCTGGAGTCTTTAGCTCTATCTCCATCCTTTATAAGTCATATAAAATGGGCCTTTGCATTGACAATAATGCACTCGTACCCGCATATGATCTTCTACTCAATGCATCAGCTACTACGTTCGCTTTTCCAGGATGGTATTGAATGGTATGATCATAATCTTTCAACAACTCAAGCCATTGTCGTTGTCGCATGTTGAGTTCCTTTTGAATGAAGAAATATTTGAGGCTTTTATGATCCGTATAGATCTCCACCTTCTCTCCATACAGGTAATGCCTCCAAATCTTAAGCGCAAAAACGACAGCTGCCAACTCTAGATCATGAGTAGGATAATTCCTCTCATATTCTTTGAGTTGTCGTGAGGCATAGGCTATGACTTTCTCATGTTGCATGAGAACACATCCTAACCTTTTGCCTGAAGCATCACTGTAGATGACAAATCCCTTCGAGCCAGATGGTATTGTCAGAACAGGTGCCGAAATAAGCCTCCTCTTGAGTTTTTGAAAACTCTTCTCACATTCCTCGCTCCAACCGAATTTTGTATCTTTCCGAGTCAGCTGAGTTAATGGAGTAGCAATTCGAGAAAACCCTTCCACGAATCTCAGATAATAACCGGTAAGCCGAAAAGCTACGTCTTTTATCATTGATTTAGGTTGCTCCCAGCTTTGAATAGCTTCAATCTTTACCGGGTCAATAGATATTCTATGACTTGATACTACGTGCTCAAGAAATGCTACTTCCTCAAGCCAGAACTCGTATTTCTTTAACTTGGCATAAAGCTTGTTTTCACGAAGCTTTTGGAGTATCAGCCTCAAGTGTTGCTCATGATCTTCACGGCTTTTGGAATATATGAGGATGTTATCAATAAAGACGACCACAAAGTGATCCAAATATTCCTTGAATACTCGGTTCATCATATCCATGAAGGCAGCAGGAGTATTAGTCAATCCAAAAGACATGACTAAGAATTCATAATGCCCGTATCGAGTTCTGAAAGCCGTCTTTGGAATGTCATCGGTTCTAATCTTTAACTGATGATATCCGGAACGAAGATCGATCTTTGAAAAGAATTTGGCGCCTTGTAACTGGTCAAACAGGTCATCAATACGTGGCAATGGGTACATATTCTTGATGGTGACATGATTCAACTCCCGATAATCAATACAAAGTCGCATACTTCCATCTTTCTTCTTCACGAATAGACCAGGGCACCCCAAGGAGACGTTATAGGGCCGAATGAAACCAATGCCTAACAATTCTTGTAGTTGGGTTTTTAACTCCACGAAGTTCAATAGTAGCCATTTGGTATGGGGCTTTGGAAATGGGTTTTGTACCCGGGTTCAAGGTCGATACCAAACTTCGATTTCGCGCCTGGGGTAGGGCGGGGAAGTTCTTCGAGGAATACGGCGGGAATTTATTAACAATAGAAATATCATTCAAATCGACGTATTTTTGTTTAAATCATGACATGAGCTAAGAAAGCTTGACATCCATTTTTTAATAAACGAATAGCTTTATGGCTTGAGATGACAGTGATTGATTTTAATGGTTTGGTTACTTGAATTCGCATAATTGGTTAGTTAGGAATATAAAAGCTAACAACTTTATAAAAATAATTAATTTTTGCATGATGAGTAGTTAACCAATTAATCCCTAGAATCACATCAAATGCAAGTATTTTCAAAGAAATAAGATCGACAAGTAACGTGCGGTTGCCGATTTGAACTAAACAAGACTTATAAACAGTGGATATAATGAAGGTTTCTCCCAACGGAGTTTCAACAGATAAGTCAAAGTCTAATTTCTCCGGAGTCAAATTTAAACGTTGAGCGTAAGTAGGAGAAAAGAATGGGTAGAACCGGTATCAAATAAGATATAGACTTTGCTAGAGTTTATGATAAGCTTACCCGTGATGACCTCGTTCGGGTTCCTTGCTTTCTGGGAGGTCACGACAAATGCTCTCCCTTGCACTATCGACTTTGACTTTTCTGGGACGACCTTTGGTTCCTCCTTCCCAGCTGAACTTCTCTTCTGTGAACGACAAAATCGGGTTAGGTGACCTTCTCTTCCACAATTATAACATGCTTTGGACGGCATCGCGTAGTTTGGACTAATGTGTCCCTCCCCTCCGTATTTGAAGCATATTATAGGTGGTCATTCTCCTTCCTTAACAGCAGGGTTACGGTCTTGACGTTTTCCATCATTGTTGAATCTCCTCTTCTTAAAATGTCCACTTTTATTGTCTTGGCCATGATTACCACCGAAGTGGTTACCATTTCTGGCATGTTGATTTCCTCCACGTTTGTTGTCACCGCTTCGATGACTGCGACCACTGGTATTATCATTTTGCCGGCTGCTTTCTCTTGGTTGCGTTGACTCGTTATCGCGCTCCAATAACTAAGCCCTATTTACAACATCTGAATACAAACACAGTTTATGAGAAATTAGATATTGGCGTATCTCGGGTTTCAAACCTCTTAGAAACATTCGCGTCATTCTCTCCTCATTATCAACCAAGTGAGACGCAAACCGGGACAACTCGGCAAACTTAGCCCGTCTTTGCGACACGGTCATATTGTTCTGCTCCAACTTGATGAACTCTACCTCTTTCATGTGACGAATACTTTCGGGAAAGTACTTGTCATTGAATAGTTCTTGGAACTTCTCCCAAGACATCTTCAGTGCGGCAGGTTGAGTATGCTTTACCGATTTCCACCAGTAATCTGCCTCTCCTCGCAACATAAAGGTGGCAAAGGGAACCTTTTACTCCTCGGAGCATCCCAAGACATCAAATATCTTGGTGATGTGCTTTATCCACGCTTCCGCCTTAAGTGATTTTTGTTCTCCAATAAACTCCGGTGGTCCCAGCTCCTTGAACTGTTTAGCGGTGACCGTCCGAGAGTTTCCAGTGTTTCCACCTATATTTTGGACAAGAGCCGCTCTTGCCTGATGTTGCATGAATTGCATGAAGCCTCTGAAAATTCCGTCGTTCATCATTTGGTCAGTGTTGTTGTTTGCATAAGGATTGTCGCCTTCCTGATGCACATTATCCTGATTATTGATCTGTAGAGACTCAGCGGTCTCCTGCGCTCCATTGCTATTCTCAAAATTCTTGGATGTCATTTTCAAATACTGCCACAAAATAAGGGTTAATTAACATGCAACATATTATCCCTATACTCTGACCGACCAATTAAATACCAAATAAACTTAGGTAGGTCATACTAGCGAAGGAATTCCCCGTCTCTCCCCTCCTAGTTCTAGTCTTACATCTTAGCCAGGGATCATATCCCTAAGCTTTGATACCAACTGTGACGCCCCCAAAACAGGTATACATCACCCATCTTGAGTCGCCAAATACATGGTACAAAATTTAAATACAAACTTCTTTGATACAGTACGACAAAACGTAGCTGAGAGTTTAAACACGGATAATGTCTCGTAGAGAGTATACAAACTCAAATAAAGTCCTTATTACAATTATTATCACACTATTTTACATAATAGTGAGGACTACTATAGCCATCTATCTGGACCATCACTCCGTTCCCCGACTTGTTCTAGCTATATTCTCATTTCCTGAAGAGGACAATGAAAGAAAGGGTGAGCTCAACTAGCCCGATGAAATATTATGACTAAGATAATGCGAGAATAAATTATCATTAGCCTTCAACAATGTTAAACTGATAAAATACAATAAACATCAAGTTTAACTGCAGCGGAACAAGCAATCCATTAAAAGAGTCAAGTAGAGAATAAAATCTACTATCTTCTATGATTTAAAAGGTTTTTCATCACTTTTATTGCTGAGACTCAACTTAATAAATAATCCACATCATCGAATCACCCCCTACTTCTGACCAGGATATTCTTTAGTATCACGACCACAAATTATCTATGCACTACGGGTCAAGGATATTTGTGTAATCATTAATGGTCATGATCATGCCAATAACTGTCCATCAATGCACTACGGCCAATGAGGACTTTTACCACATCATTTGTAACATTACAGTCATGATTATACCAAATAATCCCTGGTCATAATCATACCAAGTCCATCTATGCACTACATGCCACAGATGACTTTCAACATAATATAAACATGAGGATGATGACAATGATATAAGAATTTAATAAAACAAGTTCAAGAATTAATTTATCCAGGAACCAATAACGTCTAAATTATCAACATGATACTTCTTTGTGGAGTAAAATTCAAGAATGCTCAGAAGAATATTTCCATGAAAAGATACTGGATGAAGCGCAAATATCAAGGATATTCCACTAATTTAATGGAGTATAGAAGTCAAAGCTTTAACTAACTGAGTATAAGAGAATATATGAAACTGCAAATGGATTTTCGTCCGCCATGCAGTAATCCACTTAGACAGATCATTTCCACAATTTAATAAGGAATGAATACAAAAGATGATTCACCATGTATGTGGTAATCCACATTGACAAAGTTATTCCAACGAATAATAAAAAATGGAATAACGAAAGAATTCACCATGCGTCGACGATAGACGCATGCGACGATGGTTATTCCTAACGAGAATAATAAATAATGGAACCGGTCCCAGCGTAAATGTACAGACGGGATATTCCAGCGAATAATAAATAATGGAACCCGGTCGTAGCGTAAGCATTGCGATAGGATATTCCAGCACAATAATAAATAATGGAACCAGTCCGGCGTAAATACACGATGGATATTCAATGAAATAATAAAGAATTAATATTAGAAGAATTTCACCATGTATGCGGTACTTCGCATAAACAGGTTATTCCAACAGATTAATAATAACAGAAGAATCTCACCATGTATGCGGTACTTCGAATATACAGGTTATTCCAACATAATAATAAAGAATGAAATAACAGAAGTTCTCTTCATGAATACGAAAGAAATAATGCCCCTTACCTTAGAAAGAAACTGGATACTGGAGTAGTGAGGTAGCAGACTTCTCTTCTTCTTTCTTTCTATACTTTCTCTCTATAATAAATGCTCTATAACTTGAGTGAATTGGTGAAGAATAATGAAAAAATGAGCTTCTATTTATAGGAAAATATAGTTTCGATAATTGCACGTTTTGGGGCTCAGAATATTACAGTATAATACCTTCCTCTTTTCCTTTATTTTTAATTTAGTCCTACAAGTATTATCAAACTTGCACCAACTCCCCTAATAGTAAATAATGTGAATCAATAGTTCAATCATGTGAATCAATAGTATAATCATGTGAAAAATACGAATTATAGTATAGTACCTCCATTTATACATCTATTTTTAACTTAGTCATGCAAGTATTATCAATCTTGCACCAACTCCCCTAATAGTACATGAATGTTATTCAATAGTACACACATGTGAATAAATAGTTATATAAGCATGTGAATTTGTAGCAATTAATTGCTCATTTATCCAATAAATTGCCCGATTTATCAATATAACCCCTAGACATCAATTCTCATCGGAATAGATGTCGATTTCCCTTAACACTAATAATCCCAACACAATAGAACTATCAAATTCATCTTTAATCAACACGAATTTATTCA
Organism: Panax ginseng; assembly: GCA_020205605.1. Classification (NCBI taxonomy): domain Eukaryota; kingdom Viridiplantae; phylum Streptophyta; class Magnoliopsida; order Apiales; family Araliaceae; genus Panax; species Panax ginseng. The sequence continues at coordinate 127,016,606 of CM035138.1, read as the reverse complement.
TCATTAATATTATAATTCACAATATTTAACAACCGGTCGTTCCGGAAAGAGGGGCTTTCAGATAAGGATTTCTCCTATTGTAGCATGATTAGGTGACCAAACCTCTCCTTGACAAAACTTTCTAGACATTGTCGATATTGCGATTAATAATATGAATAACTTTGTCGTCTCAATTATTAATTTAATAAAATAAAATATTATCACGGATGATCTTGTGACAATAATTGAATCAATAATATGAGAGATATGATGCGTGAATTCTTGTAGCAATAATTGAGTATAATCGAGTGACTTTTCACGTAAGCATCAATAACCAATACTGGTGTATTTCTTATGCAACCACAGCGCGTATTCTTTGTACTTTTTACTACCGGGTAGTTCAACAGTTTTAACGGTAACACTTTATTCGTCGTTATTTTTATAAAAAGTTAATTACATCATTTTCTTACTACGACAATACTTACATTGGGGGGTCCACCAATGATTGTCTTGGTCGTCTGCGAATATTCTCTGTTAAAAGCGAATACTCTCCATTAATCGAATATAATATAACCACTTGCTTACTTTGCAAAACTTGTAAATAATACCCATAACTATAACATTATATCATATCCACACCATAATATTCAAAAATATATTTTGAGAAAATTTAATCTTTATTTATAAAAGTTGGGGTCGTACAACCTCCCCTTCTTATGAAATTTCGTCCTCGAAATTAGGGTGCGTACCTGGTATGTCGAATAGGTGAGGATACCTTGACTTCATTTCATATTCTAACTCCCAGGTCATTTCCTCAACATCGTGGTTTCTCCACAAAACTTTGACTTGAGGTATAACCTTGGAGCGTAGAATATGATCCTTCTTATCCAAGATTTTAACAAGTAACTCTTCATACATTAAATCTTCCTCTATCTCGTCTGGTTCTAATTCAATAATGTGGTTCGGGTCTTTCACATATTTACGTAACATAGATATATGAAAAACGTTATGAACACGAGACATACTTGGCGGTAAGGCGAGTCTATAGGCCACAGTTCCTACTCGATCGAAGATTAAAAATAGGCCAATGAATCGAGGATTGAACTTTCCTCTCTTTCCAAATCTTGTAACTCCTTTCCATGGAGCAACACGTAACAACATATGATCTCCAATATTGAATTCCACGTCCTTTCGATGAAGATCAGCATAACTCTTTTGTCGATCTTGTGAGGTTTTTATACGTTGTCGGATCGTTTGAATCTTTTCCGTGGTCATACGTACCAACTCCGGTCCCAAAAACGTTGCTTCACCCACCTCATCCCAGTATACTGGAGAACGACACTTTCTTCTATACAATGCCTCAAATGGAGCTATGCTAATACTTGCTTGATAACTGTTGTTGTAGGAAAACTCCACGAATGGTAAAAACTTGTCCCAACTTCTTTTGAAATCAAGGACACAAAGTCTTAATAAATCTTCAAGATTTTGAATAGTCCTCTCCGACTTCCCGTCCGTTTAAGGATGATATGCCGAACTAAATCATAAATCCGTGCCCATAGCTTTTTGCAAACTAACCCAAAATCTTAAAGTGAATCTTGGGTCTTGATTAGAAACTATGGATACTGGCATACCATGCAATCTTACAATCTCGTTTATGTACATACTAGCAAGACGTTCAAGTGTGTAGGTTTCTCGTATCGGTAAGAAATGAGCAGACTTGGTCAATCTATCAACAATGACCCAAATCGCATCTATGCCTTGAAAAACCTTAGGAAGACCGGTAAAGAAATCCATGGTAATGTGCTCCCACTTCCATTCTGGAATTTCAAGTGGTTGCAATGGACCTTTTAGCACTTGATGCTCGCGCCTGACTCGTTGACAAGTTAGACACCTTGAGATAAACCCCGCTATCTCTCTCTTCATATTGCTCCACCAAAATGTATGTCGAAGATCATGATACATTTTAGTACTCCCAGGATGGATTACAAACGGTGTGTTGTGCACCTCCATCATGATTTTATACTTTAAGTCAGAATCGTTAGGAACACAAAGTCTAGAGTTGACTCGAAGTATTCCTTCTTCATTGATTCTTGCTTCCGAAATAGCACCTTCTTGCACTTTCTTCCTCATACGCATCAGCTCCAGGTATGTAGCTTGAGCAGCTTTAACTTTATCGATTAAAGTCGGTTCTACTCGTATATTCGCCATCATCACATGGGTCCCTGGAGTCTTTAGCTCTATCTCCATCCTTTATAAGTCATATAAAATGGGCCTTTGCATTGACAATAATGCACTTTCGTGCCGCATATGATCTTATCTTACACTCAATGCATCGACTACTACGTTAAACTTTTCGGGATGGTATTGAATGGTATGATCATAATCTTTCAACAACTCAAGCCATTATCGTTGTCGCATGTTGAGTTCCTTTTGAATGAAGAAATATTTGAGGCTTTTTATGATCCGTATAGATCTCCACCTTCTCTCCATACGGTGTAATGCCTCCAAATCTTAAGCGCTTAAACAACATTGCTAACTCTCTAGATCATGAGTAGGATAATTCCTCTCATATTCTTTGAGTTATAAATGAGGCATAAACTATGACTTTCTCATGTTGCATGAGAACACATCCTAACCTTTTGCACGAAGCATCACTTGTAGATGACAAATCCCTCGAGCGGATGGTATTGTCGAGCAGTCTTGAAATAAGCCTCCTCTTGAGTTTTTGAAAACTCTTCTCACATTCCTCGCTCCAATCAATTTTGTATCTTTCCGAGTCAAATTTGAGTTAATGGAGTAGCAATTCGAGAAAACCCTTCCACGAATCTCAGATAATAACCAATTTAAGCCGAAAAGCTACGTCTTTGATCATTGATTTAGGTTGCTCCCGACTTTGAATAGCTTCAATCTTTACGGGTCAATAGATATTCCATGACTTGATACTACGTGCCCAAGAAATGCTACTTCCTCGAAGCGAACTTCGTATTTCTTTAACTTGGCATAAAGCTTGTTTTCACGAAGCTTTTGGAGTGTCGACCTCAAGTGTTGCTCATGATCTTCACGGCTTTTGGAATATATGAGGATGTTATCAATAAAGACGACCACAAAAGTGATCCAAATATTCCTTGAATACTCGGTTCATCATATCCATGAAGGCGGCGGGAGTATTAGTCAATCCAAAAGACATGACTAAGAATTCATAATGCCGTCTGAGGAGTTCTGGCCGTCTTTGGAATGTCATCGGTTCTAATCTTTAACTGATGATATCCGGAACGAAGATCGATCTTTGAAAAGAATTTGGCGCCTTGTAACTGGTCAAACAGGTCATCAATACGTGGCAATGGGTACATATTCTTGATGGTGACATGATTCAACTCCCGATAATCAATACAAAGTCGCATACTTCCATCTTTCTTCTTCACGAATAGAACAGGAGCACCCCAAGGAGACGTACTAGGACGAATGAAACCAATGCCTAACAATTCTTGTAGTTGGGTTTTTAACTCCTGAAGTTCAATAGTAGCCATTTGGTATGGGGCTTTGGAAATGGGTTTTGTACCAGGTTCAAGGTCGATACCAAACTCGATTTTACGCTCTGGGGGTAGGACAGGAAGTTCTTCGGGGAATACGGCAGGGAATTTATTAACAATAGAAATATCATTCAAATCTGACGTATTTTTGTTTAAATCTGTGACATGAGCTAAGAAAGCTTGACATCCATTTTTTAATAAACGAATAGCTTTATGGCTTGAGATGACAGTGATTGATTTTAATGGTTTGGTTGCTTGAATTCGCATAATTGGTTAGTTAGGAATATAAAAGCTAACAACTTTATAAAAATAATTAATTTTTGCATGATGAGTAGTTAACCAATTAATCCCTAGAATCACATCAAATGCAAGTATTTTCAAAGAAATAAGATCGACAAGTAACGTGCGGTTGCCGATTTGAACTAAACAAGACTTATAAACAGTGGATATAATGAAGGTTTCTCCCAGCGGAGTTTCAATGAGATAAGTCAAAGTCTAATTTCTCCTGAGTCAAATTTAAGCGTTGAGCGTAAGTAGGAGAAAAGAATGGGTAGAACCCCAGTATCAAATAAGATATAGACTTTGCTAGAGTTTATGATAAGCTTACATTGATGACCTCGTTCGGGTTCCTTGCTTTCTGGGAGGTCACGACAAATGCTCTCCTTATGACTATCGACTTTGACTTTTACTCGGGACGACCTTTGGTTCCTCCTTCCCAATGAACTTCTCTTCGTGAGCGACAAAAATCGGGTTAGGTGACCTTCTTTCCACAATTATAACATGCTTTGAATGACATCGTAGTAGTTTGGACTAATGTGTCCCTCCCTCCGTGTTTGAAGCATATTATAGGTGGTCATTCTCCTTCCTTAGCAACGGTTTTGGTCTTGGCGTTTTTCCATCATTGTTGAATCTCCTCTTCTTAAAATGTCCACTTTTATTGTCTTGGCCATGATTACCACCGAAGTGGTTACCATTTCTGGCATGTTGATTTCCTCCACGTTTGTTGTCACCGCTTGATGATGATCACCGCGACCCTTTGGTATTATCATTTTGCGGTTTTGCTTTCTCTTGGTTGCGTTGACTCGTTATCGCGCTCCAATAACTGAGCCCTATTTACAACATCTGAATACAAACACAGTTTATGAGAAATTAGATATTGACGTATCTCGGGTTTCAAACCTCTTAGAAACATTCGCGTCATTCTCTCCTCATTATCAACCAAGTGAGACGCAAACCAGGACAACTCGGCAAACTTAGCTTCGTACTGCGACACGGTCATATTGTTCTGCTCCAACTTGATGAACTCTACCTCTTTCATGTGACGAATACTTTCGGGAAAGTACTTGTCATTGAATAGTTCTTGGAACTTCTCCCAAGACATCTTGATCTGCGGAGTTGAGTATGCTTTCTGGATTTCCACCAATGTCGCCTCTCCTCATGACACATAAAGGTGGCAAAGGAACCTTTTACTCCTCGGAGCATCCCAAGACATCAAATATCTTGGTGATGTGCTTTATCCACGCTTCGCCTTAAGTGATTTTTGTTCTCCAATAAACTCCGGTGGTCCCGACTCCTTGAACTGCTTAGCGGTGACCGTCAAGAGAGTTTCGATGTTTCCACCTATATTTTGGACAAGAGCCGCTCTTGCTTGCGATGTTGCATGAATTGCATGAAGCCTCTGAAAATTCCGTCGTTCATCATTTGGTCAGTGTTGTTGTTTGCATAAGGATTGTCGCCTTCCTGATGCACATTATCCCGATTATTGATCCAGTAGAGACTCACGGCGGTCTCCTGCGCTCCATTCTTATTCTCAAAATTCTTGGATGTCATTTTCAAATCTTTGCCACAAAATAAGGGTTAATTAACATGCAACATATTATCCCTATACTCGTGAAACAATTAAATACCAAATAAACTTAGGTAGGTCATACTAACGAAGAATTCCCGTCTCTCCCTCCTAGTTCTAGTCTTACATCTTAGCCAGGGATCATATCCCTAAGCTTTGATACCAACTGTGACGCCCCCAAAACAGGTATACATCACCCATCTTGAGTCGCCAAATACATGGTACAAAATTTAAATACAAACTTCTTTGATCTGATGACGACAAAACGTAGCTGAGAGTTTAAACACGGATAATGTCTCGTAGAGAGTATACAAACTCAAATAAAGTCCTTATTACAATTATTATCACACTATTTTACATAATAGTGAGGACTACTATAGCCATCTATCTGGACCATCACTCCGTTCCCCGACTTGTTCTAGCTATATTCTCATTTCCTGAAGAGGACAATGAAAGAAAGGGTGAGCTCAACTAGCCCAGTAAGAAATATTATGACTAAGATAATGCAGAATAAATTATCATTAGCCTTCAACAATGTTAAACTGATAAAATACAATAAACATCAAGTTTAACTGCAGCGGAACAAGCAATCCATTAAAAGAGTCAAGTAGAGAATAAAATCTACTATCTTCTATGATTTAAAAGGTTTTTATCACTTTTATTGCTTGAGACTCAACTTAATAAATAATCCACATCATCGAATCACCCCTGCACTACGGCCAAGGATATTCTTTAGTATCACGACCACAAATTATCTATGCACTACGGGTCAAGGATATTTGTGTAATCATTAATGGTCATGATCATGCCAACAACTGTCCATCAATGCACTACGGCCAATGAGGACTTTTACCACATCATTTGTAACATTACAGTCATGATTATACCAAATAATCCCTGGTCATAATCATACCAAGTCCATCTATGCACTACATGCCACAGATGACTTTCAACATAATATAAACATGAGGATGATGACAATGATATAAGAATTTAATAAAACAAGTTCAAGAATTAATTTATCCAGGAACCAATAACGTCTAAATTATCAACATGATACTTCTTTGTGGAGTAAAATTCAAGAATGCTCAGAAGAATATTTCCATGAAAGATCTTTGGATGAAGCGCAAATATCAAGGATATTCCACTAATTTAATGGAGTATAGAAGTCAAAGCTTTAACTAACTGAGTATAAGAGAATATATGAAACTGCAAATGGATTTTCGTCCGCCATGCAGTAATCCACTTAGACAGATCATTTCCACAATTTAATAAGGAATGAATACAAAAGATGATTCACCATGTATGTGGTAATCCACATTGACAGGTTATTCCAACAGAATAATAAAAAATGGAATAACAGAAGAATTCACCATGCGTGCGATAGACTGCACAGACAGGTTATTCCTAACAGAATAATAAATAATGGAACCAGGTCCGGCATAAATGTACAGGCGGGATATTCCATGAGAATAATAAATAATGGAACCGGTCCCAGTAACGCATACGAGATAGGATATTCCGACACAATAATAAATAATGGAACCAGGTCCGGCGTAAATACACAGACAGGATATTCCGACAGAATAATAAAGAACGGAATATTAGAAGAATTTCACCATGTATGCGGTACTTGATATAAACAGTTATTCAATGATTAATAATAATGAAAGAATCTCACCATGTATGCGATTAATATACAAAGTTATTCCAACATAATAATAAAGAATGAAATAACGAAGTTCTCTTCATGAATACGAAAGAAATAATGCCCACTTACCTTAGAAAAAACCGGATCTTTGGGTAGTGAGGTAGCAGACTTCTCTTCTTCTTTCTTACTATACTTTCTCTCTATAATAAATGCTCTATAACTTGAGTGAATTGGTGAAGAATAATGAAAAAATGAGCTTATTTATAGGAAAATATAGTTTCGATAATTGCACGTTTTGGGGCTCAGAATATTACAGTATAATACCTTCCTCTTTTCCTTTATTTTTAATTTAGTCCTACAAGTATTATCAAACTTGCACCAACTCCCCTAATAGTAAATAATGTGAATCAATAGTTCAATCATGTGAATCAATAGTATAATCATGTGAAAAATACGAATTATAGTATAGTACCTCCATTTATACATCTATTTTTAACTTAGTCATGCAAGTATTATCAATCTTGCACCAACTCCCCTAATAGTACATGAATGTTATTCAATAGTACACACATGTGAATAAATAGTTATATAAGCATGTGAATTTGTAGCAATTAATTGCTCATTTATCCAATAAATTGCCCGATTTATCAATATAACCCCTAGACATCAATTCTCATCGGAATAGATGTCGATTTCCACTAACACTAATAATCCCAACACAATAGAACTATCAAATTCATCTTTAATCAACACGAATTTATTCATCATTAATATTATAATTCACAATATTTAACAACCAGGTCGTTCCCAGGAAAGAGGGGGCTTTCCGATAAGGATTTCTCCCTATTGGCGCGCAATTAGGTGACCAAACCTCTCCTTGACAAAACTTTCTAGACATTGTCAATATTGCAATTAATAATATGAATAACTTTGTCGTCTCAATTATTAATTTAATAAAATAAAATATTATGCAGATGATACTGACAATAATTGAATCAATAATATGAGAGATATGATGCGAAGAATTCTTCGTAGTATAATTGAGTATAAGCGGTGACTTTTCACGTAAGCATCAATAACCAATACTGGTGTCTTACTATGCAACCACGCCAGATTCTCGCATTACTTTTACTACCGGGTAGTTCAACAGTTTTAACGGTAACACTTTCGTCGTTATTTTTATAAAAAGTTAATTCTGTCATTTTCTTACTACGACAATACTTCTGTTGTGGGGTCCACCAATGATTGTGCCGTCGTACGAATATTCTCTGTTAAAACGAATACTCTCCGACCAATCGAATATAATATAACCACTTGCTTACTTTGCAAAACTTGTAAATAATACCCACAACTATAACATTATATCATATCCACACCATAATATTCAAAAATATATTTTGAGAAAATTTAATCTTTATTTATAAAAGTTGGGGTCGTCTGACCTCCCTTCTTATGAAATTTCGTCCTCGAAATTAGGGTGCGTACCTGGTATGTCGAATAGGTGAGGATACCTTGACTTCATTTCATATTCTAACTCCCAGGTCATTTCCTCAACATCGTGGTTTCTCCACAAAACTTTGACTTGAGGTATAACCTTGGAGCGTAGAATATGATCCTTCTTATCCAAGATTTTAACAAGTAACTCTTCATACATTAAATCTTCCTCTATCTCGCCCCGGTTCTAATTCAATAATGTGGTTCGGGTCTTTCACATATTTACGTAACATAGATATATGAAAACGTTATGAACACGAGACATACTTGGCGGTAAAAAAGCGAGTCTATAGGCCACAGATTCTACTACTCGATCGAAGATTAAAAATAGGCCAATGAATCGAGGATTGAACTTTCCTCTCTTTCCAAATCTTGTAACTCCTTTCCATGGAGCAACACGTAACAACATATGATCTCCAATATTGAATTCCACGTCCTTTCGATGAAGATCAGCATAACTCTTTTGTCGATCTTGTGAGGTTTTTATACGTTGTCGGATCGTTTGAATCTTTTCCGTGGTCATACGTACCAACTCCGGTCCCAAAAACGTTGCTTCACCCACCTCATCCCAGTATACTGGAGAACGACACTTTCTTCTATACAATGCCTCAAATGGAGCTATGCTAATACTTGCTTGATAACTGTTGTTGTAGGAAAACTCCACGAATGGTAAAAACTTGTCCCAACTTCTTTTGAAATCAAGGACACAAAGTCTTAATAAATCTTCAAGATTTTGAATAGTCCTCTCCGACTTCCCGTCCGTTTAAGGATGATATGCCGAACTAAATCATAAATCCGTGCCCATAGCTTTTTGCAAACTAACCCAAAATCTTAAAGTGAATCTTGGGTCTTGATTAGAAACTATGGATACTGGCATACCATGCAATCTTACAATCTCGTTTATGTACATACTAGCAAGACGTTCAAGTGTGTAGGTTTCTCGTATCGGTAAGAAATGAGCAGACTTGGTCAATCTATCAACAATGACCCAAATCGCATCTATGCCTTGAAAAACCTTAGGAAGACCGGTAAAGAAATCCATGGTAATGTGCTCCCACTTCCATTCTGGAATTTCAAGTGGTTGCAATGGACCTTTTAGCACTTGATGCTCCGCCTTGACTCGTTGACAAGTTAGACACCTTGAGATAAACCCCGCTATCTCTCTCTTCATATTGCTCCACCAAAATGTATGTCGAAGATCATGATACATTTTAGTACTCCCAGGATGGATTACAAACGGTGTGTTGTGCACCTCCATCATGATTTTATACTTTAAGTCAGAATCGTTAGGAACACAAAGTCTAGAGTTGACTCGAAGTATTCCTTCTTCATTGATTCTTGCTTCCGAAATAGCACCTTCTTGCACTTTCTTCCTCATACGCATCAGCTCCAGGTATGTAGCTTGAGCAGCTTTAACTTTATCGATTAAAGTCGGTTCTACTCGTATATTCGCCATCATCACATGGGTCCCTGGAGTCTTTAGCTCTATCTCCATCCTTTATAAGTCATATAAAACGGGCCTTTGCATTGACAATAATGCACTTTCATGCATATGATCTTCTTCTACTCAATGCATCACCTACTACGTTCGCTTTTCGGATGATGGTATTGAATGGTATGATCATAATCTTTCAACAACTCAAGCCATTATTCGTTGTGGCATGTTGAGTTCCTTTTGAATGAAGAAATATTTGAGGCTTTTATGATCCGTATAGATCTCCACCTTCTCTCCATACGTAATGCCTCCAAATCTTAAGCGTTAAAAAATCGACAAATTTGCTAACTCTCTAGATCATGAGTAGGATAATTCCTCTCATATTCTTTGAGTTAATCGTGAGGCATAAAGCTATGACTTTCTCATGTTGCATGAGAACACATCCTAACCTTTTTGCACAAGCATCATCAGAGATGACAAATCCTTCGAGCGGATGGTATTGTCGTAACAGTCTTAAAATAAGCCTCCTCTTGAGTTTTTGAAAACTCTTCTCACATTCCTCGCTCCAACCGAATTTTGTATCTTTCCGAGTCAGCTGAGTTAATGGAGTAACAATTCGAGAAAACCCTTCCACGAATCTCCGATAATAACCAGCTAAGCCGAGAAAGCTACGTACTTTGGTCACTGATTTAGGTTGCTCCCAGCTTTGAATAGCTTCAATCTTTACCGGGTCAATAGATATTCTATGACTTGATACTACGTGCCCAAGAAATGCTACTTCCTCAAGCCAGAACTCGTATTTCTTTAACTTGGCATAAAGCTTGTTTTCACGAAGCTTTTGGAGTATCAGCCTCAAGTGTTGCTCATGATCTTCACGGCTTTTGGAATATATGAGGATGTTATCAATAAAGACGACCACAAAGTGATCCAAATATTCCTTGAATACTCGGTTCATCATATCCATGAAGGCAGCAGGAGTATTAGTCAATCCAAAAGACATGACTAAGAATTCATAATGCCCAGACGAGTTCCTCGAAGCCGCTTTGGAATGTCATCGGTTCTAATCTTTAATCGATGATATCCTAACGAAGATCGATCTTTGAAAAGAATTTGGCGCGCCTTATAATCGGGTCAAACAGTCATATCAATACGTGGCAATGGGTACATATTCTTGATGGTGACATGATTCAACTCCCGATAATCAATACAAAGTCGCATACTTCCATCTTTCTTCTTCACGAATAGAACAGGAGCACCCCAAGGAGACGATACTAGATTTAATGAAACCAATGCCTAACAATTCTTGTAGTTGGGTTTTTAACTCCTGAAGTTCAATAGTAGCCATTTGGTATGGGGCTTTGGAAATGGGTTTTGTACCAGGTTCAAGGTCGATACCAAACTCGATTTTACGCTCTGGGGGTAGGACAGGAAGTTCTTCGGGGAATACGGCAGGGAATTTATTAACAATAGAAATATCATTCAAATCTGACGTATTTTTGTTTAAATCTGTGACATGAGCTAAGAAAGCTTGACATCCATTTTTTAATAAACGAATAGCTTTATGGCTTGAGATGACAGTGATTGATTTTAATGGTTTGGTTGCTTGAATTCGCATAATTGGTTAGTTAGGAATATAAAAGCTAACAACTTTATAAAAATAATTAATTTTTGCATGATGAGTAGTTAACCAATTAATCCCTAGAATCACATCAAATGCAAGTATTTTCAAAGAAATAAGATCGACAAGTAACGTCGTAGATTCTTGATTTGAACTAAACAAGACTTATAAACAGTGGATATAATGAAGGTTTCTCCCAACGGAGTTTCAACAGATAAGTCAAAGTCTAATTTCTCCGGAGTCAAATTTAAACGTTGAGCGTAAGTAGGAGAAAAGAATGGGTAGAACCGGTATCAAATAAGATATAGACTTTTCTAGAGTTTATGATAAGCTTACCCGTGATGACCTCGTTCGGGTTCCTTGCTTTCTGGGAGGTCACGACAAATGCTCTCCCTTGCACTATCGACTTTGACTTTTCTGGGACGACCTTTGGTTCCTCCTTCCCAGCTGAACTTCTCTTCTGTGAACGACAAAATCGGGCTAGGTGACCTTCTCTTCCACAATTATAACATGCTTTGGACGGCATCGCGTAGTTTGGACTAATGTGTCCCTCCCCTCCGTATTTGAAGCATATTATAGGTGGTCATTCTCCTTCCTTAGCAACGGGTTCTGGTGCTGACGTTTTTCCATCATTGTTGAATCTCCTCTTCTTAAAATGTCCACTTTTATTGTCTTGGCCATGATTACCACCGAAGTGGTTACCATTTCTGGCATGTTGATTTCCTCCACGTTTGTTGTCACCGCTTCGATGACTGCGACCACTGGTATTATCATTTTGCTTACCGCTTTCTTTGTTGCGTTGACTCGTTATCGCTACTCCAATAACTAAGCCCTATTTACAACATCCGAATACAAACACGCTTTATGAGAAATTAGATATTGACGTATCTCTAGTTTCAAACCTCTTAGAAACATTCGCGTCATTCTCTCCTCATTATCAACCAAGTGAGACGCAAACCGGACAACTCTCAAGCAAACTTAGCTTCGTCTTCGCGACACGGTCATATTGTTCGCTCCAACTTGATGAACTCTACCTCTTTCATGTGACGAATACTTTCGGGAAAGTACTTGTCATTGAATATTTCTTGGAACTTCTCCCAAGACATCTTCAGTGCGGCAGGTTGAGTATGCTTTACCGATTTCCACCAGTAATCTGCCTCTCCTCGCAACATAAAGGTGGCAAAGGGAACCTTTTACTCCTCGGAGCATCCCAAGACATCAAATATCTTGGTGATGTGCTTTATCCACGCTCATTTAAGTGATTTTTGTTCTCCAATAAACTCCGTGGTCCCACTCCTTGAACTGCTTTAGCGGTGGCCGTCCGAGAGTTTCAGTGTTTCCACCTATATTTTGGACAAGAGCCGCTTCTTTGCTCGATGTTGCATGAATTGCATGAAGCCTCCGAAAATTCCGTCGTTCATCATTTGGTCGGGTTGTTGTTTGCATAAGGATTGTCGCCTTCCTGATGCACATTATCCTGATTATTGATCTGTAGAGACTCAGCGGTCTCTTGCGCTCCATTGCTATTCTCAAAATTCTTGGATGTCATTTTCAAATATCGCCACAAAATAAGGGTTAATTAACATGCAACATATTATCCCTATACTCCGTTCCAGCCAATTAAATACCAAATAAACTTAGGTAGGTCATACTAACGAAGGAATTCCCTCTCTCTCCTCCTAGTTCTAGTCTTACATCTTAGCCAGGATCATATCCTAAGCTTTGATACTAACCGTGGCGCCCCAAAAATGTATACATCACCCATCTTGAGTCGCCAAATACATGGTACAAAATTTAAATACAAACTTCTTTGATACAGTACGACAAAACGTAGCTGAGAGTTTAAACACGGATAATGTCTCGTAGAGAGTATACAAACTCAAATAAAGTCCTTATTATAATTATTATCACACTATTTTACATAATAGTGAGGACTACTATAGCCATCTATCTGGACCATCACTCCGTTCCCCGACTTGTTCTAGCTATATTCTCATTTCCTGAAGAGGACAATGAAAGAAAGGGTGAGCTCAACTAGCCCAGTAAGAAATATTATGACTAAGATAATGCAGAATAAATTATCATTAGCCTTCAACAATGTTAAACTGATAAAATACAATAAACATCAAGTTTAACTGCAGCGGAACAAGCAATCCATTAAAAGAGTCAAGTAGAGAATAAAATCTACTATCTTCTATGATTTAAAAGGTTTTTCATCACTTTTATTGCTGAGACTCAACTTAATAAATAATCCACATCATCGAATCACCCCTGCACTACGACCAAGGATATTCTTTAGTATCACGACCACAAATTATCTATGCACTACGGGTCAAGGATATTTATGTATTCATTAATGGTCATGATCATGCCAACAACTGTCCATCAATGCACTACGGCCAATGAGGACATTTACCACATCATTTGTAACATTACAGTCATGATTATACCAAATAATCCCTGGTCATAATCATACCAAGTCCATCTAAGCACTACATGCCACAGATGACTTTCAACATAATATAAACATGAGGATGATGACAATGATATAAGAATTTAATAAAACAAGTTCAAGAATTAATTTATCCAGGAACCAATAACGTCCAAATTATCAACATGATACTTCTTTGTGGAGTAAAATTCAAGAATGCTCGTAAGAATATTTCCATGAAAAGATCTTTGGATGAAGCGCAAATATCAAGGATATTCCACTAATTTCATGGAGTATAGAAGTCAAAGCTTTAACCAACCGAGTATAAGATAATATATGAAATCTATGAAATGGATTTTCACTACCATGCAAAGAATCCACTTGCATGCATCATTTCCACAATTTAATAAGGAATGAATACAAAAGATGATTCACCATGCATGTGGTAATCCACATTGACAAAGTTATTCCAACCGAATAATAAAAATGGAATAATGAAGAATTCACCATGCGTGCGATAGATCGCACAGATGATGTGTTATTCTAATGTAATAATAAATAATGGAACCAGTCCGGCGTAAATATACGAGATGGGATATTCCGACGAATAATAAATAATGGAACCGTGTCCCAAGAAACGCATGTACAGATAGGATATTCGACACAATAATAATAAATAATGGAACCAGTCCGGTAAAGCGCACCGAATGTGATATTTCCGGCGATGAATAATAAAGAACTAATATTAAAAGAATTTCACCATGTATGCGGTATTTAGATAAACAAAGTTATTCCAACAGATTAATAATAACAGAAGAATCTCACCATGTATGCGGTACTTCGCATATACAGGTTATTCCAACATAATAATAAATAATGAAATAACAGAAGTTCTCTTCATGAATACGAAAGAAATAATGCCCCTTACCTTAGAAAGAAACTGGATACCTTTGGGTAGTGAGGTAATGAGACTTCTTCTTCTTCTCTCTATACTTTCTCTCTATAATAAATGCTCTATAACTTGAGTGAATTGGTGAAGAATAATGAAAAAATGAGCTTCTATTTATAGGAAAATATAGTTTCGATAATTGCACGTTTTGGGGCTCAAAATATTACAGTATAATACCTTCCTCTTTTCCTTTATTTTTAATTTAGTCCTGCAAGTATTATCAAACTTGCACCAACTCCCCTAATAGTAAATAATGTGAATCAATAGTTCAATCATGTGAATCAATAGTATAATCATGTGAAAAATACGAATTACAGTATAGTACCTTTCATTTATACATCCATTTTAACTTAGTCATGCAAGTATTATCAATCTTGCACCAACTCCCCTAATAGTACATGAATGTGATTCAATAGTACACACATGTGAATAAATAGTTATATAAGCATGTGAATTAGTAGCAATTAATTGCTCATTTATCCGATAAATTGCCCGATTTATCAATATAACCCCTAGACATCAATTCTCATCGGAATAGATGTCAATTTCCACTAACACTAATAATCCCAACACAATGGAACTATCAAATTCATCTTTAATTAACACGAACTTATTCATCATTAATATTATAATTCACAATATTTAACAACCAGGTCGTTCCCAGGAAAGAGGGGCTTTCCGATAAGGATTTCTCCTTATTAGCGCGCAATTAGGTGACCAAACCTCTCCTTGACAGAACTTTCTAGACATTGTCAATATTGCAATTAATAATATGAATAACTTTGTCGTCTCAATTATTGATTTAATAAAATAAAATATTATGCAGATGATACTGACAATAATTGAATCAATAATATGAGAGATATGATGCAACAATAACTGTAGCAATAATTGAGTATAACTGAGTGACTTCTCACGTAAGCATCAATAACTAATACCGTGTGCTACTATGCAACCACGCGTATTAATGTACTTTTACTACCGGGTTGTTCAACAGTTTTAACGGTAACACTTTTGCCGTTATTTTTATAAAAAGATAATTCTGTCGTTTTCTTACTACGACAATACTTCTGTTGTGGGTCCACCAATGATTGTGTCGTCGTACGAATATTCTTTGTTAAAACGAATATTCCCCGACCAATCGAATATAATATAACCACTTGCTTACTTTGCAAAACTTGTAAATAATACCCACAACTATAACATTATATCATATCCACACCATAATATTCAAAAATATATTTTGAGAAAATTTAATCTTTATTTATAAAAGTTGAGGTCTTACACGTAGTGCATTGATGGACAGTTGTTGGCATAATCATGACCGTTGATGAATACACGAATATCCTTGGCCCGTAGTGCATGGATAATTTGTGGTCGTGATACTAATGAATATCCTTGGTCGTAGTGCAGAGATGATGTGGTTTATTTATTAAGATGGGTCTCAGCGATAAAAGTGATGAAAAACCTTTTAAATCATAGAAGATAGTAGATTTTATTCTCTACTTGACTCTTCTAATGGATTGCTTGTTCCGCTGCAGTTAAACTTGATGTTGTTTATATTTTATCAGTTTAACACTGTTGAAGGCTAACGATAAATTATTCTGCATTATCTTAGTCATAATATTTCTTACTGGGCTAGTTGAGCTCACCCTTTCTTTCACTGTTCTCTTCAGGAAATGAGAATATAGTTTGATGAGTCGGGGACGGATTGGATTTTTTCGAGATGGTTGTTTTAGTAGTCCTCACTATTCTATAAAATAGTGTGACAATAAATGTAATGAGGACTTTATTTGAGTTTGTATACTCTCTACGACATTATCCATGTTAAAACTCTCAGCTACGTTTTGTCGTACTATATCAAAGAATTTTGTATTTAAATTATGTACCATGTATTTGGTGACTCAAGATGGGTGATGTATACCTATTTTGGGGGCGTCACAGTTGGTATCAAAGGTTAGGGATATGTAAGGCTGTAAAATGAGCAAACAATTCAGGCTCGATTCATACTCGCTCGACTAAAATTTCGATTTGAGCTCGATTCAAAATATAAATGAGTCAAATATGAGCACATTTTAAAGTTCGATAAATTACTCGAACCTCCTCAAATTATAATTTTCTATTGATACTCGGATCATATTCGTTGGAAAAGTTCAAACTGCTTTCAGCTCGATTCGAATCGTGCTTCGACTTTGAGAACTAAATGAGCCTCAATCAAACCTTATTTTATACTCAATAAATTTTGTGAACCAAATCTGAGGGCACGCTATTCTACATGCAACAACACTTATTCGCATTAGGCCAACATCATATCACAAATTCTTCCCATTACAATTGGTTTTTGGTCATGAGCCAAATATTTCCCATCTAAGAATATTTAGTTGTGCGTTATATGTTCCAATTTATCCTCCACAACATACAAAGAAGGGTCCTCAAAGAAGGCTTGGAATATATATTTCCCCATCAATGATTAAATATTTTGAACCCTTAACAGGTAATTTATTTACGGCACGATTTGCCGACTGTCATTTTGATGAGAATATGTTCCCAGCATTAGGGGGAGAAATTAAACATCTGGATAAAGATATTACATGGAATGCATTGTCATTATTGAATTTTGATCCTCGTACAAAACAATGTGAACAAAAAGTTCAAAAGATACTTCGTTTGCAAGATATAGAAAATCAGCTATTGAATGCATTCACTGACTTAAAAGGAGTAACCAAATCTCATATACCAGCTGTAAATGCTCCAGCTCGGATTGAAGTCCCAATAGGACAATCCGCAAAATTATAGCAAATGAGTCTAAGGCACGCCAGAAGCGTGGTAGACCAATCGGTTCAAAAGATAAAAATCCTTGAAAAAGAAAAGAAGTAAATAAACAAGTTGACATTATTGAGAAGGAAAATATTCATGAGGATATAGACATAGCTAATCATAAAACCCCAGAAGAGGTTCAGGTACCTGAAAACAATAAAAATGATGAGATCTGTATAACTTATGTCTCTACAAAGAAAAAATGGAACTGAAGTGAGATAGTTATTGATAACAGTTCACTTGATATCATTATTGAAAATGAGGATTTTGAGCCTAATTCCATCGAAGAATGCAGACGTAGAAATGATTGGCCAAAATAGAAAGAAGCAATCTAGGCAAAATTAAATTCACTTGTAAAACGTGATGTTTTTGGACCTGTAGTCCAACACCCGAAGAAGTAAAGCCAGTTGGATACAAATGGGTCTTTGTGCAAAAAAGAAATGAGAAAAATAAAATCGTAAGATATAAGGCACGACTTTTGGCACAAGAGTTTTCACACAAACCTGACATTGATTATGATGAAGCATATTCTCCTGTTGAGATGCAATTACATTGTGGTTTCTTATTAGCCTAACAACTCATGAAAATCTAGATATGTGTCTAATGGATGTTGTTATAAACTATTTATATGGGTCAATTGATAATGATATTTATATGAAAATCCCTGAAGGATTTAAAATGCCTCAAATATATAATTCAAATCCCCGGAAAATTTATTCAATCAAGTTGCAAAGGTCCCTATATGGGTTAAAGCAATTAGGACGTATGTTGTAAGACCCCAACTTATTATAAATAAAATTAAATTTCCTCTATTTATTATTGTGAATAATAAGGAAATTGATATAATGCTTTGGTTATGGGTGAAATGTGCAAAATTTTCAAAATAAGCAAGTGGTAATAAAATATTCATTTTGTCGGGAAATATTCGTTTGATCGTGGAATATTCTTCTGCATTGGGGAATATTAAATGCGACAAATAAGACCATTTAGGGGCCCCATAATGGATAAATCATCGGATGAATAAAATGACAAGTTTGAGTTTTATAAATAACGACAGAATGGTTACTGAATTAACAATTTGTTGGAATACACGGTGGTTAAAATACTGATGTCTGGCGCTGTTGCGCATTAAGAGTTACACGGTTTTGCTCAGGATTTTTGAATAATTGATTCAATAATTGCTGCGTTGATATTTTATATTATCGTTGTTTCAATAATTGTCATTGCATAGTATCTCCATTATCAGATCAATAATTCATATTATTTGAATAATATTATTAGAGAGCATTATTGGCAATGTCTAAGGAAGTTCTGTCTAGGAAAGGGGTTTGGTCACCTAATTGCGCACCAGTAAGGAGAAATCTTTATCGGAAAGCCCCCTCTTTCCTGGGAATGACATGGTTGTCATAATTATGATTCTGTAATATTATTTATGAATAATTAATTATTGATTTATATGATAAGGAAATATTTATTTTATGTGGATA
The DNA here is from genome assembly GCA_020205605.1 of Panax ginseng. Classification (NCBI taxonomy): domain Eukaryota; kingdom Viridiplantae; phylum Streptophyta; class Magnoliopsida; order Apiales; family Araliaceae; genus Panax; species Panax ginseng. The sequence continues at coordinate 126,997,369 of CM035138.1, read as the reverse complement.
TAAAGGATGAATTTATTTATGTGGTTATAAATGAAGGAATTAATGTTGAGGTGTTTTATTAGTATTTTGTCAGATTGGAGGTATTAAAAGATCAAATCAGTGTTATTGAGATATATTGCGTGAGTTATAATTTTTAATCCGACCGTTGGATCGTTGTGATTTTTGGATATGTTATACATATATAAGTTGAGTATTTATCCACAAATTTTGAACCGTTAAAAATGAACGTATAATTTGTTATGAATTTTAAGAGGTGACTGGTTCAGAAATTGTTGAAGTTTCTAAATTTATCATTTTGGTAGAAAATTCTAGAATGAGTGGGCCCCACCCATGGTTGGTGAAAAAATGTGCTGAAATTTTATTTCAAATGTGGTAGGTGGGAATAGTAGCAGGTAAAGCCATCAGGTTACAGGTCAAGTCTGCTTTGGCGTTCTAACATTTTCCTATAAATAGAGTGCTAAGTTAGAATTGAAAATCACACCAGAAACAAGTTTTTTTTTCTCTCTCTATATATTATCGAGCATATTTTATGAGTATTTAAATACTTTGTGAGTTGCTATTCATCAGTGCAAGTTTCCTTCAGCCTTATACCGATATTCCGATCAGAAGTACTATCATTTTGAGGTAAGGAATATTATTTTCTTCATAATGATGGTATTCTTTCAATATCATTATACCGAAATATTGGTATGGATTTTATTGTGGAATTTTTACCTTTTTGTGACAGGGTTACTATTCACGATATCGACACTTTATTCATATATACTTCCTTTATTCAATTAAAAAATGATTTTTTTTTCTTTTTGTCCAAGATGTCTATTATGGCTACTATCTTTGATTGTATCCATGTTTTGATCTTTATTTTTGAATTTTGCTTCACAATTGGTTATTATGGAGTATTTTTGAACTTGGATAAACTAAAGTATGAATCCCTAATCTTTGATCTTTTATCTCACTGGATTCGTTTTCTTTAACATATTTTTCATCATCATCAGTCCTAAGTGATGATATTACTGAATATCTTTGGCCTGTAGTGCAAAGATGAATGATTAACTGATGTATATCTTTGGCCCGTAGTGCAAAGATGAACAGGTGTTGAGATGAACATGACCAACTGGTGATACAAATGAATATCTTTGACCTGTCGTGCAAAGATGAAAATTTGATTCAAGATGTATATTGATTGATGTTACAGGGATAAAATATTGATGATGGACTTTTAAATCTTAGAAGATAGTAGAATTCTCTCTCTACTTGACTCTTCTAATGGATTGTTGTTTCCGCTACAGTTGTTGATCTAAAAATTATTGTCTATTATATTTTATCAGATTTTTCCCTGTTGAAGACTAATGATAATTTGTTGCATATTATCTTAGTCATAATATTCTTTACTGGGCTAGTTGAGCTCACCCTTTTTCCTTTTTGTTCCATTTTTCTTCTCGGGAGGTGAGAACATAAGCGAGATTTAGTCGGGTATGGAGTGATGGTTCTAGAAAGATGTTTTAGCGATCCTCACTATTTACGTAAAATAGTGTTTGAATAATTGTAATGAGGACTCCTTTTAAATTTGTATACTCTATTAGACAAGATTTGTATTCAAACTCACAAGATATGTGTTGTCGATTTTGCACTGACGACAATTGTATTCTCGAGGTTGTATTTGTTTCGTACCATGTATTTGGCGACTCAGAATGGGTGATGTATTCCTATTTTGGGGGCGTCACAGTTGGTATCAGAGCTTAGGGATATGATCCCTGGCTGAGATGTGAGACAAGAACTAAGAGGGGAGAGACGGGGTATTCCTTCGCTAGTATGACCTGACTAAGTTTATTTGGTATTTATTTGGTCGGTTAGAGTATAGGGATAATATGTGATATGTTAATTTGTTTAATTAACATTTGTTTTATGGCAGTTTTTAAGAATGACAACAGAGAACGTTAACAATGGAGTGAATGAGACTGTAGAGACACCTTTAATCACCTCCCAGGGGAATGTACAACAGGAAGGCAATATTCTTCCTGTAAATAACACTACCGAACAAATGATGAATGATGGGATGTTTAGAAGCTTTTTGCAGTTCATGCAAAATCAAACGAGGGAGACTCGTGCACAAAATACGGGTGGAAATGATAGCAATACACGCCTTGTCACAGCCAAGCAGTTCAAGGAGTTGGGACCACCAGAATTTATTGGAAAGCCGGATCCGATCAAGGTAGAAACGTGGGTTAAATAAATTACCAAGATATTCGATATCTTGGGATGCACAAAGGAACAGAAGGTTCCATTCGCCACCTTTATATACCGTGGTGAGGCAGACTACTGGTGGGAGTCGATGAAGCGTACCCAGCCTGACGCACTCAGTATGTCGTGGGAAACGTTTTAGAAACTGTTTAATGACAAGTACTTTCCTAAAAGTATTCGTCATATGAAGGAGGTGGAGTTTATTAGACTGGAACAAAACAACATGACGGTGTCCCAGTACGAGGCAAAGTTTGCAGAGTTATCCAGGTTTATACCTCATTTGGTAGAGAATGAGGAACGAATGACAAGGATGTTTCTGAGAGGTCTAAAACCCGAGATTCGGCAATATCTTATCTCTCATAAATTTTCTTTATATTCAGATGTTGTCAACAGGGCTCAATTATTAGAGCGAGATAATGAGTATGCTCAACCGAGGACTACAATCGTGGTCATACTGGTGGCAAAGATCATCCAGAGCGATGATAACCAATGGGGAGGAAAGAATACAGAGCAAAAGCGAACCACTCGTGTGGTAATCGTATGCCATGATAATTGGAGAGGTGAGTCAATTGGAAATTTTAGAAAGAGAAGATTCAACAATGACGGGAAGACATTAGCAAAGAAGACCAAAGACCAAAAACAAATTCTAGGGGAGGAGAACGTACCGCCGCTTAGATACTACTGATCAAGTGGAGAGGAGGACACATAAGTCCAAACTGCTCACAACCTTCCAAGGTGTGTTTCATTATGGAAAAGACGGTCATATATAGCCCGGTTTTGTCCTAGAATAAATCAAGTCCAGGTGGGACGACGACACCAAAGGCGACTACGGACAAGTCAAAGTTGGTGGTTCCTGGAAGGGCGTTTGTCGTGACTGCCCAAAATGCGAGGAACCCAAACGAGGTGATCACGGGTAAGCTAATCATAAACTCTTGCGGAGTTTATACCTTATTAGATACTTTGCTTCTACCCATTCTTTTATCTCTCCCGCTTGTGCTCAACGCTTAAACTTGACTCGGAGAAATTAGACCTTGACTTATCTGTTGAGACTCCGTTAGGAGAAACTTTTATTACATCTACTGTTTATAAATCTTGTTTGATTCAAGTTGGTACCATCACATTACCTGCTGATCTTATTTCGTTGAAAATTCTTGCACTTAATGTGATTTTAGGGATTGATTGGTTAACCACGCATCATGCTAAAATTGATTATTTTCGTAAGGTTGTTAGTTTTCATATTCCTAACCAACCTATTATGCTAATTCAAACAACCAAACCATTAAAGTCAATCGTTGTCATATCGTCCATAAAGCTATTCGCTTATGGAAAATGGATGTCGAAGCTTTCTTAGCCCATGTCACAGATTGAACAAAAAACACGCCGATTTGAATAATATTTCTATTGTTAGTGAATTTCCCGGCGTATTTCAAGAAGAACTTCTTTGGCCTACCCCGAACGTGAAGTTGAATTCTTTATCGACCTTGAACACAGTACAAAGCCTATTTCTAAAACCCTATATCAAATGGCTCCTATTGAACTTCAGGAGTTAAAGGTCCAATTACAGGAGTTATTGGACATCGATTTCATTCGTCCTAGTACATCTCCTTGGGGTGCTCCTCTGTTATTCGTAAAGAAGAAAGACGGGAGTATACGACTTTGTATTGACTACCGAGAATTAAACCATGTCACCATCAAGACTAGGTATCCGTTACCTCGCATTGATGACCTATTTGACCAGTTGCAAGGAGCACAATTCTTTTCAAAGATCGATCTTCGTTCTGGATATCATCAGCTGAAGATTAAAACTGAGGATATTCCAAAGACTGCCTTCAGAACTCGGTACGGGCATTATAAATTCTTAGTCATGTCTTTTGGATTAACTAATGCTCCTGATGCTTTCATGGATATGATGAACCGTGTATTAAGGGAATATTTGGATCAGTTCGTTGTTGTCTTTATTGATGAAATCCTCATCTATTCCAAAAGCCGTGAAGATCATGAACGCCATTTGAAGCTGGTACTGCAAAGGCTTCGCGATAACAAGCTATATGCCAATTTGAAGAAATGCGAGTTCTGGCTTGAAGAAGTAGCATTCCTTGGGCACGTGGTGTCAAAACATGGAGTATCTGTCGACCCGGAAAAGATTGAAGCAATACAAAGTTTGGAGCAACCAAAGTCGGTGACCGAAGTACGTAGCTTTCTGGGCTTAGCTGGTTACTATCGGAGATTCGTGGAAGGAGTTTCTCGAATCACTACTCCATTAACTCAGCTGACTCGTAAAGATACAAATTCGGTTGGAGCGTGGATTGTGAGAAGAGTTTTCAAGAACTCAAGAGGAGACTCATTTCGCACTGCTACGACAATACCATCCGGTTCAATGGATTTGTTATCTACTGAAGATGCTTCAGCAAAGGGTTAGGATGTGTTCTCATGCAACATGAGAAAGTCATAGCTTATGCCTCGTGACAACTCAAAGAATATGAGAGGAATTATCCTACTCATAATTTGGAGTTAGCGTGATCGTTTTCGCGTTGAAGATCCGGAGGCACTACACGTATGGGGAGAAACCGGAGATCTATGAGATCATAAAAGCCTCAAATATTTCTTCACCCAAAAGGAACTCAACATGCGAAACGACGTTGGCTTGAGTCATTAAAAGATTACGATCATACCATCCAATATAATCCTCGAAAAGCAAGCGTAGTGGTGTGCGCATTGAGTAGAAGATCATATGCGGGTGCGAAAGTGCAATGTTGTTAAACACAAAGGTCCATTTTGTATGACTTGCAAAGGATGGAGATAGAGGTAAAGGCTCCAAGTACCCACGTGATGATATCAAACATACGGTAGAACCGACCTTAATCGATAAAGTTAAAGCTGCTCAAGCTACGGACATGGAGCTGATGCGTATGAAGAAGAAAGTGCAAGAAGGTGTTATTCAAGAAGCAAGAATAGATGAAGAAGGAATACTTCGAGTCAACTCCAAACTTTGTGTTCCTAACGATTTTGACTTGAAGCATAGAATCATGATGGAGGCACACAACACACCGTTTGCAATCCATCCTGGGAGTACCAAAATGTATCATGATCTTCGACATACATTTTGGTGGAGCAATATGAATAGAGAGATCGCAGAGACTTATTCCCTTGAACGTCTTGCTAGTATGTACGTGAATGAGATTGTGAGATTGCATGGCATGCCAGTATCCATAGTTTTGGATCGTGACCCAAGATTCACTTCACGATTTTGGGTTAGCTTGCAGAAAGCTATGGGCATGGATTTACGATTCAGTTCAGCATATCATCCTCAAACGGATGGACAATCAGAGAGGACTATTCAAACTCTTGAAGATATATTAAGACTCTGTGTCCTAGATTTTAAAGGGAGTTGGGATAAGTATTTTCCATTGGTGGAATTCTCCTATAACAGCAGTTATCAAGCAAGTATAGGTGTGGCTTCATTCGAGGCGTTATATGGAAGAAAATGTCGTTCTCCAGTATGCTGGGACGAGGTGGGTGAAGCAACATTGTTGGGACCAGAGTTGGTACGAATGACTACGGAGAAGATCCAAATGATTCGACAACGTATACAAACGGCACAAGATCGACAAAAGAGTTATGCGGATCTTCATCGAAAGGACGTGAAATTTAATATTGGGGATCATGTATTATTACGTATTGCTCCATGGAGGGAGTTACAAGATTTGGAAAGAGAGGAAAGCTCAATCCACGATTTATTGGTCCATTTAAGATTCTTGACCGAATAGGAAATGTGGCATATAGACTCGCATTACCTCCAAACATGTCTCGTGTTCATAATATTTTTCACATATCTATGTTTCGTAAATATGTGAAAGACCCGAACCACATTATTGAGTTAGAACCAGATTTAGATAGTCAAGATTTAACGTCTTTGAGGAGGTACCTGTTAAGATCATGGATAGAAAAGAGCATGTCCTACGCACCAAGGTTATACCACAAGTTAAGGTTTTGTGGAGGAACCATACTATTGAGGAAATGACCTGTGAGTTAGAATCAAAAATGAAAGCGAGGTATCCTCACCTTTTCGAAACACCAGGTACTTACGTCAATTTCGAGGACGAAATTTTATAAGGAGGGGAGGTTGTAAGACCCCAACTTATTATAAATAAAATCGAATTTCCTCTATTTATTATTGTGAATAATAAGGTGTTAAATTGATATAATGCTTTAGTTATGGGTGAAATGTGCAAAATTTTCAAAATAAGCAAGTAGTAATAAAATATTTATTTTGTCGTTGAATATTCGTTTGATCGTGGAATATTCTTGTCACCGTAAAAATATTCGTAATGACGACCAAATGCATTTGTGGGCCCCATAATGGATAACCTATTAATGAAGAAAACGACAAGTTTGAGATTTTATAAATAACGGCGTAAATGGTTACCATTAACACCATTGAATACACAGTGGTTAAAATACGATGTCTGCGTGGTTGCACAAAGAAAGCACACGGCTTTTGCTCAAGATTTTGATTTATTGATTCTTACGTAAAGAAGGCACTACTCAATAATTGTTACAATAATTCTCGCTCAATATTTTATTTTATTGATTCAATAATTGTTGCGTTGATATTTTATATTATTGTTGTTTCAATAATTGTCATTGCACAGTATCTCCATTATCAGATCAATAATTCATATTATTTGAATAATATTATTAGAGAGCATTATTGGCAATGTTTAAGGAAGTTGTAGCATCCCCGAATCCGGGTCCCAAATCGCCGCGGATTCGGTTCGCTAATCTTTCTATTACTAATCATTTTATAACTGTTTGCGGAAGATATAAACATAAATTGTTTATACATTACATTACACACTATTCCCCAAGGTCGAGTAACCTTTACTTGAATACAATACCTTCAATATCTTAGAAGATTTACAATACTATTTTCATCAGAAAATTTAATAAATTTAACTACAACATAAAGAAACTTTGCACTTTTTGTCTTTGCCTCTTCGCCTCTTATTCAAGCCTTCATCTTAATCAAAATTTTATCATGATATAGCAAGGGTGAGCAACAAATTTGCCCAAAAGAAGTTTTACATACAAAGGAGATATATCATGATTGAAAAGAATGGATAAGCTTTCAAGTTTTCAACAATATAATAATTGTGAAATAACATGAATCAAATTTTTTCAAATGATTGAATAGATCGAACCAATAATAATGGATGTCAACAATTAACATGAACAAGTTTAATCAAAAATATGGTAATGAAGGTGATCGACCTTTCATACCGATGAACATATACAACATGCACAATGCGAATCAATAATTTATTGACGTGGTATAATCAACAATAATTAACCACTAACATGCTTTGAATTAACAACTCAAGTTGAGTTAGGAAACTTGCACAATAATTAGAAGTTCAAGTTTAGGAACTTGCTCTGCACTTGATTACCGCTAAGCAATCAATTTAATCTCTTATAAAAGACCTATCATTAATAATAAAGATCGATCCTCCAATTAGCATAATACATTTTATTCCACAACACTATTACTCAAATAATAAATTAGCTAACATTTAGCCACATAATTAAACATTGAATAATTCTTTTAACTCATTAGTAATATTATTATCCCTTAATAATATTACTATCACTTAACCATTATCTTAAACTTTTGTCTAATATTTTAATCGCTAATGTAGAATATTTATCATTCACAAATATTATTAATAACCTAATAATATTTAAATCCTTTACTAATATTATTAATCATTTAATAATATTGTAATCACCTTCTAATATTATTAATCATGTAATAATATTTTACTTGCTTCATAAATAATAAAGGTCTCACACATTTTAGGATGCAAATATTTTACATTTTGAAACTTAAACCATTTAAATTTCATTTTAGAAATATCTTTTACCTCTACTGCAAAAATTCTGAGTTTAAATGACTAATGTATAGCTTTTATAGTAAAAAATTAATTTACTATATTATTTCTTTACTTTAAATAACTTTTACTTCAATTTGTCCGTTCATGAGTCAACACCGACTATTGCCTCATATATAAACATTTTATCTCACTAGCACATTCGCTTTATTTTTCATTTTACGATTATTCGCATTTTTGCTTCACACGTAAATCTCAAATTTCAAAAACTTCATTTTGAGCAATCAAAACCTCAAAATATCATTTTATTATTAATACAATATTTCAAAAGTTTTACATTCTTTGTTGCACCACAAAATAATTTTTATAGGCAACTATATATATATATATATATATATATATATATATATATATATATATATATATATATATATATTATTTCGCTTAAATATGTAATGTATATTTATTACATATTTTTATTACTTTATTTATGTTTGAAAGAAAGTTTCCCGGCATAAAGTATTACTTATAGTCAAATTACGCCCCATATTATTTCTCTATCGTTTGCCCAAACACATAATATTCATTGAATATTAATTTCAACAATTACATTGAAAAATATCATAAATCTCTTATTAAATCTCCCGTCAAATATTATTAATTATGCAATAATATTTTACGCTAAGGTTATCAACCTTTTAATTACATTCCAATCAAATACTATTAATAATATCTCACTACAATACTATTAGTCATATAAAAAAAAATAACTTAAGTCATTAATCACATAAATAAACAATTATTTCAATTGTTTTCCTTTTTAATAAATAACTTGCTTAAGCATTCTAAAATGCTATAAATATTACAACACTTTAAACCCGACCCAAAGCTTCATCAAATACTTGCATAAACCATGCTTAAGGGTCTCAAATCATAAATCGTATTTTTCCTATTTTTGGACAAATTTTGATTTTCGAAAATTTTACCCAGCCTCGCTAAAACAGCCATAACTCTCACGTTTTAAAAGATTTTTGAGCGATTCTTGAGCCCACGCGAAGATAACTTTCAGGGCTACAACTTTTGTCTCACGACATTTTTCCAAAATCAGAACACAACAGTCCAAAAATTTACATCAAGAAGGCTGTTCGGAAATTGAGGAACAGTTTTGCTACGCACCTTCCGAACGCCATAACTACCTCATCCGGAGTCGGAATTAGTCCGTTCCGGAGTCTATGGAAAGCTAAAACAGAGTACTACAACATATCAAAAGCCCAGAACTTTTAAAGCACAAAAACTGGACGAAATTGCCCCTGACATTGGCTGCCCCGAAACTGTCCATTTTTTGTTAGAAAAACGGGACTGTTTTGGCTTAAATAATTATTACACCATAAAAACTCAACATTTTTGAGGGCTACCACTTGGGTTAACTACTACACACATATATCTAACACCCCTCTTTGACGGATCACAAAAAGAAGTCATAGATTTAAAATGGTAAAATTTCAAAGTATATAAAAATTTCGGTTTCAAAACTAAAAAAAATTATTTTCTTTTCCTTTTGGTTTTCACCAAATCAACACCCATCATGGATGGATCCATACCTAAATTCATGGAAAACACATAGATCTTAGGGTTTGAGCTTCATACTAAAAAAAAAAAACTCTCATCATCAATTTCATAAAAAAAATTAGAGGAAGAAATTTATACCTTTTGCTTTTTCCTCTTCCTTCTTATTCTCTTCCATCCATGGAGATTTGCTTCTAATACCCACACATGGGGCTGTCGAAACCTCCTCTTCTTCTTCCTCTCGGTCTTCTCTATCTCCCGACTTCTCTCTCTCTCTCATGTTTCTATCCCTCTCTCTCATTCTCTTGTTAGCTAAGAAGAAAAATAAAACTTAAGAGATGAGAGAGAAATAAGAGATAAGATATATAAAATATCTACATCTCTCTTTTTCCTCCACTAATTTAACCGGCCATGTGGCCTCTTCACAATCCATACATTAGTTAATTACTTTATTGAATGCCCAAAATGCCCATACTCATTAATTGGGTTTTAAAAAAAAAATAAATAAATAAATTGAAACATGTCCCATAATTGTTTGGGCTCTCAATTTAATCTTTTTGGGCCATGTAATATATACATAGTCCAATCATTTCATCTTATCTCACCCTAAATATTTAATTAGGGTATCCATTCCAAACAATTAGAATTTAAATCATTACTCTAGTACACTAAATTTTTATAACCCAAATCAAACTTATTTTAATAAAGTTATAAAATTAATAACTTGAGATAATAAAAATATATCTCTTAACTTAATATAATTTTAATATTATTACTATTCTCCCACAAGTAAGCTTAGTTTGGGCCATTAATTAATTCCATTGAGCTAGCTTTATTTACTTGTATTACTTACTAACAAAAATAAAATTAGGCTTCCTCTACAAATTAGATTGGGCCTGTATAATTCTTGTCCCATACATAATATGCTAGGCTAGATTATTAATTTAATCGCCCTTAAATCATATTATCTACAAGTCTCATACTTAATTAATTAATTGGGCTTGCTTATATAATATAACTTCCTTAGTCCATTAAATATATTTCTCTTGGACTCTCTATAAACTAATTGGGCTATGATATTATTATAGCACATTACTTCTAATTCTATTACATTCTACCCTTATCATTAAATTAGAGTTTACATGCACTCAAATGAAATAAAAATTCTTACTTAAGTACATTTAATTTCTTAACCTAATTAGACTTGCTAAAATTAGGCTATAAAATTAATTAACTGAGATGTATAAAATAAATCTCTTATAATTGGTATATATTCTAAATACCATAATTCTCTCATCTCATAACCCTTAAGTTATTAAATTTTTTATTTTCCTTTACTCACCTATTCGAACAAAATAATTTAATAAATTGTGACATGTTTCACAATTCTCTTAAATTAGGTCACTAATATAAAAATAAAATATTAGGACCACTAAATAACGATAACCATTTAGGTTATTTAATTATCACGCCTAATATATATATTAGGTTACATAACTTAATTCTTACTTCACTTTTATATATAAAATAAATGTATTCACATTATATAATGTATATTTATTTAATCATACACATAATTTGTATAATCATAACATATTTCACTTCTCATTGCTAATCGTATTAACTAACGACTTTATACTTATTTAAATTCTTATTTGCCAATCAAGGCCAACACTCAAGCTATGTTAATTACTAACATAGTTTTATCTTGATCATTAACTTGATTCATCATTCCTCTTGCTAATATATATATATATATATATATATATATATATATATATATATACATAAATCTCTTCCCCGTGAAATCTTATCTCCAATAATAAAATTTCCATATGTACTTATATAACATTTCTTAGACTATTCAGGTTCACATCGAATTTACAGGTATCGTAATACCTTATTCTTGATATTCCTTCAAGTACATATTAATTCATTTCTAGGGTTTTAGAATTTTGTAACCCATATTTTCTCTATTCTCATTCGAATATCAAACCATATAGGTTTTTCTTGAAAATTTTAAATAAATTCTCAAATTCTCATCTAGGTTTTATTCTTTAACCTTTATTCTAATCATTCAAGATTTTAGAAACTTTTCGGGTTGTCACAGAAGTTCTGTCTAGGAAAGGGGTTTGGTCACCTAATTGCGTGCCAATAAGGAAAAATCTTTATCGAAAAACCCCCTCTTTCCTGGGAACGACCTGGTTGTCATAATTATGATTCTGTAATATTATTTATGAATAATTAATTATTGATTTATATGATAAGGAAATATTTATTTTATGTGGATATAAAGGATAGATTTATTTATGTGGTTATAAATGAAGGAATTAATGTTGAGGTGTTTTATCAGTATTTTGTCAGATTGGAGGTATTAAAAGATCAAATCAGTGTTCTTGAGATATATTGCGTGAGTTATAATTTTTAATCCGACTGTTGGATCGTTGTGATTTTTGGATATGTTATACATATATAAGTTGAGTATTTGTCCACAAATTTTGAACCGTTAAAAATGAACGTATTATTTGTTATGAATTTTAAAAGGTGACAAGTTCAGAAATTATTGAAGTTTCTAAATTTATCATTTTGGTGAAAAATTCTAGAATGAGTGGGCCCCACCCATGGTTGGTGAAAAAATATGCTGGAATTTTATTTCAAATGTGGTGGGTGGGAATAGTAGTAGGTAAAGCCATCAGGTTACAGGTCAAGTCTGCTTTGGCGTTCTAACATTTTCCTATAAATAGAGTGCTAAGTTAGAATTGAAAATCACACCAGAAGATATTCAATTATAAATTCAATGGTCATGATCGTACCAGTCAACAATTCAACTTTGCACTACTGGCCAAAGAGAACCTATAGTCACGATCATACCAATAATCTATCCATCTTTACATTCAAGTCAAAGAGAAATATCATCATTAGGGTTATAAGAATGTTAAATATGATAATAAAAATAATATAATCAACATATAGATTTAATCTTAAGAGTAAGATTCATAAATCAATGATTTCATAACAACTTAATCAGAATGTTATAAATCACTTAATAATCTCATAATCTAATATTATTAATACTACCACAATATTTTAATCATTTCTTAAACTTATAAACAATTTATTTTAATTGTTTACACTTTACTAATAAATGCATTTAATCATCTTAAAATACCAAACTCATAAGATCTCATCACCAATAACCAAAACCCTCATCAAAAGTGCATATATACCTCATATATGATTCTCAAGCCATAAAATCATATTTTCTAATTTTTTTACTTCACATAACATATTTAATTCATTTACTCATAACTAGAATATTTTCATGAAAAATACCAAATCGCTTTTAAAATATTTCTTTTCCGGGATTTAGAAGAATATAGTCCCATATTGAATATATATTTTTCTCGTAATTTTTAAAATTCATTTACTATTTTCATATGGCCAAAGCCACCGAATATTCGGACATTTATCATAAATTATACTTTTATTCAAAATTAAAAATTCACGGGGTATCTTGATATTATATAGATGTACTCCCAATAAAAATTTCATCAATTTGGAGTTAACCACAAGGAGTTATAAGCGGTTACTTTTAAAATAGTCTTTTCTCATAAAATCCATAACTCATAATCTATACATCCAAAAATCGCCATTTTGGACACAATCAACAAAACTCATCAAATTATCATTTTCCGAATTTTGAAGGTTCGGAAGAATTTTGAAATAATAACCCTTAAAATCCCTTATTATCCATTACCTCAAAAGAAAGCAAAGATTACATTGGAATAACTTGAAATCGATCTTGCATCGTATAACAATACTCAAAGTATACTCAAAATACTCACAAGAATACGCTCGATAATATAGAGAGAGAAAACTTCAGCTTACGGTGTGATTTTCAATTATAACCTAAGCACCTATTTATAGGAAATTACTTAGAACACCAAAGCGAGAAAATTTATTATAATATTAATATATTATATAACAATTCCTACGCACTCATTCTAGAGTTTGATTTCAGCCACTTAGCATTTCTCACATGCCACCTTCTAGAAAAGTAATAAAAAAACGTTTTTTATATAATAAATAATTAAAACTTTCAAAAATCAATTCTTTCAAGCTTGAACTTTAATAATTCATAATAAATATCCCTTTTATCGGAAAATTCGAATCTCAAGCGAGTTTTATAGGAAATTCAATTCTCTACAACTTTACGTAAGAAAGTTTTTCCAAATTCCAAACAAAAATTGACCGAAATCCACAAATGAGCGACTTTCACAGGTGCTATAATCAAATTTCAGTCAAAAAATGTGGTCCACCGACACATAAAACATGCTTTAAATATTTTTGGTAACAAAATACTCCTCCTCCACATATACTCATATATTCCACATTCATCGTAAAAATATCATCATTAATATATTATTAAAATAATACATTTAATTGAATTATTTTATCAGAAAAAGATAAAATATTAATTTTCAACAATTGTCACATTAAAAATTTTCTCCATCTATATCCTCATAAAATCAATATTTTCCTCATCGTATGAATCAATAATTAATTATTCACAAATAATATTACAGAATCACAATATTGACAACCAGGCAGTTCCCAGGAAAGAGGGGGCTTTCCAATAAGAATTTTTCCTTCTTTGAGTGCGCATTAGGTGACCAAACCTCTCCTTAGATGAACTTTCTAGACATTGCCAATAATGTTATCCAATAATATTATTCGGATAATATGAATTATTGCTCGATAATGGAAAATCTTTGTGTAATGATAATTTATTGAAACAACAATAATATAAAATATCAACGTAGCAATTATTGAATCAATAAAATAAAATATTGAGCAAAGAATTACTTTGTAATAATTATTGAGTAATGCCTTCTACGAATAATTTTTTATCATGCTTCATGAATAGTACTCGTGAATAGTAACTCATGAATAGTAACTCGTGAATAGTAATTCATGAATAGTAATTATAAGAAAAATTAAATACTTTTATTTCATAAAATTCGGGGTCTTACAACCCTATTGTAGGGTTTCGGCACAGAAACGCACAGCGGAATATAAAAATTTATAAAGCAATTTCCGAAACCCAACACAGGATCCATGCGTAAAATAATTAATTCAGTGGTTAGAAATTATACCGATTAAGAAAGCTAGAAACGATGCGGTCGAATCTCCAACGCAAATCAAATGAATCTAACGTCTCTACGGTATCCTACGAGCGCCTCCATGAATCGTCCCTACGATCTGCAGAAGAAGGAACCGCGGTACTAGCCACCAAGGATGAGGATTTTGAAACTGTTTTCTCTCTAGTCTCTCTCTCTAAGAGCGGTTAGGGTTTTAGTTAATGAATAATTCTAAATGGCTGCTACATATCATATATATAGCGATTAAAAAGAAATAATCAAAACCTAATTTAATAAAATTCGAATTTATATATATATATATCTTAATTAAGTCTTACTTAATTAATATACCGATATATATAATTATCCTATTAATTTAAATTAAGTAATTTAAATACCATCAATCATATTGACATATTTAAATCTTTACAATTTAAATTAATTCCCTTTTAATTACGTTTTATGTGTGTGACCCTATAGGTTATTATTACATTGGCAATAATTTTAAAATCATATTATAAAATTATAAACGGTGGAGCACATCTAGTAATGCATCACTGCTACCCAAGTAATAATAAAATCGATGATTCGATGCAACCTTTTCGTGACCAATGTTTCAATGTAATTTAATCCTTTTAACCTTAATATCCTATATTAAACTCGAGTCATGGAATGTGTCATACTCTTCATAATTTAATCTGAGTTTTTCTTGATCAATGAGTAGACTATATGAAACAAATCACTATTTGAGCATGGCCATGCATTTCATAGTCCTACTCAATCAAGAGGCCTATGAATATCACCCCTAATAAATAGGAGGGTTAAATTCCATCTAGATCACTCATATTTCTCACACGATTCATGATATACCCAATAATCACCTTTATAGTCCACCCTATTAAAGGTGACATTTGATGATATCAAAGTACATAAATTCCCATGTAAAAATATAGTGATTTCAGGTCGGAGGACCATTACATCATTGTCACTATGAGAATTGCTAATGACACTTCGCATAATGCTCCACATATAGAATTCTCATGGGGAGTCTGTCCAGTACATCATTCTCTAACATGTACCTATGCATTGAATTAATATCTCATATATTTATGACCAATTAGATTTGGTCATCAGTCAATCCACATACTAGTCTTAATGCATCATTGTTGTCCCATCAACAATGATACTCGACTAGGGACATTTAAGAACAATGATACTAATTGTAATTATATAATCTCATGTTCAAGTCACATACTTGAAACTATATAATTTGTATCACTATTCTAAGGATTTTTATTATGTTAACATTTATATAATGCAGTAAATAAAATCATAATAAAATCATTCATTTATTCAATCAAATATAATATCAAAATGTTAAGCAATTATATCAAATAATTGGCCTCTAGGGCATAATCTCTAACACCTATATGCCCATGTGGTTTTATAAAAAAATCAGAATCCAATTTTGCTATCATTACTGTGTATGTTGATGATTTAAATATTATTGGAACTCATGGAGAGATACCAAAGACAATGCAATATTTAAAGAAAGAATTTGAGATGAAAGATTTAGGAAAAACAAAATTTTGTCTCCGTCAGTAGATCGAGCATTTAGCAGATGGAATTCTCATTCATCAGTCAACTTACACAGAGAAGATTCTTAAAAGATTTATATGGATAAAGCTCATCCATTGAGTACCCCGATGGTTGTTAGATCACTTGATATGAAAAAGGACCCTTTTAGACCTCGTGAGGATAATGAAGAATTACTTGGTCCTAAAGTACCATACCTTAGCGCAATTGGTGCATTAATGTATCTTGCTAATAATACACAACCTGATATAGCATTCTCTGTGAATTTGTTAGCAAAATATAGCTCTTCTCCTATCCAGAGACATTGGAATGGAGTTAAACAAATTTTTCGTTATCTACGAGGAACTATGGATATGGGCTTATTTTATTTAAATAATGATAATCATAAATTAGTTGGTGATGAATGAGTTTTATATCCATAATTGAGTGCATTCGAGCTTAATCTTTTGGATGTTTTTAAGTGTTTGTGTGTATTCATGCATGTTTTACGTTGTTTTATAGGAATTGGGACAAAAGTTACTTGGATCAACATTTGGGATTTCTAGATTCGCATTTTCGGCTTGCCTTTTACATAACATCCACTTCAAGGTCAATTTCAGCATTTCTCCAGCCCTTATTTCGAAACACTCAAAGAATAAAAGTTGTAGATATACATCTCCTCTTTCCGGAACATCTTGAATCATCGAAATCGGAGTTCAAACGAAGAAGTTATGGCCATTTTCCTAAAGGACGTCAAAGTAGAAAATTACAAAAAAAGCCCTAGCGCGGGGGGCACCCATTCCTTGCCTATTTCCAGCGCTAGGGGGCAGAGTCCCAGTGCCGTGAACAGCACTAGGGTCGGGCCTGATCAAGCTTGAACGCGTTTTGGGGTGAATTTTGACACTTTTCTTACTCCAAATTGGATTGGGTTTGCTCCTAAGCTAAAAATTGGACTTGTAACCTATAAATACATGATGGGAGACATAGAATATGGGAGATTAGATAGATTAGATTAGATAAAACACTCCATTAGATTATATCATAAACTCTAGTTTATATTGGATTGTTGGAGATTGAAGCAACTTGGGGATCATTGAAGATCAAGAGCAGTAGCAAGAGGGGAGTATCAGATTTGCAGACAAAAGATTTCATTCTTTCCTCTACTTCTATTTTTATCTTTTTAATGTTTATTCAGTTGTGGATTCTTGACTTTAATTCAATGATTATGAACTAAATTTTTTGTTTAAGGTTGCGACGGATCTTATTAGATATCTTATTTTAGTATGTTTCTCTGTTAATTACTGTAATCTATTCTATGGATTGTCTATTATGATTGTGTATAATTGTTTAATTGTTTAGCTAACGATTACTGTGATAATCTATATGAATTTGGGAGATGAAATATATATTTAGATCTGATTATAATAACATGTGATTGTGTTTTCTGCATGGTGTTGGAATTCATGATTTGTGTTTAGGATAGGGATATACATTTACGCCGCATGTAATCTGATAGGGAACATGTGCTTTAAATCCTTTTTAATTGTAATTCACATACGAATATAGTGAATTAGTTAATTAGGGTGTTTGATTCAATTCTATCAACTGTGGATTTGGATTAATATGTTTGTGATGCATCGAAAGGTGGTTATAAATACTAATAAGTTCCTAATTAACAATCCAGAATAGATAAGAAGTGTTTTAATATAAGTGAAGCAATAAGTGAAGTTGTGATCTTAAATCTCCATAATCTAATTTTTAACTAGTGGTAATTAGAATTAGTTTAATTAAATAATTTAATTCAAAACCCTAAATTGATTGTTTAAATAAAATTAGTTTGGTTAAGAACTAATAGTTGGTGATTCTTATTAAATAATTCCTCGTGGGAACGATACTTTTCTTATCACTTTATTACTTGTTGACCACGTATACTTGCGTGTTGTGCGTATTTAGATTTTACCCAACAGTTGGATATGCTAATGCGAGATATTTATCTGATCCACATAAAGGTCGATCTCAAACAGTTTATCTCTTTATGTGTTGTGATACTGCTATATCATGGAGATCTACAAAGCAAACATTAGTTGCCACTTCATCTAATCATGCTGAAATACTTGCAATCCATGAAGCAAGTCGAGAATGTGTGTGGTTGAGATCAATGACTCAACATATTCGTGAAACATGCGATTTATCCTCCAGCAAATGAACTCCAATCATTATGTATGAAGACAATGTTGCATGTATAGCTCAATTAAAAGGAGGATACATCAAAGGAGATAGAACAAAGCACATCTCACCGAAATTCTTTTTCACACATGACCTTGAAAAGTATGATGACATTGATGTTCAACAAATTCGCTGAAAAGATAATCTGGCAGATTTGTTCACCAAAGCATTACCAACTGCAACGTTTGAAGGATTGTGTCACAATATTGGAATGCAATAGTTGAAGGACTTAAGGATACATTAATTAGGGGGAGCTAATACGCGTTGCACTCTTTTTTTCTTAACCAATTTTTTTTTCCATTGGATTTTTCCTTGTAAGGTTTTTAATGAGACACCTTTCAATGCGTATTGTTGCCTGATAGACATCCAAGGGGGAGTGTTATAAAATTATAATATATATATATATATATATGGATGTCTAGATTCATTCCTCCCATCTTTAATTGTAATGATCCTTGATCTTTCGAAACTCCCATGTCCCTTAAATTTTGAAACTTATGACCTTTGAGTTTTGAAAACTTATTGATGTTCATATATCTATAAATAATAGTATTGTAAAGAGAATGTGATATACAAAAATACAATGAGAATGCTCTCTTTCCTCTAATCATCTTTGTTCTTAATTTTAGTAATCTTTTATAATAATATTCATTTTTTTAATTACAATTATAATACTTTTAAACTTCTTCTATCAATAAAAAACAAATCCAAAACCTAATAGACTTCTTTTTTTAATCTTTATCCTCATCACGTCTTTAAAATTAAAAAATTAAAAATTCCATCCAAGATAACTAGCAAAAAATAATACAAAAACATACTAATTAAATCTTTAAATAATAATTAATAAAGTATTTTGAGCCTTCAACTAATTAGTATAACAATTTACTAAATAAAATCTTTTATATTAAAAATTACAAAATAGATACTTTACTATGTATAATAATTAAGTTTTATTTTTAAAGTCAATTTGAGATCATTTTCAAATTCAAAATTATTCCGCATTCATTTAGTTTTAGGTAATGCAATAAAAAAAATAGTATACCTACAAAATATTACTAATTATAATATTTATTATTTTCAAAAATTTAATGAATCGCATTAATTTTAATATAATAATATATTAATTTACTTGAATAGGTCATACTAATTAATATACGTAGATGAAGTATTTTATAATGTAGTTTCAATCAATTGAAGTAAAAGAATTGCATAAATAATTAATAATAAAAAAAAGTGTGTTTAAATATCGGAATACAAATAATAAAATTATGTATATTTTGAGGTTTAATATGCAATTTAACACTTTTTTAAAATATACAAGTCCAAGTATATAATTCAAAAGTGATTGTTGTCTATATATAATTCATTAGTCATTATAACCTTGTTAAAACTATTGGTAATTTTGAAAATATGTATTTCTACTGGATTAGATTTTGCGAATTGCTTCTAATATATTGTTCACTAAATTCAGGTATCATGTTTTCATTAGTTTAGTTTTTGAATAGGGATAATTTAATTTTTGGTACTTGTACTGGGACACGATTTATAATTTGATATCCGAAGTGAAAAAAGTTACAAACTGGTGATTGTACTCAAAAAATGTTACACTCCGTTAAACATTAGGGACACGACTTACAATTTGGTACCCGAAGTGAAAAAAGTTACAAACTGGTGATTGTACTCGAAAAATGTTACACTCCGTTAAACAGTAGGGTTTCATCTTTATTCTATTTGAAAATTAGGATTCTCTTCTTCTGTCCTTCTTCTCTCATTCTTTTGTCTTGATTCTCCATTGATTACTGGTTCTCATATATTTATTAAAGGGTTTTCAGTGTTTAATTGAAAGGATGAGCTCGTCTTGGAGTGGAATCGTAAATGAAATCGGGAAAGAAAATTGTAGTTCATGCAACAAAAATGAATGGATTACACCAGAGTTCCCAAATCGGTGCCACTGTGGAACAATGGTACGAATGTGGGAGGCAAGAAAAGATGGAATAAAACATCGAAGACCTTATTCGCGTCGTCTTCGCTTCTCTCTCTGTATGCTTGTCTCTTCCGTTGAATCAATTTTAACAATTATTTAAAAATTAGAAAGTACAAGCACCAGAATACAAATTTTTTCAGTACAATCATCAATTTGTAATTTTTTTTACTTCGGGTACCAAATTGTAAGTCATGTCCATAATGTTTAACGGAGTGTAACATTTTTTGAGTACAATCACCAGTTTACAATTTTTTTCACTTCGGATATCAAATTATAAATCGTGTCCCACTACAGATACCAAAAGTTAATTTATCCCCTTTTATAAATTGTCAATTAGCTCAGAGTAAAAATTAAAAGGGCCACCAGACTTTTCCAATTTCAAACAAAAATTGATGCAGAAAGCTATTAGAAAAGATTCACTACCATTGAATGAAAGAGTTTGCACTACTCAAATAGATTATATAATAAACTTAAGTACGAGTTTCTCGACCAAATTACAATTTCAACTCATTGATAAATCTATAATTAATTTGATGTACAGGTGGGTGAGAAAGAAGGGTTAAGATTTGAATATCCCACCTGCTCCAGTTAAACCTTCTTAATTTCTATGGCCTTCCTGGAAAGTTTACTACCATGTGTAAATTGGAAGAGTAAAGGGACCCACAAAATCGCCCCCAAGTAAAGAAAGGCATACTCACTATATAGTCTAAAAATGTCGGATGGCGTGAACTTTTCTCCAAACCTCTTCCCCCCTCCCCCACCCTCCTTCCTAAATTTTTGAATTTCATGGTCCAACTGTATCTCGTATATACACCGAGATTAAGGTCGACACTCACGTTCCCCAAAAAACTTGCCTGTTTTCAAACTTGAATAACTCTACGGGTATTCTTTGTCAGCGGATATTTTCTCTACTAAGTAATTGACTGCTCCAATTCATCTGCACATGTTGAGGCTGCTGATAAGCGAGGGAAGGAGGCAACACAGATTCAATTGAACCGGCCATGGCTTGAGATTGATGTAAATGTGGTTGCACAGTTGGTGGAGCAGCCATCGTCTGAGATGGATGATAAATACCAGCAAAGGCTCCATGGCTAGCTTGAGCAGGCAAGAAACCAATGTGATGCCCTTGAGGCAGGTTATAGAAGTAATTCTGCAAGCTGGATATATCCGGGCCGGCTGCCGAAGGAGTCCAAGCATGTGAATCTTCACCCTGCAGCTTTAAGAGACGGCCTATGTAACCATTCTAGCACAAGAAATTATACAAGAAAAAACAGACTTTGCAGAATAGTATACCGAGAAAGCAAGTCAGGGAGAAAACAGCAGTCATAGTAATAGATCCAACACCATGCTATATAACCCTATAGTCATAGTGCTTGATACTTGAATTAAATAAGATGGCCAAATAAAAAACATAACATTCATTCTCCAGTAGAATATGTAGTAAAAAAACAACTTGCTGAAGAATTTGACAGAGCCTTTTGTCAGAGCAACGTGATAAACAAACTGCCAGAACATCCGCTTCGCTTCTCATATTCATACTATCAGCCAGCAACAATAACTAGAATGTTAACTCTAAATAAATAAATAATAATAATAAGAAGAACAAGAATAAGAACAAGAATACATTAAATTTTACTCAAAAAGGAACAACAATAACTCAAACATACTCTCAGCATCAAGCATTTCTCGAGATAAATGAAAAGAAAAAACAGTACTAGTTTTAGAGTAGAATAAACTACTGCAATGGTTTAAAAATCATTTTTTGCAAAAAAATATTGCTAAACTCCAATCGTCACTTAATGTTTTGCAATTGCAAGGATTGTTTCCAGTAAATATCAACGTATTAGCGGCACATATGAATAACCTCATTCACTAACATATGAATAAACCAACCATCATCGATGAAAATTTTGTATGATTATTTTTTCATTCTTTACTTGCAGATATTGCAAGGAAACAAGTAGCGTAGCAGATTAGCAGAGATCACATTTCAATTTATCACTGACAAGATAGAAAATATCCAGATCAAGATTCAAGATAATCCCTCAAAACGTAATGAGAAATTGGGCAGGATAAAGAGGAAAAAGAAATTACAGTTCCGCTAATTTGCACTTACATAACGCATATTTTCAAGAACATTAAGATAAATAAATTACAACCAACCTGTCGTACGACTGAGAACAAATTCTTCTCCTTCAGCTCAGATGCTGAAAGTTCTTCAGGACCAGCAGAACTTCCAGGAGTCAGAGCTGCACTCGAGCTAAAACCAACAGCGGAGGAGCCATGTGACGCATAGCCAGACGGAATCCCCAAGGGGGTCAGTCCTGCATTGGTTCCGGGCTTATATGGTGGTGCAACAGGAAATTTAACCCCAGGCGCAGCTGCAGCTGGTGGTATATATACATTACCAGTAGAAGGTGGCTGGGGGAAACCATTGTGGCCTAAAAATTGGTGGGCATTTTGGGGCATATATATATGAGGTAAATATGGATTATACGAAATGTAGTTAGGAGGATAAGGTTGCCGAAACAAAGGAAATTGGTGCGGAGGTAAAGCTAAAGAACTCTGCCTGACACCCACAGGTAGAGTTGCAGGTGGTGGTGTACCTGATGCTGACAAAAACATGGAATTTCCACCCTGCAATTAAACAGTAGATATTGATTAGCAACGATAGATAACTGGTGAAACAAAAAAGGTAGCAATATCAGATCTCAAAAACATTTCTTGGCAAGCCAAGGCTAGGTGTGGGTGGGTGTTTGTGTGTGCTGGGTGGTTTGGGGGGGAGGTTACACAGATATCAAAGTGCTCATCTTTAAACAGATAAATGTATTGTGAGCCCTAAAAGAAGATAGAACTTTATCCATTAGAAATTGCAGGCATGTGCAAGAAGCATATATGCAAGCAGTTCTAACAACTTCCACATGGAAAATAATGCAAGAACCAGCATTCAGAATTAGGCACTGAGATAACCACCAAAAAGTTCTTTAGGGAAAAAAATACATCAGATTATTTATTTCAATCAGATAAGCTTATCATAATAGGTAATCAATTACGTGTTCCAACAAAACTAGTTTTCAATTGCCAATTAAGGCTACCATGCACCAGTCATCTTGAGATAAATGAGTAGGGTAAGTGAACAAAGTGGTAAACCCCCAAAAAAAGATATTGTCATTGCTCCATACTGTCAAAGTGTCAACAATTAAAGAAACACAAACTTCATATGATCCAGACCACAAATCTCAACAGAATTGGGCCACACTATTCACTCATCCTGAGCAAATGACGTTTTTGCTTTGCTTAGGGTGGTTAAGATGGCTCCAAGAATATCAAAATACAATTCCCTTCACATGTCAAATATTAAGCATCACATTTCAATTTCAATGATTCATCAGGGTTAGCTTTACATATCAAAAAATTTAAGGACACATTCAAAAACGCAAGGCGGTTTATAAATAATTAAATAGACCAAATAAGATGTAAAAGATTCATAAATATACTTATTTATTTTACAAGTTAAAAGATGTATAACTAAAAGCAAAAAGATAATGACAGCCACGTACAGAATTAAAAATTTAAAATGAAAAATATATCCAATACCTGAAGCTCAGGTCCTTCAAGTTGCAAAGCATGGGGCCCAGCAACTGGTGGCACAAGACCAAAGCTATAGTTTGGGCCTGGTTGCAGAAGTGGGAAATGAGGTCCTCCTATAGAGGACATTATTTCTTGCTTTGGCAGGTCATGATTAACAGAACCAGATGCAACATTATCTCCCAACAGTGACAAATTTTTAGGCATATGATGAGCTTGTGGATGGACTGGACTGTCACCTTCTTGAGCAGTTGAGGAGACATTTTGATTGCTGCAACATCATATTTAAAAACGCACATATATCATCCTGAAGCAAAGCAAATTACTATAAAGTTGAACACCTAAAGCCTATATAAATGTAGCCCAGACATGGATAAGAACATTAACCCCCAAAAAACTTAGCAACTCAAACAAAGGGATCTAACATGAGGCAGCTTTAGCGTTTGAATTATTACACCAATATTTATAATACTCTTGAGATTTATGTGGTTTGTTTTGGGTGTTTCTGACATGGCTTTTTGAACACATTTACACTCTATTTTTCTAATTATTTTTTATACTTGAAAATATAACATAACAATATGCTGAGAATATGAAAATATCAAATTAAAATATAATCTCCACATCACACTTTATTGGTTAAGTTCTTTTAGTGCTTAAAGCACGAATTTTATGACATGCACAAAATAAATTAGAACATTAAAGGTTTAATACATGTGCAATATAATTTAAAGTATAATCTCAGATATATTCAAAATAGGTTATTGGTATTTCCAATAATTATTTTGCTAGTTCTACCAGATCCCCTCAAATGAGTGGGACAAACACTGATGTGAGAGGGAACCTGATGGAACTAGCAATATAATTGCTGGAAATAGTCCTCCCCTAAACATATAGCTTTTAACTTTACTTTTATTGAGTTTTAAAATTTTTGCCACACTAAAACAAATGTAAGAAACTAAAGTGTGACGGAGTAATGTGTTTTTGTCATATCCTGAAATCTATGCCAGAAGCACCCAAAAAATCCGACTAACTTTACTGGACAGAGTTGGTATTTAGGCTCTTATTGCCAATGCTGTGAAAAGCAAGTGAAACGAGATGTTATAAGCTTCAACAGCAAAAGCATTAGCCTATATTTAAACACCAAATACCAGTTATAGTCAAAGACACGAGGAAAAATATGGCGGCACGTGCAGCAGGAGAGAACTCCTTACTCAAATATAGAAATCGAGTCCACTACAAGTACAACAGAAAATGGGACATTAAAAAAAGAATGGGGCCGAACCAATTACCTGAGAGAAGGTTCACCAGCACCTTCGCCAATTTCCCGACCAGATTCAACCACAGGACTAGAGCCTTCACCGCCAAAAGCACCATCCAAACTTCCAAAGGTCAATTGATTCTTAAAGGCCTCCGGGACTTGGAGATGATCAGGAAAAATAACGGACTGCGAAGGAGATATCTTTAACTTCTGTAACTTCATATCAAGCTCTAAAGTTGCTGCGTTCACAGGGTTATTTGCAGGGAGCAACTCCAATTTGTCAACAGCCACAGGTACAACCACTGTTGGAAAATATGATAAAGGTGACATCACCATCTATGAAACAAGTATGAGCAAAAGAATACAAAAATCTAAAATTACAAGTTAACATAGATACCTTAACATGGTTGTTGAAAAGAAAGACAGGAAACACACAAGTAAGAAATATATAATAAGATTAAGACTTCTACTTGATGCAACTTTCTACCATTAAAAGAGTAACAAAAAATCTTTTGTTGCCACCTTGTTTACCTTTGGGTTTCGGCACATCCATACAAGAACCACCCTGAAGCGGGACTACCAATGTTTTGTGGCAATGATTCTCGAGTATCAAGTTGGAATCTATATATCATATAAGTAAATACGTACGTCAGCAATTATATACTATCATATATTGATTCCTACAGCAGTATCTAATGGTATCAAAGGTCAATGCAATGCCTGGGATGTGTATCATTTGAATATAAGGCTGACAATAGACCTACCTATTTGTCAAATGTGGACAACTGAGGCTTCATAAAAAATTCAAAGTAATTCAAATATGTAGTCCAGTTTGCTGTTAGCATACCACATCAATGAAATCAGCATGCTTAAATCCAATGCACTAGGTCATATATTCTTTACTGCTTCAGAAGTCAAGTGATTTTTTTTTCTTAATTCAAAAATATCAAAATTTGATGTTTTAGATTGGGAAGGAAACAAGGAAACCATATATACACATTGATGAATACACAAATATACAGGATTGTGAGAGTACCAGGAGGTGTCAATCGAGAATCCTTTCTTTGGGAGAATAAGAGGGGCTAAAGGTATTACTTGTGAAGTTACAGTTATATATAGTTGCTCCTCCTATATGCGTGAGACTTCATAAGAGGAGAAAATAGAATGACCCAAACTATAATTGGCTTAGTACAATACTAATAGGAAATATACAACTTACATGCACGAGTGAAGGAGATGAGCGAAGTATATATATATATCAATAATGTAGAGACAAAAGTTCAACAAGTAGGTTCATACAAAAGCATATGAAATATTGCTAAATTTGACTTTAAAATGATACTTGAAACTTAATTTCGAAGGTAACATAGAAACCAAGATTGGACTTCTACCTCCTGAAAATGTAGCGCCTAACTGTGATTGCATAGAACATAAACATAAACCACAGAAATAAATAAGCACATTTCTCGTCATCTAGCTATAGATAAATTTTGAACCATTTACATAATGCAGTAAAGAAGAAAAAAATACTATATAAATAAAGTTGGGATAGGACAAGTGAAATGCAATAAAGAAACAAAACATAACATGACCAAACAATCATTACTAAAGTTGATGTGATTCAACAACCAAGATAGGAATCTTCTTACAACACATACCTTCTTACATAACATACGATGAGGAACAGTAAAGGGCTAGACAACATGGCATACAAACATGGAATAG
The DNA here is from genome assembly GCA_020205605.1 of Panax ginseng. Classification (NCBI taxonomy): domain Eukaryota; kingdom Viridiplantae; phylum Streptophyta; class Magnoliopsida; order Apiales; family Araliaceae; genus Panax; species Panax ginseng. The sequence continues at coordinate 126,970,174 of CM035138.1, read as the reverse complement.
AAATAAATAGAACACAAGTACCTTCAGAAGGGCCATTTTGCTGGTTATGAGTAGACAAAAACAAGAGCTGTGAAATCTCAGACAACTGACCCTCCTCAACGCCCTGTGATATTTCCGATTTTGTTTCGTTGGGGGACTTAACAACTCCAGAGGCTGCTTGACTGCTATTTGCAACATCTTGACCAGTACTTGTCACTAAAACAGGATCTGAAGCAGAGCTATTAATACCTGAAACAGATGCTTAATGAACTCAAATTGTAGGTGATTGGATAAGGACTTGATGTATGATATTCCCCTTTAATTCTAACTCTAGACAAAATAGCGGAGGCAAAGGTGAGGGCGAGTGGTTGGGGATGGTTTTGGCAGCAACAATAGGTGGAGGAGACAATATTACAAAATAGTACTTCACATCAAAAGTTAAACTATCTTTTACAAGGTCACCAATATTACCTGCAGAAGAGTGGGGCTGGCACACAGATCCATGGGTAGCACTCCTATTAGAGACTCTTGTGGGACCGTTTGCAGATAGAGTTGAAGAACTGCTAAAAGTAATAATAGTAAATTGAACCGTAAGTTAAGAACTTTTGCAAACAAATGGGTGACACAGCTCAGAAACAGTGGGTTTTCCTGATAAGATAATAATTTACTTTGTGGCACGAGGTGTTGCATTATTTCCTGTTTTCTGCAGAACTGGCCTAGAAGGTGTAGATCCTTTGTCTGTGTGGTTAATGACTCCATTTTCCTTTCGACCATTCACATTCCTCCCACCTCTCGCATCTGATATAATTGGGAAAAAAAATTATTAGAGTGCAACAGATCAGTAATTAAAGGTTAGGTCAAGATATAAAAGCTTTGTATAAATATCCACCCCGACAAGACGAACTTAATATCTACAGAAAGAAGGAAAGATGGGTATCCAATGTTGGGTAATTCCAATGTCTCCTCCATTTTTCTCTCTTAATCCAAATCTACTTTCCAATTCAAAATTCTTAAAAAAGTTGGAGATAATATTTCAAATGCAGTCATGACACAACCCGGATGTAAGCATTATTATGATCAAATAACCAGAGACAGGTATAAGAAACGTTATATTTTCTAGACCAAAGAGAGAGGACAACAAAGATTAACCCTAACTAAGAGAAGAAACCCATAATGGTAACAGATTCAAAGTAACATGAGAAGTATACCATAAGCAACATAAGGAGAAGAAAAGTTCCTTCGACCACCCCTAGCCTCTCTCCACCGCGTGCTTGGTGTCCACCTATATTCTTCGAAGGCTCTGCTGCTCTCATTCTGGCTTGGACAAAAATAGCATATCATATACAATTATTAGTAGTTTATCAACATCTATAACCTATTTGAATTGCAAAAAAGTAACAAACTGTGTTAAGAAACCAAGATCCCAAGCAAAAGATGTCCAGACCTCTCCGGAAAAAGAAATTTAATACAAACACGCACGCGCGCACACATATATAAAGCAAAACTGCATAAGATGTGTGCACAAGTATTCCACGAAAATTTCTTTTTATTAAGACATGTATTCCTCGATATTCAAAACCCAATGCATGCAGAAAGATACCAATGTACCAGCTATGATGAGCTAACCAACAAAAGATACTCTGGGATACTGAAGTCTCAAATATACACTAATCAAAATCCTAGCAATAATCAATAAATGTTAAAGAACTTATTTGTATATGCATGTCTGTGTTCTGAAAAATATATCTTTATTTGCCTCCAATATAATCCAGGACCTGCAATGTTTCTTCAGCATGGAGCAACTTATTGTTGATCTTATGTGGTAAAGTTCACAATCTTGTGATCTGATGGTTAACAGATAGAAAGTACACTATATAGAAGCTATTTTGCTCCATCAGTAATCTGATCCTACTTGAGAGAATCTAAGTCCTAGCTGAAGTTTAAAAAAGCAATTCACACAAAAAATTACAGTACTTCAAGAAATAATGAAAACCCAAAATCTCCTATAATCACAATGAAGAAAAAATAAAACCAGGCTACCAAGAAAAACTCTACAACACCATTACACAGAAAATGCATTGTTCTAAAAATCCCCGCCTTGGTCCTCCTAGGCCCCGCCTAGGCGCTAGGCCCCCCTTGGCGCCCCCCCTAGGCGCTAGGCCCCCCTGGCGCCACACCTAGGCTCAAGGCGGCAAAAAAATCCCTCCAGAAAATTAGGTGGGGTCTAGGCGTAAAGGTTTTTTTATTTTAATAACTACCCAAACCAGATCTTAATATATTTATTTTTCAAATGATTTATCATATTCATAATACATGTTGTAGCATATCAAATCACAACAAGAAGTGAACAATATCAAGTCAAAATGGATAATTTTATTATAGTTGTACTTTTTTGAACTAGTACTAACTTCAAATTATATAAATGATGATACATTTGTAATATTTAATTTAATTCAATATAATTCTTAAATTTATGTTTAGTTTCTTAAGTTTTAATATTGAATTAAATTCTTGAAATTTTAAATTTTATTATTTAATTAGCAATCTTGTTTATGAATAACTAATACGTTAAAAATATATTTGAATTTTGAACAATTGCATGTTTGTGTTTGAACTTTGACATTAGCAATATGGATATGTGTTTGAACTTTAAGCAAATACCTTTATTATCTTTATTATAAATTGGTTTGTTTTATATTATTGTTTTATTTGGATAAATGTAAGATAAAATATTAAAATTAGCTTAAAATAAAAAATCCCGCCTAGGCCCCCTCGGCCGGCCGCCTCCCGCCTAGCGCATTTTAGAACATTTGTAGACATTGCTCGGTTAATAGGGTACTAGCCAGCAGCCTGAAGATACTACGCAAACTTTATGGCAATAATAACAACCTTTAAACTCACAAACATATAAAAGCAACCAAAAATAGGAGTTATTTTAAAAGGAGAAGGGAAATAACAGGATAGAAGCATACTCTATTCACTTCAGCAAGCTGCTAGACACCAGCCGCAGCTAGTTAAAATGTGGATTAATTACAGGGCACGCATACATTTTTATGATACATGATAACATGAGTCAGTTTAACCTCATTCAACAAACACAAGTTACGTTTCTCAACATAGCCCAATTCACTTAGATTGGAATAAATATAAAATTAAATAAAAACTGAGAGCTGTGCTGACAATATATGGCAATAATTCAAACATTCTACTGAAAAATGGGGATTTCATAATCCAGTGGAAACTAAACATATATTAGCATACTTTAAGCTATTCTATTTCTGGTAATAAAAATAAATAGAGAGTTAATTTCTAACAAAAAGAAACCATAAGAAATAGAGAGGGGGGAAAGAGAGGACAGTAAAGCAGAATTTATTTTTTGGTAAGTAAGAAAACAGAATTATTTCAATCATATAAAGGACTGATTAATCGATTGCAACGCTTACCCCTAATCTGCGATCACGTTTTCTTTTGACCTCGTGAAATGTATCTGCAAGCAAAACAATGTAGTTGTTATTTTCAATAAAAAAAATTGACAAAGTAACAAAAAGTAAGCAAGAATGACGACCATACATATACGTATATGTAATTTTTGGCCCTAATAGAATGAAGGCGATATATTTTCCATATATCATATAATAAATTTCACATGCAACTAACAAAATTTTGTATACACACTTTCCACCTTATAGAGCACAATTTATCTAGTCAAGTGTGTTTGCATTTACTGAAAATTTTGACAACCAACCAGATTGACCAAGGATTTAAACTCTTTTAGGTTTTTTCTTATTAGAAACATACACACAAAACATGGATTGGAAAACAATAACCACCAGCACATCCATAAAAGATAATTTATAACAAGAAAGTGATATGACGTTGCTAATTCATAATAAACTTAATAAAAATAGATTTCTAATACAATATTAGATCTAATAAATCAACTTTTAAAAAAATTAAGAACTACGAAAACAACTCATCAGAAAATATAAAACCTAAGAAAACAACTTGTCAAAAATAAGTAAATAAGACCAAGAAACATAAAATCAAGCTAACATAGAAAACTGAAACTTCAATAATATAAATAAATAATTTATACTTTAAGCCGTTATCTTTAATATAACAAGGGGAAAAACAAAAACTTCTGTCTAGCTGACAATAGAATGCATCTTGATAATGACTCAGTATTCAACAAAAAAGTTTAATAGATGGATTCATTATAATTTAGATAGCATACATAATCTAAAAAAATAAATATAACTAGCATTAATGATGCATATAAGTCCAAAAAATTACTTGGATGCAAAAACTTTGTGGTCAGTCAGAAGTTTCTAAATACGAAAGATGGAAAGAAAAAAAGGATTCAGGATTCATGCATTCCAACCCAAATAGATGAGACAAGACTATATTGAGTTGAGTTATGTCCATGTGAATTTACCAATTTTATTTGCTAGGTCCACAACTTGGGACCAATATATAAGTTGTGTTCTATGGTGTGTCAACCCATTGAAGGGGTGAGGGGGGAAGCTTGTTGCTAATATCCAAATATCACTGGAAAGGAGGACATGGTGGAAAACTGGACATATTCCAACAACCCTTACAGATCAAAAAAGACCAGCATACTTGCAATAACTTATTTATCTCAAAAACAAAAACACAACACAAACTCAAATCAGAAGTCATTGCAGTAACAAATTGATGATCAAACACTGCCACTTAGACAGATAGACAAGCCTGAATAAATTGTTTGACTACAAAAGTACCGCTTATCAAACTCATATAAAGGTTTAAAAAGATAAAAGGTGACACATAAAACCTTATTTATTAGTTAAAACTTCCTCCCAAAGTAAACTAAATCTTAGTCCTTTTCAAGGCAAACAGAATATATACTCCCTCCTTTGCATAAAAGAGTGTCATTTTTATTTTTTGAAGTCAATTTGAACGACACGAAAATTTAAAATTAGTGTGTAAAATTTGCAAATTGAGTTCAAAAAATCAAAATGGGAGGTCCTCTAGAGAAAGGGGAAATAGCATGTAATCTACGATTTTGACTAGTTATTAAGTTCTTAATATGAAAAAAGAAAAATTATATATTTTAAAATTAAAGTGAATTTGTTTAGGTTTTATAAAGAACAAATATAAAAGTAGTACTTTTTGATTCTATACAATAAGAATTAATCTTCATTATAAGAAAACTTTACACAAATGAAAAATCTTCCTTGCTTTTTTCTAAAATTAAAACAGCACGCTACAACATCAAATCATTATAACACAATCAACAGATACATGTGTGTGTATAGAGAGAGAAAAAAAAGAGTACCGACCGAGGTACAAGAGCTTCTGGGCGGTTTCATTAGGATCCATATTGCACTCCTTGAGCATAGCGTATATGTCATCGTCACTGTGTTTACCTGCGATCTCTTTGATTTCTTCGATTATCACCCGAACATTGTTCGGAATCGAAACCCTAGAACCGCAGCCGCTCATTTAGGACCCAAAAAAAATCACTAACAAAAAATTTACTATAACTCTGTAGCTAATATTTTATGTATAAGAATTTATAAATTATGCATATATATATATATATATATATATATATATATATAAGAATTTATGTGTATAATTAAAAAAACAAAGTAGGTTGGAGACGGGAGATTGGAATTATTTGGAATTTAATTCATTATGGGAGCAGAACAACAGTTCAAGCAGCATGTATTTATAAATTTAGATTATATATATGGAGAGAGAAAAAAAGGATGAGTATTTTTGTGCGATTGTTCCACCGGTAACCGGGTTTAGGGATAATACATTTTTTTGTGACGGTACTGGGATCCGATTTTTATTGTGATTATCAAAAAAAAATATTATAATTGAATAAATGTACTATCAAAAATTACAAAATAATCATTATTTTTAATTTCCGTCCAAAAACAAAACGAAAAATGCTTAGTAGATTAACAAGATCCAAGTGGCATTGAGGTGGCACGTAGGGTTCACTCCCATGTGGATCTAGAGGCAAATGTCTAGATACATTCCATTTTTTCATCTATCTTTTCATTTCATTTTTCGAACAACATATGAGAGGAAAAACAGTTGAGGCCAAGTGTTCCTCGATTTCGTCTGAGAGTTATGCAATTTATCAGAGATTAGCGAGATCGGTTGAAGAAAAACTTTAAGTACTCTACACGTAAGTAAAATCGACTCTCAATTTCTTCTCATCTCAGTTCTAGGGTTCAAGTAAAAGAGGGTTTTTTGGATTTTTGAAATTTAATGGATGTAATTGGGTCAAATTCCCTCCATTGTAAGACCCAAATTTTTTATAAATAAAATTTAATTTTCTCTATTCATTATTTTGAAATAATAAGGGGTGAATTTGATTAATGTGGTTAGTTATGGGTAAAATGCATAAATATTTTATGTAACGCCCCCAAAATAGGTCCATTCCATCCAACCCATTTTGAGTCGCCAAATACATGGTACAGAAAACAACTACAACTTTATTACAACAATTGTCTTGCAAAATACAACAACACATATGTTGTGAGTTTGGATACAAATATATATCAACTGTGACTCATGTCCCAACCGTGGGCAACATCTCATAATGACACCTTACATAAAGGTATAGTCAAAAACTTTTTTAGAAATTAGAATCTTTGGGAAGTGCTCAAGAAAACCTTCGTGATACGTGGGAGGTCACGCTTACAGGTTATGATAGATATCATATAGGCCACGAAATTATCCTTGGTTGACCTAATAGACCCTAAAGAAAAATGAGAAGATTACTATCATATTCTTCCCAATGGTGAGTTTTCTCTTGACATATCATTATCTCTCATCGTCTCTAATTGAGAGTTAAATTTCAAATAGACTCCAAGATCATATAGGTAGTCTTTGGTAGATATACTCGGCAAGTGGATGAAACCAACCCCGCATGTCTTTATGATGACACGAGGTTGTATGTCATTATTGACATCTTGTATGATAGTGGCAAAACACCCTTCCAAGTTAAATTCACCTCACCCTCAACATCTATAGACCACCGCTCTATTCCTTTGTTATTCCTCAACGACCCAATTTACACACTCTTATTACAGAAAGAAATTGTGAAGCAAAAGGGTGAACCTGAACTAACTTCGATAAAAAAAATATTATGACTAAAGATAATTAAATTATCAATAGCCTTCATCAATAATAAATCAGAGATTTAGAACATATGGTAGATGATAAAAAAATTTCAACCATAGTTGCAGCGGAACGAGCACTCCATTAAAAGAGTCAAATAGACCATAAAGTCTATTATCTTCCCCATGTTAAAAGTCCACCAACAATGTTTTATCCCTGTAACATCAATCAACAATTCATGTCCACAATCACATGTATAACTCATAATCGTAATTGTTGTTCTAAATTCCTTTTCTCATTCGGACGAAGATAATTTTCATCACTTGTCTTTACGAAACATCAAAGATCATGGTTATACCAAATCACGCCCTTCTCATAATCATACTAATAAATTTATCTTTGCACTACGGGCCAAAGATATTCATCAACAGATTCATCTTTGCACTACGGGCCAAAGATATTCAACAACAAAGTCATCTTTGCGCTTACGGGCCAAAGATATTCACCAATAATTCATCTTTTTCACTTCTACAGCCAAAGATATTCCTCAACAGTTCATATTTGCACTCTGAGCCAATTATATTAATATCTCAAATAAATACATAATCATTTCGAAATTTATATAAACCATAATTATAACCATATATGTTGATCAATTCACCTTTGCACTTAAGCTAAAGATATTCAATTATAAATTGATGATGGTCATGATCGTATTAGGGTCAACAATTCAACTTTTGCACTCTTGCCAAAGAGAACCTATAGTCACGATCATACCAATAATCTACCCATCTTTACACTCAAGTCAAAGAGAAATATCATCATTAAGGTTATAAGAATGTTATATATGATAATAAAAATACTATAATCACATATAGATTTAATCTCAAGAGTAAGATTCATAAATCAATGATCTCATAACACCTTAATCAGAATGTTATAAATCACTTAATAATCTCATAATCTAATATTATTAATACTACCACAATATTTTAATCATTTCTTAAACTTATAAACAATTTATTTTAATTGTTTACATTTTACTAAATATTGCATTTAATCATTCTAAAATGCCAAACTCATAAGATTTCATCACCAATAACCAAAATCCTCATCAAAAATCTGCATAAAACCTCATGTAGGATTCTCAAGCCATAAAATCCTATTTTCTAATTTTCTTACTTCACATAACATATTTAATTCATTTACTCATATCTAGTCCATTTTCATGAAAAATAACAAATCAGTTCCAAAAATATTTCTTTTCTGGAATTTAGCAGAATATAGTCCTATATTGAACATATATTTTTCTCAGAATTTTTAAAAGTCATTTACTATTTTTCACATGGTCAAAACCACCGAATATTTAAATATTTATCATAAATTGTACTTTTATCCAAAAATTCCGAAATTCACAGGGTATACTGATATTATATAGATGTACTCCCAATAAAAATTTCATCAATTTTGGAGTTAACCACAAGGAGTTATAAGCAGTTACTTTTAAAATAGTCTTTTCTCATAAAATCCATAACTCCTAATCTATAGATCCAAAAATCGTCATTTTTGAACACAATCAACAAAACTCATCAAATTATCATTTCAAATTTTTCCAGAATTTTTGAAGGTTCAGAAGAATTTCGAAATAATAACCCTTAAAATCCCTTATTATCCCTTACCTCAAAAGAAGCGATTTCGGATCGGAATAATGAATTTGAAACGAACTTGCACCAGTATAGCAATACTCAAAGTATACTCAAAATACTCACAAGAATACGCTCGATAATATAGAGAAAAAACAATTTACGGTGTGATTTTCAATTATAACCTAAGCACCTTTATTTATAGGAAATTGCTTTAGAACACCAAAGCGAAAAAATTTATTAAAATATTAATATATATATATATATATATAATCTTCTCGCATGCCTAGAATCAAATTTTCAGCCATCAAACGCATGTTAAAGATGCCCCCAAACATGTCAAAAACGTTTTTCTTAATTAATTAATTAAAACTTCAAAAAATGATAATTAATTAATCCAAAAACTTCAATAATTCATAATAAATATCCTTTTATTAGAAAATTGAATCTCTCTAATTTTTATAGGAAATTCAATTCTCTACAACTTTGCGGAAGAAATTTTTCCAAATTCCAAACAAAATTGATCGAAATCCACAAACGCCTTGATTTTTTTAAAAGCTATAATCAAATTTCGATCAAGAAATGGGGTCCAATGACATGTTTAACATGTTTTAAACATTTTTGGTAACAAAAATACTCCTCCTCATATACTCATATATCCCACATTCAACATAAAAATATCACCATTATTATATTATTAAAAATATAATAATATATTTAAATAATTATTTTATCGGAAAAAGATAAAATATTAATTTTCAATAATTTTCACATTAAAATTTTCTCCATCTATATCCACATAAAATGAATATTTTCCTCATCATAAAAATTAATAATTAATTATTCATAAATAATATTATATAATCACAATATTGACAACCGTGCGTTCCAAGAAAGAGGGGCTTTCGATAAGAATTTCTCCTTCTTGGCTAGCATGATTAGGTGACCAAACCTCTCCTTAGATGAACTTTCTAGACATTGCCAATAATGTTATCCAATAATATTATTCGGATAATATGAATTATTGCTCAGATAATAGAAAATATCGTGTAATGACAATTTATTGAAACAACGATAATATAAAATATCAATCGTGATTATTGAATCAATAAAATAAAATATTGAATAATAATTACATCGTAACAAAATTATTGAGTAGTGTCTTTACGTAAGAATCAATAATTGGTGCAATACCGTCTTCTCTTGTGTTTTAACCAAAAGAGTATTTTAACAAAGATTAATTTGATGAATAACTACTGCCAAATCATTTATAAACAACTTATATTTGTCATTTTCTTCATCCAATCGCTCTACATTATGGGGCCCACAAAAGATCTGCGCTGTCAGTAAATAAATATTCCCACAATGAAAAGAATATTCCGACGAAAACGAATATTCCCCTACAACAATGAATATTTTATAGCCACTTGCGTATTTTGTAAAATTTGCATAATTCACCCATAACTTTAAACTTTTATCAATTTAACCATTTACTGAATAATAATTATAAGAAAAAATTGAATAATTTTATTTCATAAAATTCAGGGTCTTACATTTTAACTAAGCAAGTTGTTATAAAATATTATCTGAATAATTGTGACAGTAATTACTGTTCAATATTTTATTTTATTGATTCAATAATTGCTACGTTGATATTTTATATTGTTATTGTTTCAATAATTGTCACTGCACAATATTTTCTATTATCAGATCTGTGACGCCCCCCAAAATAGGTATACATCACCCATCTTGAGTCGCCAAATACATGGTACAAAATTCAAATGCAACTTCATAATACAACTGTCGTGTAGAATACGACAAGACATAACTGATAGTTTTAATACGAATATTGTCTTCTAGACAGTATTCCACTCAAATGGAGTTCTCAATATATTTATTATCACACTATTTCATAGAATAGTGAGGACTACTAATGTTATCATCTAGGCCAGTCACTACTCCGCTCCCCGAAAGTAGTCCATTTCACGTTCTCATTTCCTGAAGAGAACAAAGAAAACAAATGGGTGAGCTCAACTAGCCCAGTAAGAAAATATTATGACTAAGATAATGCAGAATAATTTATCGTTAGCCTTCAACATTGTTAAACTGATAAAATATAACAAACATCAAGTTTAAATGTAGAACAAGCAATCCATTAGAAGAGTCAAGTAGAGAATAAAATCTACTATCTTCTATGATTTAAAAGGTTTTTCATCACTTTTATCGCTGAGACTCTGTAAGACCCCAAATTATTAATAAATGAAATTTAATTTTCTCTATTTATTATTTTGAAATAGTAAGGATTGATTTGATTAATGTGGTTAGTTATGGGTAAAATGCGCAAATATTTTAAATAAGCAAGTGGTTATAAAATATTCATTGTTGTCGGGAGAATATTAGTTTGGTTGTGGAATATTCTTCTGTCGGAGAATATTAAATGCGACGACGCGATCTTTTGTGGGCCCCATAACGGAAAGCGATTGGATGAAGAAAGCGACAAGTATAAGTTGTTTATAAATAACGGCGTAGTTATTCTGTTATTATCTTGTTGGAATACCGGTGGTTAAAACACAAGATGTCTGGCGTTGTTGCACAAGATAGACACACACGATATTGCACCAATTATTGATTCTTACGTGAAAGGCACTACTCGATAATTATTACGATAATTCTTGTTTAATATTTTATTTTATTGATTCAATAATTGATACGTTGATATTTTATATTATCTTGTTGTTTGATAATTGTCATTACACGATATTTTCCATTATCGAACAATAATTCATATTATCTGAATAATATTATTAGATAACATTATTGGCAATGTCTAGAAAGTTACATCTAAGGAGAGGTTTGGTCACCTAATTGCGGCGCCAATGAGAGAAATCCTTATTGAAAGCCCCTCTTTCTTGAGGAGCGGCACTGGTTGCGATATTGTGATTACTGTAATATTATTTGTGAATAATTAATTATTGATTTATATGATAAGAAAAATATTTATTTTATGTGGATATAGATGGAGAAAATTTTTAATGTGACAATTGTTAAAAATTAATATTTTATCTTTTTTTGATAAAATAATTCATTTAAATATATTATTTTAATAATATAATAATGGGGATATTTTTACAATGAATGTGGGATATATGGGTATATGAGGAGGAAGAGTATTTTGTTACAAAAGTTGTTTAAAACTTGTTAAACATGTCTGTGGGCCCATTTCTTGACTGAAATTTAATTATAGCCTGTAGAATCGCCCATTTGTGGATTTCGGTCAATTTCTGTTTGGAATTTGGAAAAACTTTCTTCTGCAAAGTTGTAGATAATAGAATTTTCTATGGAAAAGACATAAGGTTCGAATTTTCTGACAAAAGGGTCATTTATTATGAATTATTGAAGTTTCGAAGTTCCGAAATAATTGATTTTTGGAAGTTTTAATTATTTTTTTTAAGAAAAATGTTTTTTACATTTTTGGGCCTCATTAAACATGTGTTAGGTTGATGAATTCAGATTCTTGGTGTATGTAGGAATTTATATATAATATATTAATATTATATTAAATTTTCTACTTTGGTGTTCTAAGCATTTTCCTATAAATAGTGTGCTTAGGTTAGAATTGAAAATCACACCACAAACTGAAATCTTCTCTCTCTTTCTCTCTCTATATATTGAGCGTATTCTTGTGAGTATTTTGATACTTTGAGTGTTGTTATACGGTGTAAGTTTCCTTGACACTATATTGATATTTCGGTAAGAAATCTTTATTCTTTTCGAGGTAAGGGATGTTATTTTCTTCGTAAATGATAGTATTTCTTTCAATATCATTATGCCAAAATATTGGTCTGAATTTTTATCAAATTTGGAACTTTTGTGTGGGGGATTCTTATTCACGTATCTGGCCTTTATTCACGAATCTGACCTTATTCATAGAAAAATAAAATTTTCTTCTTTTTGTCCAAAATATCTATTATGAATACTAGCTTTGATTGTATCCATATTTTGATCATTCTTGAATTTTACTCCACTATGATTATTTATGAGGTATTTTTGGACATGGATAAACCGAAATACGAATCCTTAATATTTGTTATTTTGTTTCACTTTGGATTCGTTTCCTTTAAAATATTTTTTCATCATCCTCGATCCTAAATGATGATATTCTTGAATATCTTTGGCACATAGTGCAAAGATGAATGATTTCTGATGAATATCTTTGGCGGCCCGTAGTGCAAAGATGAACAGGTGTTTAGATGAACATGACCAACTGATGAATATCTTTGGCTTGTAGTGCAAAGATGAATATTTAATTTCAGATATATATTGATTGATGTTACAGGGATAAAATATCGACGATGAACTTTTAAATTCATATATAGAAGATAGTAGATTTCATTCTCTACTTAACTCTTCTAATGAATTATTATTTCATTTGCGAATATTGATTTAAAAGCTGGTTGTCTATTGTATTCTATTAGATTTTTCTCTGTTGAAGACTAACGATAATTTGTTACATGTTATCTTAGTCATAATATTCTTTCTCTTGGGCTAGTTGAGCTCACCCTTTTCTTTTTGTTCCATTTTTCTTCTCGGGAGGCGAGAATGTAGCGAGTACTAGTCGGGATATGGAATGAAGGTTCTAGAAAGTCGTTTTAGTAGTCCTCGCCATTTTTGTAAAATAATGTATCAATAATTATAATGAGGACTTATTTGGGTATGAATATTGTCTAGATGGTAATATTTGTATTTAAACTCACAGTTTTTATGTTGTATTATTAAAGTTGTAGTTGTTTCTGTACCATGTATTTTGACGACTCAAAATGGGTGTTGTATACCTATTTTAGGGGCCTCACAGTTGGTATCAGAGCTTAGGGATATGATCTCTGACAGAGATCGGGGAATAGAACTAGGAGGGAGAGACGAGTAAATCCTTCGCTAGTGTGTCTACTAAGCTTATTTGTTGGTCGGTCATAATATATGGGTATTATGTGATTTGTTAATTTGTTTAATTAACCCTTGTTTTATAAGCGATATTTAAGAATGGCAACCGAGAATCTTAACGATGGAGTAAATGAGACCGTGGAGATGCCTGTACTCACCAACGAGGAGAACGTGCAACAAGCTGACAATGTTCCTCCTGTGAACAACACCATTGAGCAGATGATGAACGATGAGATGTTTAGAAGCTTTTTGCGAGTTCATGCAAAAATCGAATGAGGAGACTCGTGTTCAAAATATAGGAGGAAATGATAGCAATTCACGGTTTGTCACGACCAAGCGCTTGAAGAGTTGGGACCACGAGTGCAGGGAAGCGGATCCGATTAAAGGCGGAGGCGTGGGTCAAACAAATTACCAAGATATTCGATGTCTTGGGATGCATGGAGGAATAGAAGGTTCCATTCGCCACCTTTATGTTCCGTGTAATGAGGCGATTATTGGTGGGAATCGTGAAGCGTACCCATCCAAATATACTTAGCATGTATTGGGAAGCGTTTGAAATCGCTGTTTCAATGACAAGTACTTTCACGAAAGTATTAAATCATATGAAGGAGGTAGTAGAGTTTATTAGGCTGGAAGCGAGAATAACATGGCGGTGTCCCATCTGAGGAGAAGTTTGCGAGTTGTCGGTTTTCACCTCATTTGGTGGAGAATGAGGAACATATATGGCCTTGCGGATGTTTACGAGAGGTTTGAAACCCGGCGTCGTCGATATCTAATTTCACATAAATTTTCTCTCTATTCGGATGTTGTTAACAAGGCTCAATTATTAGAAGCGAGATAACGAGTACGTTCAACCGGGGACCACAACCGGGATCATCTGGGTGATGGCGATCATCGAGACAACGATAACCGGCGGAGAAAGAAAAATACGGACAAGGCGGCAACCACTCTGGTGGTAATGATGGCCATGAGAATAGAAGAAGCGAGTCGGGGGAGATTTTAAAGAGGAGATTTAACAATGACAATGTGAAGGCGTCGACACCAATGATGCGGGTTCTAAGGAGGAGAAACGACCACCGGTCATATCTTATAAATGTGGAAAAGAGGGACATATTAGCCCAAACTGTCCTGACAGTTCAAGGTATGCTATAATTGTGGAAAGGAAGGACATATCGCTCGAGATTGTCTTTGTGAGCGAAACCAAGTCCAGATGGGGATGGTGACTCAAAAGGTTTGTCCCGAGAAAAGTCAAAGTCAGCGGTTCTGGAAGAAGCGTTTGTCGTGGTAGTCAACGTCGAGGAACCCAAACGAGGTGATCACGGGTAAGCTAATCATAAATTCATTCGAAGTTTATACCTTACTGAGATGGGGTGCTACCCATTCATTTATTTCTCCTGCTTGTGCTGCTCAACATTTAAACTTGACTTCAGGAGAAATTAGACTTTAATTTATCTGTGGAGACTCAGTTAGGAGAAACTTTCATCACATCCACTTTGTTTATAAATCTTGTTTGATCCAAGTTGGCACCATCACCTTACACATTGACCTTATCTCTTTAAAGATACTTGCATTTGGCGTGATTTAAGGGATTGATTGGTTAACTACTCATCATGCCAAAATTGATTGTTTTTGTAAGGTTGTTAGTTTTCATATTTCTAACCAACTTTGTTGTTGCGAATTCAAGCAACTAAGCCATTAAAATCAATCATTTGTTATATCAAGTCATAAAAGCTATTCGTTTATTAAAAAGCGGATGTCAAGCTTTCTTAGCCCATGTTATGGATTTGAATAAAGACACGTCGTATTTGAATAATATTCTGTTGTTATTGACTTTCTAACGTATTTCTGAAGAACTTCCGGTCTACCCCGAGCGTGAAGTTGAATTCTTTATTGATCTTGAACTTTGGTACAAAGCCCATTTCTAAAACCCAATATCGAATGAATCTATTGAACTTGAGGAGTTAAAGGTCCAATTCTGAGGAGTTGTTGGACATCGGTTTCATTAAATCTAGTACATCTCCTTGGGGTGCTCTGTTTTATTAAGTAAAGAAGAAAGGCGGGAGTATGCGACTTTGTATCGACTACAGGAATTAAACCATGTCACTATCAAGAATATGTATCCGCTACCCTCGTATTGATGACTGTTTGACTAGTTACAAGGAGCACAATTCTTTTTAAAAATCGATCTTAGATTACGGATATCATCAATTTGAAGGTTAAAAGCGAGGATATTCCAAAGACGACCTTTAGAACTTCGATGCGGGCATTATGAATTCTTAGTAATGTCTTTTGGATTGACTAATGCTCCTGCGACTTTCATGGATATGATGAGCCAGGTATTCAAGGAATATTTGGATCGATTCGTTGTTGTCTTTATTAATAACATCCTCATATATTCCAAAAGTCGTGAAGATCATGAGCACCATTTGAAGCTGGTACTCCAAAGGCTTCGTGAAAACAAGTTATATGCCAAGTTGAAGAAATGTGAGTTTTGGCTTGAGGAAGTAGCATTCCTTGGCACGTGGTGTCAAAACATGGAGTATTTGTTGACGTGAAGATTGAATCAATACAAAGTTGGGAACAACAAAAGTCGGTGATCAAGTCGTAGTTTTACGGGCTTTATTTTATTATTATCGGAGATTCGTGGAAGGATTTTCTCGAATCGCTACTCCATTAACTCAGCTGACTCGAAAAGATATAAAATTCGTATGGAGTGAGGAATGCGAGGAGAGCTTCCAAGAGCTTAAGAGGAGACTCATTTATTTTTTTACGACAATACCATCCGGTTCGGATGGATTTATTATCTCTGATGATGCTTCGAGCAAAGGGTTAGGATGTGTTCTCATGCAACGTGGGAAAGTCATAGCCTATGCCTCACGACAACTTAAATAATATGAGAGGAATTATCCTACTCATGATCTAGAGTTAGCGGCCGATCGTTTTTTTGCTAAAGATTTGGAGGCACTATCTATATGGGAGAGAGTGGAGATATATTCGGACCATAAAAGCCTCAAATATTTCTTCACTCAAAAGAACTCAACATGCGGCAGCGACGTTGGCTCGAGCTCGTTGAAAGACTACGACCATACCATTCAATACTATCACGGAAAAGCAAGCGTGGTAGTAGCAACGTTGAGTAGAAGATCATATCACGAGAGGAGAGTGCGATGATGTCAAGTATCGCGTAGAACCAACTTTAATCGATGAAGTTAAAGTTGCTCGAAGCCCTGAACCGGAGGTGATGCGTATGAAGAAGAAAGTGCAAGAAGGTGCTATTCGAAGCAAGAATCGATGAAGAAGGAATACTTGAGTCCACTCCGGACTTTGTGTTCCTAACGATTCTGATTTGAAGTACATGATCATGATGGAGGCACACAATACACAATTTGCAATCCATCCTGGAAGTACCAAAATGTATCGTGATCTTCGACATACATTTTGGTGGAACAATATGAAGAGAGAGATTGCAAAGTTTGTCTCGAGGTGTTTAACTTATCAATGTGTAAAGGCAGAGCATTAAGTGCCTAAGGGTCCATTCAAACCACTTGAGATTCCAAAATGGAAGTGGGAACACATTACCATGGATTTCGTTACGGGTCTTCCCACAGTTTCTCAAGGCATAAATGCTATTTGGGTTATTGTTGATAGATTAACCAAGTCTGCACATTTCTTGTCGTCTGGAGACTTATTCCTTGAGCGTCTTGCTTTCATATATATGTAAATGAGATTGTGAGATTGCATGGCATGCCAATATCCATAGTTTTGGATCGTGACCCAAGATTCACTTCAAGATTTTGGGTTAGCTTGCAAAAAAGCTATGAGCGCAGATTCTGATTCGATTCATCATACCATCCTCAAGCAGACGGACAATTAGAGAGGACTATTCAAACTCTTGAAGATCTATTAAGACTATGTGTCCTAGACTTCAAAAGGCGGTGGGATAAGTATTTACCATTGGTGGAATTCTCCTACAACAACGATTATCGATCAGAAGTATAGGTGTGGCTCCATTCAAGTATTGTATGGATGAAAGTGTCTCTCTCTCCATATGTTGGGATGAGGTGGGTGAAGCAACATTGTTGGGACTGGGGAGTTGAGTACGTATGACTATGAAAAAGATCCAAATGATTCGACAACATATACAAACGGCACAAGATCGACATAAGAGTTATTCGAATCTTCATCGAAATGACATGGAATTTAGTATTGGGGATCATGTATTGTTGCGTGTTGCTCCATGGAAGGGAGTTACAAGATTTGGGAAGAGAGAAAAGCTCAATCCACGATTTATTGGTCTATTTCAGATTCTTGACCGAGTAGGAAATGTGGCCTATAGACTCGCGTTACCTCCAAGTATGTCTCGTGTTCATAATGTTTTTCATATATCTGTGTTTCGTAAATATGTGAAAGACTCGAACCACGTTATTGAGTTAGAACCGGACGAGATAGCCGAAGACTTAACGTACTAGGAGGTACCTGTCAAGATCTTGGATAAAAAGGAGCATGTCCTACGCACAAAGGACATACCACAAGTTAAAGTTTTGTGGATGAACCATGCTATTGAGGAAATAACCTGGGAGTTGGAAACGGAAATGAAAGCGAGGTATCCTCATCTTTTGAAACACACCGAATGCGTCGCGTCAATTTCTGAGATGAAAATTTCATAAGGATGGGAGGTTGTAAGACCCCAAATTATTAATAAATAAAATTTAATTTCCTCTATTTATTATTTTGAAATAGTAAGGGTTAATTTGATTAATGTGGTTAGTTATGGGTAAAATCATAAATATTTCAAATAAGCAAGTGGTTATAAAATATTCATTGTTGTCGGGAATATTCATTTGGTGGTGGAATATTCTTCTGTGTCGGGGAATATTAAATGCAATGCGGCTAGCGATCTTTTGTGGGCCCCATAACTGGAGCGATTGGATGAAGAAAATGACAAGTATAAGTTGTTTATAAATAACAGTAGTAGTTATTCTGCAATTATCTTGTTGGAATACCGGTGGTTAAAACACAATATACTGGCGTTGTTGCGAGATTACGCGGTATTGCACCATTATTGATTCTTACGTGAAGGCACTACTCGATAATTATTACGATAATTCTTGTTCAATATTTTATTTTATTGATTCAATAATTGCTATGTTGATATTTTATATTCTTGTTGTTTCAATAATTGTCACTACACATTATTTTCCATTATCGAAGCAATAATTCATATTATCTGAATAATATTATTAGATAATATTATTTGCAATGTCTAGAATGTTCTGTCTAAGGAGATGTTTGGTCACCTAATTGCGCGCCAGTAAGGAGAAATCCTTATCGGAAAGCCCCTCTTTCTTGAGGAGCAGCACAGTTGCCGATATTGTGATTACGTAATATTATTTGTGAATAATTAATTATTGATTTATATGATATGAAAATATTCATTTTATGTGGATATAGATGGAGAAAATTTTTAATGTGACAATTGTTAAAAATTAATATTTTATCTTTTTCTGATAAAATAATTCATTTAAATATATTATTTTAATAATATAATAATAGAGATATTTTTACAATAAATGTGGGATATATGGGTATATAAGGAGGAAGAGTATTTTTGTTGCAAAAGTTGTTTAAAACTTGTTAAACATGTCTGTGGGCCCATTTCTTGACTGAAATTTAATTATAGCCTGTAGATTCGCCCGTTTGTGAATTTCGGTCAATTTATGTTTGGAATTTAGAAAAACTTTCTTCTACAAAGTTGTAGCTAATGGAATTTCCTATGGAAAAGATATAAGGTTTCAATTTTTCTGACAAAAGGGTTATTTATTATGAATTATTAAACTTTTGAATTTTCGAAATAATTGATTTTTGGAAGTTTTAATTATTTTTTTCAGAAAAATGTTTTTTACATTTTTGGGCCTCATTAAACATGTGTTAAGTTGCTGAATTCAAATTCTTGGTGTACGTAGGAATTTATATATAATATATTAATATTATATTAAATTTTATGGTTTGGTGTTCTAAGTATTTTTCTATAAATAGGGTACTTAGGTTAGAATTGAAAATCACACCAGAAACTGAAATCTTCTCTCTCTTTCTCTCTCGATATATTGAGCGTATTCTTGTGAGTATTTTGATACTTTGAGTGTTGTTATACTGGTGCAAGTTCCTTGAACACTATATTCGATATTCGGCCGGAAGTCTTATTCTTTCGAGGTAAGGGATGTTATTTTCTTCGTAAATGATATTATTTCTTTCAATATCATTATGCCGAAATATTGGTCTGAATTTTTATCAAATTTAGAACTTTTTGTGTCAAGGTTACTATTCACGTATACGAGACTATTCACGAATACAGCACTATTCACCGAAAAATTGAAATTTTCTTCTTTTTGTCCAAAATATCTATTATGGATACTAGCTTTGATTGTATCCATGTTTTGATCATTCTTGAATTTTACTCCACTATGATTATTTATGAGGTATTTTTGGACATGAATAAACCGAAATACGAATCCTTAATATTTGTTATTTTATTTCACTGGATTCGTTTCCTTTAAAATATTTTTCATCATCCTCAGTCCTAAATGATGATATTCTTGAATATCTTTGGCACAGAGTAGTGCAAAGATGAATGATTTCGATGAATATCTTTGGCCCGTAATGCAAAGATGAACAGGTGTTTAGATGAACATGACCAACTGATGAATATCTTTGGCCTGTAGTGCAAAGATGAATATTTGATTCCAGATATATATATATTTATTGATGTTACAGGGATAAAATATCGACGATGAACTTTTAAATTCATATATAGAAGATAGTAGATTTCATTCTCTACTTAACTCTTCTAATGGATTATTATTTTATTGCGAATATTGATTTAAAACCGGTTGTCTATTGTATTACATTAGATTTTTTTCCTGTTGAGGACTAACGATAATTTGTTCTATGTTATCTTAGTCATAATATTCTTTACTGGGCTAGTTGAGCTCACCCTTTTCCTTTTTGTTCCATTTTTCTTCTTAGGAGGCGAGAATGTAGCGAGTATTAGTCGGGGTATGGAATGAAGGTTCTAGAAAGTCGTTTTAGTAGTCCTCACCATTTTTATAAAATAATGTATCAATAATTATAATGAGGACTTATTTGGGTATGAATATTGTCTAGATGGTAATATTTGTATTTAAACTCACAGTTTTTATGTTGTATTATTAAAGTTATAGTTGTTTCTGTACCATGTATTTCGACGACTCAGAATGGGTGTTGTATACCTATTTTGGGGGCGTTACAGACTCAGCTTAATAAATAATCCACATCATCCCTACACTACGACCAAGGATATTCATTAGTATCACGACCACAAATTATTCATGCACTACGAGCCAAGGATATTCGTGTTTTCATCAATGGTCATGATCATACCAACAACTGTCCATCAATGCACTACGGGCTAATGAGTACTTTTACCACAATATTTGTAACATTATGGTCATGATTATACCGAATAATCCCTGGTCATAATCATACGAAGTCCATCTATGCACTACATGTTCTGAGATGACCTTGACATATTATAAACATGAGGATGATGACAATGATATAAGAATTCAATAAAACAAGTTCAAGGATAAATTTATAAAGATTTATAATTTAATTTATCCAGAAATCAATAACGTCTAAATTGCCAACATGATACTGTTTTGTAGAGTAAAATTTAAGAATGCTCAGAAGAATATTTCCATGAAAAGATACTGGATGAAGCGCAAATATCCATGATATTCTACTAATTTCATGGAGTATAGAAGCCAAAACTTTAACTAACTGAGTTTAATAGAATATATGAAACTGCAAATGGATTTTTGCCCGCCATGCGATAATCCACATAGATAGGTTATTCCAACAGAATAATAAAGAATGGAATAACAGAAGAATTCACCAGGCATGCGTAATCCGCACAGACAGGTTATTCCAACAGAATGATAAAGAATAGAATCAGGTCTTGTGTAACTCGCACAGACAGGATATTCCAATAGAATAATAAAGAATGGAATCAGGTCATGCGTAATCCACACAGACAGTATATTCTAACAGAATAATAAAGAATGGAATAACAATAAAATTCACCAGGCATGCGATAGACCGCACAGACAGGTTATTCCAACAAAATAATAAAGAATGAAATAACAGAAGAATTTTACCATGTATGCGGTACTTCGCATAAATAGGTTATTCCAACATAATAATAAAGAATGGAATAACAACCCTTACGAGTATTGAAAGAAAATAACCCTCTTCATGAATACGAAAGAATAATATCACTTACCTTAGTAGGAGATTGGATACTGCAATAGTGCAATAACAGAATACTCTTCTTCTTTCTCTCTTATTCTCTCTATACTTCCTCTATCTATAGCTTGAATGAATTGGTGAAAAATAATGAAGAAATGAGCTTCTATTTATAGGCTTGGCAGAGTAAGGGTAAAATAGTCTTTTCGCTATAATTTATGACATCATCGCTGACATCATCGATTATATTACATCATTGCTTACCTCATCGTCCGATGACGTCATCGCTTACCTCATCGTCCGATGACATCATCGCTTGCATCATAGAAATTCAAATTTAATTTGTTCTCTTCCACCTCCTTTTACTTTTATACCATGAATTTACTATAATAATGCTACCATTCAAATTATAAAAAAAGTACTATTATATAATCACATATAATCACATCATACTACTATAATGTAATATTATAATAATATATTTGAATGAATTATTTTATCGGAAAAGATAAAATACCAACTTTCAATAAATGTCACATGCTAAAAATTCCTCAGTTTAAATCCACTTCGAATAAATATTTTCTTATCATATATATCAACAATTAATTATTCAGAAATAATATTACAAAATTACAATATTGACAACCAAGTCGTTCCCAGGAAAGAGATGGCTTTCTAATAAGGTTTTCTTCTAGACATTGCTAATAATGCTATCTAATAATATTATTCAAATAATTTGAATTATTGATCTGATAATGGGAAATACTGTGCAGTGATAATTATTGAAACAACAATAATATAAAATATATCAACGACAATTATTGAACCAATAAAATAAAATATTGAGCGATAATTACTGTAAATAATTATTGAGTAGTGACTTTACGTAAGAATCGATAATTCAAAAATCTTGTGCAATCTGGTAATACTTGTCTTCATGCAACAACGCGTATTCTCGTATTTTAACCACTATGTATTCCAACAATTGTTAGCGGTAAAACTTTCGCCGTTATTTTATAAAAGATATTTTTGTCGTTTTCTCAATCCGATAATAATTCCGTTAATGGGGTCCACTTAATGATTATGCCAATCGCATACGAATATTCCCCATTAAAATGAATATTCCCAGAGCCAATCGAATATTATATAACAACCTGCGTACTTTATAAAATTTATAAATATTACCCACAACTATAACATTATATCAAATTCACTCCATAATATTCAAAAATAATATTTATAGAAAATTCATCTTTATTTATAAAAGTTGGGGTCTTACAACCTCCCATTCTTATGAAATTTCGCCATCGAAATTAGGGTACGTACCTGGTATGTCGAAGAGGTAAGGATACCTTGATTTCATTTCAGATTCTAACTCCCAGGTCATTTCCTCAACATCATGGTTTCTCCACAAAACTTTGACTTGAGGTATAACCTTGGAGCATAAAATATGCTCCTCTCTTTCTAAATCTTGTAACTCCTTTCCATTAAGCAACACGTAACAACACATGTTCTCCAATATTGAATTCCACGTCCTTTCGATGAAGATCAGCATAACTCTTTTGTCGATCTTGTGAGGTTTTTATACGTTGTCGGATCGTTTGAATCTTTTTCGTAGTCATACGTACAACCTCTGGTCCCAACAACGTTGCTTCACCCACCTCATCCTAGCATACTGAAGAACGACACTTTCTTCTATACAACGCCTCGAATGGAGCCATGCCAATACTTGCTTGATAACTGTTGTTGTAGGAAAACTCCACCAATGGTAAGAACTTGTCCCAACTTCCCTTGAATTCAAGGACACGGAGTTTTAATAGATCTTCAAGAGTTTGAATAGTCCTCTCTGACTGCCCGTCCGTCTGAGGATGATATGTCGAGGTAAATCGTAAATCCGTGTCCATAGCTTTCTGCAAACTAACCCAAAATCGTTTAGTGAATCTTGGGTCTCGATTAGAAACTATGGATACTGGCATACCATGTAGTCTTATAATCTCATTTATGTACATACGAGCAAGACGTTCAAGTGTATAAGTTTTTCGTATAGGTAAGAAATGAGCCGACTTGGTCAATCTATCAACAATGACCCAAATCGCATCTATGCCTTGAGAAACCTTGGGAAGACCGGTAACGAAATCTATGGTAATGTGCTCCCACTTCCATTCTGAAATTTTAAGTGGTTGCAATGGACCTTTTGGTACTTGATGCTCCGCCTTGACTCGTTGACAAGTTAGACACCTTGAGATAAACTCCGCGATCTCTCTCTTCATATTGCTCCATCAAAATGTATGTCGAAGATCGTGATACATTTTGGTACTCCCAAGATAAATTGCAAACGGTGTGTTGTGCGCTTCCATTATGATTTTATACTTTAAATCAGGGTCGTTAAGAACACAAAGTCTGGAGTTGACTCGAAGTATTCCTTTTTCATCGATTCTTGCTTCCGGCATAACACCTTCTTGCACTTTCTTTTTCATACGCATCAGCTCCAGGTCTGTAGCTTGAGCAACTTTAACTTTATCGATTAAAGTCGGTTCTACTCGTATATTCGCTATCATCACATGGGTCCCTGGAGTCTTTAACTCTATCTCCATCCTTTGCATGTCATATAAAATGGGCCTTTGCGTTGACAATATCGCACTCATATCCGCATATGATCTTTTACTCAATGCGTCGACAAATCGTTAAGCTTTACCGGGATGGTATTGAATAGTATGATCATAATCTTTCAAAGTGATTCAAGCCAATGCCGAATTTCATGCATGTTGAGTTCCTTTTGAGTGAAAAAAATATTTGAGGCTTTTATGATCCGTAAAGATCTCCACTTTCTCCCCATACATGTAATGTCTTCAGATTTTAAGTGCGAAAACGACAGCTGCCAACTCTAGATCATGAGTAGGATAATTCCTCTCATATTCTTTGAGTTGTCGCGAGGCATAGGCTATGAATTTCCCATGTTGCATGAGAACACATCCTAAACCCTTGCCTGAAGCATCACTGTAGATGGCATATCCCTCCGTACTAGATGGTATTGTCAGAACAGGTGCTGAAATGAGTCTCCTCTTGAGTTCTTGAAAACTCTTCTCATATTCCACGCTCCAATAAATTTTGTATCTTTCCGAGTCAATGAAGTTAATGGAGTAGCGATTCGAGAAAACCCTTCTACGAATCTCCGATAATAACCAAATTAAGCCGAGAAAGCTACGTGCTTTGTCAATTGATTTAGGTTGCTCCCGACTTTGAATAGCTTCAATCTTTGCGGTCAACAGATATTCCATGACTTGATACTACGTGCCCAAGGAATTCTACTTCCTCAAGCCAGAACTCGCATTTCTTCAACTTGGCATAAAACTTATTTTCACGAAGCTTTTGGAGTATCAGCCACAAGTGTTGCTCATGATCTTCACGGCTTTTGGAGTATGAGGATGTCATCAATAAATACGACCACAAAGTGATCCAAATATTCCTTGAATACTCGATTCATCATATCCATGAAGGCAGCAGGAGCATTAGTCAATCCAAAAGACATGACTAAAAATTCATAATGCCCGTACCGAGTTCTGAAAGCAGTCTCTTTGAAATATCCTCAGTTTAACCTTAAATCATGATTACCCGAATGAAGATCGATCTTTGAAAAGAATTGTGCTCCTTGCAAATGGTCAAACAGGTCATCAATGCGAGGTAAAAGATATCTATTCTTGATGGTGACATGGTTCAATTCCGATTTTCAATACAAAGTCGCATACTCTCATCTTTCTTCTTCATGAATAAAAGCAGAGCACTCGAGGAGACATACTAGGGGACGAATGAAACCAATGTCTAATAATTCCTGCAATTGGGTCTTTAACTCTGAAGTTCAATAGAGTCATTCGATATGGGGCTTTAGAAATGGGGTTTTGTCTGGGTTCAAGGTCGATACAAAATTCAATTTCACGCTCTGGGTAGGCGAAGTTCTTCGTGAATACGTCGGGAAATTTATTAACAATAGAAATATCATTCAAATATAACGTATTTTTGTTTAAATCATGGACATGAGCTAAGAAAAGCTTGACATCCATTTTTCAATAAGCGAATAGCTTTATGGCTTGAGATGACAGTGATTAATTTTAATGGTTTGGTTGCTTGAATTCGCATAATAGGTTGGTTATGAATATGAAAGCTAACAACCTTACGAAAACAATCAATTTTTGCATGATGAGTAGTTAACCAATCAATCCCTAGAATCACATCAAATGCAAGTATTTTCAATGAAATAAGATCAATGAGGTAATGTGAGGTCTTGATTTTAACCAAACAAGACTTATAAATAGGGGATGTACTGAAGGTTTCTCCAAACGGAGTTTCAACAGATAAGTCAAAGTCTAATTTCTTCGGAGTCAAATTTAATCGTTGAGCGCAAGTAGGAGAAATAAAAGAATGGGTAGAACCGATATCAAATAAGGTATAGACTTCGCTAGAGTTTATGATAAACTTACCCGTGATGACCTCGTTCGAGTTCCTTGCTTTCTAGGAGGTCACAATAAACGCTCTCCCTTGAACTACTGGTTTTGACTTGTCTGGGACGGTATTTTGTGTCACCGTTCCAACTGGACTTGTCTTCGGTGCACGACAAAATCGGGCTAGGTGACCTTCTCTTCCATAATTATAACACTCTTTGGATGGCATCGCACAGTTTGGACCGATATGTCCCTCCCCTCCGCATTTGAAGCATATGATAGGTGGTCGTTCTCCTTCCTTAACAACAGGTGTTGGTGATGATGTCTTTCCATCATTGTTGAATCTCCTCTTCTTGAAATGTCCACTTTTATTGTCTTGGCCACGATTTCCACCGAAGTGGTCACCATTTCTAGCATGTTGATTTCCTCCACGTTTGTTGTCACCGCTTCGATGACTGCTACCACTGGTATTATCATTTTGTCGGCTGCTTTCTCTTGGTTGGGTTGACTCGTTATCGCGCTCCAATAACTGATCCCAATTTACAACATCCTAATACAAACACGGTTTATGAAATTAGATATTGGCGTATCTCTAAGTTTCAAACCTCTTAGAAACATCCGCGTCATTCTCTCCTCATTATCAACCAAGTGTGATGTAAACCGGGACAACTCGGCAAACTTCGCTTCGTACTGCGACACGGTCATATTGTTCTGCTCCAACTTGATGAACTCTACCTCTTTCATGTGACAAATACTTTCGGGAAAGTACTTGTCGTTGAATAGTTCTTGGAACTTTTCCCAAGACATCTTCAGTGCGGCAGGTTGAGTACGCTTTTCCGATTCCCACCAGTAATCTGCCTCTCCTCTCAACATAATGGTGGCAAAGGGAACCTTTTGCTCCTCGGAGCATCCCAAGACATCAAATATCTTGGTGATCTGCTTTATCCACACTTCCGCCTTAAGTGGTTTTGGCTCTCCAATAAACTCCGGTGGTCCCAACTCCTTGAACTATTTAGCGGTGACCATCCGAGAGTTTCCAGTGTTTCTACATAAATTTTGGATAGGAGCCGCTCTTGCCTGATGTTGCATGAATTGCATAAAGCCTCTGAACATTCCATCGTTCATCATTTGGTCGGTCTTTGTTGTTTTGCGTGAGGAGGATTGTCGCCTCCCTCGATGCACATTATCCTGATTATTGATCTGTGGAGACTCAACGGTTTCCTGTGCTCCATTGCTATTCTCAACATTCTCGGACATCATTTTCAAATACTGCCACAAAACAAGGGTTAATTGACATGTAACATATTATCCCTATACTCTGATCGACCAATTAAATACCAAATAAACTTTGGTAGATCATACTAGCGAAGGAATTCCCCGTCTCTCTCCTCCTAGTTCTTGTCTCACATCTTAGCCAGATATCATATCCCTAAGATACCAACTGTGACGCCCCCAAAATAGGTATACATCACCCACCTTGAGTCGCCAAATACATGGTACAAAATTCAAATACAACTTAATAATACAACTGTCGTGTAGAATACGACAATACATAACTGATAGTTTTAATACGAATATTGTCTTCTAGACAGTATTCCACTCAAATGGAGTCCTCAATACATTTATTATCACACTATTTCATAGAATATTGAGGACTACTAATGCTATCATCTGGACCGTCACTCTGTTCCCCGACTAGTCCCGGCTACGTTCTCATTTCCTGAAGAGAACAATGAAAGCAAAAAGGTGAGCTCAACTAGCCCAGTAAGAAAATATTATGACTAAGATTGTAAGACCCAGA
The DNA here is from genome assembly GCA_020205605.1 of Panax ginseng. NCBI lineage: Eukaryota > Viridiplantae > Streptophyta > Magnoliopsida > Apiales > Araliaceae > Panax > Panax ginseng. The sequence continues at coordinate 126,941,975 of CM035138.1, read as the reverse complement.
ATTTTATGAAATAAAAGTATTCAAATTTTCTTATAATTACAATTCAGTAAATGGTTAAATTGATAAAAGTTAAAGTTAAGGGTGATATATGAATTTTTTTTTTCAAAATATGCAAGTGGTTATAAAATATTCTTTCTGTCGGGGAATATTCGTTTGGTCGTGGAATATTCTTTTTGTTAGGGAATATTAAATGCGGCCGCTATGAACCATTTGTGGGCCCCATAACGGATAACTGTCGGATGAAGTAAACGACAAATTTGAGTTTTTATAAATAACGGCGTAATCGTTCTGATTAACAACTTGTTGGAATACCCGGTGGGTAAAGTAAAATGTCGCATTGTTGCACGAGAAGGCTACCTGGTTTACACAGTATTGTTGAATTATTGATTCTTACGTGAAGGCCTTTACTCAATAATTATTACAGGTAATTCTTATTCAATATTTTATTGATTCAATAATTGTTGCGTTGATATTTTATATTCTTTGTTGTTTTAATAATTATCACTACATAGTATTTTCCATTATCGAAGCAATAATTCATATTATCTGAATAATATTATTAGATAACATTATTGGCAATGTCTAGAAAGTTACATCTAGGAGAGGTTTGGTCACCTAATTGCGTGCCGATAAGGAGAAATTCTTATTGGAAAGCCCCTCTTTCTGTAGAAGCGCTGCAGTTGTCATTATTGTGATTACGTAATATTATTTGTGAATAATTAATTATTGATTTATATGATGAGAAAAATATTCATTTTATGTGGATATAGATGGAGAAAATTTTTAAAGTGACAATTGTTGAATATTGATATTTTATCTTTTACGATAAAATAATATTTTATTATATTATTATAATATAATAATGATGATATTTTACAATGAATGTGGGATATATGAGTATATGAGGAGAAAGAGTATTTTTGTTGCATTAAATGATTAACACATGTTTTGTGTGTCGGTGGACCCCATTTCTTGACTAAAATTTGATTATAGTCTGTAAAATCGCCCGTTTATGGATTTTGGTCATGTTTGGAATTTGGAAAAACTTTCTTCTGTAAAGTTGTAGAGAATTGAATTTCCTATGAAAATTCGCGAGATTCGAATTTTCGGATAAAAGGGCTATTTATTATGAATTATTGAAGTTTCAAAGTTCTGAAATAATTGATTTTTTAGAGTTTAAAATATTTTAAATATAAAAAACGTTTTTTGTATTGTTGGTGGGTTGTCAAACATGCTGAATTGGTTGATTCAAAGGTTGGCGTGAAAATTTAATATATATATTATTAATTTATTGAATTTTCTGTTTTGGTGTTCTAAGCATTTTCCTATAAATAGGGTGCTTAGGTTAGAATTGAAAATCACACCAGAAACTAAAGATTTCTCTCTCTTTCTCTCTCTATATATCGAGCGTATTTTTGTGAGTATTTTAATACTTCGAGTATTGCTATACGGTGCAAGTTCTTTTAACACTATATCTAGTATTCCAAACCAGTAATACTATTCTTTACGAGGTAAGGAGATTATTTTCTTCATAAATGATATTATTTCTTCAATATCATTATCTTGAAAATATTGGTTTGAATTTTTATCAAATTTGGAACTTTTTCATGTCGGGGTTACTATTTATGAGTTACTATTCATGAGTTACTATTCACGAGTACTATTCACGAAGCATGATGATGTTTTTTGTGAAATTTCTATCTTTTGGTGTCGGAGTTACTATTCACATATACGGCACTATTCACGTATACGACACTATTCACGAATACGGCACTATTCACAGAAAAATTAAATTTTCATTTTTCGTCCAAAATATCTATTATGGATACTAGCTTTGATTGTATCCATGTTTTGATCATTCTTGAATTTTACTCCACTATGATTATTTATGAGGTATTTTTGAACATGGATAAACCGAAATACGAATCCTTACTATTTGTTATTTTGTTTCACTGGATTCGTTTCCTTTAAAATATTTTTCATCATCCTCAGTCCTAAATGATGATATTGCTGAATATCTTTGGCCTGTAGTGCAAAGATGAATGATTTCTGATGAATATCTTTGGCTCGTAATGCAAAGATGAACAGGTGTTTAGATGAACATGACCAACTGATGAATATCTTTGGCCTGTAGTGCAAAGATGACATGTTGTTGAATATTTTTGGTCAGTAGTGCAAAGATGAACTATTGATGAATATCTTTGGTAGTAGTCTGAAGATGAATTTATCGATATGATCGTGAGCAGAGGAAGCGTGATTTGGTATAACCATGATCTTTGATGTTTCGGTGATGAAAATTAACTTTGTCTGGATAAGGAAAGGAATTTAGAACTACAATTACGATTATGAGTTATACACGTGATTGTGGACATGAATTATTGATTAATGTTACAGGGATAAAACATTGTTGATGGACTTTTAACATGGAGAAGATAATAGATTTTATGGTCTATTTGACTCTTCTAATGGATTGCTTTCGTTCATTATGCAACTATGGTTGAAAAGTTTTATCATCTACCATATGTTCTAAATCTACGATTTATTATCATGTTGAAGGCTATTGATAATTTATTTATCTTTAGTCATGATATTCTTTATTGAGCTAGTTGTGCTCACCCTTTTGCTTCACAATTCCTTTCGGTAATAAAAGTGTAAATTTGGGACAAGCGGGGAATAACGGGGGAATAGAATCGGTGGGTCATAGATGTTGAGGTGAGGTGAATTTAACTTGGAAGGGTGTTTTTCCACTATCATACAAGATGTCTAATGACATACAATCTCGTGTCATCATAAGACAGGGTTGTACTCATCCACTTGCTGAGTATATTTACAAGCACTACCTATATAATCTTGGTGTTTGTTTGGAGTATAATACCCAATTAGAGACAGTAGAGATAATGATATGTCAAGAGAAGACTCACCATTGGGAAGAATATGATAGTAATCTTCTCGTTTTTCTTTGGGGTCTATTAGGTCAACCAAGGATAATTCTGTGGCCATATGATATCTATCATAACCTAGAAGCATGGCCTCCCATGTACGAAGGTTTCCTTGAGCACTTCCCAAAGATTCTAATTTCTAAATAGTTTTTGACTATACCTTTATGTAAGGTGTCATTGTTATGTGCTATCCAAAGTTGGTGTCCAGAGTTACAGTTGGTATATATTTGTATCCAAACTCACAACATATGTGTTGTTGTATTTTGCACGACAATTGTTGTAATAAAGTTGTAGTTGTTTTTTGTACCATGTATTTGGCGACTCAGAATGGGTTGGATGGAATGGACCTATTTTGGGGTTGTCACAAAGATAATGCAGAATAATTTATCGTTAGCCTTCAACAGTGTTAAACTGATAAAATATAACAAGCATCAAGTTTAACTACAGCGGAACAAGCAATCCATTAGAAGAGTCAAGTAGAGAATAAAATCTACTATCTTCTATGATTTAAAAGGTTTTTCATCACTTTAATCGCTAAGACTCAGCTTAATAAATAAGTCACATCATCCTCAAGACTACTTCTGACCAAGGATATTCATTAGTATCACGACCACAAATTATCCATGCACTACGGGCCAAGGATATTCGTGTTTTCATCAATGGTCATGATCATACCAACAACTGTCCATCAACGCACTACGGGCCAATGAGGACTTTTACCACAACATTTGTAACATTACGGTTATGATTATCTTAGAATAATCCACAGGTCATAATCATACCAAGTCCATCTATGCACTACAGCTCTGAGATGACTTTCAACATATTATAAACATGAGGATGATGACAATGATATAAGAATTTAATAAAACAAGTTCAAGGATAAATTTGTAAAGATTTATAATTTAATTTTTCCAGAAATCAATAACGTCCAAATTATCAACATGATGCTGTTTTGTGGAGTAAAATTCAAGAATGCTCAGGAGAATATTTTCATGAAAAGATACTGGATGAAGCGCAAATATCCATGATATTCTACTAATTTCATGGAGTATAGAAGCCAAAACTTTAACTAACTGAGTTTAATAGAATATATGAAACTACAAATGGATTTTTTCCCGCCATGCGATAATTCACATAGACAGGTTATTCCAACAAAATAATAAAGAATGGAATAACAGAAGAATTCACCAGTATCGTGTAATCCGCATGCATGAGGTTATTCAACAAATGAATGATAAAGAATAGAATCGAGTCTTGCGTAACCCGCATACAGACGAGGATATTCCAACGAGAATAATAAAGAATGGAACCAGGTCATGCGTAATCCACACGCATGTTATATTCCAAATGTAATAATAAAGAATGAAATAACAACGAAATTCACCGGTATACGATGAACCGCACAGATGAGTTATTCAACGTAATAATAAAGAATAAAATAACGTAAGAATTTTACCATGTATGCAGTACTTCGCATAAACATGTTATTCCAACATAATAATAAAGAATGGAATAACAATCCTTACGAGTATTGAAAGAAAATAACCCTTTTCATGAATACGAAAGAATAATACCCCTTACCTTAGTAGGAGATTGGATACTGCAATAGTGTAGTAACAGAATACTCTTCTTCTTTCTCTCTTATTCTCTCTATACTTTCTCTCTCTATAGCTTGAATGAATTGGTGAAAAATAATGAAGAAATGAGCTTCTATTTATAGGCTTGGTAGAGTATGGGTAAAATAGTCTTTTCGCCATAATTTATGACATCATCGCTGCCTTGGAGGAGGTGTTGGTCAATTTCACAATCAAAACAAACGTGCAAGTATACACGGTCAACAAGTATAAAGTGATAAGATAGAGTGTTGAACCCACATAGAATTCTAATCAATAAATTCTAACTACTAGCACTATATCAATCCAATTTTATTTAAACAACCATAAAGTGTGATTTTTTTAAATAATAAAACTAAATTAAGCAAATAAAATAGATTATCCTAAAATAAATTAAATAAAATAAAACTAAGATTTTAACGAATGAATTCAGATAAATAAAGATTAAGACTTCAATATCCCCAATTATAAACTATAAATCAATTATCCAATTATCCCAATTATTATGCCTACTGAATTGTTAACAGGAATTCTCAAATGCCAAAAGTCCTTTTCCAAGTGATCAATTGACTTCTATTTAATCTAGATTAATCTTGCTATATTCCTATGCAAAACAATTGAATTAAACTCCTTCAATTCCAATTCCTTATGTGTTACATGCGGTGAACAGATATTTCCATTCAATTCACAAACCTAATTATTCGTCATGCAAATAACTAAGTCACATGTTATCATGCCCAGTTATAACCCTAGAATTCCTCTTTCAATTCCTTCTAGAGTAACAAGGTAATTACTGATCAAATAATTAAGCAATAAGCACAAGACAAGATAAACAATTCACTTAGACATAAAATAATTGGAATAAATCAAATAACTAATTTATAGACATAAAAGGTTCAATTGAAATCTTAATAAAAGAGTTAGTTAATGATTAATGAATTAAAACCAAGAATCCACAACTGAATAGACATTAAAAGATAAAAGTATGATAAGAGAAGAGAATAGAATCATTATCGCTAAATCACGATGCTCCCTCTCTTTTCTTGCTTCTTGATCTCTAGTGTTCTTTAATTTGCTTCAATCTCCAAAACTAATAAGAACTAGGGTTATGTTCTAATCTAATGGAGTGTATCTCTAATCTAATCTATCTCATCTCTCCTATTTTATGCCTTACATCATGTATTTATAGGTTACAAGTCTAATTTTTAGCTTAGGAACAAACTCAATCCAATTTGAGTCGGAAAAGTGTCAAAATTCGCCCAAAACGCGGCGTCCAAGCCTCACCAATCTCTTCCCAGTAGCCCATTTGGCACAAGATCGCAACACCTTGCCTCCTCTAGCACCCGATCTTTGGGCATAAGGCTTGTTTGACGCCAAAGGTACCGCCTCATTCTGGAATTTTTTTGCTCCGACGTCATTTGGGAAAATGGCTATAACTTCTTCGTCCAAACTCCGATTTAAATGATTCAAGATGTTCCGGAAAGAGGAGACGTAGATCTAAAACTTTCATTATTTGATTGGTTTGAAATAAGATCTGGAACAATGATGAAATTGGCTTTAAAGCGGCTGCTATGTAAATAATAAGCCGAAAACGCGCATCTAGCCACCCCAAACGTCGATCCATGTAACTTTTGTCCCAATTCCTATAAAAAAACATAAAATATGCACAAACACTTAAAAACTCCCAAAAGATTAAGATCAAATGCACTCAATTCATGGGTATAAAACTCACTCATCAGGAGGACTCCGTGAAGATTAAGATGAGAATGTGCCTCTGACTCTATTTTTGCCTTGATCTCCTTTCCCTTTATTCTCCCCCTTTATGTCAGCATCAAGGGTTCTAATATCTTTGGAGAGGCGAGTCACTCCTTGGACAAGCTCGTTGAGTTGACTTTGTGTTTGAGCCATGTCCTCTTTATTCTCTTTGATCCTTCAGATTGAGCTTCCCTTTGTTTGAGGATGGTTAGAACATTGTCAGTCTGTTGTCTTTGGCTTACGTAAAATTTTTGGAATTCTTTTACTGCAGTTTGCAGATTGATGATTCTTTCCAACATGAGCTTGTTCTGGGTTTCTTGAGTCGTCTATAAGACAAGAACAACATCCCGGTGTCTTTTAGCTGCTTAAAAGTTTATCTGATCCCGGTCATTTATGCTCTTCACCATTTTTTTTATGATCTCCCTGAGCTTCTTTGTGAGCTCAGAGCTTAGAATCTTCAGGGGAGATCATTGGCGGTAGTCGATCATTTTAGTCGGTCTTAGTTGAATGAGTTACATGTGAGCTTGAAGACCGCCATCTATATCCTTAATCACTTTCTTTGATACTTCAGATAACTCAGATTTGGTGGGCAGATCTGAAAGGAGTTCACTGAGTTGTGGAATATGTGGAGGAGTGGGTGTGCTCTTGTATTGATCTTACAAGGAGTAGAGGGCAAGATCAAGGTTGAAGTATTCATTGGTGGACGAAGAGGGAATATCTGATGGAGGGGCCTATTTTTTGGTGTTTGGAGTGGGTGGCTCTACGATTTGAGCATGAGACTCTACGATGGGGCTAGAGTCAGTAATCGTTGTGATGAAAGGAGTTGGGATCAATATGAAGTTGGGAATATGTGGTTCATGAGTTGCTAAATTTTGGGATTCTGCAACTGGGAATTAGTTTGGTGGATTAAGGACCACTTCCAACCAGCTTGGGAATTCATAAAATTGGCTGGAAAAAGATAGTGGATAGTGATTAACTCTGAAAAAGATAGGGATAGATAATACCTCATACACATTTGAAGAGGGACCATTTGTGATTAGCCGTTTAGCGAAGTTGAAGTTGCTTGGGAATCCATGAGCTAACACAGAGATGGCTGGATATTCTTTGAAGCTCCAAAACATGTGATTCCAGGAGTTTAGAATTTGAGCTTGATGAAAAGGCATCATGGGTAGATAGGAGAACAAATTCTCGTAGTTAGCTTTCCTATACCCATTATAGCCCACAACTATGATTTCAACCTCATCATCTTTGTCCTCTTCTCTGTCTTCGTTCAAGGATTCCACTATATCAATGACTTCATTATGTTCTTGCTCTGGTTCTCTCTCAATTTTTGCAGGAGCGACTTCTTCTGTCATGGGGATATCATGAGGTTCCCCCTTAACATGATCATCCATTTGCATTTCCAGTGGCTCCCCCGCAGCTTGAGCACTTTGTATGGTGAGAGATTCATATAGCTCCCCCTCAGCTGGAGCAATCTTTATAGTGAGAATTTGAGGTGGCTCCCCCTCAGCTTGAACAATGTTCTTCAGTCTTGCTTCGGATAGCCCCTTCTCGGTGGCTATCTTTTGGTCTTCCTTTTTGAGTACTCCTTCATTGATGATGATGTACTTTTTAACCAATTTTCGTCTTGGTTTTCTAGGCTGAGCCACAGCCTCAGGACTTTTTTTAGCTTCAGCTCTGTCCTGTTGATCAGTCAGAATATGTGGTGCATCAACTTCCTTGGTCGAGGTGTTCAGTCTGATCTCTACGATCGATAGAGACTTTACGATCGAAGAGACATATGGCTTTTTGGACTTGTGACTGATTTTGTTGTTCTTCAACAGCTATGATATGGTAGCTCTGTCTTCATCTGCCTTAGCCTGTAGTTCTTTTCTTCTTAGGATCCTCAGAGTTTCAATGTCAGAAGACTCTATAGGTATATAAGTGGTTGATCCCTGGGGTTCTTATGCCATTCTAGCCTTTAGCTTTCTCTTGCCCTTGCTTTTTCTGACCAGAACAGTGGGTTCTTCCTTGTTAGTTTCTTCTTCATCTTCTTCAGTCTCCTTGACCACAAACATGTTTCCAGGAATCGCTGACTCTTTTGCATCAGCAGTCCTACCACTGAACTCAAACATCATTTGTACATTCTCAGCTAGATTCCTTTTCCAGTTCTCGAACAGTTGCTGGGTCATTCGTTTGTTCGGATTAATTGATTCTCTTTCATCAATCCCTATCTTATCACCCAAAGTAGATTGTAGGATGATACCGATGAATCGCCCGTAGAGCATCTTTCCAGAGCTCTTTGACTTCTGAGCTGAGAATCCACTTCCCAATCCATTCAAGTAGCAGGGCTCCATAGTTAAGTTGTATCCCACAACTGATGGCTGTCATGAGTTTGAGATGTACTTCATTTATAGAATCGTGGCCTGAGCTCTTGCAACATATGCATTTTCTAACAATGTCTGCCAAAAATTCGTACCTTTGAGGAAACTCCTTCTTCTTATATCCTTTAACAGTGGGGAATTTCTTGTGATGCATCCTTTTAAGTCCTTCATGGAAATCGATGCCATCTATAAATGAAACCCTTCAGATTTGAAACCTAGGGCTAGGTTTATGTCCTCAGTCTTGAGCTTGATTTCCATGTCCTTGACCCTCATAGTGATGACGTCGTTTTTGAGCTCACCATTCTTGTAGAATTCTTTTATTAGCTTCGGGTAGATCCATGTGCTCGTACCCAAAGCTTCTTCGTGACCAGCCTTCTTTATCAATGACAGAGTTTTGTGAAATTTGGGTTCAGCTATTTTGAACTCATCAAAACATAGTCTGTAGCCAGAGATGACGTTGGAGGCTGCCATTGATTACTTTGCAAGGAGTATGGTTGTTTGAGCTTCTTTAAGAGTTAGGGTTTTTGCTTATAGAGAGAAAGAGAGAGATAAGCTTTTTGAACTTCTGATTTCAAAAAAGGCATTTTCAAACTGTACTTGTAACTTTCCTCTTTCCATTTTTCTTAGTGGGGCAGGTGTCAAATTTTGCTTGGCTCTATGAATTTGAATGAGGAGGAGTATATTGTTTTGCCCTTTAACTCCTTCTTAGCTGATGTGTCCTTTGGGAGGACTACGATCGTTGCGGAAGCCTTTGTGATTGTTAAGTCTATTCTACGATCGTCTGTTCTGTTCAGCAATCGTCGAGTCTGAACTGCGATCATCGTGTCTGCTCAGCAATCGTCGTGTCTGAACTATGATCGTCGAGTCTGCCCGGGTCCTTGTGATGGACTTTTGACTTAACATTCTTCTCGGTTTAAGGTAACTCATGGAGGTCCAACCTCATAGAGTGAATCAAGGGTTAGGTTTGTTCCTAAGGTGCTTATCAGAGAGATTGCTTTTTTTTGAACTTTATCATCACATGATGCTCCTTTGTTTTGTTGATGGGGCTCTGCCATCGTTGAGTTTGCACTGCGATCGTTGAGTCTGCAGTGCGATCGTTGTCTTTCATGTCACTTCAGCTCTACGATCGTGGACTTCCTTTGATCATGTCTACGATTTCGAACATAGCCCTTATATCTGTATGGTTAGCATAAACGAAAGCATATTTTTCGTGGTTGTAAGTTAAGCATGCCTAGCTAACTTATTAACTTGTTAAACCTGGATTCATCTAGAGGCTTTGTAAAGACATCAACAAGTTAATTTTTAGTAAGGATATATTGTAAAGATATGGTTCCATTTTGCACATGATCCCTAATGAAATGATACCTTATTTCTATAGGCTTAGTCCTAGAATGCATGACATGATTATGAGTTATTGCTATGGCACTTGTGTTATCACAGTGAATATGTATGGATTTGAATTCAAACCCATAATCTGCTAGTTGATTTTTCATCCATAGGATCTCGAAACGGCAAAGAATGCCCGTGATAATGTATTCAAACCTGCGGTTGAAGAGATCTTGAGTTTTGCTTCTTGCTGAACCAGGACACAAGTCTATTTCCTAGCAATTGACAGGTGCCTGTTGGGTAAAATCTATTTACGCACAACACACAAGTATACGTGGTCAACAAGTAATAAAGTGATAAGTTGATTATCGTTCTCACAAAGAATTATTTATTAAAAATCACCAAGTACTAACCCGTAACCAACTCAATCTTATTTAAACAAATGAATTTAATGTTATAAATTAAAATATTTAACTAAACTAATTCTAATTACCACTAATTAAAAATTAGATTATGGAGATTTAAGATCACAACTTCACTTATTGCTTCATTTAGGTTAACACACTTCTCATCAATTATTCTCTATCCCGAATTGTTAATCAAGAACACGAAAGTAGTATTAACCACCTCTCGATGCACTAATACCGTATTAACGTCAATCCACAATTAAGATAGAAATCCGTTAAACACCTTAATCAACTAACCCACTATATCTCTATGTGAATTACAATTGAAGAAAGTTTAAGAATAAGTTCTCTATCCGATTACATATCGGATACTCATCAAGTTCAAGCTACTAACAAAATCCTGAACACTCATCAAGTTTAAGCTACTAACAAAATCCTGAACACATGCTATCATGATCAGATCAAAATCTATACTTCATCTCTCGAGTTCATATAGATTATCACGGTAATTGATGGCCAAGCAATTAAACAATTAAGTACAAATCACAATAGACAATCCTCTCAATAGAACATAATAATTGATAACGAAACATATTAAAATAAACTACACAATAAGATCCATTGTAATCTCAAACAAAGAATTAGTTCATGATTATTGAATTTAAACTAAGAATCCACAATTGAATAATCATTAAAAGACAAAAATAGAAGAAGTAAAGAAGATAGAATCTATTGTCTGTAGATTTGGCGATCCTCCTTGCTCTACTTTGAATCTTGATGGTCTCCAAGTTGCTTGAATCTCCAAATCTCATAAAAACTAGTGTTTTGATCTAATTTACTCTAATCTAATCTAATAGAATTCTTCCAAAAACTCCATAATCTCTCAATAATCCCATCTAATCTATGTTATTCCCCTCCTTTTATAAGCCTTTGTACATGTCTTTAAGTCCTCTTGGAAGTCCTTGAATCAAACAACTCAAAACAATCCTTTTCGGACTCAAATTCGGATAAAATCTACTCATTCCGCGTATAGGCCCATTTCCATTGGCCTTTTCCTCAGTAAAAACCCAGCCCGGCTGGATAGGTGATCTCTGCTAAAATGCCGGGACCCCAGCCCGGCTGGATCCGAAAAACATAAAAGGTCGACCATTTGGTACCAATCTACCAATTCATTTATCTACTGGAACCTCCTCTGCTAAAACTGCCATAACTTTTAAACTGAGAAGATTTATGGGGCCCGCGACCTATCAAATCGAAGCTATCGACGAGATCTACAACTTTTATGCTTTGAGTTTTGAGAAATAACGAACGGATGAAGGTCGAAATTGGACTGGAAGTGACTGCTATGCAAATGGCCACCCACAACAATGAAGTTCAACGACGTCCGTTGGTAGAAATGTCATAACTCTTTCATCCGAACTCTGATTTGAATGATTTAAGATGTTCCGGAAAGCTAAGGAGAAGCTCTACAATATAGTCCAATTTCTAAGCCAAGAACATGAAATGAACATGAAAGTACAAACAATATCCAGATTGCTTTTCTTTGCATTTTCCTTACCAATAATCGCTCACACCGCTTCCAAACGTATAACCTACAAAACGAACACAAAATGCATGAAAAGTAACTAAGACACATGAATATAAGCAACTAATTCAAGTAAAAAATACCGGATTAGTAGGTATAAAACCGACTTATCAAATACCCCCAAACTTAAACCTTTGCTTGTCCTCAAGCAAAAACAAAACAAAATTGCAATGCAATGCAACTAATCTACATTCCTACGAATCCAACAGTAATGATAGAATCAAATCTATTCACTCGGCCTTAGAGCAATCAAGCAAACATGATAATACATCATATCAATACCAATCAACAATTTCCTTGTCACTCATCAAATCTTAAATTGTTATTCTTTGGTATAATGGCGTGTGTGCTCAACAACCATGTTAAGCGATATAAAATCAAATTTAACACATAACAAGTCTCTTCGAAGGCATCATACAGTGTAAACTCAAGAAATCCAAAAACAAGCTAGATCCAACTAAAATAAAACAATTACCAATATCGAAGGTCAACATGGGATACTTATGCTTTATTTTTCATCTACGGGGCCTTTTTGCTCTTATTTCCCGTTTTATTCTTTTTTTTTCTTTTGGTTTATATACAATAACTATGCAATGTCTTATTCCCTTAGGCTTTTCAATGCTACCTTAACGAGCTTTCGAACAACGACTCCCAGACCATTAAGACCTTAGGGCGCTAGGTGTAAAGACAATCCCCTCGGGCTTACTTACTCAAGTAACAAGGGCCACAAAACTAGACAAGCATGTTACGGTGTTTATTCATATTTTTTTTTCTTTTTTTTTAGCTTATATACCCCAAATATTCCCCCAAACTTAGGTTCTTGTCTAACTTTAACCATCACTACTTATTATTGTCATTCTTTCATTCAAACTAGCATTATCCTTTAGAATCTCGTTATGTATCAATTTAAACTCAATCAATCAACAAGTTGTTTTTAATGTGTTATCTTTATTATACCAGTTTCAAACAGAAAAAGACTCATTTCCTAACAAGAAATCACATTAATGCTCTAATAGTCAGTACGTTATTTGTCTACTCAATTCCAATCTCATCATTGGCCAAAATAAACTGAACTATGTAACAAACCGCTGGACTTATGCAAAATGAACATAGTAACTAACTATTATTTTTGAATTTTTGAATTTTTTTAATAATGAACCTAAACTATAATAACAACATATGCAAAATAACATACATAAACATGAAACTAAACATGCAATAATGAGCTAAACAAAACTCCCCCCAAACTTAGCAATTACAATGTCCTCATTGTAAGAATATAGCGGTAAGTAGAAGAGGACTTCCCTGTAATCAGCTAAGCGTGAGTTGATGGTGGCGATGGTGGCAACGATCATTTTCCTATCTATTGAACCTCCAATACCTGCAATGAAGAGACAACGTGGATTAGATTATAAGAGAGCTTAATAAGCAAATTAATTCCTATCTACTAAATAAACTAGTAAAGCATATAAATAAAAAAAAATTCATGGGTTGCCTCCCAGTCAGCGCTTGATTTATAGTCTTCCAGCCTGACTTTGTCTTGTCAACGCTATCTAATTCCTCTTCGAAAGTTGAGGAACCCTCCATCCATCGGAAACAATGTAGCTTTTGGTAGGTTCCCATTTGTGATAGCCATCGAGTTAAAATCACCTAGCATACTTTGTTTAAATATGTGCCCAATTGAGAATGTTGAATAACCAGGTGCTTTTTCGTCCGTTGAGCCTATGATTCGATTGGGGCTTTGAGGCTTGGCAAGAACAACATGCTCTTCTTCTATCTTTTCCTCCTTATCCCACCATGGATTCACATTTGTACTAGCTCTAATGTCATAAAGAGCCTTGCCGACGACATGACTACCAAGCGGGCACGGTTTTGCAAATCTAACTAGACCCTTGATCTTTGGTGGAGAAGGAACTTGGGGCACTAATAACATCGGTTCATCCTCGTTGGTACTCATAGTTAGTTTTTCATCGACCTTATTTTCATTATCCCCACTTGTCTCCTCTTTTTCAACATCTCGTGTCTCTTCCAGTTGTAGATTTGGCTCGGGCACTTCATCAATCTCGGAATCCTCGTCATAACACCAATTGTTTTGAGGACAGTTGTTTAAGGCTTTGAGTATTTGATCCACATGGTTCTGCAGATTTTGCATTGATATCTCTCAATTCTGAATTGACCGCTCTTGATCAATCCTCCTCTCCTCATTTGATGCTATGAACTTGGACAACAATTCCTCCAACTTTGACTTTTCTTCTTCTTTTAATGGTGGTTGATATGAGAATTCTGGTGTGTATGTTGGATTAGGAGCGTATTATTGGTCTTCATAAGTATAGCTCCATGAAGAATCCGGGTGATACCCCCAAACTTAGTGATAGTTAGGATCAAAGTAGTTGTTGAGGTCATCACCACTATATTGTACTGGTTCAAAACTGACGGTGCAATGATGACTTTGATGGTTGCCTGCACAATAGTCACACGTAACTGCCATCGTTTGACGACGTTGTGTTGCAACCATAACGTCCAACTTCCTCGAAAGTTCTTTAATCTGTCTTTGATTGCGAGAAAAAGTGTAAATGAGTCTGTCAATCTCAAAAGCTCCCCTTGGTTGAGTCATGTTTGTGTATGGCCATTGATATGCAAAAGTAATCCATGGTACTGAAAAGAGAGAAATATAGGAAGAAATTAAAATAAAAATAAAAATATTTAAATTAAGACCTTTGTTTTGATTGAAATTAATATTGGTAAAAAATATTAAACTAATTCCCGGCAGTGGCGCCAAAAAACTTGTTGGGTAAAATCTATTTACGCGCAACAACATGAAGTATCGTGGTCAACAAGTAATAAAGTGATAAGTTGAGTATCGTTCCTACACAAGAATTATTTAATAAAAATCACCAAGTACTAACCCATAACCAACTCAATCTTATTTAAACAAATGAATTTAATGTTATAAATTAAAATATTTAACTAAACTAATTCTAATTACCACTAATTAAAAAAATCGATTATGGAGATTTAAGATCACAACTTCACTTATTGCTTCATTTAGGTTAACACACTTCTCATCAATTATTCTCTATCCCGAATTGTTAATCAAGAACACGAAAGTAGTATTAACCACCTCTCGATGCACTTGTATAAGTATTAACGTCGATCCACAATTAAGATAGAAATCCATTAAACACCTTAATCAACTAACCCACTATATCTCTATGTGAATTACAATTGAAGAAAGTTTAAGAATAAGTTCTCTATCCGATTACATGCGATGTCAAGCATATATCTACCTTAACACTCATCAAGTTTAAGCTACTAACAAAATCTTGAACACATGCTATCCTGATCAGATCTAAATCTATACTTCATCTCTCGAGTTCATATAGATTATCACGGTAATTGATGGCCAAACAATTAAACAATTAAGTCTAAATCACAATAGACAATCCTCTCAATAGAACATAATAATTGATAACGAAACATATTAAAATAAACTACACAATAAGATCCATTGTAATCTCAAACAAAGAATTAGTTCATGATTATTGAATTTAAACTAAGAATCCACAATTGAATAATCATTAAAAGACAAAAATAGAAGAAGTAAAGAAGATAGAATCTATTGTCTGTAGATTTGACACTCCGTCCTTGCTCCTACTTTGAATCTTCAATGGTCTCCAAGTTGCTTCAATCTCTAAATCTCATAAAAACTAGTGTTTTGATCTAATTTACTCTAATCTAATCTAATAGAATTCTTCCAAAAACTCCCTAATCTCTCAATAATCCCATCTAATCTGTGTTATTCCCCTCCTTTTATAAGCCTTTGTACATGTCTTTAAGTCCTCTTGGAAGTCCTTGAATCAAACAACTCAAAACAATCCTTTCCGGACTCAATTTCGGATAAAATCTACTCATTCCGCGCAAAGGCCAGCCCCGGCTGGCCTTTTACCTTGTAAAAACCCAGCCCCGACTAGATAGTGATCTGCTAAAACGCCCAGGACCCCAGCCCCGGCTGGATCCTAAGGCATAAAAGGTCCAGCCCTGGTTGGTACCAATCTGCCAATTCATTTTTCTGCTGGAATCTCCTCTGCTAAAACTGCCATAACTTTTAAACTGAGAGGATTTACGGGGCCCGAGACCTATCAAATCGAAGCTATCGACGAGATCTACAACTTTCATTCTTTGAGTTTTGAGAAATAACGAACGGATGAAGGTCGAAATTGGACTGGAAGTGACTGCTATGCAAATAGCCACCCACAACAATGAAGTTCAACGACGTCCGTTGGTAGAAATGTCATAACTCTTTCATCCGAAATCCGATTTGAATAATTAAAGATGTTCCAAAAAGCTAAGGAGAAGCTCTACAATATAGTCCAATTTCCAAGCCAAGAACATGAAATAAACATGAAAGCACAAACGATATCCAGATTGTTTTTTTTTGCATTTTTCTTACCAATAATCGCTCACACCGCTTCCAAACGTATAACCTACAAAACGAACACAAAATGCATGAAAAGTAACTAAGACACATTAATATAAGCAACTAATTCAAGTAAAAGATACCGGATAAGTAGGTATAAAACTGACTTATCAGTGCCACTGATACTCTTTCTATCTATTTTACAGCCTACAAAATCAGCATCTGTGTAGCCTTGTTAGTTCAAATGAGGACTCCTTGGGATACCAAAGCCCCAAGTGAGGTGTACCCTAGAGATACCTGAAAATCCTCTTGATCACAGTTAAATGTGATTCCTTAGGATTAGCCTAAAATCTAGCACATATGCATGTTGCAAACATTATATGTCAGTCTCATCGGCGGGTTGTGATGCCCCAAAATAGGTATCTGACACCCATTCCGAATTAAGCCAAATACATGATCTGACGTAGCAAACTACAACTTCAATAATACAATTGTCGTGCAAAATATGACAACACATCTTGTGAGTTTAAATACAAATATTGTCTTCTAGACAATATCCACACTCAAATAAGTCCTCATTACAATTATTCAAACACTATTTTACGAAATAGTGAGGATACGCTAAAACATCTTTCTAGAACCATCACTCCAATACCCCAGACTAGTTCTCGTTATGTTCTCACTTCACGAAAAATGGAACAAAAAGGAAAAGGGTGAGCTCAACTAGCCTAGTAAAGAATATTATGACTAAGATAATATACAACAAATTATCGTTAGTCTTCAACGAGGAAAAATCGATACAATATAATGAGCATGACAAGTTTTAGATCAACAATTGCGGTGAAAACAACAATCCATTAGAAGAGTCAAGTAGAGAATGAGTTCTACTATATTCTAAGATTTAAAAGTCCATCATCAATTTTATCCCTGTAACAACAATCAATATACATCTTTAATCAATATTCATATTTGCACTACAGGCCAAAGTTATTCATTTGTATCACCAGTTGGTCATGTTCATCTCAACACCTATTCATCTTCGCACCACGGGCCAAATATATTCATCAGTTAATCATTCATCTTTGCACTATAGGCCAAAGATATTTAGTAATATCATCATTTAGGACTGAGGATGATGAAAAATATTTTAAAGAAAACGAATCCAGTGAGACAGAAGGACAAATAATAAGGATTCCTATAACAGTTTATCCAAGATCAATAATACTCCATAATAACCAATTTTGAAGCAAAATTCAAGAATAAAGATCAAAACATGGATACAATCAAAGATAGTAACCATAATAGACATCTTGGACAAAAAGAAGAAAATTTCATTTTTAGGTGAATAGTGCCTTATTAAGTGAATAGTCTTGAGTATCGTGAATAGTCTTGAGTATCGTGAATAGTAACCCCACAACACAAAAGTTCCAAATTTGATAAAAATTCGTGATCAATACTTGACATAATGATATTGAAGAAATAATATCATATATGAAGAAAATAACATCACTTACCTCAAAATATCGATCTTTACGATCGGAATATTGGTATAAAAATTTGAAGGAAACTTGCAGCGATGAATAGAAACTCACAAAGTATCTAAATACTCACAAAATACACTCAATAATCTAGAGAGAGAAAGCGAGAAGCTTATGTTTACGGTGTGATTTTCAATTCTAACTTAGCCCTCTATTTATAGGAAAATGTTAGCAGACTTGACTGCAACTTTGATGGCTTTACCTGCTACTATTCCTACCCACCACATTTGAAATAAAATTCAGCACATTTCTTCACCAACCACAAGTGGGGCCCACTCAATTCTAGAATTTTCCACCAAAATGATAAATTCGGATACTTCAACAATTTTTGAACCAGTCACCTCTTAAAATTCATAACAAATCATACATTCATTTTTAACAGTTCAAAATTTGTGGACATATACTCAACTTATATATGTATAACATATCCAAAAATTACAACGATCCAACGGTCGGAG
Source organism: Panax ginseng (assembly GCA_020205605.1). Lineage (NCBI taxonomy): Eukaryota > Viridiplantae > Streptophyta > Magnoliopsida > Apiales > Araliaceae > Panax > Panax ginseng. The sequence continues at coordinate 126,923,571 of CM035138.1, read as the reverse complement.
AAATTCTTATTGGAAAGCCCCCTCTTTCCTGGTAACGGCCTGGTTGTCATAAATGTAATTCTGTAATATTATTTGTGAATAATTAATTATTGATTCATATGATAAGAAAATATTTATTTTATATGGATATAAATGTTGGATATATTTATTGTGGTTAAAAATGAAAGAATTAATGTTGAGGTGTTTTATCAGTATTTTTATTCGGAATGAAGGTATTAAAAATTAAATGTGTTTTGAGATATATTAAGTGAGTTATAATTTTTAATCAAATAGTTGGATCGTTATAATTTTTGGATATGTTATACATATATAAGTTGAGTATATGTCCACAAATTTTGAACCGTTATGAATGAGCGATGATTTGTTATGAATTTTAAGAGGTGACCGTAGTTAGAAATTATTGAAGTATCCGAATTTAGCATTTTGGTGGAAAATTCTAGAATTGAGTGGGCCTCACTTGTGGTTGGTGAAGAAATGTGCTGAATTTTATTTCAAATGTGGTGGGTGGGAATAATAGCAGCGGTAAAGCCATCGTGGTTTAAATGTCAAGTCTGCTAACATTTTCCTATAAATAGAGGGCTAAGTTAGAATTGAAAATCACACCAGAAACATAAGCTTTCTCTCTTTCTCTCTCTAGATTATTGAGTGTATTTTGTGAGTATTTAGATACTTTGTGAGTTTCTATTCATCAGTGCAAGTTTCCTTCAGCCTTATACCAATATTCCGATCAGAAGTACTGATATTTTGAGGTAAGGGATGTTATTTTCTTCATATATGATATTATTTCTTCAATATCATTATGCCAAAGTATTGATCTGAATTTTTTTATCAAATTTGGAACTTTTTGTGTTGGGGTTTCTATTCACGTATAGGACACTATTCACGAATATGACACTATTCACCGAAAAATGAAATTTTCTTCTTTTTGTCCAAGATGTCTATTATGGGTACTATCTTTGATTGTATCCATGTTTTGATCTTTATTCTTGAATTTTGCTTCAAAATTGGTTATTATGGAATATTATTGATCTTGGATAAACTTTTATACGAATCCTTACTATTTGTCCTTCTGTCTCACTGGATTCCTTTTCTTTAAAATATTTTTCATCATCCTCAGTCCTAAATGATGATATTATCAATATCTTTGGCTCAGAAGTGCAAAGATGAATGATTAACTCGATGAATATCTTTGGCCGTGAAGTAGTGCGAAGATGAACATGTGTTGAGATGAACATGACCAACTGGTGATACAAATGAATATCTTTAGCCTGTAGTGCAAAGATTAATATTGATTAAAGATGTATATTGATTGTTGTTACAGGGATAAAATTGATGATGGACTTTTAAATCTTAGAAGATAGTAGAACTCATTCTCTACTTGACTCTTCTAATGGATTGTTGTTTCCGCTGCATTTGTTGATCTAAAACTTGTTGTCTATTATATTGTATCAGATTTTTTCCTGTTGAAGACTAACGATAATTTGTTGTATATTATCTTAGTCATAATATTCTTTACTGGGCTAGTTGAGCTCACCCTTTTCCTTTTTGTTCCATTTTTCTCAAGAGTGAGAACATAACAGGAACTAGTCAGGGTACGGAGTGATGGTTCTAGAAAGATATTTTAGCAGTCCTCACTATTTCTGTAAAATAGTGTTTGAATAATTGTAATGAGGACTTATTTGAGTGTGGATATTGTCTAGAAGACAATATTTGTATTTAAACTCACAGTGTGTGTTGTCGTATTTTGCACGACAATTGTATTATTGAAGTTGTAGTTTGCTTTACTGCATCATGTATTTGGCGATTCGTAATGGGTGTTGTATACCTATTTTGGGGCGTCACAGTTGGTATCAAAGCTTAGGGATATGGTCTCCTGGCGGAGATCGGGGAATAAAACTAGGAGGGAGAGATGAGTAAATCCTTCGCTAGTGTGTCCTATCTAAGCTTATTTGTTGGTCAGTCATAATATAGGGATATTTTGTGATATGTTAATTTGTTTAATTAACCCTTGTTTTATGGCAGTATTTAAAAATGGCTGTTGAGAACGTTAACAATGGAGTGTATGAGACTGTGGAACAACCTTTAGTTGCAAACCAGGAGAACGTGCAACAGGAAGGCAATAATCCTCCTGTAAACAACATTACCGAACAAATGATGAATGATGGGATGTTCAGAAGTTTTTTGCATTTTATGCAAAACCAGACGAGGGAAACTCGTGCACAGAATACGGGTGGAAATGCTAGCAATGAGCGGCTTGTCACAGCCAAGCAGTTCAAAGAGTTGGGACCACCATAATTTAAGGGAAAGCCGGATCCGATCATGACGGAAACGTGGGTCAAGCAAATTACCAAGATATTCGATGTCTTGGGATGCACGGAGGAACAGAAGGTTCCATTCGCCACCTTTATGTTCCGCGGTGAGGCGTATCATTGGTGGGAGTTCATGAAGCGTACTCACCAAATGCCGCACTCAAAGATGTCTTGGGAAACATTTCAGAAACTATTCAATGACAAGTACTTTCCTGAAAGTATTAGTCATATGAAGGAGGTGGAGTTTATCAGACTGGAACAAAACAACATGACGGTATACCAATACGAGGCGAAGTTTGTAGAGTTATCCAGGTTTGCACCTCATTTGGTCGAAAATGAGGAACGAATGACAAGGATGTTTCGAGAGGTCTAAAGCTTCGTAGATTCTAATATCTTATATCTCATAAATTTTCTTTATATTCGGATGTTGTAAAATGGGGCTCAATTATTAGAGCGAGATAATGAGTATGTACAACCGAGGGACCACAACCGTGGTCATACAGGTGGATACAATGACCATCGAGCGATGATAACCAACGAGGAGGAAAAATACGAACAAAGGCGGTAACCATTCTATGGTCATCGTGGCCATGATAATAGGAGAGGTGAGTCAAGTGGAAATTTAAGAAAGAGGAGATTTAACAATGATGGGAAGACATCAGCAGCAGCACCAGCACTAACAACAAATTCTAGGGGAGGAAAACGACCGCCAGTTAGATGTTACAAATGCGGAAAGTGGGACATATCACCAAAATCATCCCATAATAATCCAAGGTGTGTTACAACTGTGGAAAGGAAGGCCACATAGCTCGGGATTGTTCTGTAGCAAAACCAAGTTCAACGGGGATGGTGACTCCAAGGGCTTTCCCGGATAAGTCGAAATCAGCGGTTCTTGGAAGAGCGTTTGACGTGACTGGCCAAAACGTGAGGAACCCGAACGAGGTGATTACGGGTAAGCTAATCTTGAACTCTTGTAAAGTTTATACCTTACTAGATACCGGTTCTACCCATTCTTTTATCTCTCCTGCTTGTGCTCATTGTTTAAACTTGACTCCGGAGAAATTAGACTTTGATTTATCAGTGGAGACTCCGTTGGGTGAAACTTTCGTTACATCCACAGTTTATAAATCTTGCATCATGATCCAAGTTGGCACTATCACATTACCTGTTGATCTTATCTCTTTAAAGATACTTGCTTTTGATGTGATTTTAGGAATTGATTGGTTAACCACTCATCATGCCAAAATTGATTATTTTCGTAAGGTTGTTAGTTTTCATATTCCTAACCAACTTTGTCATACAAATTCAAACAACTAAACCACTAAAATCACCACTATCATATCAAGCCATAAAAGCTATTCGCTTATTGAAAAATGGATGTCAAGCTTTCTTAGCCCATGTTATGGATTTGAACAAAGACAAGTCGATTTGAATAATATTTCGCATTGTTAGAGAATTTCCGATGTATTTCACGAAGAACTTCCCGATTACGCCCGAACATGATGTTGAATTCTTTATTGACCTTGAGCCGTACAAAATCCATTTCTAAAACCCCATATCGAATGGCTCTATTGAACTTCGAGAGTTAAAAGTTCAACTACAGAAATTGTTAGAAATAGGTTTCATTCGTCCCAGTACATCTCCTTGGGGTGCTCCCTGTTTTATTCAGTAAAGAAGAAAGACGGGAGTATGCGACTTTCAGATTGACTACTGCGAGAATTAAACCATGTCACCATCAAGAATAGGTATCCGCTACCTCGCATTGATGACCCGTTCGACCAAATGCAAGGAACACAATTATTTTCAAAGATCGATCTTAGCTTACGGATATCATCACCAAGATTAAAACGAGGATATTCCAAAGACGCCTTCGAACTCCTGTGACGGCATTATGAATTCTTAGTCATGTCTTTTGGATTGACTAATGTTCCTCTTCTTTTCATGGATATTATGAACCGTGTATTCAAGGAATATTTGGATCGGTTTGTTGTTGTCTTTATTGATGACATCCTCATCTATTCCAAAAGCCGTGAAGATCATGAGCACCATTTGAAGCTGATACTTGAAAGGCTTGTGAAAACAAACTTATGCCAAGCTGAAGAAATGTGAGTTCTGGCTTGAGGAAGTAGCATTCCTTGGGCACGTGGTGTCAAAACGTGGAGTATCTGTTGACCCGACGAAGATTGAAGCGAAGACAAAGTTAGGAACAACCAAAGTCGGTGGACCGGTCGCGTAGTTTTCGGGCTTAAATTGGTTATTATCGGAGATTCGTGGAAGGATTTTCTCGAATCGCTATCTCAGCTAACTTCAGCTTGACTTTTCGAAAGATATAAAATTTGTATGGAACGAGGAATGCGAGAAGAGTTTCCAAGAGCTCAAGAGGAGACTCATTTCGGCACCTGTTCTGGCAATACCATCTGGTTCGGATGGATTTGTTATATCTGTGATGCTTCGTGCAAAGGGTTAGGATGTGTTCTCATGCAATATGGGAAAGTCATAGCCTATGCCTCACGACAACTCAAAGAATATGAGAGGAATTATCCTACTCATGATTTAGAGTTGGCAACAGTTGTTTTCGCGTTGAAAATTTGGAGACACTACCTGTATGGGGAGAAAGTGGAGATCTATACGGATCATAAAAGCCTCAAATATTTCTTCACCCAAAAGGAACTCAACATGCGGCAACGACGTTGGCTTGAGCTGTTGAAAGATTACGATCATACCATTCAATACCATCCTGGAAAAACAAACGTAGTAGCTAACGCATTGAGTAGTAGATCATATGCGAGTATGAGTGCGATATTGTCAATGCAAAGGCCCATTATGTATGACTTGCAAAGGATGGAGGTATAATTAAAGACTCCAGGGACCCACATGATGATTGCGAATATACGAGTAGAACCAACTTTAATCGATAAAGTTAAAAGTTCTTTCAAGCTACGGACACAGAGGTCGTATTATGAAGAAGAAAGTGCGTCTGAAGGAGCTATTCCAGAAGTGAGAATCGATGAAGAAGGAATACTTAGATTCAACTCCAGACTTTGTGTTCATAACGATTCTAACTTGAAGCATAGAATCATGATGGAGGCACACAACACACCGTTTGCAATCCATCTTGGGAGTACCAAAATGTATCATGATATTCGACACACATTTTGGTGGAACAATATGAAGAGAGAGATCACGGAGTTTATCTCGAGGTGTTTAACCTGTCAACGTGTAAAGGCGGAGCATCAAGTGCCAAAGGGTCCATTGCAACCACTTGAGATTTCGAAATGGAAGTGGGAACACATTACCATGGATTTTGGGTTAGCTTGCAGAAAGCTATGGGCACGGATTTACGATTCAGTTCGACATACCATCCTCAAACGGACGGACAATCAGAGAGGACTATTCAAACCCTTGAAGATCTATTAAGACTTTGTGTCCTAGATTTTAAAGGAAGTTGGGATAAGTACTTGCCACTAGTGGAATTCTCCTACAACAACAGTTATCAGGAAAGTATAGGTGTGGCTCCATTTGAAGCATTGTATGGACAAAAGTGTCGCTCTCCAGTATGCTGGGACGAGGTGGGAGAAGCAACGTTGTTGGGACCAGAATTAGTACGCATGACTACAGAAAAGATCCAAATGATTCGACAACGTATTCAAACCTCACAAGATCGACAAAAGAGTTATGCTGATCTTCATAGAAAGGACGTGGAGTTTAATATTGGAGATCATGTATTGTTACGTGTTGCTCCATGAAAGGGAGTTACAAGATTTAGAAAGAGAGGAAAGCTCAATCCACGATTTGTTGGTCCATTTGAGATTCTTGACCGAATAGGAAATGTGGCCTATAGACTCACATTACCTCCAAGTATGTCTGGTGTTCATAATGTTTTTCACATATCCATGCTTCGTAAATATGTGAAATACCCGAACCATATTATTACGTTAGAACCAGATGAGATAGCCGAAGATTTAACGTACGAAGAAGTACCTGTTAAGATCTTGGATAGAAAAAAGCATGTCCTACGCACCAAGGTTATACCACAAGTTAAGGTTTTGTGGAGAAACCATGCTATTGAAGAAATGACCTGGGAGTTGGAATCAGAAATGAAAGCGAGGTATCCTCACCTTTTCGAAACACCAGGTACGTATGTCAATTTCGAGGAAGAAATTTCATAAGAATGGGAGGTTGTAAAACCCAAACTTATTATAAATAAAATCGAATTTCCTCTAATTATTATTGTGAATAATAAGGTATTAATTTGATATAATTATCTGGTTATGGGTGAAATGTGCAAATTTTGCAAAATATGTAAGTGGTTATAAAATAATCATTGTTGTCGGGGAATATTCATTTGGTCGTGGAATATTCGTATGACGGCGCAGTCATTAGTGGGCCCCATAACAGAATAATTGTCGGATGAAAAAAACAAGTTTGAGTTTTTATAAATAACGGCGTAGTTGTTACCATTAACACTGTTGGAATACCCGGTGGTTAAAATACAGTAATACGCGTGGATGTACAGTATTGATGAATTATTGATCCTTACGTAAGAAAGCCTACTCAATAATTTTTACGGTATTCTTTATATTTTTATTTTATTGATTCAATAATTCTTTGCGTTGATATTTTATATTATTGTTGTTTCAATAATTGTCAACGCACAAATATTTCCCATTATCAAATCAATAATTAATATTATTTGAATAATATTATTAGATAGCATTCTTGGCAATGTCTAGAAAGTTACATCAAGGAGAGGTTTGGTCACCTAATTGCGCCAGCCAAGATGAGAGAAATTCTTATTGAAAGCCCTCTTCTCGGGAACGGTTTGGTTGTCATAAATGTGATTCGTAATATTATTTGTGAATAATTAATTATTGATTCATATGATAAGGAAATATTTATTTTATGTGGATATAAATGTTGGATATATTTATTGTGGTTAAAAATGAAAGAGTTAATGTTGAGGTGTTTTATCAGTATTTTTGTTGGAATGAAGGTATTAAAAAATTAAACCAGTGTTTTTGAGATATATTGCGTGAGTTATAATTTTTAATTCGACCGTTGGATCGTTGTAATTTTTGGATATGTTATACATATATAAGTTGAGTATATGTCCAAAAATTTTGAACCGTTAAAAATGAACGTATGATTTATTATGAATTTTAAGAGGTGACTGGTTCAGAAATTATTGAAGTATCCGAATTTAGCATTTTGGTAGAAAATTCTAGAATTGAGTGGGCCCCACTTGTGGTTGGTGAAGAAATGTGCTGAATTTTATTTCAAATGTGGTGGGTGGGAATAGTAGCAGGTAAAGCCATCAAAGTTGCGAGTCAAGTCTGCTAACATTTTCCTATAAATAGAGGGCTAAGTTAGAATTGAAAATCACACCGAAACATAAGCTTTCTCTCTTTCTCTCTAGAGATTATTGAGTGTATTTTGTGAGTATTTAGATACTTTGTGAGTTTCTATTCATCGGTCTGCAAGTTTCCTTGACTTTATACCAATATTCCGTCGTAAGATTGATATTTTGAGGTAAGGGATGTTATTTTCTTCATATATGATATTATTTCTTCAATATCATTATGCCGAAGTATTGATCTGAAATTTTATCAAATTTGAAACTTTTTGTGTCGAGGTTATTATTCACGTATACGGCACTATTCACGAATACGACACTATTCACGAAAAAATAAAATTTTCTTCTTTTTGTCCAAGATGTCTATTATGGTTACTATCTTTGATTGTATCTATGTTTTGATCTTTATTCTTGAATTTTGCTTCAAAATTGGTTATTATGGAGTATTATTGATCTTGGATAAACCGTATACTAATCCTTACTATTTGTCCTTCCGTCTCCACCGGATTCGCTTTTCTTTAAAATATTTTCATCATCCTCGGTCCTAAATGATGATATTCTTGAATATCTTTGGCCTATAGTGCAAAGATGAATGATTAATCGATGAATATCTTTGGCCCGTAGTGCGAAGATGAGCAGTGTTGAGATGAACATGACCAATTTGGTGATACAAATGAATATCTTTGGCTCAGTAGTGCAAAGATGAATATTGATTAAAGATGTATATTGATTGTTGTTCTGAGGATAAAATTGATGATGGACTTTTAAATCTTAGAAGATAGTAGAACTCATTCTCTACTTGACTCTTCTAATGGATTATTATTTCATTGCAGATTGTTGATCTAAAACTTGTTGTCATTATATTGTATCGATTTTTCCTGTTGAAGACTAACGATAATTTGTTGTATATTATCTTAGTCATAATATTCTTTCTTCGGGCTAGTTGAGCTCACCCTTTTCCTTTTTGTTCCATTTTCTCAGGACACCACTGTCAATTAGGTTCTGAATGAGGTGGCGGAGTGCCCAACATTCTTCTGTGCTGTGACCGCGAGAATGGGAGCTCACTATTTCTGTAAAATAGTGTTTGAATAATTGTAATGAGGACTTATTTGAGTGTGGATATTATCTAGAAGACAATATTTGTATTTAAACTCACAGTATGTGTTGTCGTATTTTGCACGACAATTGTATTATTGAAGTTGTAGTTTGCTTTCTGTACCATGTATTTGGCGATTTAGAATGGGTGTTGTATACCTATTTTGGGGGTGTCACAGTTTTGTATACCATGTATTTTCTTCTGTTATTCCATTATTTATTATTCTGTTGGAAGAACATGTCTGTGCGGTCTATCGCATGCCCAGTGAATTCATTGTTATTCCATTCTTTCTTATTCATTGGAATATCACATGCATGCGGATTACGCATGACACGGTTCCATTCTTTATTATTCTCATTGGAATATCACATGCATGTATGCGGATTACGCATTTACCGTTCCTTTATTTTTATTACATTGCTGAATAACTCATATGCATGCGGTCTATCGCATGCATGGCGAATTCTTCTGTTATTTCATTCTTTATTATTCTGTTAGAATAACCTGTCTATGTGGATTACCACATGCATGGTGAATGATCCTTCATATTCATTCCTTAATAACTTGTGAAAATGATCTGTCTACGTGGATTACCACATGACGGGCGAAAATCCATTTGCAGTTTTATATATTATAGTATACTCAGTTGATTAAAGTTTTGGCTTCTATACTCCATGAAATTAGTGGAATATCCTTGATATTTGCGCTTCATCCAGTATCTTTTCATGGAAATATTCTTCTGAGCATTCTTGAATTTTACTCCACAAAACAGTATCATGTTGACAATTTGGACGTTATTCAGTTCATGATAAATTAACTTATAAATCTTTAAAATTTATTCTTGAACTTGTTTTATTGAATTGGCATCATCCTCATGCTTATATTATGTTGAAAGTCATCTGTGGCCTGTAGTGCATAGATGGACTTGGTATGATTATGACCAGGGATTATTCGGTATAATCATGACCGTAATGCTACAAATGATGTGAAAAAAGTCCTCATTGGCCCGTAGTGCATTGATGGACAGTTTTTGGTATGAATATGACTATGGATTCTCTTCGGCCAAGGGTGCAAAGATTAATTGTTTTATGGTATGATAAGAACCGTTGATGAAAACACGATTATCTTTGTCCCGTAGTGCATGGATAATTCGTGGTCGTGATACTAAAGAATATTCTTGGCCTGTAGTGCAGGGATGATTTAATGATGTAGATTATTTATTAAGCTGAGTTTTAGCGATAAAAGTGATGAAAAACCTTTTAAATCATAGAAGATAGTAGATTTTATGCTCTACTTGACTCTTTTAATGGATTGCTTATTCCGGTGCAGTTGTTGATCTAAAACTTATTGTCTATTATATTCTATCAATTGTTATACTGTTGAAGGCTAATGATAATTTATTCTGCATTATCTTAGTCATAATATTTTTTACTGGACTAGTTGAGCTCACCCTTTCTTTCACTATTATCTTCAGGAAATGAGAATATAGCTGGGACTAGTCGGGGAATGGATTGACGGTCCAGATGGTTGCATTAGTAGTCCTCACTATTCAGTGAAATAGTGTGATAATAAATGTATTGATGACTTATTTTGAGTTTGAATACTGTTTAGAAGACAATATTTGAATTAAAACTCACAACTCATGTTGTATATTTAAGTTTGTATTTGTATTCTGTACCATGTATTTGGTGACTCAAAATAGCTGATGTATACCTATTTTGGGGGCGTCATAGTTGGTATCAAAGCTTAGGGATATGATCTCTGGCTTAGATGTGAGAGAAGAACTAGGAGGGGAGAGACGGGGAATTCCTTCGCTAGTATGACCTACCTAAGTTTATTTGGTATTTAATTGGTCGGTCAGAGTATAGGTATAATATGTGATATGTGAATTAACCCTTGTTTTATGACAGTGTTTGAAAATGGCATCTGAAAATGTTGAGATCAGCAATGAAACACATGAGATAGTTGAGTCACCAACGATTAATATCCAGGATAATATGCAACAGGAAGACAATAATCCTCAGGTAAATAACAACACCGATCAAAAAATGAACGATGTGATGTTCAGAGGCTTTATGCAATTCATGCAACATCAGGCGAGAGCGGCTCCTGTCCAAAATGCAGGTAGAAACACTGACAACTCTCGGACGGTCACCGCTAAGCAGTTCAAGGAGCTGGGACCACCGGAGTTTTTGGGAAAGCCAGAACCACTTAAGGCGGAGACGTGGTTAAAGCAGATCATCAAGATATTTGATGTCTTGGGATGCTCTGAGGAGCAAAAGGTTCCCTTCGCCACCTTTATGTTGCGTGAAGAGGCAGATTACTGGTGGAAATCTGTAAAACGTACCTAGCCTAACGCACTCAAGATATCTTGGGAGAAGTTTCAAGAATTGTTCAATGATAAGTACTTTCCTGAAAGTATTCGTCACATGAAAGAGGTAGAATTCATCAAGCTGGAGCAAAATAATATGACCATGTCGCAGTACGAGGCTAAGTTTGGGGAGTTATCCTGGTTTGCATCCCATTTGGTTGATAATGAGGAGAGAATGACTTGAAAGTTTCTGCGTGGTTTGAAACCCGAAATACGTCAATACCTCATTTCACACAAACTTTGTTTATATTCAGATATTGTGAATAGGGCTCAGTTATTGGAGAGCGATAATGAGTCAGCACAACCAAAAGGTAACGACCAACAACACGATAATAATCGTACCGGTGGCAACGACCATCGGAATAATGATAACCATCGTGGGGGAAATTATCATGCCAAGAATGGTAACCACTTCGGTGGTAATCATGGCCAAGATAATAGAAGTGGAAATTTCAAGAAGAGAATGTTCAATAATGATGGAAAGACAGCAACACCAGTACCCGGTTCAAAAGAAGAAGAAGGACCACCAGTCGTATGTTTAAAATGCGAACAGGAGGGACATATCCGTCCAAACTATACGTAGCAATCCAAAGCGTGTTTCAATTGCGGAAGAGAAGGTCACCTAGCTCAATTTTGTCGTGTAGTGAAGTCAAGTCCAGCTGGGATAGTGATGCCAAAGGATGTCTCAGACAAGTCAAAGCTGATAGTTTAAGTGAGAGCGTTTATCAAGGAACCCGAACGAGGTTATTACGGGTAAGTTAATCATAAGCTCTTGCGAAATCTATACCTTATTCGATACCGGTTCTACCTATTCTTTTATCTCTCTTGCTTGCGCTCAACATTTAAATTTGACTCCAGACAAATTAGACTTTGAATTATCTGTTGAAACTCCGTTTGGAGAAACCTTCGTTACATCCACTGTTTATAAATCTTGTTGATTCAAATCGACACTTTCACGTTACCTGTCGATCTTATCTCTTTTAAAATACTTGCCTTTGACGTGATTTTAGAAATCGGCTGGTTAACTACTCATCATGTGAGACCCCAGATTTTATGAATAAATATTTAATTTTCTCAATATAATTTTTTAAATATTATGGTGTGGATTTGATATAATGTTATAGTTGTGGGTTATATTTATAAATTTTGCAAAGTATCCGCAAGTTGTTATATAATATTCGATTGGTGGGGAATATTCTTTTTGTCGGGGAATATCCGCATCGACAATGATAATAATTGGTGGACCCATGACGGAATTATTGTCGGATTGAGAAAACGACAAAAATACTTTATGAAAATAAGCGGCGGAAGTTTTTTACCGTTAACTGTTGAAACACCCGATGTTAAAAGTAAAATGTCTGGCGTGGTTGCATAGTAGCACGCGGTATTGATTATTGATGCTTACGTGAGAAGTCAAACCGGTTATACTCAATTATTGCTACGATGGTTGCCGCATCATATCTTTCATATTATTGATTCAATTATTATTACGATTATCATTTGCATAATATGATATATTATTAAATCAATGATTGAGGATTTGACAAAGTTATTCATATTATTATTTGCAATATTGACAATGTCTAGAAGTTCTGTCAAAGAGAGGTTTGGTCACCTAATTGCGCGCCAATACAGAGAAATCCTTATCGGAAAGCTCCCTCTTTCTTGGGAACGACCTGATTGTTAAATATTGTGAGTTATAATATTAATGATGAATGTTATTAAAATTGAAGTTGTGTTCGGAGTTGAATTTGGAGACGTGGACGTGATATTTGAGTCCGGAACGATGAAATTAGTAAAAATAATCTATAAACACAAAATTTTTCGGGATTCACTATTTGGTCAAAAAGTCAACAGTTGACATTTTTCGGGAAAAGTCAAAATTCGAAATTTCAAAATTTATATTGTTGATAAAAAAAGTTTCATTATGTTGAAATTGTTTGTGTTAGTGAAAATCGACATCTATTTCGATGATAATTGATGTCTGGGGGTTATATTCATAAATCGGGTAATTTATCGGATAAATGAGCAATTAATTGCTACTAATTCACATGCTTATATAACTATTTGTTCACATGTGTGTACTATTGAATCACATTCTTGTACTATTAGGGGAGTTGGTGCAAAATTGATAATACTTGCATGACTAAGTTAAAAATGGAGGTATAGATGGAGGTACTATGTTGTAATTATTTTTATCACATGATTAGAACTATTGAGTCACATGATTTACTATTGATTCACATTATTTACTATTAGGGGAGTTGGTGCAAGTTTGATAATACTTGCAGGACTAAATTAAAAATGAAGAAAAAGAGGAAGATATTATACTGTAATACTTCGAGCCCCAAAACGTGCAATTATCGAAACTATATTTTTCTGTAAATAGAAGCTCATTCTTCCTTCATTTCTCACCAATTCACAAAAGCTTTAGAGCAATTATTATAGAGAGAAAGAAGAAGAAAAGTCTCTGCTACCTCACTATTCCAGTATCCAGTTTTTTTAAGGTAGGGAATATTATTTGTTATACTCGTAAGGGGTACTCTTTCTTTCTTATTTATGAAGAGAACTTCTGTTATTCCATTCTTTATTATTACATTAGAATAACTTTGTATCTGCGAGCTACCCTATACTTGGTGAAATTATTACATTATTCCATACTTTATTATTATGTTGGAATAACACATACGATCTAAATCTTTGCATACATGGTGAAATTCTTCTAATATTCCATCTTTATTATTACATTGGAATATCTTGTCTAAGGCGTTTCTGGCGGACTTGGTTCCGTATTATTTATTATTACATTGGAATATCACGTCTGCATGCGTTTTCTGTGGGACACTGAATTCCGTTATTTATTATTCTTGGAATATCACATCTTGTGCGTTTTCTGTGGGACTGGTTCCATTCTTTATTATTTTGTTGGAATATCCGCTCATGCATGCGTTTCTGTTGGACTGGTTCCGTTATTTATTATTACTGTTGGAATAACTTTTGCTGCTGCGATCTATCGCGTGCATGGTGATTTCTTTTGTTATTCCATTCTTTATTATACTTAGTTGGTTAAAAATTTGACTTCTATACTCCATGAAATTAGTGGAATATTCTTGAAATTTGCGCTTCATCCAGTATATTTTCATGGAAATATTCTTCGAGTATTCTTGAATTTTACTCTACAAAGCGATATCATGTTGACAATTTGGACGTTATCGGTTCTAGATAAATTAATTCTTGAACTTGTTTTATTGAATTCTTATATCATTGTCATCATCCTCATGTTTATATTTTGTTGAAAGTCATCTGTGGCCTGTAGTGCATAGATGGACTTGGTATGATTATGACCAGGGATTATTCGGTATAATTATAACCGTAATATTACAAATGATGTGGAAAAAGTCCTCATTGGCCCGTAGTGCATTGATGGGCGAGTTTTGGTATGATTATGGCTATGGATTCTCTTTGGTAGTAGTGCAAAGATGAATTGTTTTATGGCATGATCGGGGATAGTTGATGAAAACATGATTATCTTAAGTAGTAGTGTATGGATAATTCGTGGTCGTGATACTAAAGAATATCCTTGGCCGTAGTGCAGGGGTGATTCGATGATGTGGATTATTTATTAAGCTGAGTTCCAGCGATAAAAGTGATGAAAAACCTTTTAAATCATAGAAAATAGTAGATTTTATTCCTTACTTGACTCTTCTAATGGATTGCTTGTTCCGCTGTAGTTAAACTTGATAGTTATTATATTTTATCAGTTTAACATTGTTGAAGGCTAATGATAAATTATTACGCATTATCTTAGTCATAATATTTCTTCTTGGGCTAGTTGAGCTCACCCTTTCTTTCACTTTTATTCTCTTGAGAAATGAGAACGTGGCTGGGGACTAGTCGAGGAACAGTGATGGTCTAGATGGTGCATTAGTAGTCCTCACTATTCTATGAAATAGTGTGATAATAATTGTAATGAGGACTCATTTTGAGTTTGTATACTCTCTAGTAGACAATATTTGTATTCAAACTCACAGTTTATGTTTTGTCGTATTGTACACGACAGTTGTATTATTAAGTTGTATTTGATTTCTGTACCATGTATCTGGCGACTCAAGATGGGTGATGTATACCTGTTTTGGGGGCGTCACAGTTGGTATCAAAGCTTAGGGATATGATCCTTGGCTGAGATGTGAGACAAGAACTAGGAGGGGAGAGATGGAAAATTTCTTCGCTAGTATGACCTACTTAAGTTTAATTGGTATTTAATTGGTCGGTCAGAATATAGGGATAATATGTGATATGTTAATTTGTTTAATTAACCCTTGTTTTGTGACAGTATTTGAGAATGACATCTAAAATTTTTGAGATGTGTAATGGAGCAAAAGAATATGAACGTGTCGCATTACGAGGCTAAGTTTGCGGAGTTATCCCGGTTTGCATCCCATTTGATCGATAATGAGGAGGGAATGACGCGAATGTTTCTGCGAGGTTTGAAACCCGAAATACGTCAATACCTTATTTCTCATAAACTTTGTTTATATTTAGATATTGTGAATAGGGCTCAGTTATTGGAGCGCGATAATGAGTTAGCTCAACCAAAAGGTAACAACTAACAACACGATAATAATCATACCGATGGCAAAGGCCATCGGAACAATGATAACCATCGTGGGGGAAATTATCATGCCAAGAATGGTAACCACTTTGGTGGTAATCATGGCCAAGATAATAGAAGTGGAAATTTCAAGAAGAGAAGGTCATTTAGCTCGATTTTGTTGTATAGTGAAGTCAAGTCCAGGTTGGAACAATTGGCACCAAAAGGCGGATCTGACAAGTCAAATTCGGTAGTTTAAGGAGGCGTTTTTAAATGACGACGAATAATAGCGAAGTTATCACGGGTTAGTTAATTATAAATTCTTGCGAAGTATATACCTTATTCGATACCGATTCTACCCATTCTTTTATCTCTCTTGCTTGTGCTCAACGTTTAAATTTAACTCCGAAGAAGTTAGACTTTGACTTATTGGTTGAAACTTCATTAGTAGAAACCTTCGTTACCTCCACTATTTATAAATCTTGTTGATTCAAATCGACACTTTCACGTTACCTGTCAATATTATCTCTTTGAAAATACTTGCCTTTGATGTAATTTTTAGAAATCGATTAGTTAACTACTCATCATGCTTTTCGTAAGGTTGTTAGCTTTCATATTCCTAACCAACCTGTTATGCGAATTCAAGCAACCAAACCACTAAAGTCAATCATTATCATATAAAGTCATAAGTAAAGAGCCCCGATCCTTTCGTTGTTGACTTTTTTGTGTGGAATGCACCGAAGCCAGACTTTCTGAAGGCAACGTCGTGAATGAAGATGGCAAGTTGATAGGTATCAATGTGACGTGTTATCTAAGTCTTGGATGAGAGTCACAGTTTTGAATGATATTTCTATTGTTAATAAATTTCCTGACGTATTCTTGAAGTCTTCTTAGCCTACCCCTAGAGCGTGAAATCGAATTTTGTATTGACCTCAGTACAAAACCCATTTCTTAAACCCTCAAATATTTCTTTACTTAAAACGAACGTAACATACGTCAAAGACATTGGCTCGAGCTGTTGAAGATTACGATCGTACCATTCAATACCATCGTGGGAAAGCGAACGTGGTAGCTGACGCGTTGAGTAGAAGATCGTATGCGTTTACGAGTGCGATGTTGTTAACACAAAGGCCCATTTCGTGCGACTTACAAATGATGATGAAGATACGTTAAAGACTCTAGGAACCCAAGTGAAGATAATCGAATATCTGAGTAGAATCGACTTTAATAGATAAAGTTAAAGCCGCTCAAGCTACACACCCGGAGCTGATAAATGTGAAGAAGAAGGTTCAAGAGGGCGTTATTCTAGAAGCAAGAATCGACGAAGAGAGAAAATCTCAACCCTCGATTTAATTGGTCCATTTGAAATCCTCAATGAAGTAGGAACTGTGGCCTATAGACTCGTTTTTCCACCAAGTATGTTGCATGTTCATAATGTTTTTAACGTATCGATGTTACGTAAATATATGGACAACCCGAACCACATTATTAATTTAGAACCGGACGAGATAACGACTGATTTAACGTTTGAGGAGATACGTGTTAAAATCTTGGATAAGAAGAATCGTATTCAACACTCAATGGTTATACCTCAAGAGTTAGAATTTGAAATGAAGTCGAGGTATCCTCACCGCTCAAAGATACCAAATCGTACATAAATTTCGAGGCGAAATTCCATAAGGAGGGAGATTGTGAGACCCAGTTTTATGAATAAATATTTAATTTTCTCAAAATAATTTTTTAAATATTATGGTGTGGATTTGATATAATGTTATAGTTGTGGGTTATATTTATAAATTTTGCAAAGTACGCAAGTTGTTATATAATATTCGATTGGTCGGGGAATATTCTTTTTGTCGGGGAATATCCGTACGACGCTACAATCATTGGTGGACCCCGCAACGAAATTATTGTCGGATTGAGAAAATCACAAAAATACTTTATGAAAATAAACGGCGGAAGTTTTACCATTAACTGTTGAAACACCCGGTGTTAAAAGTACAGTAATACGCGTGGTTGCATAGTAGCACACGGTATTGATTATTGATGCTTACGTGAGAAGTCACTCAGTTATACTCAATTATTGCTCTGATAATTAACGTGCATCATATCTTTCATATTATTGATTCAATTATTATTACAGTATCATTTGCATAATATGATATATTATTAAATCAATGATTGAGACGGCAAAGTTATTCATATTATTATTTGCAATATTGACAATGTCTAGAAGTTCTGTCAAAGAGAGGTTTGGTCACCTAATTGCGCGCCAATACAGAGAAATCCTTATCGGAAAGCTCCCTCTTTCCTGGGAACGACCTTATTGTTAAATATTGTGAGTTATAATATTAATGATGAATGTTATTAAAATTGAAGTTGTGTTTGGAGTTGAATTTGGAGACGCGGACGTGATATTTGAGTCCGGAACGATGAAATTAGTAAAAAATAGTCTATAAACACAAAATTTTCCGGGATTCACTATTTGGTCAAAAAGTCAACATTTGACTTTTTCGAAAAAAGTCAAACTTCGAAATTTCAAAATTTATATTGTTGATAAAAATAGTTTCATTGTGTTGTAATTATTTGTGTTAGTGAAAATCGACATCTATTCCGATGATAATTGATGTCTGGGGGTTATATTCATAAATCAGGTAATTTATCTGATAAATGAGCAATTAATTGCTACTAATTCACATGCTTATATAACTATTTATTCACATGTGTGTACTATTGAATCACATTCTTGTACTATTAGGGGAGTTGGTGCAAAATTGATAATACTTGCATGACTAAGTTAAAAATGGAGGTATAGATGGAGGTACTATACTGTAATTAGTTTTATCACATGATTAGAACTATTGAGTCACATGATTTACTATTGATTCACATTATTTACTATTAGGGGAGTTGGTGCAAGTTTAATAATACTTGCGGGACTAAATTAAAAATGAAGAAAAGAGGAAGATATTATCTTTAATACTTGAGCCCCAAGCGTGCAATTATCGAAACTATATTTTCCTATAAATAGAAGCTCATTCTTCCTTCATTTCTCACCAATTCACAAAAGCTTTAGAGCAATTATTATAGAGAAAAATTATAGAGAGAGAAGAAGAAGAGAAGTCTGCTACCTCACTATTCCGATTATCCAGTTTTTTTTTAAGGTAGGAATATTATTTGTTGTACTTTCGTAAAGTACTCTTTCTTTCTTATTTATGAAGAGAACTTCATTATTCCATTCTTTATTATTACATTGGAATAACTTTTGTATCACAGAGCTACCCTATACTTGATGAAATTCTTACATTATTCCATACTTTATTATTATGTTGGAATAACTTTTATCTATCAAAATCTTGCATACATGGTGAAATTCTTCTAATATTCCATTCTTTATTTTTACATTGGAATATCCTTTTCGTATGCGTTTCTGTGGGACTGTTCCGTTATTTATTATTACATTGGAATATCCCGTGCTGCGTTTCGTAAACACAGTTCCGTTATTTATTATTATTATTGGAATATCCACGCTTCATGCGTTTTTACCGGGACTTGGTTCTATTCTTTATTATTACATTGGAATATCACATGCATGCGTTTCTGCCGGACTGGTTCCGTTATTTATTATTTTGTTGAAATAACCTGCCTGTGCGGTCTATTGCATGCATGGTGATTTCTTTTGTTATTCCATTCTTTATTATACTTAGTTGGTTAAAACTTTGACTTCTATACTCCATGAAATTAGTGGAATATCCTTGATATTTGCGCTTCATCCAGTATATTTTCATGGAAATATTCTTCTAAACATTCTTGAATTTTACTCTTCAAAGCAGTATCATGTTGACAATTTGGACGTTATCAGTTCCTAGATAAATTAATTCTTGAACTTGTTTTATTGAATTCTTATATCATTGTCCTCATCCTCATGTTTATATTTTGTTGAAAGTCATCTGTGGCCTGT
Source organism: Panax ginseng (assembly GCA_020205605.1). Lineage (NCBI taxonomy): Eukaryota > Viridiplantae > Streptophyta > Magnoliopsida > Apiales > Araliaceae > Panax > Panax ginseng. The sequence continues at coordinate 126,903,890 of CM035138.1, read as the reverse complement.
AGTGCATAGATGGACTTGGTATGATTATGACCAGGGATTATTCGGTATAATCATAACCCTAATATTACAAATGATGTGAAAAAAGTCCTCATTGGCCCGTAGTGCATTGATGGACGGCTTTTTGGTATGATTATGGCTATGGATTCTCTTTGTCAGTAGTGCAGAAGATGAATTGTTTTATGGCATGATCAGGACCGTTGATGAAAACATGATTATCTTAAGCCGTAGTGTATGGATAATTCGTGGTCGTGATACTAAAGAATATCCTTGGCCGTAGTGCAGGGGTAATTTTATGATGTGGATTATTTATTAAGCTGAGTTCCAGCGATAAAAGTGATGAAAAACCTTTTAAATCATAGAAGATAGTAGATTTTATTCCCTACTTGACACTTCTAATGGATTGCTTGTTCCGCTGCAGTTAAACTTGATAGTTATTATAGTTTATCAGTTTAACATTGTTGAAGGCTAACGATAAATTATTCTGCATTATTTTAGTCATAATATTTTTACTGGGCTAGTTGAGCTCACCCTTTCTTTCAACTTTATTCTCTTGAAAAATGAGAGCGTGGGCTGGGACTAGTTGGGGAGCAGAGTGATGGTTCTAGATGGTGCATTAGTAGTCCTCACTATTCTATGAAATAGTGTGATAATAATTGTAATGAGGACTCCTTTTGAGTTTGTATACTCTCTAGTAGACAATATTTGTATTCAAACTCACAGTTTATGTTTTGTCGTATTGTACATGACAGTTGTATTATTAACTTGTATTTGAATTCTGTACCATGTATCTGGAGACTCAAGATGGGTGATGTATACCTGTTTTGGGGGTGTCACATATCGTGCTAAAATTGATTATTTTCGTAAGGTGGTTAGCTTTTATATTCCTAACCAACCTATTATACGAATTCAAACAACCAAACCACTAAAAGTCAATCATTTGTTATATCAAGCTTTATAAGTAAAGAGCCCCACCCTTTATCCGGTGACTTCCTTGTGTGGAATGCACCGAAGCCAGACTTTCCGTAGGAGACGTCGTGAATAACGGTGGCAAGTTGATAGGTATCAATGTGACGTGCTATCCAAGTCTTGGATGAGGGTCACAGTTTTTAATGATATTTCTATTGTTAATAAATTTCCTGGCGTATTCTTAAAGACTTAGCCTACCCCTAGATCGTGAAATCGAATTTTGTATTGACCCTAGTACAAAACCCCATTTCTAAAACCCTTAAATATTTCTTCAACTAAAACAAACGTATTATGCGCCAAAGACGTTGGCTCGAGCTGTTGAAAGATTACGATAATACCATTCAATACAATCGTAGAAAAACGAACGTGGTAGCTAATGCGTTGAGTAAAAGATCGTATGCGTTTACGAGTGCGAATATACGAACCTACGTGAAGATAATGAATATATGATTAGAACCAAATTTAGTCGATAATGTTAAAGCTGCTAAAGCTACAGACCTGGAGCTGATGAATACGAAGAAGAAGGTTCAAGAAGGCATTATTTTAAAAGCAAGAGTTGCTGAAGAGAGGAAATCTCAACCCTCGATTTAATTGGCCATTTGAAATCCTCGATTGAGTAGGAACTGTGGCTTATAGACTCGTTTTACCGCCAAGTATGTCGCGTGTTCATAACATTTTTTTTCTTATCGATGTTACGTAAATATGTGGACGACCCAAACCCCGTTATTAAATTAGAACTAGACGCGATAACAGAAGATTTAACGTATGAGGAGATACGTGTTAAAATCTTGGATAAGAGAGATCGTATTCAACACTTAAAGGTTATACCTCAAGAGTTATAATCTGAAATGAAGTCAAGGTACGTACGTAAATTTTGAGGGCAAAATTTCATAAGGAGGAGAGATTGTGAGACCCCGAATTTTATGAATAAAGATTTAAATTTCTCGAAATATTTTTTTGAATATTATGTTGTGATTTTGATATAATGTTATAGTTGTGGGTAATATTTATAAATTTTGCAAAGTAAGCAAGTTGTTATATAATATTCAATTGACCAGGGAATATTCGTATGACGACACAATCATTGGTGGACTCCACAACGGAATTATTGTCGAATTGAGAAAATGACAAAATTATTTTATGAAAATAACGACGGAAGTTTTACCGTTAACTGTTGAAACACCCGGTGTTAAAAGTACAGTAATACGCGTGGTTGCATAGTAGCTGATAAGTAGGTTTTATACCTACTTATCCGGTATCTATAACTTGAATTAGTTGCTTTTATTCATGTGTCTTAGTTACTTTTCATGCATTTTGTGTTCGTTTTTTAGGTTATACGTTTGGAAGCGGTGTGAGCGATTATTGGTAAGGAAAAGCACAGAAAATGTAAAGAAAAACAATTCGGATATTGTTTGTGCTTTCATGTTTATTTCATGTTCTTGGCTTGGAGCTTGGACTATAATGTAGAGCGTCTTCGTAGCTTTCCGGAGCATCTTGAATCATTCCAATCGGAGTTCGGATGAAAGAGTTATGGTATTTCTACCAACGGACGTCGTTGAACTTCATTGTTTTGGGTGGTCATTTGCATAGCAGTCACTTCCAGTCCAATTTCGACCATCATACGTTTGTTATTTCTTAAAGATCAAAGAATTAAAGTTGTAGATCTATTCGATAGCTTAGATTTGATAGGTCGCGGGCCCCGTAACTCCTCTCGGTTTAAAAGTTATGGCAGTTTTAGTAGAGGAGGTTCCAGCAGAAAATTAATTCGCAGTTTGCACCTTCGCCGGGGCTGGACGTTTTTAGCCTTAGGATCCAGCCGGGGCTGGGTGTCATGGGCGTGAAATCAGTAGCCTAGCAAGTTGGGGCTGGGTTTTTACAAAGGAAATACCCAGCCGGGGCTGGGTATGCGCGAGAATGAAGAGATTTTGTCCGAATTTGAGTCCGAAAAGGATTGTTTCGAGTTGTTTGATTCAAGGACTTCCAAGAGGACTAAAAGACATGTACAAAGGCTTATAAAAGGAGGGGAATAACATAGATTAGAGGGTGATATGAAGAGAATATTAGGAGATTAGAGAGCATTCTATTAAATTAGATTAGAGTAAATTAGAGAAAAACACTAGTTCTAATTAGATTTGGAGATTGAAGCAACTTGGAGACCATTGAAGATTCAAAGTAGGAGCAAGGAAGGAGCATCAAATCTACAGACAATAGATTATTTCTTCTCAACTTCTTCTATCTTTGTCTTTTAATGATTATTCAATTGTGGATTCTTAGTTTTAATTCAATAATCATGAACTAATTCTTTGTTTGAGATTACAATGGATCTTATTGTGTAGTTTATTTTAATATGCTTCGTTATCCATTAGTATTTTCTATTGTGAGGATTGTCTATTATGATTTGGAATTAATTGTTTAATTGATTGGCCATCAATTACTGTGATAATCTATATAAATTCGAGAGATGAAGTATTGATTTAGATCTAATCATGATAGCATGTGTTCGAGGATTTTGTTAGTAAACTTAAACTTGATGAGTGTTAAGGTAGAGATATGCTTGACGCCATATGTAATCTTATAGAGAACTTGCTCTTAAACCTTCTTCAATTGTAATTCACATAGAGATATAGTGGGTTAGTTGATTAAGGTGTTTAACAGTTTCTATCTTAATTGTGGATTGACGTTAATACGGTATTAGTGCATCGAGAGGTGGTTAATACTACTTTCGTGTTCTTGATTAACAATTCGGGATAGAGAATAATTGATGAGAAGTGTGTTAACTTAAATGAGCAATAAGTGAAGTTGTGATCTTAAATCTCCATAGTCTTAATTTAATTAGTGGAATTTAATAGTAGTTTAATTTATATAATTTGCAATTCATTCGTTTAAATAAGATTGAGTTGGTTACGGGTTAGTACTTGGTGATTTTTATTAAATAATTCTCTGTGGGAACGATACTCAACTTATCACTTTATTACTTGTTGACCACGTATACTTGCGTGTTGTGCGTAACTAGATTTTACCCAACAAGTTTTTGGCGCCGTTGCCGGGGAATTAGTTTAATATCTCTTTGCCAATATTAGCTTCAAACAAATTAGTCTTAATTTAAACATTTTTATTCTTATTTTTAATTCTCTTCCTATATTTCTCTCTTTTCAGGTACCATGGATGACTTTGCGTATCAATGGCCATACATGAACATGACTCAACCAAAAAAGCGGAGATTGAGCGGACTTCGCGACACTTTCCGCGATGTCGGCAAGACAAATTAAAGAACTTTCGAGGAAGTTGGACGGTATCGCAGCCCAACAGAGTCGAAGGATGGCAATCATGTATGACTATTGTGCTGGCAACCATCCGAGTCATCAATGCACCGTTAATTTTGGGCGGGGACAACAAGGTGGTGTATACCTTAACCAATATGCATATGATAATTACCATCAAGTTTGGGGGTATCACCCGGATTCTTCATGGAGCTACAACTATCAAGACCAATACTCTGCTCCAAGTCCAACATACACGCCGGAATTCTCATATTCACCTCCAATGCGACAAGAAGACAAATCAAAGTTTATGGAATTCATGTTAAGGGCTATAGCAGAAAAAGAAGAGTTTATAAACAGTCAGGAGCTGTCAATCCAAAATTTTAATAATTGGATGGAAAAACATTTCACAGCCTCAACCAATGGTCCTCAATACATGGCTTCCGAGACTGAAACAGAAAGTTCAAGGCTGGGGGAATTATTGTCCAAGTTTATAGTAGATGAGGAGAAGATGAGTAATCAAGCGAGGGAAAATCAAAATCTTGCGGATCAGATAGAGAAAATGACCGAAGCCGTAAGCAACCTTCCTCCAAACACTTGGCTTTATGACATGGATGATGAAATTGACGAAGAACCTGAACCAAATCTACAACTAGATGAGCCTCGAGATGTTGAAAAAGAGGAGACAAGTGGGGATAATGACAACAAGGTCGGTGAAGAACTAATTGTGAGAACCAACGATGATGAGCCGATGTTATTTATGCCTCAAGTGACTTCTCCTCCACAGTTCAAGAATCCGGTTAGATTTGCAAAACCTTGTCCAATTGGTAGTCATGTCATTGGCAATATTCCATGTGACGTAAAAGTGAGTACAACTTTGAAGCCATGGTGCGATGAGTTGGAGAAGATAGAAGAAGAGATTGTTGTGTCTGACAAGCCTCAATGCCAGAATATATTCACATACACAATGGAGAAAACACCTAGCTGTGGGGCGTTCTTGATTGAGATCATACTAAATCAGAGCATGCTAGGTGACTTTAATACAATGGCTATTACAAATGGGAACCTACCAAAAGCTATATTATTTCCGATGGATGGAGGGTTCCTCAACTTTCAAAGAGGAATTGGATAACATTGACCAGACAAAGTCAGGCTGAAGGACTATAAATCAAGCGCTGACTAGGAGGCAACCCAAGAATTTTTATATTTATATGCTTTACTAGTTTATTTAGTAGATAGGAATTAAGTTGCTTATTAATTTCTCTTATAATCTAATCCATGTTGTCTCTCTTCATTTCAGGTATTGGAGGTCCAATGGATAACAAAATGATCGTCGCAGCCATCACCACCATCAACTCTCGCTTAGCTGATTACAGGGAAGTTCTCTTCTACTTACCGCTATATTCTTACAATGAGGACATTGTAATTGCTAAGTTTGGGGGAGTTTTGTTTAGTTCATTATCGCATGTTTAGTTTATGTTATGTTATTTTACATATGTTGTTAATATAGTTTAGGTTCATTATTAAAAAAAAAAATTCAAAAATTTAAAAATAATAGTTAGTTACTATGTATATCTTGCATGAGTCCAGCTGTTTGATAAGTTACAGTTTTATTTTGGCCAATGATGAGAATGAGATTGAGTAAACAAGTATAGTACTGACTATTAGAGCTTTGATGTGATTTCTTGTTATGAATTGAGTCTTTTTCTGTTAGAAACTGGTATAATAAGGATAGCACAGTAAAAATAATTTGTTGACTGATTAAGTTTAAATTGATACATAATGGACTTCTTAAGGATAATACTAGTTTGGATGAATGAAAGACATGAATAGGCGGAGATGACTGAATTTAGACAAAACTTAAGTTTGGGGAAAAAATTGGGATATATAAGCTTCAAAAAAAAAAAAAAAAAAAAAATATAGGTAGCTAGTTTTGTTTGGGGCCTTTGTTACTTGAGCAAGTGCGCTTAGAAGGGTATCTTAAAACCTAAGCGCCTAAGGTCTTAATGGTGCAGGAGTCGTTGGTTGAAAGCTACGCTGAGGGTAACAACTTTTAGCCTAATGGAATGAGACATTACGCGATCATGGTTAAAAAGTAAAAAAAAAAAGAAAGAAAGAAAAAATAATAAAACGGGAAAAGAGCAAAAAGCCCCCGTAATGAAAAGTAAAGCATAAGTATCCTGGATTGGACTCTTGAACTTGGTGGATGTTTGACTTTAGTTGGATCTAGCTTGTTCATGAATTTTGTGAGTTTTCACTGTATGATGCCTTTAAAGAGACCTATTATGTGTTAAATTTAATTTCATATCAATTAACATGGTTGTTGAGCACACACGCACTATACCAGTAATAACAATTTAAGACTTGATGATTGACTAGGAAATTGTTGATTGGTTTTGATATGAAGTATTATCGTGTTTGCTTGATTGCTCTAAGGCCGGTTGAATAGATTTGTGTTTATCAATACTGCTGGATTCGTAGGCATATAGATTAGTTGCATTTCATTGCATTGCATTGCATTATGTTGTGTTGCTTGGGGACAAGCAACGGTTTAAGTTTGGGACCCAGGTATTTGATAAGTAGGTTTTATACCTACTTATCCGGTATCTATAACTTGAATTAGTTGCTTTTATTTATGTGTCTTAGTTACTTTCATGCATTTTGTGTTCGTTTTGTACGTTATACGTTTGGAAGCGGTGTGAGCGATTATTGGTAAGGAAAAGCACATAAAATATAAAGAAAAACAATTCGGATATTGTTTGTGCTTTCATGTTCATTTCATGTTCTTGGCTTGGAGCTTGGACTATAATGTAGAGCATCTTCGCAGCTTTCCGGAACATCTTGAATCATTCCAATCGGAGTTCGGATGAAAGAGTTATGGTATTTCTACCAACGGACGTCGTTGAACTTCATTGTTTTGGGTGGTCATTTGCATAGCAGTCACTTTCAGTCAAATTTCGACCATCATGCGTTTGTTATTTCTTAAAGATCAAAGAATTAAAGTTGTAGATCTATTCGATAGCTTCGATTTTATAGGTCGCGGGCCCCGTAACTCCTCTCGGTTTAAAAGTTATGGCAGTTTTAGCAGAGGAGGTTCCAGCAGAAAATTAATTCGCATTTTGCACCTTCGCCGGGGCTGGACGTTTTTAGCCTTAGGATCCAGCCGGGGCTGGGTGTCCTGGGCGTGAAATCAGTAGCCTAGCAAGCTGAGGCTGGGTTTTACAAAGGAAATACCAGTAGGAAAGGGTATATGTATCTTGAGAATGAAGAGATTTTGTCCGAATTTGAGTCCGAAAAGGATTGTTTCGAGTTGTTTGATTCAAGGACTTCCAAGAGGACTAAAAGACATGTACAAAGGCTTATAAAAGGAGGGGAATAACATAGATTAGAGGGTGATATGAAGAGAATATTAGGAGATTAGAGAGCATTCTATTAAATTAGATTAGAGTAAATTAGAGAAAAACACTAGTTCTAATTAGATTTGGAGATTGGAGCAACTTGGAGACCATTGAAGATTCAAAGTAGGAGCAAGGAAGGAGCATCAAATCTACATACAATAGATTATTTCTTCTCAACTTCTTCTATCTTTGTCTTTTAATGATTATTCAATTGTGGATTCTTAGTTTTAATTCAATAATCATGAACTAATTCTTTGTTTGAGATTACAATGGATCTTATTGTGTAGTTTATTTTAATATGCTTCGTTATCCATTAGTATTTTCTATTGTGAGGATTGTCTATTATGATTTGGAATTAATTGTTTAATTGATTGGCCATCAGTTACTGTGATAATCTATATGAATTCGAGAGATGAAGTATTGATTTAGATCTAATCATGATAGCATGTGTTCAGAATTTTGTTAGTAGCTTAAACTTGATGAGTGTTAAGGTAGAGATATGCTTGACGCCATATGTAATCTTATAGAGAACTTGCTCTTAAACCTTCTTCAATTGTAATTCACATAGAGATATAGTGGGTTAGTTGATTAAGGTGTTTAACGGATTTCTATCTTAATTGTGGATTGACGTTAATACGGTATTACTTGCGTGTTGTGCGTAACTAGATTTTACCCAACAGTAGCACACGGTATTGATTATTGATGCTTACGTGAGAAGTTACTCAGTTTTGTTTAATTATTGCTACAGTAATTGCTGCATAGTATGTCACATTATTTGATTCAATTATTGTCGATATTTTATATTATTAAATCAATAATTGAGATGACAGAGTTATTAATATTATTATTTGCAATATTATCAATGTCTAGAATTTCTGTCAAGGAGAGGTTTGGTCACCTAATTGCACACCAATAGGGAGAAATCCTTATTGGAAATCCCCTCTTTCACAGGAGCGACACAGTCGATTAATATTGTGAATTATAATAATGGTGATAAAGTTTGTTTTATTAGTATTATTAATGTAATAAAAGCAAAAAACTTTTTATATAAAAGCGAATACTTTTATAAAGTTTTGTTTTATTTGATTGTAAATAGAATATATTATATTTTATTATGCATAGTATTTGCATAGTAAAAACTTTTTATATAAAACAAAATACTTTTTATAAAGTTTTGTTTTATTTGATTATAAATAGAATATATTATATTTTATTATGCATAGTATTTGCATAGTGCTGCATAATATTTGCATAGTAAAACTTTTTATATATAAAAGCGTAATACTTTTATAAAGTTTTGTTTTATTTGATTATAAATAGAATATATTATATTTTATTGCATAGTCTGACATAGTATCATTTCCATTCTCCTATAAATAGGATGCTTAGTTAGAATTGAAAATCACACCCGAAATTGAGAGAATTCTTCTTCATAATCTTGAGCGTATTTCTTTAGAGTTTAAAAAGCTTTGGCGTGAAAATAGTGCAAGTTTTCTTCAAGTATATCTCCGCCTCTACCCGTCTAATACTCTTCTTTTTAAGGTAAGGGGTATTATTCCTTCGTATTCATGAAGAGAGTTATTTTCTTTCAATACTCGTAAGGGTTGTTATTCCATTCTTTATTATTATGTTGGAATAACCTATCTATCACAATCACAAGTATACATGGTGAAATTCTTACATTTATTCCATTATTTATTATTACATTTGGAATAACATGTATACGTCTTGATCTATCGCACTTTGGTGAATCTGTTGTTATTCCATTCTTTATTATTACATTGGAATATCATATATGTCTGCGGATTACGTATGACTGGTTCCATTCTTTATTATTACATTGAAATATCACATGCATACGGATTACGCGTGACTGGTTCCATTATTTATTATTACATTGGAATAACTCATGCATCTGCATTATCGCATGCATGGTGAATTCTTCATTATTCCATTCTTTATTATTACATTTGGAATAACTTTGTCTATGTGGATTCTTGCATGCATGGTGAATGATCCTTCGTATTCATTCCTTAGTAATTTGTGGAAATGATCATCTACGTGGATTACCGCATGGCGGGTGAAAATTCATTTGCAGTTTCATATATTTTATTATACTCAGTTAGTTAAAGTTTTGGCTTCTATACTCCATGAAATTAGTGGAATATCCTTGATATTTGCGCTTCATCCAGTATCTTTTCATGGAAATATTCTTTTGAGCATTCTAGAATTTTACTCCACAAAACAGTATCATGTTGACAATTTGGAAGTTATTGAGTTCAGGATAAATTAACTTATAAATCTTTAAAATTTATTCTTGAACTTGTTTTATTGAATTATCATCATCCTCATGCTTATATTATGTTGAAAGTCATCTCGTGGCACATGGTGCGTAGATGGACTTGGTATGATTATGACCGAGGATTATTCATTATAATCATGGCCAGTAATGTTACAAATAATGTGGAAAAAAGTCCTCATTGGCCCGTAGTGCATTGATGGACAATTTTGGTATGATTATGGCTATGGATTCTCTTGACCAAAGGGTGCAAAGATGAATTGTTTTATAGCATGATCGAGCAGATTGATGAAAATACGATTATCTTTGGCCTGTAGTGCATGGATAATTTGTGGTCGTGATACTAAAGAATATACGTGGCCTATAGTGCAGGGATGATTTAATGATGTGAATTGTTTATTAAGCTGAGTCTCAGCGATAAAAGTGATGAAAAACCTTTTAAATCATAGAAGATAGTAGATTTAATGCTCTACTTGACTCTTCTAATGGATTACTTATTCCGCTGCAGTTGTTGATCTAAAACTTGTTGTCTATTATATCCTATCAGTTGTTATACTATTGAAGGCTAAGGATAATTTATTCTGCATTATCTTAGTCATAATATTTCTTACTGGGCTAGTTGAGCTCACCCTTTCTTTCAATGTTCTCTTTAGGAAATGAGAATATAGTTGGGACTAGTCGGGGAATGGATTGACGGTCCAGATGGTTGCATTAGTAGTCCTTACTATTTTGTGAAATAGTGTGATAATAAATGTATTGAGGACTTATTTTGAGTTTGAATACTGTCTAGAAGACAATATTTGTATTAAAACTCACAGCTTATGTTGTATATTTAAGTTTATATTTGTATTCTGTACCATGTATTTGACGACTCAGAATAGGTGATGTATACCTATTTTGGGGGCGTTACAAGTCTGCTTTACTTGCAGTCCAAGGAAGAAATTCAGCTCACCCATCATGCTCATTTCAAACTTGCTCTGCATAAGCTTAGAGAATCTCTTGCATAACTTTTCATCAGTAGATCCAAAAACAATGTCATCAACATATATTTGAACTAATAAGACTTTGTCTTTATGCTTTCTAAGAAATAATGTGGTATCTACTCTACCTCTAGTGAACCCATTTTCGATAAGAAAATTAGTTAGTGTTTCATACCATGCTCTAGGTGTTTGTTTAAGACCATATAAGGCTTTGTCTAATCTATAAACATAATTTAAAAGAGATGGATTGATGAAACCGGGAGGTTGCTCTACGTAGACTTCTTCTTGAAGTTTACCATTCAGGAATGCACTTTTGACATCCATTTGGAAGACCTTGAATTTCATGTGAGCAGCAAAGGCAAGGAATATTCTGATAGCTTCTAGTCCTGCAACAGGTGCAAATGTCTCATCGTAGTCAATGCCTTCTTCCTGAGAGTAGCCCTTGGCCACTAGTCTTGCCTTATTCCTGGTTATTACTCTATCTTTATCCATCTTGTTTCTGAAGACCCACTTGGTTCCAATGACAGGATGACTCTTTGGTCTTGGTACCAATCTCCATACTTTGCTTCTTTCAAACTGATTGAGTTCTTCCTATATTGCTTCTATCCAGCTGGAGTCTTCCATAGCATCCTTTATCTTCTTAGGTTCCATTTGTGACAGAAAGCTTAGATATAAACATTCATTTTGGGTGGCAGCTCTTGTTTTGACTCTTGCACTCGGATCTCCAATGATTAAGTCTTGAGTGTGATCTCTTGCCCATCTGTTTCCTGTTGGGACATCTGTCCTGATGCCTTCTTGTCTGAGGTCTTCAAGATCTATTTCTGCTTCTTGGTGTGGAGGTTCGTTGTCTTGCATAGGCCTCTCTACGATCTCATTTCTTTGCTCAACGATTTCACTATCTAGAACTACGATCGTAGTGTTGAGCTCGACGACCTCGTTCGTGGTGTCTAAACTGTCGGTCGTAGTGTCTTAAAGCACTATTTTTTCTAAGTTGGTCTCATCAAAGATGATGTGATTCGAGACTTCAACACTTAGTGTCTTCTCGTTGAACACTCTGTAGGCCTTACTGTCTGTGGCATATCCAAGAAAGATTCCTTCGTTTGACTTGGGTTGAAGCTTTGTCAAATACTGCTTTCCATTGTTGAGAATCTAGCACAGTCGAATACATGAAAATAGATGACACTTGGCTTTCTTTCTTTCCACAGTTTGTAGGGAGTCTTCTTAATCGTAGAGTGTATGAGTGATCTGTTCTGAGAGTAGCATGTAGTGTTAACGACTACGCTTGAAGTATTGAGGCGAGATGAAATTTTTCTTAGTAGAGTTCTTCCACCTTTCTATCAACGTCTGTTCTTTCTCTCTCATTACTCCATTTTGTTGAGGAGTTCGTGGAGTGAGAAATTATAGTGATGCCCATTATGCATGCGAGCCTGGTCCATTTCTGAGAAGTCGAATTCTCTACCATGATCACTCCTTATAGCCTTGATTTTCTCCCCTTTATCGTTCATCACTAGCATGAACATCTTGATCAGTTGGGAGCTTGTTTCATCCTTTGAGGTTAGAAAGAACACCCATGTGAATCGTGTGATAAATCGACTATGACCGACCAAGATATCTTTTCTCTCCGAGGCTCGTTGTTGGAATTGGCCCAAATAGATCCATGTGGAGCAACTGCAGGGGCTTGTCAATTGAGTTGGCAGTTTTGCTCTTAAATGAGCTTCTAATCTGCTTTCCAAGTTGACAGGCATTGTATGGCCTTTGTTTAACGAAGCTGAACTTGGGTAAGCCTGCAACTTGATCTTTTGAGGCTAGTTTGGACATGCTCTTGAAGTTGAGATGAGACAGTCTTCGATGTCATAACCAGCTCATTTCGTCAGATGCTTTAGCCAGAAAACATATTGTCTCGTCTGAGCTTAGTTGATCAAGATTTACTTTGTAGACATTTCCTTCTCTTATTCCGGTTAGCTTTACAGCAGATATCTTCAGGTCTCTAACTTAACATTGATTGTTGAGGAATGTTACTTGATGTCCCTTGTCGCAGAGTTGGCTAATGCTCAGAAGATTGTGTTATAGTCCTTCCACATAGGCCACTCTACTGAAGGACACTTCACTATTTCCAGCTGAGCTGTATCCTCTTGTCTTGCCAGAGCCGTTGTCTCCAAAGATGACTGAGGGACCTTCCTTCTCTATGTAGTTAGACAGAAGGGCTTTGTTCCCAATCATGTGCCTTGAGCATCCACTGTCCAGATACCAGGTTGTGATCGTGGAGCTCTTTTCCTGTAGTAACATTAAACTTTCATTTTGGTACCCATACTTGCATGGGTCCTACTTTGTTAGTGCCATTGGGGACCCAAATCTGCTTGATTTTGGGTTTCACATGCATGGAATTATAATAGCACTTTGCAGCCTTGTGACAAACTTTACAGCACACAAAACATCTAATATGATGCATGCTTGTGCGTGTGAAAGAGTTCTTCCTCCATTTGGAATTTTGGGGATATTTAGTCATCCTTCTGTTAAGCTGATTTTCTTTCTTCCGTGTGTCCTTGTGTTTCATGATTTGTGAGGAATGTACCTTACCTCTACTGTACCTTCCCAGTTGGTTCGTAGAGTTGGTCTTACTCGACTCTACGATCCTTCGAGGTTGGTGAGTAGTGGCTGGGTTACTCTTCTCTTTTCTGAAACTCAGGCCAGCATGAGATCCCTTATCCCTTGGAATATGGATTGAATTAGTAGAGCAGGGTTTGACTGGCTCATCCTTCTGTGAGGATTTCACAAATATAATGCTTCTACTAATACTTGAAACATTACTAGTGATAGTTTCCTTTACTTTTTCCATATATGGCTCTAAGGTAGATTCCCCAAAGCCTAAACCTGTTCTGTCAGAGACACTTCTCTGGCTAGAGATCAGGGAGTCCGTGGATGAAGAGGATTTATTCCATGTAGAGATTGTCTTTTCTAGTTCCTTAATTTTAGAGGCTAGACTTAACTCTCTTTGTGTATTGAGCTCGTTGGTCTGTTTTAAGAGCTTATTCTCAACTTCAAACTTGGAGAGAGAGTTAGTACTTAGAAGGACTATTTCCAGTTCTTCTTGAGTTTTCTCTTTCTCCTTTTGAAGAAGTGAATAGTCCTTAGACAGAACTCTAAACCATTTCATGTATTGATGCAGATCAGATGTTATGTCATGCAGTGCAGTTCTTAAATCATCAATGTCTACATCAGGAGAGTTGAAGTCAAATACCTCATCTATACTTACTTCATGTATGTTGGAGTTCTGTTTGTCCTTTGCATTCTTGGCCATTAGACAAAGATTTGCCATTTGAGGATCTTCATCATCTCCAGATTCGAGAGTTGAGTCATTGTTTGAGTCACTCCATGATCCTCCAGCTACAAGGCCTTTGTCTCTCTTCTGAGGCCTTTTGATGTCTTTGTATTCCTTCTTTGGATGTGATTTCTTCTTTAGTTCTTCTTGGAGAGGTTTGTTGCAGTTGGGAATAAAATGGCCAGGCTTCTTGCAATGTGAGCATAGATCATTCATTTGCTCCTGGCTGCTGTAGTTGCGGACTTTCTTTGGCTTGCTGGTTTTGCCTTGACGCATGAACCTTCTGAGTCTTTTCACCAGCATTGCAAATTCCTCATCATCATCTTCATCATAGTCAGAGTCAATATTAGTGTTGACCTTGGAGGTGCTTTCAGTTTCTTTGAGAGCAACACCCTTATCCTTCTTTCTTCATTCAGATAGAGTTTTTGCTCGTTGAGTCAGCTCCAGTTCGTATGTGAGAAGGTTGCCATATAACTGTTGAACAGTCATCTCATAAAGATTCTTTAACTCTCTAATAGCAGTGGTTTTGGCATCTCACTTGCTTGGAAAAGCTCTCATGAACTTTATGATTAGATCTTTGTTTGGATAGATCTTTCCATAGGCTTGTAGAGAGTTGAACAGAATATTGAATCTCTCGTAGGTGGTAGTGACGTTTTCTCCTTGAACGTGTGCAAACATTTCATATTGTTGTGTCAGGAGAGATTGTTTGTTTTCTCTGACTTCTTCTGTTCCTTCATGCATGATGAGCAGTGCTTCCCAAACCTCCTTTGTTGTTTTGCTGTTGACCACATTTTCGAATAGATCGTCTTCTAAGGATTGAAACAAAATGTTCTTGGCCTTTTTGTCGAGTTGAACATCTCACTTCTCGTTGTCAGTCCATTCTCCTTTGACCTTGATCTGTATTCTATTTAGATCGTCTGTAGTTGGTACAAGCTTTGTAGGAACGTAGGGCCCATTCTGAATAGTTTCAAATAGATCTTCATCTATTGAATCAATGTATGCTTGCATCCGAACTTTCCAGTTGGCGAATTTATCTTTGTTGCACATAGGTGGCTTGCTGCCTCATCCAGTCTTTGATTCGCTTGGTAAGTGTGCTATTGGATCTACTTAAGCTTTGTATGCTATATAATAGAACCTGCTTTGATACCAATTGTTAGTTCCCGGAGGCACAATAGTTATCTAGAAGGGGGGGTTGAATAGATATTTAAAAATCTTTTCATTTTACTTTGTTAGTTTGATAATGATTAAAACACAACAGAATTATGATTTGTTTAATCTCCCTTTTAGATATGGTGAGTTGGTGAGAGTGAGGCAATTATGGAAGTTATAGCAGTTATAACAAGCATGTAAGAGACACAACAGTTTTAAGTGGTTCTGGGCACTTAAAGCTCCTAGTCCACCCTTTTACTCCTTGAGTAGGAAATCCGCTAAGGATATCTTTTACACTTTTTGAATCACACAGATTCCTTCTAGACCAGCAGTCTAGGAACCTCTTAGTTCACTCTTGAACTCTTCAAGTTCAGCAGACTTGGTTCTTCACAGTTCACTTAGAACTCTTCAAGTCCTTCTGACTTGGAACTCTTACTTCAGTTGATTGGTAGTTGTTGAGTTCTTAGTTGGTGCTACTCAGTTTCCGTTAAGCCCTTGTTCGAAAGAACTGAGTAGCTGAGCAAGCTTTCTCTTTTTCTCAGATCGTAGAGTTAAGCGTTGAGTGTTCTTCTTCGTTTTGTTCAAAGCTTGCTTGCTTTAATCATTTGCTTATGTTTTGCATATATGTGACCCTTGAAATCTATCCGTTGAAGCCATCCGTTGAAGCATTAAATGCATTTGATGTTTCTGAACTTTGATGGACACTTTTTTGCACATCTTTTGAATTGTATGCTGGCCCACTGACATAGCAGACTGCTTTCTCACCTAACACCTGAAAAGGTGTTTTCTCTGACCCATGGTCCTTTTCTTAGCTTCTTCAATACGTTTCCTTCACTGTATACTAAGGATATCTTTTGTGCCATTGGGACTGGTGAGAACTTCAACGTTTATAACCCCTTCCTCATCTGTTGAGATTTATCTTTAATCAAATGGTCAGGGTTCAGTGCTTCTGACATAGGCAGATGATACTCTACAATTCAGATCGTGGTGTCTTGCCACCTTGGTGCCTGATCTGATGTTGTCAAATGAGAATACTACAATTTCTCTTAAGGACTGGCACACTACGATCTTCACTTGCTTGTCTTGCAAACTCTACGTTTCCGAGAGCACACTATGATCTCTGAGTTAGCTTCGGCAAATGTCTGGACCACTCTACGATTGCTGGAAAGGCCCTTCAAGGTAGACACACTACGATCTTCAATGCTCTACGATTTTGCCTTGGCTTCTGCAATCTCCTGATCAATACATTCAATTTTAGAATGATAACCATTGGAAGCTTAGATCAACCTAACAATTTTGATCTATCACTAAGTCCTTGTACATATATTCCTTGAAGGACTTTACATATAATCATGAGCATTTACTTTAAACATTAAATCAAAATATGCACTCTCCCAACATGCACTATTCACGAATACGGTATTATTCACGAGTACTATTCATGAAGTATGATTTTTCTTGTGAAATTTCTACCTTTTTGTGTCGGGGTTACTATTCACGTATACGGCATTATTCACGTATACGACACTATTCCCAGAAAAATTAAATTTTCTTTTCTTTGTCCATGTGGTCTATTATGGTTACTATCTTTGATTGTATTCATGTTTTGATCTTCATTCTTGAATTTTGCTCCACAATTGATTATTATGGAGTATTTTTGAACTTTGATAAACTGAAGTATGAATCCCTAATTTGTCTTTTTATCTCACTTGATTTGTTTCTTTAAAATATTTTTCATCATCCTCAGTCCTAAATGATGATATAAATGAATATCTTTGGCATGTAGTGCAAATATAAATGGTTACCTAATGGATATCTTTGGCTCGTGGTGCAAAGATGAACATGTGTTGAGATGAACATGACCAACTAGTGATATAAATGAATATCTTTGGCCCGTAAAGCAAAGATGAATATTTGGCTCAAGATATATATTGATTGATGTTACAGGGATAAAATATGGATGATGGACTTTTAAATCATAGAAGATAGTAGACATCATTCTCTACTTAACTCTTCTAATGAATTGTTATTTCCGCTACGAATATTGATCTAATACTTTTTGTCCATTATATTTTATCCGATCTGTTGAAGGCTAACGATAATTTATTTTTCATTATCTTAGTCATAATATTATTTACTGGGCTAGTTGAGCTCACCCTTTTTCTTTTTGTTCAATTTTTCTTCTCAGAAGAATATAGCGGGAACTATTCGGGGTGTGGAGTGATGTTTCAAGTCTATTGTTTTAGCAGTCCTCGCTATTTTGTAAAATAGTGTATCAATAATTGTAATGAGGACTTATTTGAGTTTAAATATTGTCTAGAAGATAATATTTGTATTTAAACTCATAGCATATGTGTTGTCGTATTTTGCACGCCAATTGTAATAATTAAATTATAATTGTTTTCTGTACCATGTATTTGGCGACTCAGAATGGGTTGTGTGGACCTATTTTTGGGGCGTCATAGTTGGTATTAGAGCTTAGGAATATGGTCTCTGACGGGGATCAAGGAATAGAACTAGGAGGGGAGAGACGAGTAAATCCTTCGCAAGTGTGTCCTACCTAAGCTTATTTGGTATTTAATTGGTCGGTCAAAATATAGGGATAATATGTGGTATGTCAATTTATTTAATTAACCCTTGTTTTATGGTAGTATTGAGAATGACAGCTGAAAATGTTAACAATTGAGTGAATGAGACCGTGGAGACACCTTTAATCACCAACCAAGAGAACGTGCAATAGGACGACAATGTTCCTCCTATAAACAACACCACAGATCAAACGATGAATGATGATGTTTAGAAGCTTTTTGCAGTTCATGTAAAATCAGACGAGGAAGACTCGTGTAGAAAATACGGGTGGAAATAATTGCAACGCGCGGCTTGTCATACGAGTATAATAGAATATACGAAACTGTAAATGGATTTTCATCCGCCATGCGGTAATCCACGTAGACAGATCATTTCCACAATTTAATAAAGAATGAATACGAAAGGTCATTCACCATGCATGCATTAGTCCGCGTGAGGCGAGTTATTCAACGAGAATAATAAAGAATGGAATAACAAAAGAATTCACTAGGCATGCGATAGACCGCACAAACAGGTTATTCCCAGCAGAATAATAAATCATGGAACCAGGTCATGCGTAATACGTACAGACAGGATATTCCAACAGAATAATAAAGAATGGAACCAGGTCATGCGTAATCCACACAGATAGGATATTCCAATAGAATAATAAAGAATGGAACAATAACAGAATTCACCAGGCATGCGATAGACCGCACAGACAGGTTATTCCAACAGAATAATAAGGAATTGAATAATAGAAGAATTTCACCATGTCTATGCGGTACTTCGCATAGACAGGTTATTCCAACATAATAATAAGGAATGGAATAACAATAGCTCTCTTCATGAATATGAAAGAAATAATACCCACCTCGGAAGAAAAGCTGGATCTTTGGAATAGTGAGGTGGCGAGACTTCTTCTTCTTTCTCTCTATAATTTCTCTCTATAATAATTGCTCTATAGCTTTAGTGAATTGGTGAGAAATGAAGGAAGAATGACCTTCTATTTATAAAAAAATATAGTTTCGATAATTGCACGTTTTGGGGCTCAAAATATTATAGTATAATACCTTCCTCTTTTCCTTTATTTTTAATTTAGTCCTGCAAGTATTATCAAACTTGCACCACCTCCCCTAATAGTAAATCATGTGAATCAATAGTTCTAGACATGTGAAAATACGAATTACAGTATAATACCTCCATCTATACCTCCATTTTTAGCTTAGTCATGCAAGTATTATCAATCTTGCACCACCTCCCCTAATAGTAGAAGAATATTAATCAATAGTACACACATGTGAACAAATAGTTATAATCATGTGAATTAATAGCAATTAATTACTCATTTATCCGATTAATTACCCGATTGGTCAATATAACCTCCAAACATCAATTATTATCGAAATAAATGTCGATTTTCACTAACACTAATAATTCCAATACAATGGAACTATAAATTTTATCTTTAATCAACACGAACTTATTCATCATTAATATTATAACTCACAATATTTAACAACCAGGTCGTTCCCAGGAAAGAGGGGGCTTTCCGATAAGGATTTCTCCTTATTGGCGCGTAATTAGGTGACCAAACCTCTCCTTGTGAACTTCTAGACATTGTCGATATTGCAAATAATAATATGAATAACTTTGTTGTCTCAATTATTGATTTAATAATATAACATATTATGCAGATGATATGTAAGACCCCAACTTTTATAAATAAAGATGAATTTTCTATAAATATCATTTTTGAATATTATGGAGTAAATTTGATATAATGTTATAGTTGTGGGTAATATTTATAAATTTTGCAAAATCATGAAGTTGTTATATAATATTCGATTGGTTGAGGAATATTCGTTTTAACGGGGAATATTCGTATAATCTTGCACAATCATTAGTTGACCTATTAATCGAAATTATTATCCGGATTGAAAAAAGCGACAAAAATATTTTATAGAAAATAACGGCGAAGTTTCTTTATTAGCTGTTGAAACACCGGTGTTAAAAAATACGATAATATCGTGGTTGCATAAGTAGCACACGATATTGGTTATTGATCTTTACGTGAGAAGTCACTTTCGGTTTTGTTCAATTATTGCTACGATGAATTGCTTTGCATAGTATCTCACGTTATTTGATTCAATTATTGTCAATATTTTATATATTATTAAATCAATAATTGAGATGACAAGGTTATTAATATTATTATTTGCAATATTAACGATGTCTAGAAGTTACATCGAGGAGAGGTTTGGTCACCTAATTGCGGCATGATAGGGAGAAATCCTTATTAAAAGCCCTCTTTCACAGGAACGACACAGTGGATTAATATTGTGAATTATAATAATGGTGATAAAGTTTGTTTTATTAGTATTATTAATGTAATAAAATAGAAAAACTTTTTATATAAAACATAATACTTTTATAAAGTTATTCATTTTATTAGACTATAATTAGAATATATAATATTACATTATGCATAGTTTTTTGCATAGTAAATTTTTTTATATAAAAGCGAGAATACTTTTATAAAGTTATTTGTTTTATTAGACAATAATTAGAATATATTATATTTTATTATGCATAGTATTGCATAATTCTGCATAGTATTTTGTATAGTAAAATTATTTTATATAAAACATAATACTTTTATAAAGTTATTTGTTTTATTAGATTTTAAATAATATATATATATATATATTTATTTATTTAGAATATATCATATTTTATTGCATAGTGCAGCATAGCATCCTTTCTATTTTTCTATAAATAGGATGCTTAATTAGAATTGAAAATCACACCAAAAGTTCAGAGAATTTTTCTATAATCTTGAGCGTATTTCTTTAGAGTTTTAAGAAGCTTTGGCGTAGTGCAAGTTTTTTCTTCAAGAATATCTTAGCTTCCTACCAAATGAGAATACTCTTCTTTTTACGGTAAGGGATATTATTTGTTGTACTAAATAAAGGGGTATTCTTTCTTTCTTATTAAATGAAGAGAACTTCTATTATTCCATTCTTTATTATTACATTGGAATAACATGTATCAGCGGGATACCTATACTTGGTGAAATTCTTCTCTTATTCCATTCTTTATTATTACGTTGGAATAACATGTCATGCAAAATCTTTGCATACATGGTGAAATTCTTCATTATTCCATTCTTTATTAATATGTTGGAGCATCCTATCGTGCGTTCTGCATGACTGAATTCTGTTGTTTATTATTACATTTGGAATATCCTCAGTATGTGCGTTTATGCATGACTGATTCCATTATTTATTATTACATTGGAATATCACATGCGTGCGTTTTTGCATGACTGGATTCATTATTTATTATTACATTAGAATAACTTTTATGCATCTTGATCTATCGCATGCTGGTGATTTCTTTTGTTATTCCATTCTTTATTATACTCAGTTGGTTAAAGTTTTGACTTCTATACTCCATGAAATTAGTAGAATATCCTTGATATTTGCACTTCATCCAGTATCTTTTCATGAAAATATTCTTCTGAGCATTCTTGAATTTTACTCCACAAAGAAGTATCATGTTGACAATTTGGACGTTAATAGTTCTTGAATAAATTAATTCTTGAACCTGTTTTATTGAATTCTTATATCATCATCCTCATGTTTATATTATGTTGAAAGTCATCTGTGTCCTGTAGTGCATAGATGGACTTGGTATGATTATGACGAGGGATTATTCGATGTAATCATGACCATAATGTTACAAATGATGTGAAAAAAGTCCTCATTGGTCGGTAGTGCATTGATGGACAGTTATTGGCATGATCATGACCATTGATGAATACACGAATATACTTGGCCCGTAGTGCATGGATAATTTGTGGTCGTGATACTAATGAATATCATTGGCCGTAGTGCAGGGATGATGTGGATTATTTATTAAGTTGAGTCTCAGCAATAAAAGTAATGAAAAACCTTTTAAATCATAGAAGATAGTAGATTTTATTCTCTACTTGACTCTTACAATGGATTGCTTGTTCAATTGCAGATTAAACTTGATGTTTGTTATATTTTATCGGTTTAACATCTTTGTTGAAGGCTAATGATAATTTATTACTCGCATTATCTTAGTCATAATATTTCTTCTTGGGCTAGTTGAGCTCACCCTTTTGCTTTCATTGTTCTTTTTCGAAAATGAGAACGTAGCGAGGGACTAGTCGGGAAAGCGGGTGACGGGTCCGGATGATAGCATTAGTAGTCCTCACTATTCTATGAAATAGTGTGATAATAAATGTAATGAGGACCCCATTGAGTTTGTATCTTTGTCGGAAGATAATATTTGTATTAAAACTCACAGCTCATGTTGTATAATTAAGTTTTTATTTGTATTGTGTACCATGTATTTGGCGACTCAAGATGGGTGATGTATACTTATTTTGGGGGCGTTACAGTTGGTATCAAAGCTTAGGGATATGATCCACAGCTAAGATGTGAGCTAAAACTAGGAGGGGAGAGACGGGAAATTCCTTCGCTAGTATGACCTACTTAAGTTTATTTGGTATTTAATTGGTCGGTCAGAGTATAGTGATAATATGTTACATGTCAATTAACCCTTGTTTTGTGGCAGTGTCTGAAAATAACATCCGAGAATGTTGAGAATATCAATGGAGCACATGAGACCGTTGAGTCACCATAAATCAACACCCAGGATAATGTGCACCAAGAAGGCAATAATCCTCAGATGAACAACAACACCGACCAAATGGCGAACGACGGAATGTTTAGGAGCTCTCTGCAATTCGTACAACATCAGGCAAGAGAGACTCCTGTCCAAAATACAGGTGGAAACACTGGCAACTCTCGGACGGTCACCGCTAAACAATTCAAGGAGCTGGGACCACCGAAGTTTATTGGAGAACCAAAACCACTTAAGGCGAAGACGTGGATAAAACAGATTACCAAGATATTTAATGTCTTGGGATGCTCTGAGGAGCAAAAGGTTCCCTTTGCCACCTTTATGTTGCGAGGAGAGGCAGATTCTTGGTGGGAATCGGTAAAGCGCGTACTCAACTGTCGCCAGATCAAGATGTATTGGGAGAAGTTCCAAGAACTATTCAACGACAAATATTTTCCCGAAAGTATTCGTCACATGAAAGAGGTAGAGTTCATCAAGTTAGAGCAGAAAAATATGACCGTGTCGCAGTACGAAGCTAAGTTTGCCAAGTTGTCCTGGTTTGCGTCTCACTTGGTTGACAATGAAAGAGAATGACGCGGATGTTTCTCAGAGGTTTGAAACCCGAGATACGTCAATATCTAATTTCTCATAAACTGTGCTTGTATTCAGATGTTGTAAATAGGGCTCAGTTATTGGAGCACGATAATGAGTCAACGCAACCAAGAGAAAGCAGCCGGCAAAATAATAATACCAGTGAGAGCAGTCATCGAAGCGGTGACAACAAGCGTGGAGGGAATCAACAGGCCAGAAATGGTAACCACTTCGATGGTAATCAGGGCTAAAACAATAAGAATGGACATTTCAAGAAGAGGAAATTCAACAATGATGGAAAGACGTCGTCACCAACACTCGTTGTTAAGGAAGAGAACGACCACCACCCATCATATGCTTCCAAATGCGGAGGAGGACACATCGGTCAAATTGCGCGATGCCATCCAAAGCATGTTATAATTGTGGAAGAGAAGGTCACCTATACCGATTTTGTCGTTCACCGAAGACAAGTTCAGCTAGGATGGAGGCACCAAAGGCCGTCCCAGAAAAGTTAAAGCCGGTAGTGCAAGGGAGAACATTTGTAGTGACCTCCCAAAAAGCAAGGAACCCGAACGAGGTCATCACGGGTAAGCTTATCATAAACTCTAGCTTATCATACCGGTTCTACCCATTCTTTTATTTCTCCTACTTGCGCTTAACGATTAAATTTGACTTCGGAGAAATTAGACTTTGACTTATCTGTGGAAACTCCATTGAGAGAAACCTTCATTACATCCACTGTTTATAAGTCTTGTTTAGTTCAAATTGGTATCCTCACATTACCTGTCGATCTTATTTCATTAAAAATACTTGCATTTGATATGATTCTAGGGATTGATTGGTTAACTACTCATCATGCAAAAATTGATTGTTTTTGTAAGGTTGTTAGCTTTCATATTCTTAACCAACCTATTATGCGAATTCAAGCAACCAAACCATTAAAATCAATCACTGTCATCTCAAGCCATAAAGCTATTCATTTATTAAAAAACTGGATGTCAAGCTTTCTTAGCTCATGTCACGGATCTAAACAAAAATACATTTGTTTTGAATGATATTTCTATTGTTAATAAATTTCCTGACGTATTCCTTGAAGAACTTCCTGGCCTACCCCCAGAGCGTGAAATTGAATTTTGTATCGACCTTGAACCCGGTACAAAACCCATTTCCAAAGCCCCATATCGAATGGTTCCTATTGAACTTCAGGAGTTAAGGACCCAACTACAGGAATTGTTAGACATTGGCTTTATTCATCCTAGTACGTCTCCTTGAGGTGCTCCTGTTCTATTCGTGAAGAAGAAAGATGGGAGTATGCGACTTTGTATTGATTATCGGGAGTTGAATCATGTCACCATCAAAAATAGGTACCCATTGCCACGTATTGATGACCTGTTTGACCAGTTGCAAGGAGCCAAATTCTTTTCAAAGATTGATCTTCATTTCGGATATCACCAATTGAAGATTAGAACCGATGACATTCCAAAGACTTTTCGGAACTCGATCTGGGCATTATGAATTCTAGTCATGTCTTTTGGATTGACTAATGCTCCTGCAGCCTTCATGGATATGATGAACCGAATATTCAAGAAATATTTGGATCACTTTGTGGTCGTCTTTATTGATGACATCCTTACTTATTCCAAAAGTCGTGAAGATCATGAGCAACACTTGAGGCTGATACTCCAAAAGCTTCGTGAATACAAGCTTTATGCCAAGTTGAAGAAATACGAGTTCTGGCTTGAGGAAGTAGCATTCCTTGGGCACGTAGTATCAATTCATGGAATATCTGTTGACCCGGCAAAAATTGAAGCAATTCAAAGCTGGGAACAACCTAAATCAGTGACCGAAGTACATAGCTTTCTCGGTTTAGCTGGTTATTATCGGAGATTCGTGGAAGGATTTTCTCGAATCGCTACTCCATTAACTTAGTTGACTCGGAAAGATATAAAGTTCGGATGGAGCGAAGAATGTGAGAAGAGTTTTCAAGAACTCAAGAGGAGACTCATTTCAGCACCTGTTCAGACAATACCATCTGGCTCGGAGGGATTCGTCATCTATAGTGATGCTTCGGGCAAAGGGTTGGGATGTGTTCTCATGCAACATGGGAAAGTCATAGCTTATGCCTCAAGATAACTCAAAGAATATGAGAGAAATTATCCTACTCATGATCTAGAGTTGGCAGCTGTTGTCTTCGCACTTAAAATTTGGAGGCATTACTTGTATGGGGAGAAAGTGAATATCTTTACGGATCATAAAAGCCTTAAATATTTCTTCACTCAAAAGGAACTCAATATGCGACAACGACGTTGGCTTGAACTGTTGAAAGATTATGATCATACCATCCAATACCATCCTGCAAAAGCAAACGTGGTAGCTGACGCATTGAGTAGAAGATCATATCGCGGTCACGAAGTGCGATATTGTCAACGCAGCGCCCATTTTGTGTGAGTTGCAAAGGATGGAGATAGAGTTAAAGACTCAGGGGACCCATGTGATGATGGCGAATATACGAGTAGACCAGACTTTAATTGATAAAGTTAAAGTTTGCTCAAGCTACTGAGACACGGAGGTGATCGTGTATGAGGAAGAAAGTGCAAGAAGGTGATATCTGGAAGCAAAATCGATGAAAAGGAATTCTTCGAGTCAACTCCAGAGTTTGTGTTCCTAATGACCTTGATTTAAAGTATAAAATCATGATGGAGGCGCACAACACACCATTTGCAATCCATCTTGGGAGTACCAAAATGTATCATGATCTTCGACATACATTTTGGTGGGACAATATGAAGAGAGAGATAGCGTTGTTTATCTCAAGGTGTTTAACGTGTCAACGAGTCAAGGCAGAGCATCAAGTACCAAAAGGTCCATTGCAACCACTTTAAATTCCAGAATGGAAGTGGGAGCAAATTACCATGGATTTTGTTACTGGTCTTCCCAAGGTTTCTCAAGGTATAGATGCAATTTGGGTCATTGTTGATAGATTGACCAAGTCTGCTCACTTCTTACCTATATGAGAAACTTATACACTTGAACGTCTTGCTCATATGTACATAAACGAGGTTGCAAGATTGCATGGTATTCGAATATCCATAGTGTCTGATCGAGACCCAAGATTCACTTCACGATTTTGGGTTAGTTTGCAAAAAGCTATGGGCACGGACTTACGATTTAGCTCGGCATATCGTCCTCAGACGGACGGGTAGTCGGAGAGGACTATTCAAACTCTTGAAGATCTATTAAGACTCTGTGTCCTTGACTTCATGGGAAGTTGGGACAAGTTCTTATCATTGGTTGAGTTTTCCTACAACAACAGTTATCAAGCAAGTATTGGCATGGCTCCATTTAAGGCGTTGTGTGGAAGAAAGTGTCGTTCTCCAGTATGCTGGGATGAGGTGGGTGAAGCAACGTTGTTGGGACCGGAGTTGGTGCGTATGACTAAGGAAAAGATTCAAACGATCCGGCAACGTATAAAAACCTCACAAGATCGACAAAAGAGTTATGCTGATCTTCATCGAAAGGACGTGGAATTCGATATTGGAGATCATGTGTTGTTACGTGTTGCTCCATGGAAAGGAGTTACAAGATTTGGAGAGAGAGGAAAGCTCAATCCTCGATTCATTGGCACATTTTTAATCCTCGATCGAGTAAGAACTGTGGCCTATAGACTTGCTTTACCGCCAAGTATGTCTCGTGTTCATAACGTTTTTTATATATCCATGTTACGTAAATATGTGAAAGACCCGAACCACATTATCGAGTTAGAACCGGACGAAATAGCGAAAGATTTAACGTATGAAGAGATTCCTGTTCAAATCTTGGATAAGAAGGAACATATTCTACGCTCTAAGGTTATACCTCAAGTCAAAGTTTTGTGGAGAAACCACGATGTTGAGAAAATGACCTGGGAGTTAGAATCTGAAATAAAATCAAGGTATCCTTACCTCTTTGACATAGCAGGTATGTACCCTAATTTCGGGTGCAAAATTTCATAAGAATGGGAGGTTGTAAGACCCCAACTTTTTTAAATTAAGATGAATTTTCTATAAATATCAATTTTGAATATTATGGAGTAAATTTGATATAATGTTATAGTTATGGGTAATATTTATAAATTTTGCAAAGTACGCAAGTTGTTATATAATATTCGATTGGTCGAGGAATATTCGTTTTAACAGGGAATATTCGTACAACGACACAATCATTGGTGGACCCCACAACGGAATTATTGTCGGATTGAGAAAATGACAAAAATACTTTATGAAAATAACGGCGAAAGTTTTTTATTGTTCACTGTTGAAACAGCCGGTGTTAAAAGTACAGTAATATGCGTGGTTGTATAGTAGCACACGATATTGATTATTGATGCTTACGTGAGAAGTCACTCAATTTTATTCAATTATTGCTACAGTAATTTCTGCATAGTATCTCACGTTATTTGATTCAATTATTGTTGATATTTTATATTTTATTAAATCAATAATTGAGACGACAAAGTTATTAATATTATTATTTGCAATATTAACGATGTCTAGAAGTTCTGTCAAGGAGAGGTAAAATATATTTATATTTATAAGTTTGTGATGTCTGTGTGTGTGTATATATATATATATATATATATATATATAACTTATGTATGGAAAATGAAATGGTTGGAATGCAAGTTCACGGGATGTAAGAAGAAAATAAGGGATGGGTTTGTAATGGTGGAATAGATATATGTATATATAATATGATGATACTGACTTTTGGATGGTGGTGGTGGGAAAGTGTTCTGATGATAGTGATAGGTGGGTAGTTTTGTTAAAACCATGTGTTATATATATATATATATATATATATATATATATATAATATTATATTTTTTTTGTTTTGTTTGACTAAGTATGTTAGCATTTGAAAATAGGCGTCTGATGATTTAACAAAATTTAGCCCGTGATAATATTTCTGTTGCGTCCGTGAATTATTTCTCAAATAGTATCCATTCCATTCTCCTATAAATAGAAGCTCATTCCTTCATTATTTCTTACGAATTCACTGAAACTCTAGAGAGAGAAATTATAGAGAAACTATAGAAAAGAATTCTGCTACTTTCCTACTCTTATATCCAGTTTCTTTTACGGTAAGGGGTATTATTTCTTTTGTATTCATGAAGAAAACTTCATTATTCCATTATTTATTATTCTGTGGAATAACTCAGATATGTCTGAGCTACCCTATACTTGGTGAAATTCTTTTGTTATTCCATTCTTTATTATTCATTTGGAATATCACATGCATGCGTTTTACTTGGGACTGGTTCCATTCTTTATTATTCTGTTGGAATATCTTGTCTGTGCTTTTTACGTCGGACCTGTTTTCGTCTTTATTATTCTGTTGTAATATCCTGTCTGTGCATTTTACGCCGGACCTGTTTCCGTCTTTATTATTCTGCTGGAATATCCTGTCTGTGCATTTTACCCGGACCTGGTTCCGTTATTTATTATTCTGTTGGAATAACCTGCCTGTGCGGTCTATCGCATTGCCTAGTGATTTCTTTTGTTATTCCATTCTTTATTATACTCAGTTGGTTAAAATTTTGACTTCTATACTCCATGAAATTAGTGGAATATCCTTGATATTGTGTTTCATCAGTATCTTTTCATGGAAATATTCTTCTGAGCATTCTTGAATTTTACTCTACAAAGAAGTATAAAGTTCAGTTGGAGCGAAGAATATGAGAAGATTTTTCAAGAACTCAAGAGGAGACTCATTTCAAAGACTGCTTACGTAATACCATCCTGCTCGGAGGTATTCAATCATCTCACATGATGCTTCGGGCAAAGGGTTGGGATGTGTTCTCATACAACATGGGAAAGTCATAGCTTGTGCCTCTAGAAAACTCAAACAATATGAAAGAAATTATCCTACTCATGATCTAGAGTTGGAAGCTGTTGTCTTCGCACTTAAAATTTGGAGGCATTACTTGTATGGGGAAAAAGTGGATATCTTTACTGATCATAAAAGCCTCAAATATTTCTTCACTCAAAAGGAACTCAACATGCGACAACGACGTTGGCTTGAACTGTTGAAAGATTATGATCATACCATCCAATACCATCCTGCAAAAGCTTAACGTGGTAGGCGGCGCGTTGAGTAGAAAGATCATATCTTGAATACGAGTGCGATATTGTCAACGAAAGGCCCATTTTGTGTGACTTGCAAAGGATGGAGATAGAGTTAAAGACTCCAGGGACCCATGTGATGATGGCGAATATACGAGTAGAACCGACTTTAATTGATAAAGTTAAAGTTGCTCAAGCTACAGACATGGAGCTGATGCGTATGAGGAAGAAAGTGCAAGAAGGTGCTATGCCAGAAGCAAAAATCGATGAAGAAGGAATACTTCGAGTCAACTCCAGACTTTGTGTTCCTAACGACCCTGATTTAAAGTATAAAATCATGATGGAGGCGTACAACACACAATTTGCAATCCATCCTAAGAGTACCAAAATGTATCATGATCTTCGACATACATTTTGGTGAGGTAATATGAAGAGAGAGATAGCGCTATTTATCTCAAGGTGTCTAACGTGTCAACGAGTCAAGGCGGAGCATCAAGTACCAAAAGGTCTATTGCAACTACTTGAAATTCTAGAATAGAAGTGGGAGCACATTACCATGGATTTCGTTACTGGTCTTCCCAAGGTTTCTCAAGGCATAGATGCAATTTGGGTCATTATTGATAGATTGACCAAGTCTGCTCACTTCTTACCTATACGAGAAACTTATATACTTGAACGTCTTGCTCATATGTACATAAACGAGGTTATAAGATTGCATGGTATGCCAGTATCCATAGTTTTTGATCGAGACCCACGATTTACTTCAAGATTTTGGGTTAGTTTGCAAAAAGCTATGGGCTCGGATTTACGATTTAGCTCGACATATCATCCTCAGACGGACGGACAGTCGGAGAGGGCAATTCAAACTCTTGAATATCTATTAAGACTCCGTGTCCTTGACTTCAAGGGAAGTTGGGACAAGTTCTTACTATTGGTGGAATTTTCCTACAACAGCAGTTATCAAGCAAGTATTGGCATGGCTCCATTTGAGGCGTTGTATGGAAGAAAGTGTCATTCTCCAGTATGCTGGGATGAGGTGGGTGAAGCAACGTTGTTGGGACCGGAGTTAGTACGTATGACTACGAAAAAGATTCAAATGATCCAATAACGTATAAAAATCTCACAAGATCGACAAAAGAGTTATGCTGATCTTCACCGAAAGGACGTGGAATTCGATATAGGAGATCATGTGTTATTATGTGTTGCTCCATGGAAAGGAGTTACGAGATTTGGAAAGAGAGGAAAGCTCAATCCTCGATTTATCGGCCCATTTTTAATCCTCGATCGAGTAGGAACTGTGGCCTATAGACTCGCTTTACCGCCAAGTATGTCTCGTGTTCATAACGTTTTTCACATATCCATGTTACGTAAATATGTGGAAGACCCGAACCACATTATTGAGTTAGAACCGGATGAAATAGCGGAAGATTTGACGTATAAAGATGTTCCTGTTCAAATCTTGGATAAGAAGGAACATATTCTACGCTCCAAGGTTATACCTCAAGTCAAAGTTTTGTGGAGAAACCACGATGTTGAGAAAATGACTTGGGAGTTATAATCTGAAATGAAATCAAGGTATCCTTACCTCTTCGACATACTAGGTACGTACCCTAATTTCGAGGGCGAAATTTCATAAGAAGGGGAGGTTGTAAGACCCCAAATTTTATAAATAAAGATGAATTTTCTATAAATATCATTTTTGAATATTATAGAGTAAATTTGATATAATGTTATAGTTGTGGGTAATATTTATATATTTTCCAAAGTACGCAAGTTGTTATATAATATTCGATTGGTGGGGAATATTCTTTTTAACAGAGAATATTAAATACAACGACCTACAATCATTGGTGGACCCTACAACGTAATTATTGCCGGATTGAGAAAAACGACAAAAATACTTTATGAAAATAACGGAAGTTTTACTGTTAATCTGTTGAAACACCCTTGTTAAAAGTACAATAATACGGCGTAGTTGCATAAGTAGCACACCAGTATTGGTTATTGATGCTTACGTGAGAAGTCACTTTCGCTTTTGTTCAATTATTGCTATGATGAATTGTTGTATAGTATCTCACGTTATTTGATTCAATTATTGTCAATATTTTATATATTATTAAATCAATAATTTAGATGACAAGGTTATTAATATTATTATTTGCAATATTAACGATGTCTAGAAGTTCTGTTAAGGAGAGGTTTGGTCACCCAATTGCGCGCCAATAGGGAGAAATCCTTATTGGAAAGCCCCATCTTTCTTGGGAACGACCTGGTCGATTAATATTGTAAATTATAATAACGGTGATAAAGTTTATTTTATTAGTATTATTAATGTAATAAAATGAAAAAAACTTTATATAAAAATGTAATACTTTTATAAATTTATTCGTTTTATTAGACTATAAATAGAATATATAATATTCTATTATGCATAGTGTTTTGCATAGTAAAATCTTTTTATATAAAAGAGAATACTTTTATAAAGTTATTTGTTTTATTAGACAATAATTAGAATATATTATATTTTATTATGCATAGTTTTGCATAGTGCTTGCATAGTGTTTTGCATAGTAAATTTTTTTTATATAAAACAGAATACTTTTATAAAGTTATTTGTTTTATTAGATTTTAAATAAAATATATAAATATATATATATATATATATTTAGAATATATCATATTTTATTGCATAGTGCAGCATAGTATCCTTTCTATTTTCCTATAAATAGGATGCTTAGTTATAATTGAAAACCACACCAGAAGTTCAGAGAATTCTTCTATAATCTTGAGTGTATTTCTTTAGAGTTTTAAGAAGCTTTGAGCGTAGTACAAGTTTTCTTCAAGAATATCCTCGCCCTACCAATCAGAATACTCTTCCTTTACGGTAAGGGATATTATTTGTTGTACTCGTAAGGGGTATTCTTTCTTTCTTATTCGTGAAAAGAACTTCTATTATTCCATTATTATTCTGTTGGAATAACCTGTATACGCGGGATACCCTATACTTGGTGAAATTCTTCTGCTATTCTATTCTTTATTATTACGTTGGAATAACATGTCTATGCAAAGTACTGCATACATGGTGAAATTCTTCTGTTATTCCATTCTTTATTATTATGTTGGAACATCTTGTCTGTGCGTTTACGCATGACCTGGTTCCGTTGTTTATTATTCTATTGGAATATCATATGCGTGCGTTTCGCATGACACAGTTCCATTATTAATTATTCTCGTTGGAATATCACATGCGTGCGCTTACGCATGTGACTGAATTCCGTTATTTATTATTACGTTAGAATAATCATGCATGCTTGATCTATCGCATGCCCGGTGATTTCTTTTGTTATTCCATTCTTTATTATACTCAGTTGGTTAAAGTTTTGACTTCTATACTCCATGAAATTAGTAGAATATCCTTGATATTTGCGCTTCATCCAGTATCTTTTCATGAAAATATTCTTCTGAGCATTCTTGAATTTTACTCCACAAAGAAGTATTATGTTGACAATTTGGACGTTAATAGTTCCTGAATAAATTAATTCTTGAACTTGTTTTTATTGAATTCTTATATCATTGTCATCATCCTAATGTTTATATTATGTTGAAAGTCATCTGTGGCCTGTAGTGCATAGATGGACTTGGTATGATTATGACCAGGGATTATTCGGTGTAATCATGACCGTAATGTTACAAATAATATGGAAAAAGTCCTCATTGGCCCGTAGTACATTGATGGACAGTTATTGGCATGATCATGACCATTGATGAATACACGAATATACTTGGCCCGTAGTGCATGGATAATTTGTGGTCGTGATACTAATGAATATCATTGGCCGTAGTGCAGGGATGATGTGGATTATTTATTAAGCTGAGTCTCAGTGATAAAAGTAATGAAAAACCTTTTAAATCATAGAAGATAGTAGATTTTATTCTCTACTTGACTCTTCTAATGGATTGCTTGTTCATTGCAGCTTAAACTTGATGTTTGTTATATTTTATCGGTTTAACCTTTGTTGAAGGCTAATGATAATTTATTCTGCATTATCTTAGTCATAATATTTCTTACTGGGCTAGTTGAGCTCACCCCTTTTGCTTTCATTGTTCTCTTCAGGAAATGAGAACGTAATAGGGACTAGTCGGGGAACGGAGTGACGGTCCAAATGATAACATTAGTAGTCCTCACTTTTCTATAAAATAGTGTGATAATAAATGTAATGAGGACCCCATTGAGTTTGTATACTGTCTAGAATATAATATTTGTATTAAAACTCACAACTCATGTTGTATAATTAAGTTTTTATTTGTATTGTGTACCATGTATTTGGCGACTCAAGATGGGTGATGTATACCTATTTTGGGGGCATCACATGATACTATGACAATAATTGAATCAATAAGATGAGAGATATGATGCAGCAATTATTGTAGCAATAATTGAGTATAACTGAGTGACTTCTTATGTAAGCATCAATAATCAATACCGTGCGCTACTATGCAACCACGTGTATTACTGTACTTTTACTACCGGGTAGTTTAACAGTTTTAACGATAACACTTTCGCCGTTATTTTTATAAAAAAATAATTCTGTCGTTTTCCTACTACGACAATACTTCCCTTGTGAGGTCCACCAATGATTGTGTCATCGTACGGATATTCCCCAACCAAACGAATATTTTATAACAACTTGTATACTTTGTAAAATTTTCACATATCACCCTTATCTTTAACCCTTTCTCAATTTAACCATTTACTAAATAAAATAATAATTATAAGAAAATTGAATACTTTCATTTCATAATTTCGGGATCTCACAATCTCCCCTCCTTATGAATTTTCGCCCTCGAAATTTACGTACGTACCTGGTATTCGAAGAGATGAGAATACCTTGCTTTCTTTTCAGATTGTACCTTCCCGGTTATATCCTCTGTATCATGATTTTTCCATTGCTCATCTCTTGTATTTCAGATATCATTCTAGAATATATCTTCAAAACAAAGGTCAATTGACATATCACAAATTGTCAACTTATCAAGTAAAAATTTCGGCTTAGGTAAGTCACACATTAGCGAAGTATATTACTCGTCTCTCCCCTCCTACTTCTAGACTCATATCTCTGTCAGCGACCATATCCCTAAGCTCTGATACCAAATGTGACGCCCCCAAAATAGGTCCACACGATTCATTCTGATTCGCCAGATATCGCACTATAAAAATCAAATATAAACTTCATTTATACAACTGTTGAACTGGCGTGCAGAGTACGACAACAGATAAGCTGTGAGTTTTAATACAAATGTATGTAACTCTCATGGTGCCTCGACCACAACCTTACAATGATACTTTACATAAAAGTACAGTCAAAAACTATTTTAGAAATTAAAATCTTTGGGAAGTGCTCAAGAAAACCTTCGTACATGGGAGGCCATGCGTCTAGGTTATGATAGAAATCATATGTCCACAGAATTATCCTTGGTTGACCCAATAGACCCCAAAGAAAAATAAGAAGATTACTATCTTTTTTTTTCCGATGGTGAGTCTTCTCTTGACATATAATTATCTCTGTTGTCTCCAAGTGAAATTATATTTCAAATAAACTCCAAGATCATATAGGTAGTACTCGTAGATATACTCAGCAAGTGGATGTGCACAACTATGACGCCCCCAAAATATGTATACATCACATATTCTGAGTCGCCAAATACATGGTACAGAATACAAATATAACTTAATTATACAACTGTCGTGTAAAGTACGACAAAATATAAGCTATGAGTTTTAATACAAATATTGTCGTCTAGACAATATACAAACTCAAATTCAATATTATTACATTTATTTTCCACTATTTCACTGAATGGTGAGGACTACTAATGCTATCATCTGGTCCGTCACTCCATTCCTCGACTAGTCCCTGCTACGTTCTCATTTCCTGAAGAGAACAATAAAAGTAAAAGGGTGAGCTCAACTAGCCCAATAGGAAATATTATGACTAAGATAATGCGAGAATATATTATCGTTAGCCTTCAACGAGTGTTAAAATCGATACAATATAACAACCATCAAGTTTAATCAAGCGGAAAAAACAATCCATTAAAAAGTCGAGTAGAGAATAAAATCTACTATCTGTTATGATTTAGAAGGTTTTCATCACTTTTATCATTGAGACTCGACAATAAATAATCCACATCATCGAATCACACTCTTTTACTGGCCAAGGATATTCTTTAGTATCACGACCACAATTATCCATGCACTACGGGCCAAGAATATTTGTGTATTCATTAATGGTTATGATCATGCCAACAACTATCCATCAATGCACTACGGGCCAATGAGGACTTTTACCACATCATTTGTAACATTACGGTCATGATTACAATCAATAATCCTCGGTCATAATCATACCAAGTCCATCTATGCACTACACAGCCACGTATGACTTTCAACATAATATAAACATGAGGATGATGACAATGATATAAGAATTCAATTAAACAAGTTCAAGAATTAATTTGTCCAGGAACCAATAACGTCCAAATTGTCAACATGATACTGCTATGTGAAGTAAAATTCAAGAATGCTCAGAAGAATATTTCAATGAAAAGATACTGGATGAAGCGCAAATATCAAGGATATTCCACTAATTTCATGGAGTATAGAAGTCAAAACTTTAACCAACTGAGTATAATAAAGAATGGAATAACAAAATAAATCACCGTGCATGCGATAGACCGCATATGCGCAAAGTTATTCCAATGTAATAATAAATAAAATCAATCCTGCGTAAAACACACGGATAGGATATTCCAATGAGAATAATAAAGACTTTTAACCAGTCCCGTGTGAAACGAATAGGCGGATGTTCCAATGAAATGATAAATAATGGAACCAGTCCAAATGAGAATGCATGCATGAGATGTTCCAACAGAATGATAAATAATAAAACTAGGTCCGGCTTAAACGCACAAACAGGTTGTTCCAACAGAATGATAAAGAATGGAATAACAGAAGAATTTCACCAAGTATAGGGTAGCCCGCGTATACAGGTTATTCCAATAGAATAATAAAGAATGGAATAACAGAAGTTCTCTTCATGGATAAGAAAAAAAAAATAATACTCCCTACGTGTACAACAAATAATATTCCCTACCTTAGAAAAACTGGATACTGGAATAGTGAGGTAGCAGACTTTTCTTCTTCTTTCTATAATTTCTCTCTATAATAATCGCTCTAAAGCTTTTGTGAATTGGTGAGAAATGAAGGAAGAATGAGCTTCTAGTTATAGAAAAATATAGTTTCGATAATTGCACGTTTTGGGGATCGAAAAATTACAGTACAATACCTCCAACTTTTCCTTTATTTTTAATTTAGTCATGGAAGTATTATCAAACTTGCACAACCTCCCCTAATAGTAAATAATGCGATTCAATAGTAAATTATGTGAATCAATAGTTCTAGACATGTGAAAATACGAATTACGATTATAGTACCTCCATCTATACCTCCATTTTAACTTAGTCATTACCAAGTATTATCAATCTTGCACCAACTCCCCTAATAGCAACAAGAATATGAAACAATAGTATACACATGTGAACAAATAGTTATAATCATGTGAAATAATGTAAAACCCCAACTTTTTGGAATAAAGATGAATTTTCTATAAATATTATTTTTGAATATTATGGATTGAAATTGATATAATAGTTGTGGGTAATATTTATAAATTTTGCAAAGTACGCAAGTTGTTATATAATATTCGATTGGTCGGGGGAATATTCGTTTTAACAGGGAATATTAGTTCAACGACACAATCATTGGTGGACCCTACAACAGAATTATTGTCGGATTGAGAAAACGACAAAAATACTTTATGAAAATAACGACGGAAGTTTTACCGTTAATCGTTGAAACACACTTGTGTTAAAGAAATCTGATGTCTGGCATTGGTTGCATAGTAGCACTGCAGATTGATTATTGATGCTTATGTGATAAGTCACTCAGCTTTGTTGGTATTATTAATGTAATAATACGTAAAATCTTTTATATTAAACAAAATACTTTTATAAAGTTATTTTATAAATAGAATATATTATATTCTATTATGCATAGTGTTGCATAATTATCTCTGCATAGTGTTTTGCATAGTAAAATCTTTTTATATAAAATGAATACTTTTATAAACCTATCTGCTTTATTAGACAATAATTAGAATATATTATATTTTATTATGCATAGTATTTGCATAGTGCTCACAAGTAGTGTTTGCGTAGTAAAATCATGCTATAAAGTTATTCGTTTTATTAGATTATAAATAGAATATATTATATTTTATTTAAAAGATTTTACTTTAAATATGAACCGTCCGATTAAAGTAAATCAATCTGGACCGTTCATGGATTAGTTCTTATGCATTCCATTTTCCTATAAATAAAGCTCATTCCTTCATTATTTTCTTACGAATTCACTAAACTCTAGAGAGAGAAACTATGAGAGAGACTATAGAGATAGAAGAAAAGTATTTTGCTACTTAACTACTTTTATATTCAGCTTTTACAATAAGGGTGTTATTCTTTCTTATTCATGAAGAAGAAACTGTTGTTATTCCATTTCTTATTATTCTGCTGGAATAACTTTTGTATACGCGATGATCTACCCTATACTTGGTGACATTCTTCTATTATTCTGTTGGAACATCATGTCTGTGTGTTTTACACCGGACCTGGTTCCGTCTTTATTATTATTCCGTTGGAACATCCTGTCATGTGTTTTACACCTTACTGGTTCCGTCTTATTATTATTATGTTGGAACATCTGTCGTGTGTTTTTTACGGACTGGTTTCATCTTATTATTATTACTGTTGGAACATCCCAGCGGTGTAAATTTTGCCTCCCACTGGTTCTCATTATTATTATTACATTGGAATAACTTTTCACATCTGTCTGCACTGCGCATGCATGGTGATTTCTTTTGTTATTCCATTCTTTATTATACTCGGTTGGTTAAAGTTTTGACTTCTATACTCCATGAAATTAGTAGAATATCCTTGATATTTGCGCTTCATCCAAAGATCTTTTCATTGAAAATATTCTTACGAGCATTCTTGAATTTTACTCTACAAAGCGATGATCGTGTTGACAATTTGGACATTATTGGTTCCTGGACAAATTAATTCTTGAACTTGTTTAATTGAATTCTTATATCATTGTCATCATCCTCATTTTATATTATTTTGAAAGTATTCTGTGGCCTGTAGTGCATAAATGGACTTGGTATGATTATGACCAGGGATTATTCGGTGTAATCATGACCGTAATGTTATAAATGATATGGTAAAAGTTATCATTGGTCCGTAGTGCATTGATGGATAGTTGTTGGCATGATCATGGCTATTAATGAATACACAAATATTCTTGGCCCATAGTGCATGGATAATTGTGGTCGTGATACTAAAGAATATCCTTGGCCGTAGTGCAGGGGTGATTCGATGATGTGGAATATTTATTAAGTTTGATTCTCGGCGATAATGATGATGAAAACCTTTTTAATCATAAAAATAGTAGATTTTATTTTCTACTTGACTCTTTTAATGGATTGCTTGTTCCGCTGCAGTTAAACTTGATGTCTATTATATTTTATCAGTTTAACATTATTGGAGACTAATGATAATTTATTCTGCATTATCTTAGTCATAATACTTCTTACTGGGCTAGTTAAGCTCACCCTTCCTTTCATTTATTCTCTTGAGAAAATGAGAATATAAATTTGACTTAGTCGGGAGCGGAGTGATGGTCCGAGGATAGCATTAGTAGTCCTCACTATTCTGTGAAATAGTGTGATAATAATTGTAATGAGGACTCCTTTTGAGTTTGTATAATCTCTAGTAGATAATATTTGTATTCAAACTCACAGTTTATGTTTTGTCATATTGTACACGACAGTTGTATTAGTAAGTTGTATTTGAATTTTGTACCATGTATTTGGCGACCCAAGATGGGTGATGTATACCTAATTTTGGGGGAGTCACAAATAATAGCAATCAATTGCTCATTTATCCGGTTAAATACCTGATTAGTCAATATAACCTCTAGACATCAATTATTATCGAAATAATTATCGATTTTCACTAACACAAATAATTCCAACACAATGAAACCATTTTTATCAAAAATATAAATTTTGAAATTTCGAAGTTTGACTTTTCCCAAAAAAGTCAACTGTTGACTTTTTGACCAAATAGTGAATTCCGGAAAATTTTGTGTTTATATACTATTTTTACTAATTTCATCGTTCCAGACTCAAATATCACATCCGCGTCTCCGAATACAACTTCAATTTTAATAACATTCATCATTAATATTAAAACTCACAATATTTATCAACCAGGTCGTTCCCAGGAAAGAGGGGGCTTTCCAATAAGTATTTCTCCTATTAGCGCATGCGCAATTAGCTAACCAAACCTCTCCTTGATGTAACTTCTAGACATTGTAAATATTGCAATTTAATAATATGAATAACTTTGTCGTCTCAATTCTTGATTTAATAAAATAACATTATGCGGATGATACTTGTGACAATAATCGAATCAATAATATGAGAGATATGATGCGGCAATTCTCGTAGCAATAATTGAGTATAACCGAGTGACTTCTCACGTAAGCATCAATAATCAATATCGTGTCTACTATGCAACTGCAATGCATTCTTGTACTTTTACTAACGGGTAGTTCAACGAGCTTAACTAGTAAAACTTCCGCCGTTATTTTCAAAAAGTATTTTTGTCGTTTTCTTAATCCTACAATAATTCCGTTGTGGGGGGGTCCACCAATAATTGTGCTGTTGTACGAATATTCTCTGTTAAAACGAATATTCCCTGACCAATCGAATATTATATAACAACTTGCGTACTTTGCAAAATTTGTAAATATTACCCACAACTATAACATTATATCAAATCCACGCCATAATATTCAAAAATATATTTCGAGAAAATTTAATCTTTATTCAAAAAGTTGGGGTCTTAGAACAACCCTGTCTTATGATAACACGAGGTTGTATGTCATTAGACATCTTGTATGATAGTGGCAAAACACCCTTCCAAAGTTGGGTTCACCTCACCCAATTCGGTTCACCAAAATTAAATATCAAATGATGTATACAATACGACACACTTATCTAAAGTTCTTAATAAAATTATTTTTATACTATTTAGGGAGAACCTCAACAGCTATAGACCACCATTCTATTCCCCTGTTATCCCCGCTCGACCCGGTAACACTTTTATTACCTGAAAGGAATTGTGAAGCAAAAAGGGTGAGCATAACTAGCCCAACAAAGAATATCATGACTAAAGATAATTTATATCATCAATAGCCTTCATCAGTAATAAATCAGAGATTTAGGACATATGATAGATGATAAAACTTTTCAACCATAGTTGCGTGAACGAAGACGATCCATTAGAAGAGTCAAATACACCATCAGGTCTATTATCTTCTCCATGTTAAAAGTCCACCAATAATGTTTTATCCCTGTAACATCAATCAACAATTCATGTCCACAATCATTTGAATAACTCGTAATCATAATTGTGATTCTAAATTCCTCTTCGCACCCAGGACAAAAATA
This sequence comes from Panax ginseng, assembly GCA_020205605.1. NCBI lineage: Eukaryota > Viridiplantae > Streptophyta > Magnoliopsida > Apiales > Araliaceae > Panax > Panax ginseng. The sequence continues at coordinate 126,862,970 of CM035138.1, read as the reverse complement.
ATTTTCATCACCTATCTTCACTTGAAACATCAAAAATCATGGTTATATCAAATCACAATTCTTGCTCATAATCATACTAATAAATTCATCTTTGCACTACGACCAAATATATTCATTAACAATTCATCTTTGCAGTACAGGCCAAAGACATACAACTGTATTTTAGAAGAGTCAAGTAGAGCATGATATCTACTATCTTCTACGAATTAAAAGTGTATAATCAATATTTTATCGCTGAGACTCAGCTTAATAAATAATCCACATCATCGAATCATCAATGCACTACGGGCCAATGAGGACTTTTACCACATCATCTATAACATTACGAGTCATGATTATACCGAATGATCCCTGGTCATAATCATACCAATAAACAGTTCATCTATGCACATAAACCAAAGATACTCATCAATCAATAGTTCATCTTTGCACGTAAGCCAAAGATATACAACTGTAAAACCAATAATCAATAGTCCATCTTTGCACGTAAGCCAAAGATATGTAACTGTAAAACCAATAATCAACAGTCCATCTTTGCACGTAAGCAAAAGATATACAACTATAAAACCAATAATCAACAGTCCATCTTTGCACGTAAGCTAAATTTATACAACTGTAAAACCAATAATCAACAGTTCATCTTTGCACGTGAGCCAAAGATGACTTTAATCACAATATAAGCATGAGGATGATGACAATGACATTATAATTCAATAAAACAAGTTCAAGGATAAATTTTAAAGATTTATAATTTAATTTATCCAGAAATTAATAACGTCCAAATTGTCAACATGATTGTGACGCCACCAAAATTAGGTATACATCACCCATCTTGGGTCACCAAATACATGGTACAGAATTCAAATACAACTTACTAATACAACTGTCGTGTACAATACGACAAAACATAAATTGTGAGTTTGAATACAAATATTATCTACTAGAGATTATACAAACTCAAAAGGAGTCCTCATTACAATTATTATCACACTATTTCACATAATAGTGAGGACTACTAATGCTATCCTCTGGACCATCACTCTGTTCCCCACTAGTCCAAATATATTCTCATTTCACAAGAGAATGGTGAAAAGAAGGATGAGCTCAACTAGCCCGATGAAGATATTATGTGTGACACCCCAAATCCGGGTACTTCAATTCCACGGTTTGGTGTTCATTCATCTGAAATATCATCTATCTATCTGCCCATAATAAATGCAAACCATGCAATAGATAGAAATAATAATAAATCTCTCCTTATGGGGTTACATCAACTACATAATAAATACAATCGAGTTACTCTAACCTTAAACATCTGTGCGAAATCATAAATAATTAAGTCTTAAACAACATCATTAACTTAAGTCTTAAACAAATACATCATCATATAAAACAACAAGTCTTCATCACTTGTTAACCTTGCCCTTGCCTTTACTAGTAGAAGGTTAAATTGGTTCTTTTCGTTCTTAACTACAATGTTATTATTACGCAAGAGTGAGCACAAATTCCACAAGTATAACAATGAAATAACAATTATAATAACATGCGAGTGAATCAAAGACATCTGAATAAAAGCTCAACTTTTGAATCAAGAATGAATAACAAGAATCAAAAGATTTACGAGGGTCATAAGACCTTGAACTATGTCCTAGGTTATCAAGGGTTATACTTGAAACCTTTAACGAATCGTAAGACTATGGACCTTTTACTCGTCGTCTTGGGGGATCATTTCTTAGTACCATCATCATGCACAATATCTTAACGCTAACGTAAGTAAATCCCTTGCGGGGTTGTTCATCTCAATTTGACATTCGAGTCCGCACTAAAGGAAGTTTGGTTTGGATAATTCATTAAGGGTTACGAAATTTAGAACGCTTTATCAACTATGGACTAGTCGAATCAATAAGGGTTATTTAGTCTAATAAGGTTCAATAATAATGATATTCAAATCGAATAATAATCTCGGAAAAAGTATACAATAGAACAATTATTGTATAAGCTGAATCATGCTTTGAAAAGATAATCAATCTTTAATATAACATTTGAACTTGAATAATAGTAATGATAATTTACTAAAGGTAAATAATAAACTTGAACAATAATGACAAGTAGGGTTAGGAAACTTGCCTCGTATGTAGGCTAAACGATTACTACTTTCGTTCATCACAAATCCTACACACATACCATATGTATTCACGATATTCATTAGTTACATTTTCACTTAATTATTTAATATAAACTCTACTTTATTTAATAAATCATTACCCTTCTAATTTAATTACTTAATTAAATTAGAATATTTTCATTCTCTTCTTATTATTACACTCGAATAAATTATTTCATAATAATTTCCATCGAATATTTATTTTATTCCATAAACATCTCAATTAAAATATTTACTTTATTTTATAAATATTTTAATAATAATTTTTATCGAATATTTATTTTATTCCATAAATATCTCAATTAAAATATTTAATTTATTTTATAAATATTTTAATAATAATTTTCATCAAATATTTATTTTATTCCATAATATCTCAATTAAAATATTTAATTTATTTTATAAATATTTTAATAATAATTTTCATCGAATATTTATTTTATTCCATAAATATCTCAATTAAAATATTTAATTTATTTTATAAATATTTTAATAATAATTTTCATCGAATATTTATTTATTTATTATTTTTTATTTTTTATTTATTTAATTTTTTTTTCACGGCAAGGTGGTAATGTAGTTTAGTACGCTTGCTTATAAGGGCGGGGTTACCTGAGCTCATTTTTTGTTTACGCTGCGATTCATGAACATAATGAAGGCCAAATTAAGCCAAAAATCAATCACACGTAAAATTATACATGAATATGGCCATAACTTTCAATTAGTTATTTTTACACGAATTAAGACTTAGCCAATCATTGTAATACATATATAATCATTACTTAACCCATCTAGCATGATTTTTAACAAGTTATAACACATAATTTGCAAAATCAACACATTTACTTCCACTGTTCTTGATGTTCTTGAAGGTTTTGAAAATAAAAAAAATGAAAATTGTCACTACGGGATTCGTTATAACACGAATCCGTTTATTTAAACTTTGGTCTCTTCGTATCAACATGCATAACAACATACGAATGTAAAATTTAGGGATAATATCGTTCAATACATGAAATATCACGTATAAGGCCATATGGCCAAAACCCGAAACTCTGTAAATTTTGAAATAGCAATTCATAGTATTATGAAAAGCGATGACATGATAATTCACATAATATATATATAATCAAATACGATTTGATATATCTTAACCCATATATAAACTTATAATCAAACCATTTTTCAATTACGAGAGATTTTACAAAATATATGAAAGCCATTTTATAAAAACTAAATGACGTAACTTTAAAATTTGGGAAGAAAGGATTACCCTTGAATACTCAACTTAGATTACACAGGGTGACAACAATTCCCAATTTCTCACACTTCTTCACCTTTAATCACATATTCGCATCTCTCTCAAAGTTCTCAAACTCTCTCTCTCTCTCTTTTTTCAGACTTAGAATAATAATAATAATAAAAGAAGGCGTAATATAACGAGAGGGAGAAGAGAACGATGATGTAATAATAATTCGATTAACCCAAACATGGGTAATCTGCATCCAACCACTACTAGGGCCTTGTTTGGCAACCCTTAATTGATTCAAAGTCATTTAATTTAATAAAGCTTTATCATATAGTTTGAAAATGTCACACTCCTTATAAAATAAATCCAATATTTTATTTAATATATTTTAAATAAAATATAATAATTTCTCATAAATTCACATAGTCACATAAATAATTTTCTCATTAATAAATAATGTCAAATTATTAATTCTCTAATTAACAATTAAATTAATTAAAATACCAATATGCTTATTAAATATTTCTTTTAATACAATAAGCTCACATAATCACATACTTTGATAATAAAAACTCTCTACATTAATTTAATAAATGTAACACATATAATTAAATTAATCTACCACAATTAAATCAATTAATTATTTAATCTAATAATTAAATCATCGAAAAATATTTATTTAATTCAATAAATATTAAAAATAATTACAAAATTCTCGATCGTCACATTATGACTAAGATAATGCATAATAAATTATCATTAGTCTCCAACAATGTTAAACTGATAAAATATAATAGACATCAAGTTTAACTGCAGCGGAACAAGCAATCCATTAAAAGAGTCAAGTAGAAAATAAAATCTACTATCTTTTATGATTAAAAAGGTTTTCATCATTTATTATTCTTTGAGACTCGACAATAAATATTCCACATCATCGAATCACCCCTGCACTACGACCAAGAATATTCTTTAGTATCACGACCACAATTATCCATGCACTACGGGCCAAGAATATTTGTGTATTCATTAATGGTTATGATCATGCCAACAACTATCCATCAATGCACTACGGGCCAATGATAACTTTTACCACATCATTTGTAACATTACGGTCATGATTACACCGAATAATCCCTGGTCATAATCATACCAAGTCCATCTATGCACCTTCAAATGACCCGCAGATGACTTTCAACATAATATAAACATGAGGATGATGACAATGATATAAGAATTCAATTAAACAAGTTCAAGAATTAATTTGTCCAGGGAACCAATAACGTCCAAATTGTCAACATGATCTTTGCTTTGTAGAGTAAAATTCAAGAATGCTCGGAAGAATATTTTCACAAAAGAATCTTTGGATGAAGCGCAAATATCAAGGATATTCTACTAATTTCATGGAGTATAGAAGTCAAAACTTTAACCAACCGAGTATAATAAAGAATGGAATAACAAAAGAAATCACCATGCATGCGGTGCTTGCGCCAGACGGGTTATTCCAACGAATAATAATAACGAGAACCGTGTCGGGCAAAATTTGCAACCGATAGGATGTTCCAACATAATAATAATAAGAGGAACGGGTCGGTGTAAAATATACAGCATGAGGATGTTCCAAATGAATAATAATAAAGACGGAACCGAGGTCAAATTGTAAAACACACGAGCAGGATGTTCAATGTAATAATAGAAGAATGTCACCAAGTATAGGGTAGACCCAGCGTATACGGTAATTCCAATGAATAATAAGACATGGAATAACAATGATTCTCTTCATGAATAAGAAAGAATAACACCCTTACCGTAAAAAAAGCGAATATAAAAGTAGTTAAGTATAAGAATACTTTTCTTATCTCTCTATAGTCTCTCTATAGTTCATTGAATTAAATAAGAAAATAATGAAGGAATGAACTTCTATTTATAGAAAAATGGAATGCATAGTAACTAATCCATGAACGGTCAGTTTGATTTACTTTAATCGACGGTCCATATTTAATGCAAAATCTTTTAAATAAAATATAATATATTCTATTTATAATCTAATAAAGCGAATAACTTTATAAAAGATTTTACTATACAAACACTATGCGAGCCTTATGCAAATACTATGCATAATAAAATATAATATATTCTAATTATTGTCTAATAAAATGAGATAGCTTTATAAAAGTATTACATTTTATATAAAAAAGATTTTACTATACAAAACACTATGCTTACACTATGCAACACTATGCATAATAGAATATAATATATTCTATTTATTGAATAACTTTATAAAAGTATTTTGTTTTATATAAAAAGATTTTACGTATTATTACATTAATAATACCAACAAAAGCCCGAGTGACTTATCACGTAAGCATCAATAATCAATCTTGTGTACTCTTATGCAACCACGCCAGATTCTTTGTACTTTTTAACACCGGTGTTTCAACAGTTAATGGTAAAACTTCCGTAGTTATTTTCATAAAGTATTTTTGTCGTTTTCTCAATCCGGCAATAATTCCGTTATAGGGTCTACCAATGATTGTGCCGTTGTACTAATATTCCTGTTAAAACGAATATTCCCAGAGCCAATCGAATATTATATAACAACTTGCGTGCTTTGCAAAATTATAAATATTACCCACAACTATTATATCAATTTCACTCCATAATATTCAAAATAATATTTATAGAAAATTCATCTTTATTCCAAAAGTTGGGGTTTTACAATCTCCCTATATGAAATTTTACCCTCGAAATTAGGGTGCGTGCACTGGTATGTCGAAGAGGTAAGGATACCTTGATTTCATTTCAGATTCTAACTCCCAAGTCATTTCCTCAACATCGTGGTTTCTCCACAAAACTTTGACTTGAGGTATAACCTTGGTGCGTAGAATATGTTCCTTCTTATCCAAGATTTGAACAAGAACCTCTTCATACGTCAAATCTTCCGCTATTTTGTTCGGTTCCAACTCAATAATGTGGTTCGGGTCTTCCACATATTTACGTAACATGGATATGTGAAAAACATTATGAACACGAGACATACTTGGCGGTAAAACGAGTCTATAGGCCACAGTTCCTACTCGATCAAGGATTATAAATGGGCCGATGAATCGAGGATTGAGCTTTCCTCTCTTTCCAAATCTCGTAACTCCTTTCCATGGAGCAACACGTAACAACACATAATCTCCTATATCGAATTCCACGTCCTTTCGATAAAGTTCAGCATAACTCTTTTGTCGATCTTGTGAGGTTTTTATACGTTGCCGGATCGTTTGAATCTTTTCCGTAGTCATACGTACCAACTCCGTTCCCAACAACGTTGCTTCACCCACCTCATCCCAAAGATTGAGAGCGACATTTTCTACCATCTGGCGCTTGAATGGAGCCATGCCAATACTTGCTTGATAACTGTTGTTGTAGGAAAACTCCACCAATGGTAAGAACTTGTCCCAACTTCCCTTGAATCAAGGACACAGAGTCTTAATAGATCTTCAAGAGTTTGAATAGTCCTCCCCGACTGTCCGTCCGTCTGAGGATGATATGCCAAGCTAAATCATAAATCTGTGCCCATAGCTTTTTGCAAACTAACCCAAAATCGCGAAGTGAATCTTGGGTCTCGATCAGAAACTATGGATACTGGCATACCATGTAATCTTACAACCTCGTTTATGTATATACGAGCAAGACGTTCAAGTGTATAAGTTTCTCGTATCGGTAAGAAATGAGCAGACTTGGTCAATCTATCAACAATGACCCAAATCGCATCTATGCCTTAAGAAACTTTGGGAAGACCGATGTGAAATCCATGGTAATGTGCTCCCACTTCCATTCCGGAATTTCAAGTGGTTGCAATGGACCTTTTGTTACTTGATGCTCATATTGACTTCGTTGATATGTTAGACACCTTGAGATAAACAAATATTATCTCTCTTCATATTGCCCCACCAAAATGTATGTCGAAGATCATGATACATTTTGGTACTCCCGAGATGGATTACAAACGGTGTGTTATGCGCCTCCATCATGATTTTATACTTTAAATCGAGTTGTTAGGAACACATAGTGCAGGAGTTGACTCAAGTATTCCTTCTTCATCGATTTTTGCTTAAGCGTCGCACCTTCTTGCACTTTCTTCTTCATACGCATCGACTCCGGATCAGAACGGCGGACTTTAATTTTATCAATTAAAGTCGGTTCTACTCGTATATTTTCCATCATCACGTGGGTCCCTGGAGTCTTTATCTCTATCTCCATCCTTTGCAAGTCATACAAAATGGGCCTTTGCATTGATAATATTGCACTCGTACCCGCATATTATCTTCTACTCAATGCATCAGCTACCACGTTCACTTTTTCAGGATGGTATTGGATAGTATGATCATAATCTTTCAATAGTTCAATCCAACGTCGTTGTCGTATGTTGAGTTCCTTTTGAGTGAAGAAATATTTGAGGCTTTTATGATCCGTAAAGATCTCCACTTTCTCCCCATACAAGTAATGCCTCCAAATCTTTAGTGCGAAGACAACAGCTTCCAACTCTAGATCATGAGTAGGATAATTTCTCTTATATTCTTTGAGTTATCGTGAGGCATAAGCTATGACTTTCCCATGTTGCATGAGAACACATCCTAACCCTTTGCCCGAAGCATCACTGTAGATGGCAAATCCCTCCGAACCAGATAGTATTGTCAGAACAGGTGCTGAAATGAGTCTCCTCTTAAGTTCTTTAAAACTCTTCTCACATTCCTCGCTCCAACCAAAATTTGTATCTTTCGAGTCAATGAGTTAGTGGAGTGGCGATTCGAGAAAACCCTTCACTTAATCTCCGATAATAACCAAATGGCCGAGAAAACTACGTCTTCGATCATTGATTTAGGTTGCTCCCGACTTTGAATAGCTTCAATCTTTGTTGGGTCAATGGATATTCCATGACTTGATACCACATGCCCAATGAATGCTACTTCCTCGAGCCGAACTCGCATTTCTTCAACTTGGCATAAAGCTTATATTCATGAAGCTTTTGGAGTATCAGCCTCAAGTGTTGCTCATGATCTTCATGGGTTTTGGAATATATGAGGATGTCATCAATAAAGACGACCACAAAGTGATCCAAATATTCCTTGAATACTCGGTTCATCATATCCATGAAGGCGTAGGGAGCATTAGTCAACCCAAAGGACATGATTAGGAATTCAATAATGCCGTCATCGAGTTCTACGAAGCCGTCTTTGGAATGTCATCGGTTCTAATCTTCAATTGGTGATATCTCTGGAACGAAGATCAATCTTTGAAAAGAATTTGGCTCCTTTAACCGGCCAAACAAAGCAGGTCATCAATACGTGGCAATGGGTACCTATTTTTGATGGTGACATGATTCAACTCCCGATAATCAATACAAAGTCACATACTCCCATCTTTCTTCTTCGAGAAATAGAACAGAGCACCCCAAGGGAGAAGTACTAGGACGAATAAAGCCAATATCTAACAATTCCTGCGATTGAGTTTTTAACTCACGAGTTCAATAGAGCCATTCGATATGGGGATTTAGAAATGAGTTTTGTCTGGGTTCAAGGTCGATACAAAATTCAATTTCACGCCTAGGTAGGCCAGAAGTTCTTCGAGAATACGTCGGAAATTCATTAACAATAGAAATATTATTCAAAAGCGGCGTATTTTTGTTTAAATCATGACATGAGCTAAGAAAGCTTGACATCCGTTTTTCAATAAACGAATAGCTTTATGGCTTGAGATGACAGTGATTGATTTTAATGGTTTGGTTGCTTGAATAAGCATAATAGGTCGATTAGGAATATGAAAGCTAACAACCTTATGAAAACAATCAATTTTAGCATGATGGGTAGTTAACCAATCAATCCCTAGAATTACATCAAATGCAAGTATTTTTAATGCAATAAGATCGACAGGTAATGTGTGGGTACCAACTTGAACCAAACAAGAGTTATAAACCGTTGATGTAATGAAGGTTTCTCCCAACGGAGTTTCCACAGAGATAAGTCAAAGTCTAATTTCTTGAGTCAAATTTAATCGTTGGCGCAAGTAGGAGAAATAAAAGAATGGGTAGAACCGGTATCAAATAAAGTGTAGACTTATTAGAGTTTATGATAAGCTTACCCGTGATGACCTCATTCGGGTTCCTTGCTTTACGGGAGGTCACAACAAATGCTCTCCCTTGCACTACTGAAGCTTTGACTTTTCCGGGACGACCTTTGGTGCCTCCATCCTAGCTGAATTTGTCTTGGTGAGCGACAAAAATCGGGCTAAGTGACCTTCTCTTCCACAATTATAACATGCTTTGGGACATCATCAGCGCAATTTGGATCGATGTGTCCCTCCCTCTGCATTTGAAGCATATGATAGGTGGTCTTTCTCCTTCCTTAACAACGGGTCTTTGGTCTTTGGCGTCTTTCCATCATTGTTGAATCTCCTTCTTGAAATGTCCATTCTTATTGTTTTGTACTCGATTACCACCGAAGTGGTTACCATTTCTGGCCTGTTGATTCCCTCCACGCTTGTTGTCACCGCTTCGATGACTGCTCTCACTAGTATGATCATTTTGCCGGCTACTCTCTTTTGGTTGCGTTGACTCGTTATCACGCTCCACCAACTGAGCCCTATTTACAACATCTGAATACAAACACAGTTTATGAGAAATAAGATGTTGACGTATCTCCGGCTTTAAACCTCTTAAAAACATTCGCGCCATTCTATCTTCATTATCCACCAAGTGGGACGCAAACCGGGATAACTCCGTAAATTTTGCCTCGTATTGCGACACGGTCATATTGTTTTGCTCCAATTTGATAAACTCCACCTCCTTCATGTGACGAATACTTTCGGGAAAGTATTTGTCGTTGAACAACTCTTGGAACTTCTCCCAAGATATTTCAATACGGCAGGTTGAGTACGTTTTATCGATTCCCACCAGTAATCTGCCTCTCCGCGCAACATAAAGGCGGCAAAGGGAACCTTTTGCTCCTTGGAGCATCCCAAGACATCAAATATCTTGGTGATCTGCTTTATCCACGCTTCCACCATAAGTGGTTTTGGCTCTCCCTTAAACTCCGGTGGTCCCAGCTCCTTGAACTGTTTAGCGGGGACCGCCCGAGAGTTTTCAGTGTTTCCACCTACATTTTGGACAGGAGTCGCTCTCGCCTGCTGTTGCATGAATTGCATAAAGCCTCTGAACAATCCATCATTCATCATTTGGTCAGTGTTATTATTTGCATGAGGATTGTCGTCTTCCTGATGCACATTCTCCTGATTATTGATATGTGGAGACTCAACGGTCTCTTGTGCTCCATTGCTATTCTCAACATTTCCGGATGTCATTTTTAGATACAGCCACAAAACAAAGGTTAATTGACATGTAACATAATATCTCTAAACTCGACCAACCAATTTAAATACAAAATAAATTTAAGTAGGTCCTACTAAGCATGAAGGAATTCCCGTCTCTCCTTCCTAGTTCTAGTCTCACATCTTAGCCGGGGATCATATCCTAAGCTTTGATACTAACCGTGGCGCCCCAAAATTAGGTATACATCACCCATCTTGGGTGCGCCAAATACATGGTGCAGTAATTCAAATACAACTTCTTAATACAACTGGCGTGTGTACAATACGACAAAACATAAACTGTGAGTTTGAATACAAATATTATCTACTAGAGATTATACAAACTCAAAAGAAGTTCTCATTATAATTATTATCACACTATTTCACAGAATAGTGAGGACTACTAATGCTATCCTCTGGACCATCACTCCATTCCCCGACTCGTCCCAGCTATATTCTCATTTCCTGAAGAGAACAGTGAAAGGAAGGGTGACCTCAACTAGCCCAGTAAGAAGTATTATGACTAAGATAATGCAGAATAAATTATCATTAGTCTCCAACAATGTTAAACTGATAAAATATAATAGACATCAAGTTTAACTGCAGCGGAACAAGCAATCAATTAAAAGAGTCAAGTAGAAAATAAAATCTACTATCTTTTATGATTAAAAAGGTTTTTCATCATCAAGTTGTTATCGGTTGAGACTCGACAATAAATATTCCACATCATCGAATCACCCCAAGACTACTGACTGAAGGATATTCTTTTAGTATCACGACCACAATTATCGATGCACTTTCGGGCCAAGAATATTTGTGTATTCATTAATGGTCATGATCATGCCAACAACTATCCATCAATGCACTACGGGCCAATGATAACTTTTACCACATCATTTGTAACATTACTAATCATGATTACAAGATAATCCTCAGTCATAATCATACCAAGTCCATCTATGCACTGAATACAGATGACTTTCAACATAATATAAACATGAGGATGATGACAATGATATAAGAATTCAATTAAACAAGTTCAAGAATTAATTTGTCCGAGAACCAATAACGTCCAAATTGTCAACATGATCTTGCTTTGTAGAGTAAAATTCAAGAATGCTCGGAAGAATATTTTCACGAAAAATCTATCGATGAAGCACAAATATCAAGGATATTCTACTAATTTCATGGAGTATAGAAGTCAAAACTTTAACCAACTAAGTATAATAAAGAATGGAATAACAAAAGAAATTACCATGCATGCAGTATTTCGCATAGACAGGTTATTCCAATAGAATAATAATAATGTAACCAGTCGTGCAAAATTTGCAACCGGCAGGATGTTCCAATGAATAATAATAAGACGGAAGCGTGTCCGGTGTAAAACACACATATGCGAGGATGTTCTAACGTAATAATAATAAGATGAAACCGGTCCTGTAAAAAACACAGACATGGATGTTCCAACGAAATAATAATAAAGATTTTAACCAGTCCTGTTAAAAACACACTGACAGGATGTTCCAACGAAATAATAATAAAGATTTTAACCAGTCCGGTGTAAAACACACGATGTGGATGTTCCAATGAATAATAGAAGAATGTCACCAAGTATAGGGTGAGATGGCGTTATCAAGTTATTCCAACAAAATAATAAATGAAATGGAATAACAACAATTCTCTTCATGAATAAGAAAGAATAACACCCTTTACCATAAAAGCTGAATATAAAAGTAGTTAAGTAGCGTAATACTTTTCTTCTATCTCTCTCTATAGTCTCTCTCTATAGTTTCTCTCTCTAGAGTTCAATGAATTCGTAAGAAAATAATGAAGGAATGAGCTTCTATTTATAGGAAAATAGAATGCATAAGAATTAAATCCATGAACGGTCCGGATTGATTTACTTTAATCATCAGCGGTCCATATTTAAAGCAAAATCTTTTAAATAAAATATAATATATTCTATTTATAATCTAATAAAGCGAATAACTTTATAAAAGATTTTACTATCGCAGACCTTATGCAAACACTATGCATAATAAAATATAATATATTCTAATTATTGTCTAATAAATCAAATAGCTTTATAAAAGTATTCATTTTTATATAAAAATTTTTCAGATTATTACATTAATAATACCAACAAAAGCTGAAAGTGACTTATCACGTAAGCATCAATAATCAATACCGTGTACTACTATACAACCACGCCAGACATCGCATTTCTTTAACACCGGGTGTTTCAACAGCTTAACGGTAAAACTTCCTCCGTTATTTTCATAAAATATTTTTGTCGCTTTCTCAATCCGACAATAATTCCGCTTAATGAGTCCACCAATGATTGTGTCGTTGTACTAATATTCCTGTTAAAACGAATATTCCCAGACCAATCGAATATTATATAAAAAACTTGCGTACTTTGCAAAATTTATAAATATTACCCACAATTATTATATCAATTTCACTCCATAATATTCAAAAATAATATTTATAGAAAATTCATCTTTATTCCAAAAAGTTGGGGTTTTACAATGATACTGCTTTATAGAGTAAAATTCAAGAATAATATTCATGTACCAAAAATAATTTGAATGAAAAAAGAAATATATATTTGGGTAAATAGTACCCCAGTGAATAGTACTTTGGGAATAAGTACCTATAATGAATAGACCCCAATATGAAAAGTACCCCCAAATACAGGAGTGAATAATATTAGAGTTAATAATGAACCGGGTGAATAAGAACTCGTAAATAAAATACCAAATAAAATGATATTTCATGATGAGTACAAAAGAAATGATATCTCATACGAAAGTATAATAGAATATATGAAATACGCACATGATTTTCATCCGCCATGCAGTAATCCACGTGAATGCATCATTTCCACAATTTAATAAAGAATGAATACGAAAGGTCATTCACCATGCATGCAGTAGTCCGCGTAGACAGGTTATTCCAACAGAATAATAAAGAATGGAATAACAAAAGAATTCACCATGCATGCGATAGAAATCGCACAAAACAAAGTTAATCCCAAATGTAATAATAAATCATGGAACCCGAATTCATGCATGTAATGCATGAACGTGAATATTTCAACGAGAATAATAAAAAGAATGGAACCAGTCATGCGTAATCCTGATGCATGAGGATATTCCAATAGAATAATAAAGAATGGAATAACAACAAAATTCACCGGGCATGCGATAGGCCGCTTTGCACGCATAAAGTTATTCCAATGAATAATAAGGAATTGAATAATGTAAGAATTTCACCATGTATGTGGTACTTAATGAGACAGTTATTCCAACATAATAATAAGGAATGGAATAACAATAACTCTCTTCATGAATACGAAAGAAATAATACCCCTTACCACAAAAGAAAATTGGATACTGGAATAGTGAGGTAGCAGACTTCTCTTCTTCTTTCTCTCTATAATTTCTCTCTATAATAATTGCTCTATAACTTTAGTGAATTACTGAGAAATGAAGGAAGAATGAGCTTCTATTTATAGGAAAATATAGTTTCGATAATTGCACGTTTTGGGGCTCAAAATATTATAGTATAATACCTTCCTCTTTTCCTTTATTTTTAATTTAGTCCTGCAAGTATTATCAAACTTGCACCACCTCTCCTAATAGTAAATCATATGAATCAATAGTAAATCATGTGAATCAATAGTTCTAGACATGTAAAAATACGAATTACAGTATAGTACCTCCATCTATACCTCTATTTTAACTTAGTCATGCAAGTATTATCAATCTAGCACCACCTCCCCTAATAGTACAAGAATGTGAATCAATAGTACACACATGTGAACACATAGTTATAATCATGTGAATTAATAGCAATTAATTGCTCATTTATCCGGTTAATTATCCGATTGGTCAATATAACCTCCAGACATCAATTATTATCGAAATAAATGTCGATTTTCACAAATATTAATAATTACAACACAATGGAAGTATAAATTTCATCTTTAATCAACACGAACATATTCATCATTAATATTATAACTCACAATATTTAACAACCAGGTTGTTTCCAGGAAAGAGGGGGCTTTCCGATAAGGATTTCTCCTTATTGGCGCGTAATTAAGTGACCAAACCTCTCCTTGACAGAACTTCTAGACATTGTCAATATTGTAAATAATAATATGAATAACTTTTCCGTCTCAATTATTGATTTAATAATATAACATATTATGCAGATGATACTATGACAATAATTGAAACAATAATATGAGAGATATGATGCATCAATTATTGTAGCAATAATTGAGTATAACTGAGTGACTTCTTATGTAAGCATCAATAATCAATACCGTGTGCTACTATGCAACCACACGTATTACTGTACTTTTACTACCGGGTAGTTTAACAGTTTTAACGGTAACACTTTCGTGGTTATTTTTATAAAAAAATAATTCTGTCATTTTCTTACTACGACAATACATCCCTTGTGGGGTCCACCAATGATTGTGCCGTCGTACGGATATTCCCCGACCAAACGAATATTTTATAACAAATTGTCAACTTATCAAGTAAAAATTTTGGCTTAGGTAAGTCACACACTAGCGAAGTGTATTACTCGTCTCTCCCCTCTTAGTTCTAGACTCATATCTCCGCCAGCAACCATATCCCTAAGCTCTAATACCAAATGTGATGCCCCCAAAATAGGTCCACACGACCCATTCTGAGTCGCCAGATATCGCACTATAAAAATCAAATATAAACTTCATTTATACAACTGTTGAACTGTCGTGCAGAGTACGACAACATATAAGCTATGAGTTTTAATACAAATGTATGTAACTCTCATGGTGCCTCGACCACAACCTTATAATGGTACTTTACATAGAAGTACAGTCAAAAACTATTTTAGAAATTAAAATTTTTGGGAAGTGCTCAAGGAAACCTTCGTACATGGGAGGCCATACGTCTAGGTTATGATAGATATCATATGTCCACGAAATTATCCTTGGTTGACCCAATAGACCCCAAAGAAAATAAGAAGATTACTATCATCTTTTTCCAATGGTGAGTCTTCTCTTGACATATAATTATCCCTCAGTTATCTCCAGTGAAAATTATATTTCAAATAAACTCCAAGATCATATAGGTAGTGCTCATGAGATATACTCAAGAAGTGGATGTGCACAACCCTGTCTTATGATAACACAAGGTTGTATGTCATTAGAAATCTTGTATGATAGTGGCAAAAATACCTTTCAAAGTTGGGTTCACTCACCCTATTCGGTTCACCAAAATTAAATATCAAATGACGTACTAATCGACACACTATCTAAAGTTCTCAATAAAATTATTTCCATACTATTTAGTGAGAACCTCAACAATTATAGACCACCGCTCTATTCCTCTATTATCCCCGCTCGACTAAGAACACTCTTATTACCTGAAAGGAATTGTGAAGCAAAAAGGGTGAACACAACTAGCCCAGCAAAAAATATCATGACTAAAGATAATTTACATCATCAATAGCCTTCATCAGTAATAAATCAGAGATTTAGGACATATGGTAGATGATAAAACTTTTCAACCATAGTTGCAAATGAACGAGCAATCCATTAAGAAGAGTCAAATACACCATCGTCTCTATTATCTTCTCCATGTTAAAAGTCCACCAATAATGTTTTATCCCTGTAACATCAATCAACAATTCCTGTCCACAATCATATGAATAACTCGTAATCATAATTGTGATTCTAAATTTCTCTTCGCACCTAGGACGAAGATAATTTTCATCACCTATCTTCACCTGAAACATAAAAAATCATGGTTATACCAAATCACAATTCATGCTCATAATCATACTAATAAATTCATCTTTGCACTACGGCCAAAGATATTCATTAACAATTCATCTTTGCACTACAGGCCAAAGACATACAACTGTATTTTAGAAGAGTCAAGTAGAGCATGATATCTACTATTTTCTACGAATTAAAAGTGTATAATCAATATTTTATCGCTGAGACTCAACTTAATAAATAATCCACATCATCGAATCATCCTTGCACTACGGCCAAGGATATTCATGTAATCATCAATGATTATACCGAATAATCCCTGGTTATAATCATACCAATAACTGTCAATCAATGCACTACGGGCCAATAAGGACTTTTACCACATCATCTATAACATTACGAGTCATGATTATACCGAATGATCCATGTTCATAATCATACCAATAAACAGTTCATCTATGCACATAAGCCAAAGATACTCATCAATCAACAGTCCATCTTTACACGTAAGCCAAAGATATACAACCGTAAAACCAATAATCAACAGTCCATCTTTGCACGTAAGCCAAAGATATACAACTGTAAAACCAATAATCAACAGTCCATCTTTGCACGTAACCCAAAGATATATAACTGTAAAACCAATAATCAACAGTCCATCTTTGCACGTGAGCCAAATATGACTTTAATCACAATATAAGCATGAAGATGATGACAATGACATTATAATTCAATAAAACAAGTCCAAGGATAGATTTTAAAGATTTATAATTTAATTTATCCAGAAATCAATAACGTCCAAATTGTCAACATGATACTGCTTTGTAGAATAAAATTCAAGAATAATATTCATGTACCAAAAATAATTTGGATGTAAAAAGAAATATATTTTTTGGGTAAATAGTACTTCAATAAGTACTTGAATAATAGTACCGTGAATAGTACCCTTACATGAAAAGTACTTCAAATACTCGAGTGAATAATACTAGAGTGAATAGTAACCGGATGAATAGTAACTCGTAAATAAAATACCAAATAAAATGATATTTCATGACGAGTACAAAAGAAATGATGTAAGACCCCAACTTTTTTAAGTAAAGATGAATTTTCTATAAATATCATTTTTGAATATTATGGAGTAAATTTGATATAATGTTATAGTTATGGGTAATATTTATAAATTTTGCAAAGTACGCAAGTTGTTATATAATATTCTATTGGTCGGGAATATTCAGATTAACAGGGAATATTATTACAATGGCCAAGCACAATCATTGGTGGACCCCACAACGGAATTATTGTCGGATTGAGAAAATGACAACAATACTTTATGAAAATAACGGCGGAAGTTTTTTATCGTTAACTGTTGAAACACCCGGTGTTAAAAGTATAGTAATATGCGTGGCTGCATAGTAGCACACGATATTGATTATTGATGCTTACGTGAGAAATTACTCAGTTTTATTCAATTATTGCTACAGTAATTGCTGCATAGTATCTCACGTTATTTGATTCAATTATTGTCGATATTTTATATTTTATTAAATCAATAATTGAGACGACAAAGTTATTAATATTATTATTTATAATATTAACGATGTCTAGAAGTTCTGTCAAGGAGAGGTAAAATATATTTATATTTATAAGTTTGTGATGTGTGTGTATATATATATATATATATATATATATATATATATAATGTTAGTGGAGGATGGTGGAAAAGGTGGAGTGTATTATATATATTATATGTGGTGTGAGTAATTATATATATATATATATATATATATAACTTATGTATGGAAAATGAAATGGTTGGAATGCAAGTTCACGGGATGTAAGAAGAAAAAAGGGGATGGCTTTGTAATGGTGGAATAGATATATGTATATATAATATGATGATAGTGACTTTTGGATGGTGGTGGTGGGAAAGTGTTCTGATGATAGTGATAGGTGGGTGGTTTTGTTAAAACCATGTGTTATATATATAATATATTATATTTTTTTTATTTTGTTTGACTAAGTATGTTAGCATTTGAAAATAGGCGTCTGATGATTCAACAAAATTCAGCCTGTGATAATATTTACATTACGTCAAGTGAATTATTTCTCAAATAGTATCCGCTCCATTCTCCTATAAATGAAGTTCATTCCTTCATTATTTCTTACTGATTCAATTTGAACTCTAGAGAGAAATTATAGAAAACTATAGAAAAGTATTCCGCTACTTCCCTACTCTTATATCCAGCTTCTTTTACTACGGTAAAATTATTATTTCTTTTGTATTCATGAAGAGAACTTACATTATTCCATTATTTATTATTATTCATATTAATAACTCAGATATCTGGCCTACCATATACTTGGTGAAATTCTTCATTATTCCATTCTTTATTATTACATTGGAATATCCCGGCATGCTGCACGTTTCTGGCCGGACTTGGTTCCATTCTTTATTATTACATTGGAATATCCTATCTGCATGCGTTTTACGTCCGGACCTATTTCCGTCTTTATTATTACATTTGGAATATCCATACATGTGTTTTACCTAGGACTGCTTAAAATCTTTATTATTACATTTGGAATATCCATATGCATGCATTTTACTGCCGGACTGGTTACATTATTTATTATTCATTGGAATAACCTACACCGTATGATCTATCGCGTACTGTGTGATTTCTTTTGTTATTCCATTCTTTATTATACTCGGTTGGTTAAAATTTTGACTTCTATACTCCATGAAATTAGTGGAATATCCTTAATATTGCGCTTCATCCAGTATCTTTTCATGGAAATATTCTTCTAAGCATTTTTGAATTTTACTCTATAAAGAAGTATCATGTTGACAATTTGGACGTTATTAGTTCCTAGATAAATTAATTCTTGAACTTGTTTTATTGAATTCTTATATCATTGTCATCATCCTCATGTTTATATTTTGTTGAAAGTTATCTGTGGCCTATAGTGCATAGATGGACTTGGTATGATTATGACCAGGGATTATTCGGTGTAATCATGACTGTAATGTTACAAATGATGTGGTAAAAGTCCTCATTGGCCCGTAGTGCATTGATGGACAGTTGTTGGCATGATCATGACCATTAATGAATACATGAATGTCCTTGGCCCGTAGTGCATGGATAATTTGTGGTTGTGATACTAATGAATATCCTTGGCCGTAGTGCAGGGATGATGTGGATTATTTATTAAGCTGAGTCTCAGCGATAAAAGTAATGAAAAACCTTTTAAATCATAGAAGATAGTAGATTTTATTCTCTACTTGACTCTTCTAATGGATTGCTTTTTCTGATGCAGTTAAACTTGATGTTTGTTATATTTTATCAGTTTAACACTGTTGAAGGCTAATGATAATTTATTCTGCATTATCTTAGTCATAATATTTCTTGTTGGGCTAGTTGAGCTCACCCCTTTTGCTTTCATTGTTCTCTTCAGGAAATGAGAACTTAGCAGGGACTAGTCGGGGAATGGAGTGACGATCCAGATGATAGCATTAGTAGTCCTCACTATTCTATAAAATAGTGTGATAATAAATGTAATGAGGACCCCATTGAGTTTGTATACTATCTAGAAGACAATATTTGTATTAAAACTCACAGCTCATGTTGTATAATTAAGTTTTTATTTGAATTATGTACCATGTATTTGGCAACTCAAGATGGGTGATGTATACTTATTTTGGGGGCGTCACAGTTGGTATCAAAGCTTAGGGATATGATCCCTGGCTAAGATATGAGACTAAAACTAGGAGGGGAGAGATGGGGAATTTCTTCGCTAGTATGACCTACCTAAGTTTATTTTGTATTTAATTGGTCGGTCAGAGTATAGTGATAATATGTTACATATCAATTAACCCTTGTTTTGTGGCAGTATCTGAAAATGACATCCGAGAATGTTGAGAATATCAATGGAGCACAGGAGACCGTTGAGTCACCACAAATCAACACCGTGATAATGTGCATCGAAAGCAATAATCCTCGGAGTAAACAACAACACCACCAAATGGCGAAACGCGAGGAATGTTTAGGAGCTTTTACTGCGATTAAATCTGACATCGCAAGAGAGACTCCTGTCCAAAATGCAGGTAGAAACACTAGCAACTCTCGGACGGTCACCGCTAAACAGTTCAAGGAGCTAGGACCACCGGAGTTTATTGGAGAACCAAAACTACTTAAGGTGGAGACGTGGATAAAGCAGATCACCAAGATATTTGATGTCTTGGGATGCTCCGAGGAGCAAAAGGTTCCCTTTGCCACCTTTATGTTGTGAGAAGAAGTAGATTACTGGTGGGAATCGGTAAAGCGTACTCAACCTACTGCACTGAAGATGTCTTGGGAGAAGTTCCAAGAACTATTCAACGACAAATATTTTCCCGAAAGTATTCATCACATGAAAGAAGTAGAGTTCATCAAGTTAGAGCAGAACAATATGACCATGTCGCAGTATGAAGCTAAGTTTGCCGAGTTGTCCTGGTTTGCGTCTTACTTAGTTGACAATGAGGAGAGAATGACGCGGATGTTTCTAAGAGGTTTGAAACCCGAGATACGTCAATATCTAATTTCTCATAAACTGTGTTTGTATTCAGATGTTGTAAATAGGGCTCAGTTATTGGAGCGCGATAATGAGTCAACGTAACCAAGAGAAAGCAGCCGGCAAAATGATAATACCAGTGAAAGCAGTCATCGAAGCGGTGACAACAAGCGTGGAGGGAATCAATAGGCCAGAAATGGTAACCACTTTGGTGGTAATCAGGGCCAAAACAATAAGAATGGACATTTCAAGAAGAGGAGATTCAACAATGATGGAAAGACGTCAGCACTAGCACTCGTTGTTAAGGAAGGAGAACGACCACCTATCATATGCTTCAAATGTGGAGGGGAGGGACACATCAGTCCAAACTACGCGATGCCATCCAAAGCATGTTATAATTGTGGAAGAGAAGGTCACCTATCTCAATTTTGTCATTCACCATAGACAAGTTCAGCTAGAATGGAGGCACCAAAGGTTGTCCCAGAAAAGTCAAAGTCGGTAGTGCAAGGGAGAGCGTTTGTAGTGACCTCCCAGAAAATAAGGAACCCGAACGAGGTCATCACGGGTAAGCTTATCATAAACTCTAGCGAAGTCTATACCTTATTTGATACCGGTTCTACCCATTCTTTTATTTCTCCTACTTGCGCTCAACGATTAAATTTGACTCCGGAGAAATTAGACTTTGACTTATCTGTGGAAACTCCGTTGGGAGAAACCTTCATTACATCCACTGTTTATAAGTCTTGTTTGGTTCAAATTAGTACCCTCACATTACCTGTCGATCTTATTTCATTAAAAATACTTGTATTTGATGTGATTTTAGGGATTGATTGGTTAACTACTCATCATGCAAAAATTGATTGTTTTCATAAGGTTGTTAGCTTTCATATTCCTAACCAACCTATTATGCGAATTCAAGCAACCAAACCATTAAAATTAATCATTGTTATCTCAAGCTATAAAGCTATTCGTTTATTAAAAAACGGATGTCAAGCTTTCTTAGCTCATGTCACGGATCTAAACAAAAATACGTCAGTTTTGAATGATATTTCTATTGTTAATAAATTTCCGACGTATTCCCTCGAAGAACTTCCCCGCCTACCCCGTAGCGTGAAATTAAATTTTGTATCGACCTTGAACCCGGTGACAAAACCCATTTCCAAATCCCCATATCGAATGGCTCTATTGAACTTGAGGAGTTAAAGACCCAATTCGAGGAATTGTTAGACATTGGCTTTATTCGTTCTAGTACTTCTCCTTGGGGTGCTCTCTGCTCTATTCGTGAAGAAGAAAAAGATGGGAGTATGCGACTTTGTATTGATTATCGGGAGTTGAATCATGTCACCATCAAAAATAGGTACCCATTGCCACGTATTGATGACCTGTTCGACCAGTTGCAAGGCGCCAGATTCTTTTCAAAGATCGATCTTCATTTTGGATATCATCAGCTGAAGGTTAAAACTGAGGATATTCCAAAGACTGCCTTCAGAACTCGGTGCGGACACTATAAATTTTTAGTCATGTCTTTTGGATTGACTAATGCTCCTGCTGCCTTCATGGATATGATGAACCGAGTATTCAAGGAATATTTGGATCACTTTGTGGTCGTCTTTATTGATAACATCCTCATATATTCCAAAAGCCGTGAAGATCATGTGCAACACTTGAGGCTGATACTCCAAAAGCTTCGTGAAAACAAACTTTATGCCAAGTTGAAGAAATACGAGTTCTGGCTTGAGGAAGTAGCATTCCTTGGGCACGTAGTATCAAGTCATGGAATATCTGTTGACCCAAAGAAAGATTGAAGCTATTCAAAGCCAAAGAGCAACCTAAATCGATGATCAAGTCGTAGCTTTCTCGGTTTAAATTTGGTTATTATCGAAGATTCGTGGAAGGATTTTCTCGAATTGCTACTCCATTAAATCAGCTGACTCGGAAAGATAAAAAATTCGGTTGGAGCAAGGAATGTGAGAAGAGTTTTCAAGAGCTCAAGAGGACACTCATTTCAGCACATGTTCTGACAATACCATCTGGCTCAGAGGGATTTGTCATCTACAGTGATGCTTCGGGCAAAGGGTTAGGATGTGTTCTCATGCAACATGGGAAAGTCATAGCCTATGCCTCAAGACAACTCAAAGAATATGAGAGGAATTATCCCTCTCATGATATAGAGTTGGCAGCTATTGTCTTCACTTAAAATTTGGAGGCATTACTTGTATGGAGAGAAAGTGGAGATCTTTACGGATCATAAAAGCCTCAAATATTTCTTCACTCAAAAAGAACTCAACATGCGACAACGAAGTTGGCTTGAACTGTTGAAAGATTATGATCATACCATCCAATACTATCCTGGAAAAGCGAACGTGGTAGCTGATGCATTGAGTAGGAGATCATATGCAAGTACAAGTGCGATATTATCAACGCAAAGGCCCATTTTGTGTGACTTGCAAAGGATGGAGATAGAGTTAAAGACTCCAGGGACCCATGTGATGATGGTGAATATACGAGTAGAACCGACTTTAATCGATAAAGTTAAAGTCGCTTCAGCGACTGGAGCCAGGTGATGCGTATGAGGAAGAATGTGCAAGAAGGTGTTATACCGGAAGCAAGAATCGATGAAGAAGGAATACTTTGAGTCAACTCCAGACTTTGTGTTCTTAACGACCCTGATTTAAAGTATAAAATCATGATGGAGGCGCACAACACACCATTTGAAATTCATCTCGGGAGTACCAACATGTATTATGATCTTCGACATACATTTTGGTGGGGCAATATGAAGAGAGAGATAACGCTATTTATCTCAAGGTGTCTAACGTGTCAACGTGTCAAGGCAGAGCATCACGTACCAAAAGGTCCATTGCAACCACTTAAAATTCCAGAATGGAAGTGGGAGCACATTACCATGGATTTTGTTACTGGTCTTCCCAAGGTTTCTCAAGGCATAGATGCAATTTGGGTCATTGTTGATAGATTGACCAAGTCTGCTCATACTTCTTACCTATACGAGAAACTTATACACTTGAATGTCTTGCTCAGATGTACATAAAGCGAGGTTGTAAGATTGCATGGTATGCCAATATCTATAGTGTCCTACGATCGAGACCAAAGATTCACTTCACGATTTTGGGTTAGTTTGGAAAAAAGCTATGAGCACGGACTTACGATTTAGCTCGGCATATCATCCTCGAATGACGGAGCAATCGAGAGAGGACTATTCAAACTCTTGAAGATCTATTAAGACTACATGTGTCCTTGACTTCAAGGAAGTTGGGACAAGTTCTTACCATTGGTGGAGTTTTCCTACAACAACAGCTTATCAAGAAAGTATTGACATGGCTCCATTTGAGGCGTTGTATGGAAAAAAAGTGTCGATTCTACAGTATCTTTGGGATGAGGTGGGTGAAGCAACGTTGTTGGGATCGGAGTTGGTGCGTATGACTACAAAAAAGATTCAAACGATCCGGCAACGTATAAAAACCTCACAAGATCGACAAAAGAGTTATTCTGATCTTCATCGAAAGGACGTGGAATTCAATATTGGAGATCATGTGTTGTTACGTGTTGCTCCATGGAAAGGAGTTACAAGATTTGGAAAGAGAGGAAAGCTCAATCCTCGATTCATTGGCCCATTTTAATCCTCGATCGAGTAGGAACCGTGGCCTATAGACTCGCTTTTACCGCTTGAAGTATGTCTCAGTGTTCATAACGTTTTTCATATATCCATGTTATGTAAATATATGAAAGACCCGAACCACATTACCGAGTTAGAACCGGACGAAATAGTGGAAGATTTAATGTATGAAGAGATTCCTGTTCAAATCTTGGATAAGAAGGAACATATTCTACGCTCCAAGGTTATACCTCAAGTCAATGTTTTGTGGAGAAACCACGATATTGAGGAAATGACCTGGGAGTTAGAATCTGAAATGAAATCAAGGTATCCTTACCTCTTCGACATAGCAGGTATGTACCCTAATTTCGGGGGCGAAATTTCATAAGAAAGAGAGGTTGTAAGACCCCAACTTTTTTAAATAAAGATGAATTTTCTATAAATATCATTTTTGAATATTATGGAGTAAATTTGATATAATGTTATAGTTATGGGTAATATTTATAAATTTTGCAAAGTACTCAAGTTGTTATATAATATTCGATTGGTCGGGGAATATTCGTTTTAACAGGGAATATTCGTATAACCAAGACAATCATTAGTGGACCCCACAACGAAATTATTGTTTATTGAGAAAACGACAAAAATACTTTTTTATGAAAATTACGGTAGGAAGTTTTTATCGTTAATGTTTAAACACACGGTGTTAAAAATACGATGAATACGTGTGGTTGCATAGTAGCACTGCAGTATTGATTATTGATGCTTACGTGAGAAGTCACTCGGTTTTATTCAATTATTGCTACATGATAATTCTTTGCGTAGTATCTCACGTTATTTGATTCAATTATTGTCGATATTTTATATTTTATTAAATCAATAATTGAGACGACAAAGTTATTAATATTATTATTTGTAATATTAACAATGTCTAGAAGTTACATCGAGGAGAGGTAAAATATATTTATATTTATAAGTTTGTGATGTGTGTGTGTATATATATATATATATAATGTTAGTGGAGGATGGTGGAAAAGGTGGAGTGTATTATATATATATATATATATATATATATATATATATATATATATATATATATATATATATATATATATATAACTTATGTATGGAAAATGAAATGGTTGGAATGCAAGTTCACGGGATGTAAGAAGAAAAAAGGGATGGCTTTGTAATGGTGGAATAGATATATGTATATATAATATGATGATAGTGACTTTTGGATGGTGGTGGTGGGAAAGTGTTACATGATAGTGATAGGTGGGTGGTTTTGTTAAAACTATGTGTTATATATATAATATATTATATTTTTTTGTTTTGTTTGACTAAGTATGTTAGCATTTGAAAATAGGCGATACGATGATTCAACAAAATTCACCGTGATAATATTTCTATTAAATCAAGTGAATTATTTCTCAAATAGTATCCGCTCCATTCTCCTATAAATGAAGCTCATTCCTTCATTATTTCTTACAATTCACCGAAACTCTAGAGAGAAATTATAGAGAAACTATAGAAAAGTATTACGCTACTTTCCTACTCTTATATCTAGTTTCTTTTACGATAAAGGTATTATTTCTTTTGTATTCATGAAAAGAACTTCATTATTCCATTATTTATTATTACATTCTGAATAACTTTGTATCTGTGCTGCTACCATATACTTGGTGAAATTCTTCATTATTCCATTCTTTATTATTACATTGGAATATCACATGCATGCGTTTTCTGCGGGACTGGTTCCATTCTTTATTATTACATTTGGAATATCCCATACGTACATTTCGTCGGACCTATTTACGTCTTTATTATTACATTTGAAATATCACACATGCACATGCGTTTTCTGCCGGACTGCTTCCGCTCTTTATTATTCTCGTAGAATATCCGATTACATGCGTTTTACGTGGACTGGTTCCGTTATTTATTATTCATTGGAATAACTTTTGCTGTCTTGGTCTATCGCATACCTGTTGATTTCTTTTGTTATTCCATTCTTTATTATACTCAGTTAGTTAAAATTTTGACTTCTATACTCCATGAAATTAGTGGAATATCCTTGATATTGCGCTTCATCCAGTATCTTTTCATGGAAATATTCTTCTGAGCATTCTTGAATTTTACTCTACAAAGAAGTATCATGTTGACAATTTGGACGTTATTAGTTCCTGGATAAATTAATTCTTGAACTTGTTTTATTGAATTCTTATATCATTGTCATCATCTGCATGTTTATATTTTGTTGAAAGTCATCTGTGGCCTGTAGTGCATAGATGGACTTGGTATGATTATGACCAGGGATTATTCGGTGTAATCATCACTGTAATGTTACAAATGATGTGGTAAAGGTCCTCATTGGCCCGTAGTGCATTGATGGACAGTTGTTGGCATGATCATGACCATTAATGAATACACGAATGTCCTTGGCCCGTAGTGCATGGATAATTTGTGGTCGTGATACTAATGAATATCATTGGCCGTAGTGCAGGGATGATGTGGATTATTTATTAAGCTGAGTCTCAGCGATAAAAGTAATAAAAAACCTTTTAAATCATAGAAGATAGTAGATTTTATTCTCTACTTGACTCTTATAATGGATTGATTGTTCCGCTGTAGTTAAACTTGATGTTTGTTATATTTTATCAGTTTAACATTGTTGAAGGCTAATGATAATTTATTCTACATTATCTTAGTCATAATATTTCTTATTGGGCTAGTTGAGCTCACCTCTTTTTCTTTCATTGTTCTCTTCAGGAAATGAGAACGTAGCAGGGACTAGTCGGGGAACGGAGTGACGGTCCAGATGATAGCATTAGTAGTCCTCATTATTCTATGAAATAGTGTGATAGTAAATGTAATGAGGACCCCAATGAGTTTGTATTCTATCTAGAAGACAATATTTGTATTAAAACTCACAGCTCATGTTGTATAATTAAGTTTTTATTTGAATTGTGTACCATGTATTTGGCGACTCAAGATGGGTGATGTATACCTATTTTAGGGGCATAACAAATGATATCTCATACGAGTATAATAGAATATACGAAACTGCAAATGGATTTTCATCCACCATGTGGTAATCCACGTAGACAGATCATTTCCACAATTTAATAAAGAATGAATACGAAAAGTCATTCACCATGCATGCGGTAGTCCGCGTAGATAGGTTATTCCAACAGAATAATAAAGAATGGAATAACAAAAGAATTCACCAGGCATGCAATAGACCGCACAAACAGGTTATTCCCAACAGAATAATAAATCATGGAACCAGGCCATGCGTAATATACACAGACATGATATTCCAACAGAATAATAAAGAATGAAACCAGGTCATGCGTAATCTGCACAGACATGATATTCCAATAGAATAATAAATAATAGAATAACAACAGAATTCACCAGGCATGTGATAGACCGCACAGACAGGTTATTCCAACAGAATAATAAGGAATTGAACAACAGAAGAATTTCACCATGTATGCGGTACTTCGCATAGACAGGTTATTCCAACATAATAATAAGGAATGGAATAACAATAGCTCTCTTCATGAATACGAAAGAAATAATACCCCTTACCTCAGAAGAAAACTAGATATTGAAATAGTGAGGTAGCAGACTTCTCTTCTTCTTTCTCTCTATAATTTCTCTATAATAATTGCTCTATAGCTTTACTGAATTGGTGAGAAATGAAGGAAGAATGAGCTTCTATTTATAGGAAAATATAGTTTCGATAATTGCACGTTTTGGAGCTCAAAATATTATAGTATAATACCTTCCTCTTTTCCTTTATTTTTAATTTAGTCCTGCAAGTATTATCAAACTTGCACCACCTCCCCTAATAGTAAATCATATGAATCAATTGTAAATCATATGAATCAATAGTTTTAGACATGTGAAAATACGAATTACAGTATAATACCTCCATCTATACCTCCATTTTTAACTTAGTCATGCAAATATTATCAATCTTGCACCACCTCCCCTAATAGTACAAGAATGTGAATCAATAGTACACACATGTGAATAAATAGTTATAATCATGTGAATTAATAGCAATTAATTGCTCATTTATCCGGTTAATTATTCGATTGGTCAATATAACCTCCAGACATCAATTATTATCGAAATAAATGTCGATTTTCACTAACACTAATAATTCCAACACAATAGAACTATAAATTTCATCTTTAATCAACACGAACTTATTCATCATTAATATTATAACTCACAATATTTAACAACCGGTCGTTCCCAGGAAAGAGGGGGCTTTCCGATAAGGATTTCTCCTTATTGGCCTTGATTAGGTGACCAAACCTTTCCTGATAGAACTTCAGACATTTTCAATATTGCAAATAATAATATGAATAACTTTGTCGTATCAATTATTGATTTAATAATATAAAATATTATGCAGATGATACTATGATAATAATTGAATCAATAATATAAGATATATGATACAGTAATTATTGTAGCAATAATTGAGTATAACTGAGTGACTTCTTATATAAGCATCAATAATCAATACCATGTCTTTACTATTCAACCACGCCAGATTCGTTGTTTTTTAACACCGGGTAGTTTAACGCTTTTAATGGTAACACTTTCAGTTATTTTATAAAAAATAATTACATCATTTTCTTTACTACGACAATATTTCCTTGTGGGGGTCCACCAATGATTGTGTAAATGCATCTTGGATATTCCCCGACCAAACGAATATTTTATAACAACTTGCATACTTTGCTAAATTTTCAAATATCACCCTTAACTTTAACCCTTTCTCAATTTAACCATTTACTAAATAAAATAATAATTACAAGAAAATTGAATACTTTCATTTCATAATTTCGGGATCTCACAATCTCCCCTCCTTATGAAATTTCGCCCTCGAAATTTACGTACGTACCTGGTATTCGAAGAGATGAGAATACCTTGCTTTCTTTTCTGATTGTACCTTCCTTGTTATATCCTCTCAGATCATGATTTTCCATTGCTCATCTCCTGTATTTCAGATATTATTCTAGAATATATCTTCAAAACAAAGGTCAATTGACATATCACAAATTGTCAACTTATCAAGTAAAAATTTTAGCTTAGGTAAGTCACACACTAGCAAAGTACATTACTCGTCTCTCCCCTCCTAGTTCTAGACTCATATCTCCGCCAGTGACCATATCCCTAAGCTCTGATACCAAATGTGATGCCCCCAAAATAGGTCCACACGACCCATTCTGAGTCGCCAGATATCGCACTATAAAAATCAAATATAAACTTCATTTATACAATCGCTGAACCGTCAGTAAATGCGAGTACGACAACGATAAGTCATGTGAGTTTTAATACAAATGTATGTAACTCTCATGGTGCCACGACCACAACCTTACAATGGTACTTTACATAAAAGTATAGTCAAAAACTATTTTAGAAATTAAAATCTTTTTGAAGTGCTCAAGGAAACCTTCGTACATGGGAGGCCATGCATCTAGGTTATGATTGATATCATATGTGCACAGAATTATCCTTGGTTGACCCAATAGACCCCAAAGAAAAATTAGAAAATTACTATCATCTTCTTTCAAATGGTGAGTCTTCTCTTGACATATAATTATCTCCGTTGTCTCCAAGTGAAAATTATATTTCAAATAAACTCCAAGATCATATAGGTAGTACTCGTAGATATACTTATCAAGTGGATGTGCACAACCCTGTCTTATGATAACACGAGGTTGTATGTCATTAGACATCTTGTATGATAGTGGCAAAACACCCTTCCAAAGTTGGGTTCACCTCACCCTATTCGGTTTACCAAAATTAAATATCAAATGAGCGATACAATGATCGACACACTTATCTAAAGTTCTCAATAAAATTATTTCCATACTATTTAGGGAGAACTTCAACAGCTATAGACCACCATTTTATTCCCCTGTTATCCCCGCTTGACCCGGCAACACTCTTATTATCTGAAAGGAATTGTGAAACAAAAAGGGTGAGCACAACTAGCCCAACAAAGAATATCATGACTAAAGATAATTTACATCATCAATACCCTTCATTAATAAATCAGAGATTTAGGACATATGGTAGATGATAAAACTTTTCAACCATAGTTGCAGCGAAACGAGCAATCCATTAGAAGAGTCAAATAGACCATCAGGTCTATTATCTTCTCCATGTTAAAAGTCCACCAATAATATTTTATCCCTGTAACATCAATCAACAATTCCTATTCATAATCATATGAATAACTCGTAATCATAATTGTGATTCTAAATTTCTCTTAGCACTTTAGGGAATGAAGATAATTTTCATCACTATCTTCGCTTGAAACATCAAAAATCATGGTTATACCAAATCACAATTCCTGCTTTCATAATCATACTAATAAATTCATCTTTTGCCTTACTGACCAAAGATATTCATTAACAATTCATCTTTGCACTATGAAAGCCAAAGACATACAACTGTATTTTAGAAGAGTCAAGTAGAGCATGATATCTACTATCTTCTACGAATTAAAAGTGTATAATCAATATTTTATCGCTGAGACTCAGCTTAATAAATAATCCACATCATCGAATCATCCCTGCACAACGGCTAAGGATATTCATGTAATCATCAATGATTATACCGAATAATCCCTGGTTATAATCATACCTATAACTGTCCATCAATGCACTACGGGCCAATAAGGACTTTTACCACATCATCTATAACATTACGAGTCATGATTATACCGAATGATCACTGGTCATAATCATACCAATAAACAGTTCATCTATGCACATAAGCCAAAGATACTCATCAATCAATAGTTCATCTTTGCACGTAAGCCAAAGATATACAACTGTAAAACAAATAATCAACAGTCCATCTTTGCACGTAAGCCAAAGATATACAACTGTAAAACAAATAATCAACAGTCCATCTTTGCACGTAAGCTAAAGATGACTTTAATCATAATATAAGCATTTAAGCATTTTAATCAGATCAATAATTTATATTATTTGAATTATATTATTAGATAGCATTATTGGCAATGTCTAAGGAAGTTATGTCTAGGAAAGAGGTTTGGTCAGCTAATAGCACGCCAGTAAGGAGAAATCCTTATCGAAAAACCCCCTTCTTTCCTGAGAACGACATGGTTGTCATAATTGTGATTATGTAATAATATTATTTGTGATTAATTAATTATTGATTTATATGACAAGGAAATATTTATTTTATATGGATATAAATGATGGATATATTTATTGTGGTTATAAATGAAGGAATTACTGCTGAGGTGTTTTATCAGTATTTTATCGGGATAGAGGTATTAAAAATCGTCCGTATGTAGATTTCGGTCATTTTTCATTTGGAAAATCTTAAATCTACAAAGTTGTAGATAATTTAATTTCCTATGGAATGGACAAAAAATTCGTATTTTTCTGATAAAATGGCTATTTATTATGAATTATTGAAGTTTCGGAAATAAATATTTTTTATTAAAAACATGTTGGGCCCCACTTTTTGTTGGTGAGAAATGTGCTGAAATTTTATTTCAAAAGTGGTGTGCGTGAATAGTAGCAGGTAAAGCCATCAGGTAGTAGGTTAGTCTGCTATGACGTTCTAAGCATTTTACTATGAATAGGGTGCTTAGTTAGAATTGAAAATCACACCAGAATCATAACCTTTCTCGATCTATATTATCGAGCGTATTTTGTGAGTATTTAGATACTTTGTGAGTTGTTATTCAGTGCAATTTTTCTTCAGCCTTACCTGATATTTCAACCGGAAGTACTGTTATTTTGAGGTAAGGGATGTTATTTTCTTCGTAAATGATATTATTTTCTTCAATATCATTATGCAGAAATATTGATATGAATTTTATTGTGGAATTTCTACATTTTTGTGTCGGGGTTACTATTCACGTATACGGCACTATTCACGCATACGATACTATTCACAAATACGGCACTATTCACAGAAAAAATAAATTTTCTTTTCTTTGTCCAAGTTGTCTATTATGGTTACTATCTTTAATTGTATAGATGTTTTGATCTTCATTCTTGAATTTTGCTCCACAATTGATTATTATAAGGTATTTTTGAACTTGGATAAACTAAAGTACGAATCCCTAATCTTTGATCTTTTACCTCATTTGGATTCGTTTTTCTTTAAGATATTTTTCATCATCCTCGATCTAAATGATGATATTCTTGAATATCTTTGGCAGTAGTGCAAAGATGAATGATTAATTGATGAATATATTTGGCCCGTAGTGCAAAGATGAACAGGTGTTGAGATGAACATGACCAACTGGTGATACAAATGAATATCTTTGGCATGTAGTGCAAAGATGAATATTTGATTTAAGATGTATATTGATTAATGTTACATGGATAAAATATTGATGATGAACTTTTAAATCTTAGAAGATAGTAGAATTCATTCTGTACTTGACTCTTCTAATGGATTGTTGTTTTCACTGCAGTTGTTGATCTAAAACTTGTTGTCTATTATATTCTATCAGATTTTTCCATGTTGAAGACTAATGATAAATTGTTGTATATTATCTTAGTCATAATACTCTTTATTGGACTAGTTGAGCTCACCCTTTTCCTTTTTGTTCCATTTTTCTTCTCAGGAGGTGAGAATATAGCAGGAACTAATCGGGGTATGGAGTGATGGTTCTAGAAAGTTGTTTTAACAATCCTCACTATTTTTGTAAAATAGTGTATCAATAATTGTAATAAGGACTCCTTTTGAGTTTGAATATTGTCTATTAGACAATATTTGTATTTAAACTCATAGTATATGTGTTATCGTATTTTGCACAACAATTGTATTAATGAAGTTGTATTTTTTTTTTGTACCATGTATTTGGCGACTCAGAATGGGTGATGTATACCTATTTTGGGGCGTCACAGTATCATTGTCAAATAATTAGAGATTAGCCTATAATCAATTATACAAAAATATGATTGCAATTGGAATGGAAGTACTATCAGTTTATGCAGAACCCAACATGAATACAAGTTTCCTGCCCCTGCAATTTTTTTTGTCTCATAGCAGCGTAGTATTGGTTGTGTTCAGCAAATTGTCGAGTAAAGGTTCTTTTTATACTAGTTGGTCTCCTGAGGATACAAATTGAGTATGTGTGTCAATTTTGTAACATAGTTGCATATTTTCAGTTAGGGAATGCATTTTTAATGTATATTTTGATATCCCTCAATTGGACACTTGCATTACAAAACTGTGTAAAACTTACCCTCATCTAGCAGAATTTTAGAAAGAGAAAGAATTTTATATATTTCTTCCCTTTTCCTGTTTGGGCATGTGATGTACATGATCTTGTGTTGCATGTTCATGTTGGTTGTTGGTTGTTTCACAAGCATAGCTATCTTCAAGCTAGTTTGCACCTAAAACTACTAGTAGAATAAATTTATATTAGCTTATTCTTTGTTATCTGCTTTGCTTTGTTAAGTCATAACTTTGTTAAGGTCTTAAGGATGCTTAATTTGTTGTCTTGTTCTTCTTTGTATTTTTTAAACTTTATGAGTTTATGTTGGATGTTCTTTGTTAGCTACATTAAGTTACTTTCTTTCTTTGGACAATTAATTTGTGTTGGACAATTAAGTTTACAGATAATTTGTTGGACAGTTAATTTGTTAGACACTGGACAATTAATTTATGTTGGATGTTGGTTCGGTTATTACCCGAATATCCGAAATTACAATTCGGTAATTCGATTATTTTCAAATTTCGGTTATTATTTCAGATAGTAAAATTATCAATAATTCAGTTTTCGGTTATAACCGAATAGCTTATTCGGTTCGGTTATAACCGAATGATCACTCTTAATTGTCGTAGTTACAAAATGACAGAAATATCTTTTTATAAAAATAATGGCAAAAGATTTACCGTTAAACTGTTGAACTACCCGGTAGTAAAAGTACATAAATATGCATGGTTGCATAGTATGTAAGACCCCAACTTATTATAAATGAAATTGAATTTCTCTATTTATTATCTTGAAATAATACAGGTTGATTTGATTAATGTGGTTAGTTATAGGTAAAATACGCAAATATTTCAAATAAGCAAGTGGTTATAAAATATTCATTGTTGTCGGGGAATATTCGTTTGGTCGTGGAATATTCTTCCTGTTCTGGGAATATTAAATGCGACGGCCAGATCTTTTAATGGGCCCCATAAAGGAAGCGATTGGATGAAGAAAGACAAGTATAAGTTGTTTATAAATAACGGGCGTAGTTATTCACAGATTATCTTGTTGGAATACCGGTGGTTAAAATACGATGTCGCATTATTGCACGATGGTACACGGTATTGCACCAATTATTGACTCTTACGTAAGAAGGCACTACTCAATAATTATTACGATAATTCTTTATCAATATTTTATTTTATTGATTCAATAATTCTTTGCGTTGAAATTTTTATTATTGTTGTTTTAATAATTATCACTACGGTATTTCCCATTATCGGATCAATGATTCATATTATTTTAATAATATTACTAGATAACATTATTGGCAATGTCTAGAAAGTTCTGTCTAAGGAGAGGTTTGGTCACCTAATTGTGCGCCAGTAAGGAGAAATTCTTATTGGAAAGCCCCTTTTTTCACAGGAGCTACAGTTGTCATTTTTTGTGATTACGTAATATTATTTATAAATAATTAATTATTAATTTATATGATCAGGAAAATATTCATTTTATGGGGATATAGATGGAGAAAATTTTTAATGTGACAATTGTTGAAAATTGATATTTTATCCTTTCTGATAAAATAATATATTATTATATTTTAATAATATAATAATGGTGATATTTTTACAATGAATGTGGTATATATGAATATACGAGGAGGAAGGGTATTTTTGTTGCAAAAGTTATTTAAAACATGTTAAACATGTCTGTGGGCCCATTTCTTGACTGAAATTTGATTATAGCTTGTAAAATCGTCCGTATGTAGATTTCGGTCAATTTCTGTTTGAAATTTGGAAAAACTTTCTTCTGCAAAGTTGTAGAGAATGAAATTTTCTATGGAAAGCACATAAGGTTTGAATTTTTTTGATAAAGGGGCTATTTATTATGAATTATTGAAGTTCCGTAGTTCCGAAATAATTAATTTTTGAAAGTTTTAATTATTTTTAATAACAAAAACATTTTTTTTGTTTTTGTCATTATTGGTGGTTGAATTCAGATGGTCAAGGTGGGCGTAAGAATTTAAATAAATAATATTAATATTTTATTAAATTTTTTACTTTGGTGTTCTAAGCAATTTCCTATAAATAGGGTGCTTAGGTTAGAATTAAAAATCACACCAGAATCTGAAATTTTCTCTCTCTATAATATCGAGCGTATTTTTGTGAGTATTTTGATACTTTGAGTGTGGCTATACGGTGCAAGTTTTTTTCAGCATTATATCCGATATTCAGTCAGAAGTATTGTCTTTGCGAGGTAAGGGATGTTATTTTTTTTTATAAATGATATTATTTTCTTTAATATCATTATTCCGAAATATTGGTCTGAACTTTTTATCAAATTTAGAAATTTTTGTGTCGGGATTACTATTCACGTATACTCTGCTTATTCACGAATCATTTACACTATTCAATAGAAAATAAAATTTTCTTCTTTTGTCCAAGATATCTATTATAGTTACTATCTTTGAATGTATCCATGTTTTGATCTTTATTTTGAATTACGCTTCAAAATTGGTTATTATGGAGTATTATTGAACTTGGATAAAAGCATGTCTGAATCCACTAATATTTATTCTTTTGTCTCCATTGGATTCGTTTTCTTTAAAATATTTTTCATCATCCTCAGTCCTAAATGATGATATTACTGAATATCTTTAGCCTGTAGTGAAAAGATGAATGATTTCTGATGAATATGTTTGGCCCGTAGTGCAAAGATGAACATGTGTTTAGATGAACATGACCAACTGATGAATATCTTTGGCCTGTAGTGCAAAGATGAATATTTGATTCCAGATATATGTTGATTGATGTTACAGGGATAAAATATTGACGATGGACTATTAAATTTATATATAGAAGATAGTAGATTTATTCTCTACTTAACTCTTCTAATGAATTATTATTTCCGCTGCGAATATTGATTTAAAACTTGTTGTCTATTGTATTCTATTAGATTTTTCCCTGTTGAGGACTAATGATAATTTGTTCTATATTATCTTAGTCATAATGTTCTTTACTGGGCTAGTTGAGCTCACCCTTTTCTTTTTTGTTCCATTTTTCTTCTCAGGAGGCGAGAATGTAGCGAATACTAGTCGGGGTGTGGAATGATGGTTCTAGAAGTTATTTTAGTAGTCCTCACTATTTTATAAATAGTGTATCAATAATTGTAATGAGGACTTATTTGAGTGTGGATATTGTCTAGATGACAATATTTGTATTTAAACTCACAGTTTAAGTGTTGTCGTATTTTGCACGACAGTTGTATTAATAAAGTTGTAGTTGTTTCTGTACCATGTATTTGGCGACTCAGATTGGGTGTTGTATACCTATTTTGGGGGCGTCACATAGTAGCACACGGTATTGATTATTGATGCTTACATGAGAAGTCACTCAGTTATACTCAATTATTACTACAGTAATTGTTGAATAATATCTCTCATATTATTGATTCAATTTTGTCACAGTATTATCTGCATAATATTTTATATTATTAAATCAATAATTGAGACGACAAAGTTATTCATATTATTATTTGCAATATTGACGATGTCTAGAAAGTTCTGTATAGGAAAGGGTTTTGGTCACCTAATTGCGCGCCAATAGGGAGAAATCCTTATCGGAAAGCCCCCTCTTTCCTGGAAATGATCTGGTTATTAAATACTGTGAGTTATAATATTAATGATGATTAAGTTCGTGTTGATTAAAGATGAAATTAATATTTTTATTGTGTTGGGATTATTTGTGTTAGTGGAAATCGACATTTATTTCGATAATAATTTATTTCTGGAGGTTATATTGACCAATCGGGTAATTAATCGGATAAATGAGCAATTAATTGCTATTAGTTCACATGCAAATTTACTGTTGATTCAAATGTGTGTACTATTAGGGGAGATGGTGCAAGATTGATAATACTTGCAGGACTAAATTAAAAATGGAGATATAGATGAAGGTATTATATTGTGTTGGGAGAATGCAAATTATGATTTGATGTTTTAATATATATGCTCATGATTATTTGTAAAGTCCTTCAATGAATATATGTACAAGGACTTAGTGATATATCAAATTTATTAGGTTGATCTAAGCTCTTAACGTGTATCATTCTGTAATAGAATGTATAGATAGAAAAATCAAAGCTGTTAGGTTAATCTTGAGATGTAATAGATAGGCTTCGAAGAAATCGTAGTGTATAAATCGATCAACATTGCGAAGTCAAGGCGTAAAACGTAGAGCTTCAAAGATCGTAGTGTGCCTGCCTTGAAGGGCCTCTTCGAAAATCGTAGAGTGGTCCCAACGTTTGCCGAGCCAACTCAACGATCGTAGTGTGCTCTCAGAAACATGGAGTTTACAAGTCAACGATCGTAGTGTGCTCTCGGAAATGTAGAGTTTATAACTCAAGCAAGCAAAGATCGTAGTGTACAAATACTTAAAGAGAAATCGTAGTGCTCTCGGCTGATAGCATCAGACCATGCACCAAGGCGACAAGTCACCATGATCTGAATCGTAAAGTACCATGATCTGTATCGTAGAGTATCATCTGTCTTGTGTCAGAAATGTCAAGCCTCATGATTTTTGTGGAGACAGACTTCAACATATGAGGAATGGATTCTAAACGTTGCAGTACTCACCAGTCCCAAAGTCATAAGAAATATCCTTAGTATGCAACAAAGAAACGTATTGAAGAAGCTAAGGAAAGTACCATGAGTAAGGGGGAAAACACCTTTTCAGGTGTTAGGTGAGAAAGCAGTATGTTGTGTCAGTGGGCCAGAATGCAATTCAGAAGATATGCAGAAACGTCTCCATCAAAGATCAGAAAGGTCAAACGCATTTAATGCTTCAACGGATGGATCTAACGAATAGTTTTTCAAGATCACATATATGCAAATCAAGCAGATGAGAGAGAAATAAGAAAGCATTGAACAAACAACGTGAACAACTCTCAAAGCTCAACTCTATGATCTAAGAAATAGCAAAGCTTGCACAACTACTCACTTCTTTCGAACAAGTGCTTAAACAGCAACTGATTAGCAACCATCAAGAACTCAACATCTACCAATCAACTGAAGAAGAGTACCAAGTCTGCCGGACTTGAAGAGTTCTAAGTGAACTGTAAGAGAGCCAAGTCTGCTGGACTTGAAGAGTTCAAGAGTGAACTAAGAAGTTCCTAGACTGCTGGTCTAGAAGGAATCTGTGTGATTCAGAAGTTGTAAAAGATATCCTTAGTGGATTTCCTACTCGAGGACTAGAAGAGTGGACTAGGAGCTTTAAGTGCTCTGAACCACTTAAAACGACTATGTCTTTTACTTTCATACGATAACTGTTATATCCGCCATAACTGCTATAACTGCCTCACTTTCATAACTCCACTACTTCGTAAAGAAGATTAAAACAATCATTAATTCCGCTAAGTTTTAATCATCATCAACGAACAAGTTTAAAACGAAAAGATTTTTTAAATATTTATTCAACCCCCCCTTCTAGATAACTATTGTGCCAACTAGGAACTAACAATTGGTATCAAAGCGAGTTCTATTATCTGACTTACAAGCTTTAGTAGATCCAATGGCACACGTGCAAAGCGAATCTAGAATTTCGGAGGAGGCATGAAGCCACCAATGTGCAACAAGGATAAATTTGCAAACTGGAAAGTCAGGATGCAAGCGTACATGGACTTAATAGATGACGATCTATTTGAGACCATTTAGAATGGGCCCTATGTTCCAACAAAGCTTGCACCAACCACTGACGATCCAAATAAAATACAAATCAAGGTTAAAGAAGAGTGGACAGACAACGAGAAGAGAGTTATCTAACTTGACAAAAAGGCCAAGAACATCTTGTTCCAATCCTTAGAAGACGGTCTGTTCGAAAATGTTGTCAACAGCAAAACAACTAAGGAGATTTGGGAAGTACTACTAATCATGCACGAAGGAACTGAAGAAGTTAGAGAAAATAAACAATCATTCCTGATACAGCAGTATGAGATGTTTGTTCATGTTCAAGGAGAAAACGTAATTGCCACCTATGAGAGATTCAACGTTCTGCTCAACTCTCTACGAGCATATGGGAAGATCTATCCTAACAAAGATCTAATCATAAAGTTCATGAGAGCCCTACCGAGCAGGTGGGATGCCAAAACCACTGCTATAAGAAAGTCAAAGAATCTTCACGAGATGACAGTTCAACAGCTATATGGCAATCTCCTAACATACGAATTGGAGCTAACTCAACGAGCTGAAACCCTATTAGAAGGAAGAAGGAAGGATAAGGGTGTTGCTCTCAAAGCAACTGAAGGTGCATCAAAGGTCAACACTGAGATTAACTCTGATTATGATGAGGACGATGATGAAGACCTTCTTTATCTTTGGTAAAAAGACTAAGAAGGTTCATGCGTCAAGGCAAAACCAAAGAAGCCAAGAAGGTCAAGAATTATTCGATGGCAGGGAGCAAATGAATGATCTATGCTACAACTGCAAGAAGCCTGGCCACTTCATTTCCAACTGTAACAAACCTCTCAGAGAAGAACTAAAGAAGAAATCACATGCAAAAGAAGGAATACAAAAGGCAACAAAAGGCCTCGGAAGAGACAAAGGCACAGTAGTGGAGGATCGTGGATTGATTCAGACAATAACTCAAATCCTGACTCCGGAGATGATGAAGAACCTCAAATGGCTAATCTATGCCTAATGGCCAAACATGCAAAGGACAAACAAAATTTCAGCATACATGATGTAAGTCTCGACGAGGTATTTTACTTCAACTCACCTGATGTAGACATAAATGATTTAAGAACTGCACTGCATGGCATAACCACTGATCTACATCAATACATGAAGTAATTCAGAGTTTTGTCTAAGGATCATTTACTTCTTCAAGAGAAGAAGAAGAAAGTTCAAGAAGAGCTTGAAATAGCCCTTCTAAGTACTAACCTTATCTCCAAGCTTGAGGCTGAGAATGAGATCTTAAAACAGACAAATAAACTCAATGCACAAAGAGAGTCTAATCTAACCTCTAAAATTGAGGAACTAGAAAAGACTATCTCTACATGGAATAAATCCTCATCATCCATGGACTCCACGCTTCTCAGTCAGGAAGTACATTCGATGTAAACGGAAGCTTAGGCTTTGGGGAATCCCTCTCAGAGCCATGTGTGGAAAAGACAAAGAAAACTAGCACTAGTAATGTCTCAAGTTTTAGTAGAAGCATTTTATTTGTGAAATCCTCACAGAAAAAAGAACCAGTTCAACCTTATTATACTGTTTCCATTCATACTCAAAGGAGTAAAGGATCTCATGCTGGTCTGGGCTTCATAAAAGAGAAGAGTAACCTAACCTCTACTCACCAACCTCGAAGAATCGTAGAGTCAAGCAAGACCAACTCTACGAATCAACTGGGAAGGTACAGTAGAGGTAAGGCACACTCATCACTATTTATGAAATCCAAGGACACGTGGAAGAATGAGAATCAGTTTAACATAAGGACAACTAAAGAACCACACAAGTCAAAATGGAGGATGAATCATCATACACACATATGCATGCATCATACTAGATGTTTTATATGCAATAAATATGGTCACAAGGCTGCCAAGTGTTATTATAATTCCATGTATGTTAGACCCAAGATTAAACAGATTTGGGTCCCCAAAGGCACTAACAAAGAAGGACCCATGCAAATATGGGTACCAAAATGAAGGTTCAATGTTTTGACAGGAAAAGAGCTCTACGATCACAACATGGTATCTGGACAGTGGATGCTCAAGGCACATGACAGGGAACAAAACCCTTCTACCTAACTACATAGAAAAGGAGGGTCCCTCAGTCATCTTTGGTGACAACGGTGAAAGTGGTATGCACACAAGCCAATCATGTTTGATGATAAAGCATATACTTTGTAACAATCTTATTCATTTATTAATAAAAAATATTAATTTATTAAAGGCTTTTAATTATCTACATGATGCTATTTTATATTATGTGATAAACCCATAGTTTTAAGCAATGCTTTTAGAATAATGATGATGATCATTCTAATGAGATCTAAATTCTTAGAAAGCTTAAAACTAAAATAGTTCCCAATCGTTGGATTACTAAATTGGGGATTAGTGAATCCGAATAGATTGGTACATACGTTGCTTGCTCATTGGATGAGGATGATTGATCTCATGATCATTTGTGTGGAGACACTAAAATAAGT
The DNA here is from genome assembly GCA_020205605.1 of Panax ginseng. Taxonomy (NCBI): domain Eukaryota; kingdom Viridiplantae; phylum Streptophyta; class Magnoliopsida; order Apiales; family Araliaceae; genus Panax; species Panax ginseng. The sequence continues at coordinate 126,820,822 of CM035138.1, read as the reverse complement.
ATGTAGGTGCTTATTAGAGAATAAGTTCACTTAACGTGGCTCGCTAAGGAATACCTAATGGAGTTTTACTTACCTGTCAATAGGAATTCCTGTAGTGATAGTAGTACAAGTGATCCTTGGACTTGAGATCATCATAGTATCTTGTGTATGATGAGTTATACTTTGACTTATTTCTTAAGACCCTTAGGCTATATCAAAGGGTATGCTTGGGTATAATAAGTTGTACATAGAGATAATATATGATCAATAAAGAATCTACAGCTTCTAGTAAAAGAAGAGAAATGTCCTATGTGATTTGATAAATGACATCCCAAGAGTCATTGGCTAAGGCGAATAAAATTAGAAAGGAGTTTCTAATTTGCATTATTTGAGTTAATGCATTTAAGAGTCGAAATACATATAATTAAATAAAATAAGACTTGTGATGTAATTCCATGTCTTATATTTAATTGGGACATTGTATGGTGGAAGGATTGAATTATGCGGTAACTATTTATTCAAAGGTTTTTTATGATTAATGTTGAAACTTATATTATCCGGAAAGTCGTTGATCATTAGAGGAAACTTATCCTATTGTAGAATAAATATTATTTATTTAAATTAATTAATATTTTAATTTATTTATTTAAATAAGATTAGAATTGTTCTAATTGATTTATTCACAAGGTTTAATATGGAGAACCTAAAGGGTCACACCATAAAAGGAAGAATAATTATTTAAGAAGTTAATGGCATAATCGTAATAATAAGTTAAGTATATTTAATTTAATCTATGGTGATAGAATAAATTAAATAGCTTAATATTATTATTTAATATTTTGGAAATATTAAATATAAATTAATAAGAGGGTTTTATTATTATTATTACTATTATTATTATTTAATTCTTAAAGGAGTTTGGGAATTAATTAATAAAAGTACTCTCATATATCCTAATTAGATTAGGAGGCTAATTAATTAAAAGAGTTTAATTAATTATCTCTAATAAGATTAGGTAGTTTAATTAATTAAAGGAATTTAATTAATTAAAATAAAACCCAATTCTTTAATTGTTAAGGAGGGTTTCCTACATTTATAAATAAGAGGAGTCTTATTATGGGTGAAGGGGTTAGAGTTGTTGTTGACTTTTTGACAACAGACGTAATTCCAATAGTTGGGAGAGTACGCTCTTTTTCTATGAGAGATAGAAAAACTAGGGTTTTGCCAAACACCCATCTTCTTGAATCTTGATTCTTTCTTGGTGAATCATCTCTAGAGGCCAAACACTTGGGTGGCTAACGTTGATCAAAGGAAGGAACCAAACTAGGTGGATTCAAGTTGAACGCGAAAAGAATTGGAGGTGAACTTGTACCTGAGGAAGCTCGAATCTTCAAGGGTATGATTCTTGTTCGTCATATCTTTTCGTTTAATTAATAATTGTGCATAAAGGATGATCCGGGTATATGGTTTGTAAAATTTTAAACTCTGATTTTCCACATTTCCGCTTATTTTGTGCAATTTGATTGCGTCCAAGAATATAAAAAACCTAACAAACGGCTCGGGCAAGACAAGAGGATACAACTCTGCTGGCAATGGTGCAGTATCTTTCATCAAAGTAGCATATCTGGAAGGTCTCCAACACAACCTTCTAAGCATCAGCCAACTCTACGACAAGGGTCATCAAGTAACATTCCTCAACAACCAATGTCAAGTCTGAGATTTGAAGACATCTGCTGTAAAGCTAACTGGGAAAAGAGAAGGAAATGTCTACACAGTGAATCTTGGTCAACTAAGCTCAGACGAGACAATATGTTTTCTGGCAAAAGCATCTGTAGAAATTAGCTGGTTATGGCATAGACAGTTGTCCCACTTAAACTTCAAAAGCATGTCCAAACTAGCATCAAAAGATCTCATTGCTGGCCTACCTAAGTTCAACTTCGTAAAGGAAAGGCCATGCAATGCCTGTCAGCTTGGAAAGCAAACCAGAAGCTCATTTAAGAGCAAAACTGCCAACTCTATCGACAAGCCCCTGCAGTTGCTCCACATGGATCTATTTGGGCTAATTCCAACAACTAGTCTTGGAGGAAAAAGATACTCTCTAGTTATAGTCGATGACTACACCAGATTCACATGGGTCTTCTTCCTAACTTCAAAAGATGAAATGAGCTCCCAATTAATCAAGATGTTCAAACTGGTAATGAACGAGAAAGGAGAGAAAATTAAGGCCATAAGGAGTAATCATGGAAGAGAATTCGACTTCTCAGAAATGGACCAGTTCTGCACAGACAATGGCATCAGTCATAACTTCTCAGCTCCACGAACTCCTCAACAAAATGGAGTAGCTGAAAGAAAAAATAGAACCTTGATAGAGGCTAGAAGAACTCTACTAGCAGCAGCCCATCTGCCTAAATACTTATGGGCGGTTTATCAACACCGCATCTTACACGCAGAAATGCAGATCAACGATACACTCTACGATCAAAAAGACCCCTACGTGGAAAGGAAGAAAAGCCAAGTGTCGCCTACTTTCATGTTTTCTACCGCATCGCTACATTCTCAACAATGAAAAGCGATTACTGACAAAATTTCATTGAAGTCGACGAAGGAATCTTTCTTGGATATGCCACGATGCGATAAGACCTATAGAGTGTTCAACAAAGAAGACACATCGAGTGTTGAAGTCTCGATTCACATCATCTTTGATGAAACCGACTTAGACAATACAAAGTGCTCCAAGACACTACGACCAGATAATGCGATACACTACGAATGAAGTCGTTGAGCTCAACACTACGATCGTAGTGCAGATATAGTGAAATCGTTGAAGCGAAGAAAATGAGATCGTAGAGAGGTACATGCAAGACAACGAACCTCCACACCAAGAAGAAGAAATAGATCTTGAAGACTTAAGACAAGAAGGCATCGGACGGATCTCCCAACCGAAAATAGATGGGCCGGAGATCACACTCAAGATCTAATCATTGGAGATCCGAAAGTCTTAGAGTCAAAACAAGAGTCGCCACTCGGAATGAATGCTTTTATCTAAGCTTCACATCATCAAAATGGAACCAAAGAAAATAGAGGATGCTATGGATGACTCAACCGGATAGAAGCTATGGAGGAAGAACTCAACCAATTTGAACGAAGCAAAGTATGGAGATTGGTACCAAGACCAAAGAGTCATCCTGTCATTGGAACCAAGTGGGTCTTCAGAAACAAAATGGATGAAGATGGAGTTATAACCAGGAACAAGAGAAGATTAGTGGCAAAGGGCTACTCTCAAGAAGAAGGCATTGACTATGATGAGACATTTGCTCCTGTTGCCAGACTAGAAGCCATCAGAATCTTCGTTGCCTTTGCTGCTCACATGAAGTTCAAAGTCTTTTAGATGGATGTCAAAAGTGCATTCCTAAATGGAGAACTCCAAGAAGAAGTCTATGTAGAGCAACCTCCAGGTTTCATCAATCCATCTCTTTCCAATTATATTTATAGATTAGACAAAGCCTTATATGGACTTAAACAAGCACCTAGAGCATGGTATGAAACACTAACTAACTTCTTAATTGAAAATGGGTTCACTTTAGAGTGGAGTAGATACCACACATTTGTTTCTTAGAAAGCATAAAGATAAAGTCTTACTAGTTCAAATATATGTTGATGATATTATTTTTGGTTCTACTAACGAAAAGTTATCACGAGAGATTCTCTGGTGATCGCGAGCAAGTTTGAAATGAGCATGATGGGTGAGTTTGAATTTCTTCCTTGAATTTATGCAAAGTAAAGCGGTGATGAAGGAATTTTCATAAACCAAGCCAAGTACATCAAAGACTTACTCAAGAAGTATGGCATGAAATCGAACTCTCCCATGAAAACACCAATTGCTCCTACAACCAAGCTTGACAAAAGATAAAAAAGGTAAAAGTATTGATATAACTCAATACAGAGGTATGATAGGTTCTCTTTTATATCTAACTCCCGATGAGACCAGGACATAATGTTTCTGCAACATGCATATGTCTGCTAGATTTCGTGCTAACCCTAAAGAGTCACATTTATCACATTGTAAAGAGGATCTTGAGTATCTCAAGGTACACCTTACTTGGGGCTTTGGTACCCCAAGGAATCCTCATTTGAACTAATAGGATACCACGAGATCTTTGATTTTGCGGGATGCAAAATAGATAGAAAAAGTACCAGTGGCACCTATCAATTGCTAGGAAATAGACTTGTGTCCTGGTTTAGCAAAAAGGCAAAACTCAATGTCTACTTCAATGCAGAAGTTGAATACATTCTTCATTGGCAACATTGTTGTCAGCTCGAGATCCTATGGATGAAAAATCAGCTAGCTGATTATGGGTTTGATTTCAAATCTATTCCCATTAACTGTGATAACACAAGTGCCATAGCAATAACTCATAATCCTATTATGCATTCTAGGACTAAGCATATAGAAATAAGGTATCACTTCATTAGGGATCATGTGCAAAATGGAACTATATCTTTACTATATATCCCTACTGAAAATCAACTTACTGATGTTTTTTACAAAACCATTAGATGAATCCAGATTTAATAGGTTAATAAGTGAGCTAGGCATGTTAAATCTATAACCATAAAATATATGCTCTAGATTGTGCTAACCATAACAGATACAAAGGCTAAACTCAAAATCGTAGACATGATCAAGGAAAGTCCACGATCGTAGAGCTGAAAAGATAAAACTACCTCAACGATCGTAGCAAAGACTCAACCATCGTAGTACAGACTCAACGATGACAAAAAGCCCCATCAACAAAGCAAGAATTCACCCTGTGATGATAAGCTTCAAAACAAAGCAATCCCTCTGATAAGCGCCTCAAGAACAAACCTAACCCTTGACTCACTCCAAGAGGTTGGCCCTTCCTGAGTTACCTTAAAAGAATGCTATGTCAAAAACTCATCACAAGGATCCGGTCAGACTCGATGGTCGTAGATCAGACTCGACAATCGTAGTTCAGACACGACGAATGCTGGACAGACTCGATGATCGTAGCTCAGACTCGACAAATGCAAAGCACTCAACGATCACAAAACTACCTCAACGATCGTAGTCCTCCCTAAGGACACCTCAGCTCTGCAGGAGCCAAGGGAAAATCAGTACAATCCTTATCAGTCAAAATCGTAGAGCCAAGCAAAAGTCGACACCTGTCCCACTAAGCAAAAAGGAGAGAGGGAAGTTACAAGTACAAATTGAAATCGTATTTTTGAAATCAGAAGTTCAAAAGATTATCTCTCTCATCCTCTCTCAAAGCAAAAACCCTAAATCAGAAGAAAGCTCAGTTAAATCTCACTTCCAGCAAGAAAATTAATGGCGACTTCCAGTGCAATATTCGACTACATACTCTATTTTGACGAGTTCAAAACAGCTCAACCTAAATTTCACAAGACTCTGGCGCTACTGAAGAAGGCGGGCCTCAAAGAGGCTTTAGACACAGACACATTGATCTATCCCAAGCTAGTGAAAGATTTCTACAGGAATGGTGTGTTTAAACACGACGCCATCACTACGAGAGTAAAGGATGTGGAAATCGATCCAAGGTCGAAAGACATCAACCTCATACAAGGTCTCAAAAATGAAGGGCATTCGTTCATAGACAACATGGGTTTCCAAGAGGGACTCAAAAGAATGCATCACAAGAAACTCCCCTCTGTGAAAGGGTACAAGAAGAACGAGTTCCCACAGAGGTATGAATTTCTAGCCGATATAGTTGGGAAATGTATATGCTGCAAGAGCTCAGGTCATGACTCTGTGAATGAAGTACAACTTAAGCTCATGACTGCCATATGTTATGGAATGCTACTTTCTACAGTCTGCTCTGGGTGACAAAATTGGGGATGAAGAAGGAGAAGCTATCAACCCAAACAGACGAATGACCCAGAAATTGTTTAAAAATTAGAAGAGGAACCCAGCTGAGTATGTTAGCGTCTTGTGAAAGTCAGTGGAAGAATCTGTGATCTGAAGGACTCAGGCCTTCCTGGAAATATGTCTGTTGTTAAGGAAATCGAAGAAGAAGAAGAAGAAGAAGAAGAAGAAGCAAACAAAAGAGAACCATCTGTCCTTGTCAGAAAAAGCAAGGGCAAGAGAAAGCTTAAAGCAAGGATGGAAGAAGAACCCCAGGGATCCACAACTAATAAACCAGCAGAGTCCTCTGACATTGAGACTCTAAGGATCTTGAGAAAGAAGCAATAGCAGGCTGAGGCCGAAGAAGATAGAGCCACCATATCTCAGCTGCTGGAGAAAAATAAAATCAGCCAAAAACCCAAAAGGCCTTCCATCTCCTCAATCGTAGAGTCTCTACTGATCGTAGAGACTAGACCAGACACATCAGGCAAGGAAGTAGCTGCATCAAGCTTGTTGGTTGTTCAAAAAAGTCCTGAGGATGTGGCTCAGCCTAGAAAATCAAGGAGAAAGCTGGTCAAGAAATACATCCTTGAGCATGAAAAAGTGCTCAAGAAGGAAGCAAAGAGTGTAGTTGCCAAAGAAGAGCTGTCCAGAGCAAGTCAAGAGGACAATGCTCCAGCTGAGGGGGAGATCCCTGAAGTTCTCATGATAAAGAATACACCAGCTGAGGGGGAGACACCTGAAGCTCTAGAAAATGCTCCAGTTGAGGGGGAGTTTTTGAGCTTACAAGAAGATGATCAAGTTGAGGGGGAGCCTCAGGATATCTCCATGGCAGAAGAAGAGGTCCCTGCCAGAAATGAAGAAGAATCAGTGCAAGAACATCAAGAGACCATTGAGATAATGGAATCATCCAACGAGAACAGAGAAGAGGAAGAAGATGATGATGATCTTGAGATCACTGGTATGGGCAAAGATGGGTATAGAAGCTATCTCTACAATCAGATGTTCTCTTACCTACCCATGATGCCATATCATCAAGCCCAAATCCTAAACTCTTGGGATCACATGTTCTGGAGCTTCAAAGAGAATCCAGCCATCTCAGTACTAGCCAATGGATTCCTATGAAGATTCACCTTTGCCAAGAAGTTACTTACCAACAACTCTTCCTCAAAGGATAAACCTGAGGTATTGTCTATCCCAACCCTCTTCAGAGTTAATCACTTGTCATCATCCTCATTTAGCCATTTTTATGAATTCCCACGATGGTTGAAAGTGATACTTCATCCACTAAACCAATTTCCAGTTGCAGAATCCCAAAATTCTATAACTGAGGAACCAAATGCAGTCAACTTCATATTGCTCCCTCAAACTATCAACTCTACGATCACAGACTCTAGCCCCATTGCAGAGTCTACACCTTAAATTGTAGAGTCACCAAACACAAACATCCTGACCCAGGCTCCTCCATCAGATATTTCATCTTCCTCCTCAAATGAATATTTTAATCTTGATCTTGCCCTCTTTTCCCTGCAAGATCAATCCCAGAAAACATTCCCTCCATTCAACAATCCTCAACCCAGTGATACACTCCCAAATCTGCCCACCAAAGATGACTTGAAGGAAGCATCCAAGAATATGGTCAAGAACATAGAAGAAAGCACGAAACTCACTCGCACTCATTCATCTCCTGGCTATTAAATCAAATGATCATCTAACTTTGTAAATAATCTCCCGAAGACTATGAACGCTGAGCTTACAAAGAAACTGAGGGAAATTATCAAAGAAATTCTTCAAAGCATGAAGGACAGAGATGAGATTCACTTCCGGAAAGCCACCAAACAAAGAGAGGTTGTTCTTGAAATGCAGAAATCTCAAGAAGTCCAAAATAATCTTATGTTAGAGAACATCATAAACCTGAAAGCTTCAGTCAAAGAATTTCAAAAAGCATATGTAAATCAGGAACAGCAGACTGACATTGTTCTAACTGCCCTCCAAAACAAAGAAGCTAGATCTGAAGTCCTGATCAAGGGAAGTCGAGAGGACATTGCTCAAACACAAAGCCAACTCAACGAGCTTGTCCAAGGAGTAAATTGACTTTCTGCAGACATTTGAACCCTTGATGCTGACATAAAGGGGGAAAATAAAGGGAAATGAGTTCAAGGAGGCCAGGGAGGTCAGGGCAGAGGAAGAGGAGGTCAAGAAAGCCAAGAAAGGGGTAGATGATAATTTCATGCTCAAGCATCAAGAAGCCCTCCTGCAAGACAATTCCACCAACAGACTCAACGATCGATCGTGCGGAAGTCTTAATGGCTCGACCATTAAAAGAGTCGAAGACCGACCACTAGCTCTCCTGATATGACCACTACAAGCCTAAGAATGCCAATTGGAGATCCTGCATTCATGAATAGGCATGATCACAACCCCTTGATAAGTCCAAATGAGCTGGAAGAGTTAGGCAGAAGGGATGAAGCTAGCAGGAAAAGAAGGGCTGAGGAGTATGCCAATCCTCCAAGGAAAAGATTGAAGAAATAGAGATAAATAAAAGCTTAAATTCCTATTGATGTAAAGCTAAATTTAATACTCTTCAATCATCAATAAATTCATGCTTATTCTCTAGAAATTTCAGCTGCTCACTGAAATACTAAGTCATATTTAAATTTCCTGCAAATACATCTAGACACTAATAATAATGACAACAAATCTCCATGGTTATGTCAACATCAAATAGCGGGAGATTGTTGACAGAATGCATATTATGATTTGATGTTTTAATGTATATGCTCATGATTATTTGTAAAGTCCTTCAATGAATATATGTACAAGGACTTAGTGATAGATCAAATTTGTTAGGTTGATCTAAGCTCTTAACGTGTATCATTCTGTAATAGAATGTATAGATAGAAAGATCAAAGCTATTAGGTTGATCTTGAGATGTAATAGATAGGTTTCAAAGAAATCGTAGTGTATAAATCAGATCAACATTGCAAGAAGTCAAGGCAGAAATGTAGAGCTTCAAAGATCGTAGTGTGCCTGCCTTGAAGGGCCTCTTCGGAAATCGTAGAGTGGTCCCAACGTTTGCCGAGCCAACTCAACGTGTGCTCTCGAAAACGTGGAGTTTACAAGTCAACGATCGTAGTGTGCTCTCGGAAATGTAGAGTTTACAACTCAAGCAAGCAAAGATCGTGAGTGTGCAAATACTTAAATGTAAATTATAGTGCTTTCTACGATAGCATCGGACCCGGGCACCAAGGCGACAAGTCACCACGATCTGAATCGTAGAGTACCATGATCTGTATCATAGAGTATCATCTGTCTTGTGTCAGAAAAGTCAAGCCTCATGATTTGTGTGGAGACAGACTTCAATATATGAGGAATGGATTCTAAACGTTGCAGTACTCACCAGTCCCAAAGTCATAAGAAATATCCTTAGTATACAACAAAGAAGCATATTGAAGAAGCTAAGGAAAGTACCATGGGTAAGGGGGAAAACACCTTTTCAGGTGTTAGGTGAGAAGCGATCTGTTGTCAAGATGGGCGAATACAATTGAATATGTGCGCGAAAATGTCTCCATCAAAGATCAGAAAGGTCAAACGCATTTAATACTTCAACGGATGGATCCAACAGATAGTTTTTCAAGATCACATATATACAAATCAAGAAGATGAGAGAGAAGTAAGCAAGCATTGAACAAACAACGTGAACAACTCTCAAAGCTCAACTCTACGATCTGAGAAATAGCAAAGCTTGCACAACTACTCACTTCTTTCGAACAAGTGCTTAAACAGCAACTGAGTAACAACCATCAAGAACTCAACATCTACCAATCAACTGAAGAAGAGTACCAAGTCTGCCAGACTTGAAGAGTTCTAAGTGAACTGTAAGAGAGCCAAGTCTGCTGGACTTGAAGAGTTCAAGAGTGAACTAAGAAGTTCCTAGACTGCTGGTCTAGAAGGAATCTGTGTGATTCAGAAGTTGTAAAAGATATCCTTAGTGGATTTCCTACTCGAGGACTAGAAGAGTGGACTAGGAGCTTTAAGTGCTCTGAACCACTTAAAACGACTGTGTCTTTTACTTTCATACGATAAGCAAGTATATCCGCCATAACTATTTATAACTGCCTCACTTTCATAACTCCACTACTTCGTAAAGAAGATTAAAACAATCATTAATTCCGCTAAGTTTTAATCATCATCAACGAACAAGTTTAAAACAAAAAGATTTTTTAAATATCTATTCAACCCCCCCCCCCCTTCTAGATAACTATTGTGCCAACTAGGAACTAACATACTGTAATAATTCGAGTCCCAAAATGTGCAATTATCAAAACTATGTTTTCCTATAAATAGAAGCTCATTCTTCTTTCATTCTCACCAATTCACTAAGACCCACAAGAGCAATTATAGAGAGAGACGTTATAGAGAGAAAGAAGAAGAGTATTCCATTACATCACTATTCCAGTATCCAGTCTTCTTCTAAGGTAATGAATATTATTTTTGTTCAGTATTCATAAGGAATAATATTTTCTTCCATACTCTGTAGTATGCGAGTAATATTATTTCATCTCGTATTCCTGATTATACCCTCATTTTTTTAAAGTATTGCTTCTATACTCAGTGAAATTAGTAGAATATCCTTGAAATTTGCGTTTCATCTAGTATCGTTTCACAAGGATATTTTCTGCACATTCTTGTTAAATTTTAAGCTTTTCATGCCGGAGTACTGTCCATGAGTACTATTCATTTATACGGTACTATTCACGGGGTATTATTCACAAAGTACTATTCACTGGTACTATTCACAAAGTACTATTCACGGGGTATTATTCCCGAGGTACTATTCACTCGGATACTATTCACCCGGAGTACTATTCATGATAAAAATTAATTTCTTTTCGGTCCAAATCATTTTTGATACAATATTATTCTTGAATTTTACTCCACAAAGTAGTATCATGTTGACAATTTGGACATTATTAAATTCTGGATAAATTAAATTATAAATCTTTAAAATTTATCTTTTGCTTTTATTTAATTGAATTCTTATATCATTGTCATCATCCTCATGCTTATATTGTGATGAAAGTAATATTTGGCTTACGTGCATAGATGGACTGTTGATTGGTATGATTATGACCAGGGATCTTTCGGTATAATCATGACTCGTAATATTACAAATGATGTGGTAAAAGTCCTCATTGGTCCGTAATGCATTGATGGACAGTTGTTGGTATGATTATGACCAAGGATTATTCAGTATGATCATGACCATTGGTGAAAACACGAATATCCTTGGCCCGTAGTGCATGGATAATTCGTGGTTGTGATATTATTTATTGAGCTGAGTTTCAGCGATAAAATTGATGATAAACTCTTAAATCATATAAGATAGTAGATATCATGCTCTACTTGACTCTTCTAATGGATTGCTTATTCCGCTGCAGTTAAACTTGTTGTTTATTAGTTTTAACACTGTTGAAGGCTAACGATAATTTATTCTGTATTATCTTAGTCATTATATTTCTTACTGGGCTAGTTGAGCTCACCCTTTTGCTTTCATAGTTCTCTTCAGGAAATGAGAACATAGCCGAGACTAGTCGGGGAACAGTGTGATGGTCTAAGATGGTGGCTATAGTAGTCCTCACTATTTTATAAAATAGTGTGATAATAATTGTAATGAGGACTACTTTTTGAGTTTGAATACTGTCTTTTAGACAATATTCGTGTAAAAACTCTCAGCTACGTTTTGTCGTATTGTATAAAAGAAGTTTGTATTTGATTTCTATACCATATATTTGGCGACTCAAGATGGGTGATGTATACCTATTTTGGAGGCGTCACAATGATAGTAGAAGAAGCGAGTCGGGGGGAGATTTCAAAAAGAGAAGGTACAACAATGACAACGTGAAGACATCAGCACCAGCATCAACTATTCCTAGGGGAGGAGAACGACCACCGGTCGTATGTTATAAATGCAAAAAAGGGACACATCAGCCCAAACTACCCATAATAATTCAAGGTGTGTTATAACTGTGGAAATGAAGGTCATATAGCTAAAGATTGTCCTGTAGCAAAACCAAGTCCAGCGGAGATGGTGACTCCAAAGGCTATCCCGGACAAGTCAAAGTCAGTGGTTCCTGGAAGAGCGTTTGTCGTGACTGCCCAAAACGCGAGGAACCCGAACGAGGTGATCACGGGTAAGCTAATGATAAACTCTTACGAAGTTTATACCTTATTAGATATCGGTTCTACCAATTCTTTTATTTCTCCTGCTTGTGCTCAACGTTTGAACTTGACCCCTGAGAAATTAGACTTTGACTTATCTGTTGAAACTCCGTTAGGAGATTCATTACATCCATGGTTAATAAATCATGTTTGATTCAAGTTGGGACTATCACATTACTTGTCGATCTTATTTCTTTGAAAATACTTGCATTTGATGTGATTTTAGGAACTGATTGGTTAACTACCCATCATGCCAAAATTAATTATTTTCGTAAGGTTGTTAGTTTTCACATTCCTAACCAACCTGTTATGCGAATTCAAGCAACCAAACCACTAAAGTCAATCACTGTCATATCAAGCCATAAAGCCATTCATTTATTGAAAAACGGATGTCAAGCTTTCTTAGCCCATGTCACGGACTTGAACAAAAATATGTCAGATTTGAATAATATTTATGTTGTTAGTGATTTCCTGACATATTTCCTGAAGAACTTTTCGGTCTACCCCCAGAACGTTAAGTTGAATTCTTTATTGACCTTGAACCTGGTACAAAACTCATTTCTAAAACCCCATATCGAATGGCTCCTATTGAACTTCAGGAGTTAAATGACCAACTATAGGAGTTGTTAGACATCAGTTTCATTCGTCCTAGTACATCTCCTTGGGGTGCTCCTATTTTATTCGTAAAGAAGAAAGATGGGAGTATGCGACTTTGTATTAACTACTGGGAATTTAACCATGTCACCATCAAGAATAGGTATCTGCTACCTCGCATTGATGACTTGTTCGACCAGTTACAAAGAGTATAATTCTTTTCAAAGATCGATCTTCATTCTGGATATCATCATCTGAAGATTAAAACTGAGGATATTCCGAAGACTGCCTTCAGAACTCGTTACGGGCATTATGAATTCTTAGTCATGTCTTTTAGATTGACTAATGCTCATGCTACTTTTATGGATATGATGAACCGTGTGTTCAAGGAATATTTGGATCAGTTCGTTGTTGTCTTTATTGATGAAATCTTCATCTATTCCAAAAGCCGTGAAGATCATGAGCACCATTTGAAGCTGGTACTTCAAAGGCTTCGTGATAACAAGTTATATGTCAAGCTGAAGAAATGTGAGTTTTGGCTTGAGGAAGTAGCATTCCTTGGGCACGTGGTGTCAAAACATGGAGTATTTGTTGACCCGACGAAGATTGAAGCAATACAAAGTTGGGAGCAACCGAAGTCGGTGACCGAAGTACGTAGCTTTATGGGCTTAGCTGGTTATTATCAGAGATTCGTGGAAGGATTTTCACGAATCGCTACTTTGTTAACTCAGTTGACTCGGAAAGATACAAAATTTGTATGGAGCGAGGAATGCGAGAAGAGTTTCCAAAAGCTCAAGAGGAGACACATTTCGGCACCTGTTCTGACAACACCATTTGGTTCGGATGGATTTGTTATCTACAGTGATACTTCGGGAAAAGGGTTAGGATGTGTTCTCATGCAACATGGGAAAGTCATAGCCTATGCCTCGCGACAACTTAAAGAATATGAGAGTAATTATCCTACTCATGATCTCGAGTTGGCAGCATTCGTTTTCGCGTTAAAAATCTGGAGACACTACCTGTATGGGGAGAAAATGGAGATTTATATGGATCATAAAAGCCTCAAATATTTCTTCACCCAAAAGGAACTCAACATACGACAACGACGTTGGCTCGAGCTGTTGAAAGATTACGACCATACCATTCAATATCATCTTGGAAAAGCAAACGTGGTAGCTGACGCATTGAGTAGAATATCGTATGCGGGTACGAGTGCGATGTTTTTAACACAAAGACCCATTTTGTACGACTTACAAAGGATGGAAATAGATTTAAAGGCTCCAAATACCCACGTGATGATATCAAATATACGAGTAGAACCGACTTTAATCGATAAAGTTAAAGCTGCTCAAGTCACAGACCCAGAGCTGATGCGTATGAAGAAGAAAGTACAAGAAGTTGTTATTCCAGAAGCAAGAATCGATGAAGAAGGAATACTTCGAGTTAACTCCAGACTTTGCATTCCTAACGATTCTAAATTGAAGCATAGAATCATGATGGAGGCACACAACAAACCATTTTCAATCTATCTTGGAAGTACCAAAATGTATCATGATCTTCGACATACATTTTGGTGGAGCAATATGAAGAGAGAGATCGCGAAGTTTATCTCGAGGTGTTTAACTTGTCAACGTGTAAAGGCAGAGCATCAAGTTCCAAAGGGTCTATTGCAACCACTTGAGATTCCGAAATGGAAGTGGGAACACATTACCATAGATTTCGTTACTGGTCTTCCCAAGGTTTCTCAAGGAATATATTTGATTTGAGTTATTGTTGATAGATTAACCAAGTTTGCTCATTTCTTGTTGATATGGGAGACTTATTCCCTTAAACGTCTTGCTCGTATGTATGTGAATGAGATTGTGAGATTGCATGGCATGCCAGTATCCATAGTTTTGGATCGTGACCCAAGATTCACTTCACAATTTTGGGTTAGCTTGCAGAAAGCTATGGGCACAGATTTACGATTCAGTTTGGCATACCATTCTCAAACGGACGAGCAATCGGAAAGGACTATTCAAACTCTTGAAGATCTATTAAGACTCTGTGTCATATATTTCAAACGAAGTTGGGATAAGTACCTACCATTGGTGGAATTCTCCTACAACAACAGTTACTAGGCAAGTATAGGTGTGGCTCCATTCGAAGCATTGTATGGACAAAAGTGTCGCTCTCCAGTATGTTGGGATGAGGTGAGTGAAATAACATTGTTGGGACTAGAGTTAGTACGTATGACTATAGAGAATATCTAAATGATCCGACAACGTATACAAACGGCACATGATCGACAAAAGAGTTATGCGGATCTTCATCGAAAGGACGTGGAATTTAATGTTGGGGATCATGTATTGTTACGTATTGCTCCATGGAAGGGAGTTACAAGATTCGGGAAGAGAGGAAAGCTCAATCCACGATTTGTTGGTCCATTTGAAATTCTTGACCGAGTAGTAAATGTGGCCTATAGACTCACATTACCTCCAAGCATGTCTCGTGTTCATAATATTTTTCACATATCTATGCTTCGTAAATATGTGAAAGACCAAAACCACATTATTGAGTTAGAACCATACGAGATAACCAAAGATTTAACGTACGATGAGGTACCTGTATAGATCTTGGATAGGAAGGAGCATGTCCTACGCACAAAAGTTATACCACAAGTGTGACGCCCCCAAAATAGGTATACATCACCCATTCTGAGTTTTCAAATACATGGTACAGAAACAAATACAACTTCATTAATACAATTGTCGTGCAAAATATGACAACACATATACTGTGAGTTTAAATATAAATATTGTCTAATAGACAGTATTCAAACTCAAAAGGAGTCCCCATTACAATTATTGATACACTGTTTTACAAAAATAGTGAGGACTGCTAAAACAACTTTTTAGAATCATCACTCCATACCCCGACTAGTTCCTGCTAAATTCTCACCTCCTGAGAAGAAAAATGGAACAAAAAGTAAAAGGGTGAGCTCAACTAGCCCAGTAAAAAATATTATGACTAAGATAATATAAAACAAATTATCATCAGTCTTCAACAAGGAAAAATCTGATAGAATATAATAGACAACAAGTTTTAGATCAACAACTACAGCGGAAATAACAATCCATTAGAATTGTCAAGTAGAGAGTGAATTATACTATCTTCTAAGATTTAAAAGTTCATTATCAATATTTTATCCCTGTAACATCAATCAATATACATCTTGAATCAAATATTCATCTTTGCACTACATGCCAAAGATATTCATGTGTATCATCAGTTGGTCATGTTCATCTCAACACATGTTCATCTTTGCACTACGGGCCAAAGATATTCATCAGTTAAACATTCATATTTGCACTACATGCCAAAGATATTCAGTAATATCATCATTTAGGACTGAGGATGATGAAAAATATCATAAAGAAAATGAATCCAGTGAGATAAAAGATCAAAGATTAGGGATTCGTACTTTAGTTTATTCAAGTTCAAAAATACCTTATAATAATCAATTGTGGAGCAAAATTCAAAAATGAAGATCAAAACAGGGATACAATCAAAGATAATAACCATAATAGAAAACTTGGACAAAGAAAAGAAAATTTTATTTTTTCTGTGAATAGTGTCGTATTCGTGAATAGTGTCGTATACGTGAATAGTAACCCCAATACAAAAAGGTAGAAATTCCACAAGAAAACTCATACTTTGTGAATAGTACTCGTGAATAGTAGTGTATATGTGAATAGTGTCATATACGTAAATAGTGTCATATACGTAAATAGTAATCTCGACATGAAAAAGTAAAATTTTCATAATAAAATTCATATCAATATTTCTGTATAATGATATTGAAAGAATAACATCATTTACGAAGAAAATAACATCTCTTACCTCAAAAGAACAATATTTCTGACTGGAATATCGAATTTAATGCTGAAGTAAACTTGTACTGAATAGAAATTCTCAAAGTATCTAAATACTCACAAAATACGCTCGATAATATATTGAGAGAAAACTTGTTTCTGGTGTGATTTTCAATTCTAACTAAGCACCCTATTTATAGGAAAATACTAGAACGCCAAAGGAGACTAAATAATAAAATAATATTATTTCTTTTTCTTTCTTCTATGCATGCTAAGTTGGACAATCAAGACCAGCCACCTTTGAACAAAATTTCCAGCACATGTTTTCAAAAAAATAAAAGTGGGTCCCACCCATAATTTTAATAAAAATATTTAATTTTTGAAACTTCAATAATTCATAATAAATAGCCTTTATCAGAAAATACAAATTTTATGTCCATTCCATAGGAAATCGAATTCTCTACAACTTTGGAACTTTAAGTTTTTCCAAATTCCAAACGAAAAATGCCCAAAATCGACATGCAGACGTTTTTAATACCTCTATTCCGATAAAATACTGATAAAACACCTCAGTATTAATTCCTTCATTTATAATCACATAAAATAAAATATTTCCCTATCATTCATTTATATCCACATAAAATAAATATTTCCTTATCATATAAATCAATAATTAATTATTCACAAATAATATTACAGAATCACAATTATGACAACCAGGTTGTTGGCAGGAAAGAGGGGGCTTTTCGATAAGGATTTCTCCTTACTGGCGCGTAATTAGGTGACCAAACATCTCCTTAGATAGAACTTCCTTAGACATTACCAATAATGCTATCTAATAATATTATTCAAATAATATGAATTATTGATCTGATAATGGGAAATATTGTGCAGTGACAATTATTGAAACAACAATAATATAAAATATCAACGCAAAGAATTATTGAATCAATAAAATAAAATCTTCAACATTAATTCTCGCAACAATTATTGAGTAGTGCCTTTTACGTAAGAATCAATAATTCAAAATATTGTGCGATACCGGTATTATTCAAGTGCAACCACGCCAGACATCAGATTTTAACCACCGGGTATTCCAACGGTTAATTTGGTAACAACTACTGCCAGTAATTTATAAAAACTCAAATTTGTCATTATCTTTATCCCAATAGTTTTTCCAAGCATGGGGCCCATGAATGGTTTACTGTAAATATTTAATATTCCCCGAACAAAGCGTAAAGAATATTCCACGACTAAACGAATATTCCCCAACAAAATGAATATTTTATAACCACTTGCTTATTTTACAAAATTTGCACATTTCACCCATAACCAAAATATTATATCAAATTAACACCTTATTATTCATAATAATAAATAGAGGAAATTCGATTTTATTTATAAAAAGTTAGGGTCTTACAACATCCACTCTTTATGAAATTTGTCCTCGAAATTGACGTACGTACCTAGTGTTTCGAAAAGGTGAGGATACCTCGCTTTCATTTCTGATTCCAACTCACAGGTCATTTCCTCAATAGCATGGTTCCTCCACAAAACCTTGACTTATGGTATAACCTTGGTGCGTAGGACATGCTCATTCATATCCAAGATCTTAACAGGTACCTCCTCGTACGTTAAATCTTTGACTATCTCGTCTAGTTCTAACTCAATAATGTTGTTCGGGTCTTTCACATATTTACGAAGCATAGATACGTGAAAAACATTATGAACACGAGACATGCTTGGAGGTAATGCGAGTCTATAGGCCACATTTCCTATTCGGTCAAGAATCTCAAATGGACCAACAAATCTTGGATTGAGCTTTCCTCTCTTTCCAAATCTTTGAACTCCCTTTCATGGAGCAATACGTAACAATACATGATCCTCAATATTAAATTCCACATCCTTTCGATGAAGATCCGTATAACTCTTTTGTTGATCCTGTGCCGTTTGTATATGTTGTCGAATCGTTTGGATCTTTTTTGTAGTTATGCGTACCAATTCTGGTCCCAACAATGTTGCTTCTCCCACCTCATCTCAGCATACTAGAGAGCGACACTTGCGTACATACGAGCAAGACGTTCAAGGGAATAAGTCTCACGTATAGGCAAGAAATGAGCAGACTTGCTTAATCTATTAACAATAACCCAAATCCCATCTATGCCTTGAGAAACTTTGAGAAGACCCATAACGAAATCCATAGTAATGTGTTCCCACTTCCATTTCAGAATCTCAATTGGTTGTAATGGACCCTTTGGAACTTGATGCCCCGCCTTTACACGTTGACAAGTTAAACACCTCGAGATAAACTCCGCGATCTCTCTCTTCATATTGTTTCACCAAAATGTATGTCGAAGATCATGATACATTTTGGTACTACCAAGATGGATTGCAAACGGTGTGTTGTGTGCCTCCATCATGATTCTATGCTTCAAGTCATAATCGTTAGGAACATAAAGTTTGGAGTTGACTCGAAGTATTCATTCTTCATCGATTCTTACTTCTGGAATAACACCTTTTTGCACTTTCTTCTTCATACGCATCAACTCCAAGTCCGTAGCTTGAGCAACTTTAACTTTATCGATTAAAGTCGGTTCTACTCGTATGCTTGATATCGTCACGTGGGAACTTGGAGCCTTTACCTCTATCTTCATCCTTTGCAAGTCATACAAAATGGGCCTTTGTGTTAACAACATTGCACTCGTACCCGCATATGATCTTCTACTCAATGCGTCAGCTACCACGTTTGCTTTTCCAGGATGATATTGGATGGTATGATCATAATCTTTCAACAAACTCGAGCCAACGCGTCGTTCTTGCATGTTGAGTTCCTTTTTGGTGAAGAAATATTTGAGGCTTTTATGATCTGTATAGATTTTCACTTTCTCCCCATACAGGTAGTGTCTCCAGATGTTCAATGTGAAAATGACTACTGCCAACTCCAAATCATGAGTAGGATAATTCCACTCATATTCTTTGAGTTATCGCGAGTTATAGGCTATGACTTCCCCATGTTGCATGATAACACATCCTAACCCTTTGCACAAGCATCATTTGATATAACAAATCCATCCGAACCCAGATGGTATTGTCGAAACGTATGCCAAAATGAGTCTCCTCTTAAGCTCTTGAAACTCTTCTCGCATTCCTCGCTTCTATATTTAATTTTGTATCTTTCTAAGTCAGCTGAGTTAACGGGGTAGCGATTCGAGAAAATCCTTCCACGAATCTCCGATAATAACCAAATTAAGCCCGTAGCTTACGTGCTTGATGAATCGACTTCTGCTGCTTCTAACTTTGTATCACTTTAATCTTCGTCAAATCAATAGATACTCCATGTTTTGACACCACGCGCCCAAGGAATGCTACTTCTTCAAGCCGAACTCGCATTTCTTCACTTTTGGCATATAGCTTGTTGTCAATGGGCTTTTGACTACTACCACTTCAAATGGTGCTCATGATCTTCACGGCTTTTGGAATAGATGAGGATGTCATCAATAAAGATAACACTGAACTGATCCAAATATTCCTTGAATACACTGTTCATCATCTCCATGAAAGCAACAGGAGCATTAGTCAATACAAAAGACATGACTAAGAATTCATAATACCCGTACCGAGTTCTGAAGGCAATCTTCGGAATATCCTCAGTTTTAATCTTCACCTGATGATATCCAGAACGAAGATCGATATTTGAAAAGAATTGTGCTCCTTGCAACTGGTCAAATAGGTCTCAATTTGAGGTAGCGGATACCTATTCTTAATGGTGACATGGTTCAATTCCCTGTAGTTAATACAAAGTCGCATACTCCCGCTTTCTTCTTTTTACAAATAAAACAGAGCACCCCAGGAGATGTACTTATCGATGAAACCGATGTCCAACAACTCCTGTAGTTGGACCTTTAACTCCGAAGTTCAATAGGAGCCATTCGATATGGGGTTTTAGAAATGGGCTTTGTACCAGGTTCAAGGTCAATAAAGAATTCAACTTCACGTTCTGAGGGTAGACCGGAAAGTTCTTCAGGAAATACGTCAGGAAATTCACTAACAATAGAAATATTATTCAGTGTTTTTGTTCAAGTCCGTGACACGGGATAAGAAAGCTTGACATCCGTTTTTCAATAAACAAATAACTTTATGGCTTGATATGACAGTGATTGACTTTAGTGGTTTGGTTGTTTGAATTCGCATAACATGTTGGTTAGGAATATGAAAACTAACAACCTTACGAAAACAATCAATTTTAGCATGATGAGTGGTTAACCAATCAATTCCTAAAATTACATCAAATGCATGTATTTTCAACAAAATAAGATCGGTAGGTAATGTGATGGTACCAACTTGGATCAAGCAAGATTTATAAACAGTAGATGTAATGAAAGTTTCTCCTAACGGAGTCTCAACAGATAAGTCAAGGTCTAATTTCACCAGAGTCAAGTTTAAACATTGAGCACAAGCAGAAGAGATAAAAGAATGGGTAGAACTGGTATCTAATAAGGTATAAACTTCGCAAGAGTTTATGATTAGCTTATCCGTGATCACCTCTTTCGGGTTCCTCGCGTTTTGGGCAGTCACGACAAACGCCCTTCCAGAAATCACCGACTTTGACTTGTCCGGGACAGCCTTTGGAGTCACCATCCCCGTTGAACTTGGTTTCACAATAAGACAATCTCTAGCTATATGACCTTCATTTCCACAGTTATAACACACCTTGGATTGTTGTGGGCAGTTTGGGTTGCTGTGTCCCTCTTTCCCGCATTTATAACAAACGACTGGTGTTCGTTCTCCTCCCCTAGAAACAACTGATGTTTATGCTGACGTCTTCACATTATCATTGTTGTACCTTCTCTTTTTGAAATCTCCCCCGACTCGCCTCTTCTACCATCATGGCTACGATTACCACCAGAGTGGTTACCGCTTTTGTCCGAATGTTTTCCTCCCATTGGTTGTCATTGTTCGATGATCGCCGCAAATCCGGTATGACCACAGTTGCGGTCCCTCGCTTGAACATACTCATTATCTCGCTCTAATAATTGAGTCCTGTTTACAACATCTGAATATAAAGAAAATTTATGAGAGATAAGATATTGCCGAATCTCGGGTTTTAGACCTCTCAGAAACATCTGCGTCATTCGTTCCTCATTCTCTACCAAATGAGGTGCAAACTTGGATAACTCTGCGAACTTCACCTAGTACTGGGACACTGTCATGTTGTTTTAAAATTAGAGAATGAATTCTGCTATCTTCTAAGATTTAAAAGTCCATCATCAATATTTTATCCATGTAACATCAATCAATATACATCTTGAATCAAATATTCATCTTTGCACTACAGGCTAAAGATATTCATGTGTATCATCAGTTGGTCATGTTCATCTCAACACTTGTTCATCTTTGCACTACGGGCCAAAGATATTCATCAGTTAATCATTCATCTTTGCACTACAGGCCAAAGATATTGAGTAATATCATTATTTAGGATTGAGGATGATGAAAAATATCATAAAGAAAACGAATCCAGTGAGATAAAAGATCAAAGATTAGGGATTCGTACTTTAGTTTATCCAAGTTCAAAAATACCTTATAATAATCAATTGTGGAGCAAAATTCAAGAATGAAGATCAAAACATAGATACAATCAAAGATAGTAACCATAATAGACAACTTGAACAAAGAAAAGAAAATTTCATTTTTTCTGTGAATAGTGTCGTATTCGTGAATAGTGTCGTATACGTGAATAGTAATCCCGACACAAAAAAGTAGAAATTCCACAAGAAAACTCATTCTTCATGAATAGTACTCGCGAATAGTACCGTATTCATGAATAGTATCGTATACGTGAATAGTGCTGTATACGTGAATAGTAATCTCGACATAAAAATGTAAAATTTTCATAATAAAATTCATACCAATATTTCTGTATAATGATATTAAAAGAATAACATCATTTACGAAGAAAATAACATCCCTTACCTCAAAAGAACAGTATTTCTAACTAGAATATCATATGTAATGTTGAAGGAAACTTGCACTGAATATTATTCTCAAAGTATCTAAATACTCACAAAATACGCTCGATAATATATAGAGAGAAAAAACTTGTTTCTGGTGTGATTTTCAATTCTAACTAAGCACCCTATTTATAGGAAAATGCTAGAACGCCAAAGGAGGCTAAATAATAAAATAATATTATTTCTTTTTCTTTCTTCTACGCATGCTAAGTTGAACAATCAAGACCAGCCACCTTTGAACAAAATTTCCAGCACATGTTTTCAAAAAAACAAAAGTGGGTCACACCCATAATTTTAATAAAAATATATACTTTCCGAAACTTTAATAATTCATAATAAATAGCATTTTTATCAGAAAATACGACTTTTATGTCCATTCCATAGGAAATCGAATTCTCTACAATTTTGTAACTTTAAATTTTTTCAAATTCCAAACGAAAAATGCCCGATATCGACATACGGACGTTTTTTTAATACCTCTATTCCGACAAAATACTGATAAAACACCTCAGCATTAATTCCTTCATTTATAATCACATAAAATAAATATTTCCCTATCCTTCATTTATATCCACATAAAATAAATATTTCCTTATCATATAAATCAATAATTAATTATTCACAAATAATATTACAGAATCACAATTATGACAACCAGCTTGTTTCCAGGAAAGAGGGGGCTTTCCGATAAGGATTTCTCCTTACTGGCGCGCAATTAGGTGACCAAACCTCTCCTTAGACATAACTTCCTTAGACATTGCCAATAATATTATCTAATAATATTATTCAAATAATATGAATTATTGATATGATAATGGAAAATACTGTGCAGTGACAATTATTGAAACAACAATAATATAAAATATCAACGCAGTAGTTATTGAATTAATAAAATAAAATATTGAACCGTAATTACTGTAATAATTATTGAGTAGTGCCTTCTTACGTAAGAATCAATAATTCAAAATATTGTCAATGCGATCTTGGGTGTGTTTCTTTATACGACCCATGCGCGTATTCTTCGTATTTTAACCAATGAGTATTCCAACGATTAATTAGCATGAACTTCTGACGTTATTTATAAAAATTCAAATTTGTTGTTATCTTCATCCGATGCTTTTCAGTTATGGGGCCCACAAATTGATCTTGTTGGTCGTCTTTAAATATTCCCAAGCAAGTTAATATTTCACGACCAAACGAATATTCTCCTATGAAATGAATATTTTATAACCACTTGCTTATTTTGCAAAATTTGCACATTTCACCCATAACCAAAATATTATATCAAATTAACACTTTATTATTCACAATAATAAATAGAGAAAATTCAATTTTATTTATAAAAAGTTGGGGTCTTACAACAAGTCAAAGTTTTGTGGAGGAACCATGCTATTGATGAAATGACCTGGGAGTTAGAATCAGAAATGAAAGCGAGATATCTTCACCTTTTCGAAATACCAGGTACGTACGTCAATTTCGAGAACGAAATTTCATAAGGAGGAGATGTTGTAAGACCCCAACTTGTTATTAATAAAATTTAATTTCCTCTATTCATTATTTTGAAATAGTAAGGGGTGGATTTGATTAATGTGGTTAGTTATGGGTAAAATGCACAAATATTTTACCTAAGCAAGTGGTTATAAAATATTCATTGTTGTCGGGGAATATTCATTTGGTCGTGGAATATTCTTGTTGTCAGTGAATATTCATACAATGGCGCAACCATTTGTGGGCCCCATAATAGAAAATTATCGGATGAAGAAAATGAAAATTTTAAGTTTTTATAAATAATCTACAGAATTGTTTCATAACAATCGCTGGAATACCTTGTGGTTAAAGTACAAGAATATTTACGGGTCGTACAAAGAATAACACCAGATTGCATTCTAGATTTGTGGATTATCGATTCTTACGTAAAGAAGGCACTACTCAATAATTATTACAAAGAATTACTCGCTCAATATTTTATTTTATTGATTCAATAATTGCTACGCTGGTATTTTATATTAATGTTGTTTCAATAATCACACCGCACAAGATTTCTCATTATCGATCAATAATTCATATTATTTGAATAATATTATTAGATAGTATTATTGGCAAAAGTCTAAGGAAGTTCTGCTTCAGAAAGGGTTTGGTCACCTAATAAATACCCAAGAAGTGAGAAAATCCTTATCTGAAAGTTCCTCTTTCTTAGAAACGACCTTTGTCATTATTGTGATTATGTAATATTATTTATGAATAATTAATTATGGATTTATACGATAAGGAATATTTATTTTATGTAGATATAAATGAAAGAATTAATGCTGAGGTGTTTTATAAGTATTTTGTCGGAATTGAGGTATTAAAATCATCCATATGTGGATTTCGGTCATTTTCTGTTTGGAATTTAGAAAAACTTTCTACTACAAAGTTGTAGAGAATTAAATTTTATATGAAATGGACATAAGGTTCACATTTTTCTGATAAAAGGACTCTTTATTATAAAGTATTAAAATTTTGGAAATAAATATTTTTATTAAAAACATGGGTGGGCCCCACTTTTGTTGTTGTGGAAAAATTGTTGAATTTCAAATGTGGTGTGCGTGAATAGAAATGGGTAAAAGCCACCGGTAGTAGGTTAGTCTGCTTTGGCGTTCTAAGTATTTTCCTATAAATATGGTGTTTATGTTAGAATTGAAAATCACACTAGAATCTGAAATTTTCTCTCTCTATAATATCGAGCGTATTTTTGTGAGTATTTAGATACGTTGAGAGTTGATAACCAGTGCAAGTTTTCTTTAGCATTATATTTGATATTTCAGTCTGAAGTACTATTCTTTTGAGGTAAGGGATGTTATTTTCTTCGTAAATGATGTTATTTCTTTCAATATCATTATACCGAAATATTGGTATAAATTTTATTATGAAATTTTTATCTTTTCATGTCGAGGTTACTATTCACGTAAATGACACTATTCACGTATATGACACTATTCACGAAGTATAATTTTTCTTGTGAAATTTCTACCTTTTTGTGTCGGGGTTACTATTCACGTATACGACATTATTCACAGAAAAATTAAATTTTATTTTCTTTGTCCAAGTGGTCTATTATGGTTACTATCTTTGATTGTATCCATGCTTTGATCTTTATTCTTGAATTTTGCTCTACAATTGATTATTATGGAATATTTTTGAACTTGGATAAACTGAAGTACGAATCCCTAATCTTTGTCCTTTTATCTCACTAGATTTGTTTCTTTAAAATATTTTTCATCATCCTCAATCCTAAATGATGATATAATTGAATATCTTTGGCCTGTAGTGCAAAGATAAATGATTACCTGATGAATATCTTTGGGCCGTGGTGCAAAGATGGACATGTGTTGAGATGAACATGACCAACTGATGATACAAATGAATATCTTTGGCCCGTAAAGCAAAGATGAATATTTGGCTCAAGATGTATATTGATTGATGTTACAAGGATAAAATATTGATGATGAACTTTTAAATCATAGAAGATAGTAGATTTCATTCTCTACTTAACTCTTCTAATGAATTGTTATTTTCGCTGCGAATATTGATCTAAAACTTGCTGTCCATTATATTTTATCTGATCTGTTGAAGGCTAATGATAATTTTTTTTTCATTTTCTTTGTCATAATATTCTTTACTGGGCTAGTTGAACTCACCCTTTTCCTTTTTGTTCCATTTTACTTCTTAGGAGGCAAGAATATAGCGGGAACTAGTCGGGGTGTGGAGTGATGTTTCAAGTCTGTTGTTTTAGCATTCATCTCTATTTTGTAAAATAGTGTATCAATAATTGTAATGAGGACTTATTTGAGTTTGGATATTGTCTAGAAGACAATATTTGTATTTAAACTCACATCATATGTGTTGTCGTATTTTGCACGACAATTGTAATAATAAATTGTAGTTGTTTTCTGTACCATGTATTTGGTGACTCAGAATGAGTTGTGTGGACCTATTTTGGGGACGTCACATCCATTTCATGTTTTTTACTCAAATTGTGGTCCCGATGGTCTTATGTTGTTGTTTTCTTGTAAAAAATTTAGATGTTTTTTTTATGGTGGCCCTAGTTTTGTATGCGTTTGGTGATGGTGGCGCCCTTGGTTTGTTTACTGATGGTGGCCCTAGACATCTCTTACATGCGTATTAGTTATATATAAAGATGTCTATCGTGGCCCTGTGTTGTCTCCCATTATATCTATTGTGTACAATATATTCTAGGTCTTGTCTCCCATTATATGCATATTTGGTTATTGTTTTATCTAACATGCATATTAGTTTAAAGTTTAAATCTTTATTTGTCTCTCATTATTTGCCTCTGATGTTGTATGTTTTATAAAGTTTAAAGTATTTAAGGTAAATGTGTCTTTGACAAAGTGTCACATGATAAGGGAAATGGCTTTGAGAAATGTTGGGGAATTATTAAAGAAACATTATGAGAAAGTGTGGGATTATGGGGCTCATTTAATAAAGAGCAATAAAAGAAACACAGTGGATATTAAGGTTAGGTCTCAACGATGCTTTCGCCGCCAACACTCTCGTCGTTCGTTTGTTAAATTTATAAATTTAACGGATAATGTTTAGGTCTGTAAAATTGAAGATTTTGTTTTTGATACCAGTGATGGCGGTGGTTGTTACTAGTGAACGGATTTTAGTTGATTTTGTTTTATGATCGATATTTGTTCAGATCTATGGAGGATGAAGTTGTAGATTTTGTTTTTTGATTTAAATTATAAAATATGTTATTACGTTTTTGCCCTTTTAAAAAGCCATTTGGTTGTTGGCTTGAGTCTAGGTGTCAACTTCGTTAACAAAATATGTCAACGTGTAGGTGGCATGTCTGTTAACGGGGGGCAAAGTTGATCTAAAATTTGTAACATTAAGGGCACTTTTGAAAAAAAAAAAGTTCATAATGTAAGTGGAAATTCGGGATAAACATCAGAGGCATTTTTGCCCTAATTTATATCAAAACAGTATAAAATTCATGCCAATTTTTATCTTATGAAATGAGATGTACAGAGTATTATATACTAATAATAAGCAATGAGACTAAATAACAATAGTTATAAAAAATGAGAAAATAACAATATTCTTCAATCTTCATAATATATTTACTACTCCTTTCTATTCATATTAAATGTCTTTTTAGAGTTAAGCACACTTATTAAGAAATAACACAAAATATCTTTTGTATCCCTAATTAATTATTTCTCTCCACAATGGTCCATGGAATTGCATTTACTAAGCATATTAAATAAAGGGGTAAATTAGAAAAAAATAGTGCAATATTGCATAGGGATTCCAAAACGACACTTATATTGAATAAAATGAAACTCTTTAAAACGACACTTAATATGAATAGGAGGGAGTATATTTAATTTTTAATTATTTTTTCAAAAGAAAAATGAAAACTCAACAAATTTTTGTCCATCAGTTTCACAAAATCTTTTTAAATTTAAGTTATTTATTGCACCCAGAGGAAACAAACTAACTATTATTACTACTTGACTTGTGAAACATAGGAAGCTGTGCAATAATTAATATCTATATAACAAAATATAAATGATTTTGAATTTTCCGTTCAAAGTTTGAGATAAATCCTACAGTCCATAGTGTCGAAGGCACGGGACTGTTGCTAGTATAAAATATTTTAGATAATTGAAATCTGTTGGGAAAAAAATAATTTTTCATACATAAACTAAATTTAAGCTTGGGAAAATAAAATAAGGCCCAACTACAATTCTGCAGACTAAAAATAGGAGCCCATTATTGGTCATAACAACAGGTATTTGGACGAGGCTTTAAAAACAACAAATATAGCCCAAAATACTGAGTACTCTGTACTTGTACTAAACATAAAAATTAGAGAATTATATAAAACTATAAAACCCTCTACTTTCCTGACCTGCAATTTGGAGACCTCGCAGCTGCAGCCTCTTCTCCTTCGTCTCGTTAAGGAAAACTAAACTGCTGGTGAGTATTAATTCATTTTCCCTTCATTAGTTTGGGGGTGTGCTTTTATGTTTTTCTAGGCAATGCCCTTCCACATGTTTGATATATTGCGGCAAAGAGATGTATGTATAATATTTGACTAGTATTTATGTTAGTGTCTATGTGTTTGTATCGCAGACTTTGGACTAATTTTCTTTTTGGGTTTAATAGAAAGAACACTAGTTATGCAGGTGTACCAACAAAAATCGTTTATGGGTGTAGTTTTTTCTGAAGTTTGTTTTTGAAGTATACCCGTAATTTGTTGTTTCTTTGCTTCTTTTGTAGTAGCTTCTATGGCCGCTACTTCACTTAGTAAGAAAAAGGGTACCAAGTCACAAAAACCTCCTGCCAGAAAGAAGCAAAAGAAAGAGCCTTTATCTGCTGAATACCCCAAAAAAGATGATATTAGCAGTGATTCTGATAGAAGTAGTGAAGAACATAGAACAGTTGCTGAGGAAGGAGTAGATTCTGGTTCGGATATGTCTTCTGATGGGGATGATCCATTCACAGATGATTTTCTTGACGGAAGTGAGGATGAAGAAGGTACAGTTCCTCAGGGTGCATTAGTTAGTTCCCTGCAATTTCCAAATATCTTGTTTTGATTAAGAATTATTATTTTTTGTTTGCAGGCAAAGGTTCAGATATAGATTCTGAGTCAGATGAATCTGATATCGAGAAGAAGTCTAAAGCTATTGATGAAGAACAGGCCAGAGTAGAAGAAGAGGCAGCAGCGGAATTGCAGCTAAACATCAAAGAAGAAGCTGATGAATTCAGATTGCTAACCACAGAGGTTTATCTTTATCAACACTTCTAGCCTTGTAGTTCATTTGGTTTATGTTTCTATTATTTGATGTTTAGGTTCTTGTTATCATGCTTAAGCTAGATTTGTCTGTAATAACTTAGGAACTTGAGGAAGAGGCACAAGGACCCCCTGATCTTCCAAGGCTCCAGCGCAGGATAAAAGAGAGTGAGTCATATGTCTGTTTATGTTCCCAATCAATGTTAAGCCAATCTTTCATTTCATAGTTGTTCATGTATATTGCTATTCAATTTTTCAGTTGTTCTAGTGCTTTCAAATTTTAAGTCTTTGCGCCAAGAGGGGGCAACACGTAAGGATTACATCCAACAACTTAAGATGGACTTGGCTTCATACTATGGTTACAATGATTACCTGATTGAGGTCTTGGTGGAGGTAGTATCTAATATTGTTGAAATCATCTCCATGTTATTAGTTGTAATGGTATGCTTCTTTTCCTTCACGGTGCTTTGACTCTCAGTTTGCATTTCTTACAGATGTTTCCAGTTGTTGAACTCATGGAACTTATTGAAGCCTTTGAGAAGCAGCGACCTATTTGTCTTCGTACAAACACTTTAAAGGTGGCATCTTAGGATTTGGATGTTTCGACTAATTAATTACTGCATTTTGCTAATCATTTACTTCTCTCTCTATGTGATAATTCAGGCACGGAGAAGGGATTTGGCTGGTATTTTGTTGAACAGGGGTGTCAACTTAGATCCCTTAAGCAAGTGGTCAAAAGTAAGTTATTAATATCCTTATTACAGCTTTAACATCAGTATGTTTTAATTATCAAGAATTTCAAATTATTTTCTACATAAACATGCAGGTTGGCTTAGTTGTTTACGACTCACAAGTGCCCATTGGTGCCACTCCTGAATACATGGCTGGTTATTATATGGTAACTTGATATTTTAGTTAGAAATCATTGCCTTATTATATACTTTTTTGAAAAAACTATTAGTATTTTTTTAATTTGTCCAGTCATGTGATTTTTAACATTTATGTTAACAGCTGCAAAGTGCAAGCTCATTTTTGCCTGTGATGGCCCTTGCTCCTCAGGAGAAGGAACGAATTGTTGATATGGCGTAAGTAATTGTACTATATGCTCAAATTATTTTTGCATATCAATAGTAGTTCTTGTTTCTTCTCTATGCTGATTGAGCAGCTTTCCTTGGCATTTGTATTTTTCTCCTTTGCTTTTAATTCTTCTTCCTCTCATCAAGTGCATGATTACATCTTGTATGCACAGGCTTATTTGATAATTTAGCCTTTTGAAGCGAAAAAAAATGGTTACAGCATTGTGGGGAATCAAGCAGTTATTGCACTTTTATTTAATATCGGGTCTAAGTACAGAACAGATTAGAAGCCTCTTTGTTATATAATGTCAATTGAACACCCCTGTACAGTTGTTGGTCTGGGTGGTCTGGCACACCTACAGTAATAAGTTAATCATATATGACAAAATACATTTGCAAGACATTAATGCATCTTTGAAGTTTTTATTGCTGACTTAAGCACATGGAAGAAAGATCATAGTGAATGCTAGAAGCTTGATCAATGGAGCATATTTTCGACTTCTTGATGTGAAGATGAGGGCTTGACTTATCAAAAAGAAAAAAATGATTAGGACGGCTTGGTGAAGGGGAAGGTATATAAGATTTTAGGTTTTAAAGGAGAAGCTTGTAGACTTTTTTTATGGTAGTTGTGTTGGAAACAAAAATCCAAGGCTCTTTGGTTAAAGGAAGTGGATTTTAATACCAAGTCCTTCCATAGAATTTTGAATGCCTATATAAAGTAAATCAAATTGGGAGACTAGTTGTGGTTTGGGATGATGAGAGAGCTCTATAGAAAGGTGAAGTGGGATAGATGATGACATTGATGAGGTGAACAATGCTTTCTCTGTGATTTTTTTCCTTCCTATTTTAGTAATACATCTGAGGTCTTAGTTTCCTTGGATATCTATTTGGACAAGTCTGGTGCCTGAAGAAATGATCTTCTTTGCCTGGGACCTGGCCAGGCCAGTCAACAAAGGAAGTGGGTTTTACAGGTGACTCCTCAAGTAGTAGAAACAATCAAATGTGAATTACTTTTTTATGTGGAAGGACTAAGGAGATGGGGAGAGTAGAGTGTGCATTGCATTGTCCAGATGCAAGTGAGTAGTGGAATTTGTTTTATTACATGTTTTTGTTTTTGGCTGAATAATACCAAGGTCAGTGAGAGATTTGTTGTGGAGTTGTTCCTTAAATGAGAGGTGTCAAAAAGGCAACAATCTTTGTGATATAGCTCTATTATGTAATGTCTGGAGCCAATAAACTGAATAGAAGACCTTTTGAGCGTATAGAAATGTCCATAGCTTAAGTCAAGTCTTTGCATTACATATCCTGTATTTTTTTTATAGGAGGCTTTGCCTGTCTCTTCGATTCGTTCTATGTTTCTTGGAGTTTTGTGAAACAAAATACATAGGTCTATTATTTGGTAGTTGTCTCTGCATTTCTTGTACATTTTTTTCAATTTTAACAGCACATTATACTTGTTGCAGAGCTGCTCCTGGTGGTAAAACAACTTATGTCGCTGCACTTATGAAGAATAGTGGTAAGTAGTATTGCTAGCTTCTGGCTGCTGAGTGTGTTGTTGTAATTGTTTTTGTGTTTCTATGGGAAAGCCTCATTTACTGTGTTTCATTCTCTTGTTTATGCATGACATGGTTATGTTCCTTGTCTTGTTCAGCCAATCCTTGTCATTCTTCACGATTAGATTCGTCCTGGAAAAGTAGTTATTTTTCTAGATGTAAAGAGGTGTTTATTATCTTTATGTTTGGATGTGTCAATTCACGATTTTTTTTTGTGTTTGAATTATAGAAACCTTCTTACTGTAACATAAAATAGCAATTGTCTGTGGTAATGTACAAGGAAAGTATATTACTGCAGAGTTGATTTTATATTACCCAGTGTTCTAAAAATTGCATAGTGCCCACTTAGGTGGAATCATCCCTCAAACGGCCTTGGCGGGCAAGATTTTTTTCCTATTATGTTTAAAAGAATTAAGAGTAATTTTCATGAGCAACTGTAGAAACAATATAGTTCCACCATCTAAATAACATAATTTTTCATGTACATATGTAAAAAGTTTAGAATCTTTACATTCAATGTATGCCTTATACAGTTTGTATTTTCATTGGAGCTTGAAAGCAATTGCATATTTCATTACAAATAAAAGCAATTCAACGACAATTTCGAACATCCTTTTTGAGTCATTGATGTTCCAAGTGTATTAATTCACGTAATACACGACTGATCATTAACTTAATTGATAACTTATTGTTTGTTTGAATATTAGAAACTGTGTGTGTGTGTGTGTGTATATATATATATATATATTCAAAATACCGCCTAGATGTCGCCTCATAAGCCACTAGCTCCTTATGGCAATTTTTAGAACATTGATATTACCAATTGTTAATTCAATTTATTTTGAGGCCTATCTGCTGAGATTTTGCCTTAGCAAATATGTTGGGGTGTCTGCTCACCGTCGTTTGCAACCACTATTAAGTCAACCTCCTTGGTTCTAATTGAGCAATATTTTGAAAGTATTTTCGTGGATTGTTCTATTAAAGTCGTGTTTTAACTTCTACGTTTTCAATTCTTGGTATCTCAGTATTCATCTATTCAAATTGGCACGTTAGTGTGTCTGTCACTGGTTGTATTATCAATATTTTCAAAATCTTGTAGATTTTTGTTGCTTTTCCTTTTTTGTTTAAAAAAATTATATTTTTCGTTTTTTATTTAACAAGCTTTGTGTTTATTCCTCTGTAGTATACTAATGCAAGTGTTTTCAGGTGTAATTTTTGCGAATGAGATGAAGGAGCAGAGACTCAAGTCACTCACGGCAAATTTAACTCGCATGGGAGTGACAAACACCATAGTTTGTAACTATGATGGGAGAGAGGTTATAATTTTTTTATGGTGTCCTTGATATTGTAATCATTATGAAGTTCATTGATTTTGTTATTTTATCTTAAATCGACCATATTTTAGCTCATAATTTTTTTCTGCTGTTAATGTTGCTGACCAAATGCTTTTGGGTAAAGAAGACGTCTTTGGTTGATGAATATAATTACTTTATATATATATAGGGCTATATGTATATTACACAGTAGAGCTATGATGACGGGTTTTTTGGGCTATCGCGACGGTTCACCCGTCACTATAGCCCAGAATAGTTATGGCGACGGGTGAAACCGTCGCTATAGCCCAAAAATTTGTCGCCATAGCCGACTGTGTAATACACAACTGTGTACATACATTTTTCCCATATATATATATAATTATCAAATGCTCGTTTTTGTAATTATTTTGGTAAATATGATGCTAAAAGATATCCATGTTTCATTCGATGGTACTAACTCCAGAATATCATCTACATTTACATAATTTCTTCTACAATGACAGTTGTATGATTTGAGATTTTTCTTTTTATTATTGCATCCACTGTTTTAAAAATGCATATTGATTACTTTTACATCCATGCACATACGTATTATACTGCATTACATAATTTACATATATGATTGTTGTCAATTCTATTCAACATGTCCCATTTCTTTTTTATATATATAATTTTAATTTCCTTTTCCCAATTCAATTTTAGCTGCCGAAATTTTTGGGCCAAAACACGGCTGATAGGGTTTTGTTGGATGCCCCTTGCAGTGGAACTGGGGTAAGTGATCTGGTTTGATATATGCTCTTCTTTGGCTTCAGTTTGTTGTTTTTTCTTTTTTCAATCTGACAAGTTTAATATAATTTACAGGTTATATCGAAAGATGAATCTGTCAAAACCTCTAAAAGTCTTAAAGATATACAGACTTGCGCTCATCTGCAGAAAGTACGTACTATCTTATGATGAAGTGATATTCAAAGAATCTATAAGGCATATTGGATGGTGGTGTTTATATTTTTACAAAAATAAACAGCTTGAATCTTTGATTTGCTACTAGTGTTTGAGATTCTGATATTGTTCATTCAAGGAGTTTAACCTTTTAAGTTCACTTAGATGAGTACAGGCTGCATTTAAGTTAGAGAGAAGTCAAATTGAAGCAGGTTTCGAGACAAGGACAGTTGCAGAAATCAGAAACTTCGCATACATGTACTTTTAGATGTTGGAGCTCTTGAGATTTTTTGAAGAGAGTTTTCTGCATAGTCTACAAAGAGACTAAAAGAAGTCAGAAGAATTTGTTATGCAATAGGTTTCTCTTAAAAATAGTGTCCAGACATGGGTTTCTCCCTCATGATTTAAAAAGGCATAGGATTCTCACCGTTGTCCTTTTGTTCTTTCCGGATCATATGCTACTCTTCCGTGTATAGTATAATAAGTTGCCATATATGATTTTTTAAGAGGGGCAGGGAGGTTATAACCCCTTTAAATTGCCTTCAAACATAAGACCCATTGTATAACTCTTTCTGACCTCTGGGAATCTTTGTTGTTCATGGAGAATGGCTTGATAAAGTTTGTTTGTTGAATATTAGTTAGGAACATACTAGAGAGATTTTTTTGTTTTTTATTTTCATGACTTATTTCTTGGAGACACTATTGATTTAATTTTCTGAAGGACCTGTTTGATTGGTAGAATTTGTTAGCTTTGAGTGAGGGCTGACTTCTGTTGATTAAAGTTCTAATTGGAGATGGTTTAATTACTTATAGCTTAATCGAAGAGATTCTCTTTTCCTCTGTAGGAGCTGATCCTTGCAGCAATCGACATGTGTGATGCAAATTCAAAGTCGGGGGGTTACGTAGTTTACTCTACATGCTCTATAATGATTCCTGAGGTTTGTTTGTGTCCATCTTTTAGATTTTCAGTAATTCCCTTGTATCTTTTCTACTTAAAAGTTTCATTTTGCAGAATGAAGCTGTAATAGATTATGCGCTCAAGAAGAGAGATGTAAAACTTGTGCCATGTGGACTTGACTTTGGGCGTCCAGGGTATTGTTAAATTTAAATGTTTGAAGTTACTGACCAACATTGTATTTTTACAAGTACTAATACTACTCAATACCAGGTTTATTCGATACAGGGAGCAGCGATTTCATACATCTTTAGAAAAGACGAGGCGTTTCTATCCCCATGTTCACAACATGGATGGATTCTTTGTTGCGAAGGTATATTTCATTTTCATGGCGAGGTTCCTCACTTGATCAGTACTCGTAATGCAGTTGAATTCTGTTAAGACATAATAGTCTGAGTTAAATAATATAATATTATTCGTGTGTTGGAGTCTGAATTAAATAAATATTGTTTGTGTATTGAAAAGATATGCAATTGCCAGGTGAAATTTTGCATGTAAAATTTTCTATGTGGATTGTGGAATATGGTCATGCTTCTCTTCAGCATAAAAAATAATCCCTAATTTCTCACACCAAAAAACATATAAGCAAGAGGTTGCTTGGGGATAATAGAGTTTTGCTTGAAGTTCCTGATGCTTCAGTGGAACGTCAACCCGGGGGGGGGGGGGGGGGGTCTCAAACTGTTTGGAGGCTTGCCATGCAGAAAAGAGGCGTGTGTTCAGTTGGGCCTTCTAATCATGAACAAGTAATCTGAGTAAATTTACTTTTTTCCTATCTTTCAGTTGAAGAAAATGAGCAATTCCAAGGTAGCTCCCTCTGAACCATCGGAAGAACCAATTGAAGAACCATCAGAAGAACCATTGGATGACTTGGAGGAAGAGCCAATTGAAAGCATCAGCATAAAGAAAATCGTAAAAAAATTGAAGCAGCAGCACAAAAAAGATGAAAGCACTGATAAAGAAAAGGCGCGTTTGAAGAATGGTGTTCCTGAACATGGGAGGACAGATAAAAAAAGGAAGCACAGTAAAAGCTTTTATAGAGAGAAAATCTCAAAAGAAAGGTACCCGACTTTTTTCCCAATGCATTTCAACGTTCATGTGATACAGAATTGCTTTGAACTTGACTAGCTATTGTTCTATCGAAAAGAATGAAATCGTGCATTACCCCCTAATTATGGTGTATTTGCGAATGAGTTGGGCCATAATATCGGTTTTCTCAAGTTTGGGAGATGTCACTCCTAATAATTGTTTAAACAAACCATAGTGCGAGCAAGTATATTGAAAGGCTTATATTTTTTGACATTTGTGCAGGGAAGAGAAGAGACAAGCTATGAGAGCAAAATCAAAGGGGAAGCAGGGAAGTTGGTGAATTTGAGTTGTTAAAAGTAATTATGGCTTTGCAGAAAGCAAATGCTGCTAGGAGGAGGATCTTAGTTTGGATTCTATTTTTTCGGGTTGCTATAGTTTTGCCTGTATTAATTTTACAAACGTATTGACTGATATAGAAATGTGTTGTTATAGCTTGTTTGATGTTTTACCAGAAAAGGAAAGGGTGAAAATTACCGTTAAATTGACTGCAGTTAATTGGTGTTTTAGTCTTGAGTTGGCGCAGTTCAGGACCAACCTTTTTACCATTGAAACTGAGGTTAATTCTACCTGAGAACCGAGTTGATGAGCTTCTGCAATGTGGTCAAAGTATAATGGAGACGTGAACCGGATGCTTGGGAACCTCAACCATCTGTAGAGAGATGTCCAGCTTAAGCTCAGTTGTCACTTAATTGATTTGCCAAGGATTTTGAGTCCCAATTTGTTAGTTGTTTTGATTTTTGTTGAACATTTAAAAACAATTTTGCTTGGTTGTTCAAGCCTTTGTTAGATATAAATCACGGGCTAATGTTTTTATTTTGTATTAGTTTGTTAAATTCTCCTCAAGACAAGATGTATACTCTTTCTTTTTCCTTGTTGAAATGACCAGTTTTTTAATTATATACTTGTATTTCAAACCAGTCATTTTCAAACAACCTTCATGATGAAAAGAGCCTGTGTTTATTTTCCAAATGGAATTATTCTAAAAGATATGAGGAAAGTTATATATATATATGGAAAAATGTATATATACGATTATATATGTACATATCGTTTAACGATCGCTTTCTTGAAATTATAGTACGGATTCACCCATTGCTATAGCTATCCCTGTTCACCTTTCGCTATAAATCAAAAAAGCTGTGTCATGCCATAAAGAATCATAGACTTCTGATGCTATGTATATACATATAACCTATATATATATATATATATATATATATATATATATATATATATATTAAAGTTGAAAGGCTGCTTCTGGTTGCATATTATCATCAATAACAAGGGGACTTTGTTTGATCTTGATCATCAAGTACAAGGACCCAAGAAGAGAGCGAAAACTTAATAAATATCTCGCGGGTTAAATACACATTTCTCCATTCTATTCAAATTCTCGGGTTTACAAATATATCAATTGACCAATTTTTTACTATTAACTCATTGAACTATAATTTTTTACAAAATTAAAATTTCCGCTTAAAAATGTTAAAAGTTAACGGAAAAGTCTACATGGCAATGCTTATGTGTAATATAAGACCCACCGTGGATTTGTTTTTTATAATAATAACAAAATAACCTTAGTTTAAATTTTGTTGATTTTCAAACTTGAATTTTTTCTTTTTTTAAAATAACAAATAATTAAATTAATAAAATAAATATATTAATTAATAAAAAATAATTAAATTTTTAATTTTTAAGTTTGAATTCTCTTTTTTTAAATAACAAATAATTAGATTAATAAAAAATATTAATTAAATAAATTAATAATAATCTATATTAGTATATAAAAGTTTTTTTATTTTTATTAAAAAAACTGTGTTTTTATTTTATTTTATAAAAAAAAGCTGAGTTTTTTTTATTAAAAAACTGCGCTTTTAAATATATTTTTAAAAACTGCGTTTTTTTTTTTTTTTTAAAAATGCATTTTTATTTTATTTTTATATAAAAAAACTGCATTTTTTATTTTATTTTATAAAAAAAAAGTGCGTTTTTTTTATTTTTATTAAAAAAACTGTATTTTTTTCTTTTTATAAAAAACTGCGGTTTTATTTATTTTATAAAAAAACACTTTTTTAAAATTTTTATTAAAATAATTATTTTTATTAAAAAAATTGCGTTTTTTTAATAACAAAATAATTATTATTATGTTTATTAAAAAAAAACTAAACAACGTTCTCTCTCTCATTCTTCGTCACAACAACGCAATTTGTTTTTTTTTTAATAAAAATAAATTTTTCTTAAATTAAATTAAATTAAATTATAAAATTTAAATTTTGTATGATTTTAAAATTAAAATTATAATAAAAATTATTTGGATTTTAGATCTATCCAAACATTTGATGAATTAACTTTTTTTTTCTCTTTCCTAATCAAAAATCATATCAGCTTTCTCTTTCCTCTACGATTGACCACTTCAATTTTCTCTCTCCTACGTGGCATACATGTGTATTTTCTGTTAAAAGTCAAAGTCATTTAACAGAATTTGTAACGATTTGATAAATATTTGTAGTTCACTGACTCGATTGTAAAAAAATTCAGTTCAATCCTTCACAACATAAAACCCTAGAAATTCCGTTAAATGACTGACTTTTAACAGAAAATACACATGTATGCCACGTAGGAGAGAGAAAATTAAAGTGGTCAATTGTAGAGGAAATAATAAAAATAAAAAATCGTTCAAAACAAAAAATTCAAGAAAAACCCTTATAACTTTTGCACCCCAAACTTGTGTTACAGTCTTAGTTGGTCACTTTTGACCGATTAAATGAAGAAAATGTGTATTTTGTTACATATAATGAAGTTTGGGGTGTACTTAGATACTTTTTTCGATTTAGGGCGCAAAAATCAACAATAATATAAAATTTAGGGTGCAAATTAACTTTTTAGTCTAAAAATAAAGAAACTACTTTAAATGGTCTAAGACCTAAGTACTACAGAACTAATCGGACTAGTGCTTAAAATATTCATTTTAGACCCCTAAAAATTAGAATTTACATTTCCCGTGTTTAACAGGAGACAGTTGGAATGCATGGATGTCAAAACTGTGTCAGCCAAGGTTGAAAGTTTCCCTTTTCCTGTTTTATTTTTTTTTAACCTACAGGCTGTCATGAAAATGGTTCGTTGTAACTACAATTGAAGTCAACATTCTGCAAACACCACATATATATATATATATATATATATATATATATATATATATTAGTCTGTTTCTCAAGTGAACCGGAGTGCAAACCCTTATCACGGAAGTAGTATAACTTTTGTTATGTTGCGGGTAGAGAAATTTATCATTTATTCTTGTATGCTTTTTATTATTATTATTATTATTATTAATTCATTATATCATTATATCTATTCATATATATATATATTCGCAAGAAGAATTCAATATAAAAAAAGAGAAAATTATGTACTCGACAAAGATATATTTTTAGTATGAATTAAATAAATTACACTGCCCTAAATGTAAACGGCAGAGAAGACCATAATAAGCCCGTGGAGTCTACATCGTTCTTTCTTCCTAAAATTTTCATCATTTGTATATTACACTTAAAAAACCCTCTCCTTTCCCTTTAAAACCCTAAACCCTAAAAACAACATTATCAGCCTTTAAGCCTTTTCAGGTGCTACTTATAAGTTGATCAAACCAACTTATAAGTAACTTTTTATTATTTAAGTGTTCGGAAATGACTTATTTTATAATTTATTTTTTGATTTATAAGTCAAAAATAATAAGTAACAATTTGTAACTTAAAATAAAATGACTTATAAGTCATTCTTAATAAGTTATTTTGCCCACAAATTACATATGTCAATCTGCCATGCCCATCTCTGTGCTCGATCAGTCTCTCAGATATGAAGTATACATGTTGAATCGTTTCCTTTTCTTCTCCCTCGTACACTGTAGTAACACCCCCTTCTCAAAAAAAAAAATAGAGGTCACGTGCAAAGCACAACAAACCTCAAAATAAGTAAACAACGTACTAATAACTTCAAATATATTTAATAATGATATCCATTAATAAAGTACCAAATACAATTCTCCAACATAATCAAAACTTAAAATTAATCAACCTAGATGGTCAAAGACAACTCTCTCATCAAACTGGCCCTGAATCACCCCTACAAACTTACTGGAAGAAAAACACAGTATGAGCCAAAATGCCCAGTACAGATACAGATATATAAAAGATATACAACTGATATACGAAATCAATTGAGACAAAATACTGAACAAAGCCTCAAGTGAAAATATAATTAAGATCTGAATGGAATATATTTTGTTAGTTCCCAAAAGAGTACAATAGATCTAGAAGGGGGGGATGGGGTTGAATAGATCCTTTTTAATTTCAAATACTTTTTCGGTTTATTTTGTATTGCTAATAATTTAGCATATGACAAACATAAGAATCTTTTCAAGACAAATGGAATAAGTAAAAGATCCCTTCATTGATATATTCATTAATCATACATACATTGTTCGTAGAAGTTAGTTCAATGGTAAGCAGTTAAAACATACATAGCGATTATAGCGTAGCTTATAACGCTTAATGTACATAATGTAAATGACTTAAAGTAAAAGACACAAGGGGTTTTAAGTGGTTCAGAGACTCAAGCTCCTAATCCACTCTTTCTTTTCAACTAGCGAGGATTTCCACTAAGGAAGGGCAACACCACGAATCACTACGATTCCTTCAAGGCTAGCAGCCTTGGGACTTCAGTTCACTAAGAACTCTTCAAGGCCAGCAGCCTTGGAACTTCTCTAGTTCCCTAGGAACTCTTCAAGTCCAACAAGCTTGAAACTTCATTTAGTCCCTCCAGACAAGGACCCCTCAGGCCCTGGCTTCTTGTTGAGTTGTTTGTTTATTTGTTGGAGTTGGTGCTGAGCTGCTAAGATGTCTTTATGCTTTGAACATCTTTTGTACTTAGCAGCTTGGTGTGATCATCCTTGAAGTGCAGTTGAGTGTTGCATGATGCTCAGCTTCTTCAGTTACTCAACCTCTTCTGATGATCCCTTGATGAACTGCCTTGAAGATCATTCCTCTTGATACGTGATGGCTGCATATGATAGGTTTCCAAGATGATTGTAAGCTCTTCTGTTAGGTACTTAGAAACTTTCTCATGCTTGCCACCATGATGACGTTTGTGATCTCCTTTCTTGATACTTGATGCCTTCTCATGATGGACTTGCTAAGATGATCGTGAGCTCTTCTCTATGGTACTTAGAGTCTTCTCATGATGGACATCAAGATGACATAACGCTTCTTCTTTCTCTCTCAGCCGTAACACTCTTCATGTAGTAGAACTCTCACTTCTACATTGTAGAACTCTCACTTCTACTTCTTTCTTTGTCCTGCCTCTAAGTGTTCTTGGTGGATCGTAGAGTGAGCCTCCTGGACTCACTATCTCACATGGTTTAGAATAGGTCCACCGCTTACTCCAAACTCGCTGACTCCAAAGAACCCTCGATCTTTGAAGCTCTTTAACGATTTATACTCCTTCCCAATCCTTCCGTTGGAAAGTAGCCGTTGAAAGCTATTCAAATATCTTCACAGATCTCGAGTTGACTGAGGTAGACTGCTGATGTGACATGTCATACTTTTCTGACACTACAGTCTACTGTTTCACCTACCTCGTCAGAGATGTCACTTTAATGTCTTGGGCAGGTCGAAGACTTTATTTCCTCCTTCTGATTTCTCAATCAGAGGTTGTCCTTTTGTATCGATGCTCTCAATAAACTCTTGTTCGAATATTACCCTTCAGATTAAACCGTTGTCAATGCTTCAGTCTTCAACTATTCAAACTCTACGATTCTGATGCATGTATTCATGGACCTGATCATAGTGTCGTGTTGACTGGTAGAGACAACACTACGATCTTGAAGAGTGTTGATTGAATCTTTAATATAGAACACCTCTTCCTTTTCTTGTGCAGTGTTTCAACACTTTTGTTTGCCTCAACAGCTCTCAGATACTGATGGCTTGACATCTTTGTTCTGGGCCCTTTTGAATAGCAAGACACTTCAGATTTGTGGCGTGTCCAGCTCACTTTCTCCTTATGATCTCCCGTTCTCTTATCATCAATGGACTGACCCAATGCTTAATCACTTTAGCCTTGTTCTTCGTGTCATCCCAAAGATCTCTGTGTATGCACTCCATCAGTTCTTTCTTTGTTTGGCAAACACTACGATCCTGGTAGCTTCCAAGATCGTTGTCTTCTGTATGCTTAACAGCTACTACACTTGCTAACTTTCCTTAGTCAGTTACTGAAGTCTTCTTTTGATCTCCTTGTGGAAGACTTCATCTCGAATGGCTTCATAACTCAATCTTGATGCTGATTGGGTTGGTGCTTAGATCTTCTGTTAGCTTGCATGCCATTCGTTAAATGCTCTCTGGTTTCTTTCAGGTGGGATGTATCTATGCAGTGCTTACCAGAGGCTTCATTCCTTTGGATATTCTAGGAGTGCTCATTCATTGAAAATCGTATTTGTTCTACGATTCTGCCTTGGAATTGTGAACACATCTTTTGAGGTCTTAGTTCTGCACTCAACGATTCAGTTTTTGGCCGTGTAGACACTACGACTCCGAGATCAAATCTTGACACTCTACGATGTCTGTCGTTGTGCTTGTTGTCTTTATCTGATCTTGCTCGACAACGATCTCTGCCTTTGATATGATCAGTAGACTCTACGACTCTTAGTGTAGTCTACGATTCTTGACTTAACCCGGCGAATACTTCGGTTACTCAGAAGCGACTGTCTCACGATTACGAACACGACTTCCTCGTAGACTATCGTCTCCGAGGAAGTTCTCCTCGACACACTACGACCCTCTCCTCGTCCCTCGTGGCAGTCTACGAACTCCAAGACTACTATCTTGCAGACTACGATTTTGCCTTGATAGCTCTCGAGTTTCCTTGACTCTTCTGGCAGACTACGATTTCTGGTGCAGCGCTCGACGATCAAACAAGCCTATCTATTACATCATAAGATCAACCTAACATGTTTGATCTTTCTATATTTATAGTCCTTGTACATTATTTCTTTTTAAGGACTTTACAAAGCTATTTTGCTTATGTAGGATCAACCTAACATACTTGATCAATTCATTCTATGTCCTTGTACACATGTTTCTATTATCTATCAAAGGACTTTACATCTTTTCTTAATACAAGCATACTTGCATATTCATTCATATATATCATAATCAAATCATATGTAAATAGGAATAACATTCACATGCTTATTCCTGACAATCTCCCCCTATTTGATTATGACAAAAACAATAAGTGTATATGCATGTTATGAATGAATCTTATATACAGTGAGCAGCTGTATTTCTAAAACATATAATCATGAATGTCATTTATAATGATGTGGAATTTAATACACTGACATTTTATATCCTGGATCCAGAACATACCTAACTGGTTAGAGATGTACCTCTTTTGTTCCATGTATGCTTTCAGGATGTCTGTTGATCAGCTATTCATCTGTTTGATTTCTTTGCTCCTGCTCCCCCTGGGATGTGGAGCTATTCATTTCTTCTTCTTTTGGTTCTGGCTCCCCCTCAGCCTTAGGCTCATCATCCTTAGGCTCCCCCTTAGATGATGACTTAGCTCCCCTTGGTGTTGTCTTCTTCTTTTCTTTCCTTTTCCTCTACTTGCTCTTTTTAGAGTGCCTCTTATTCTTCCCCTTTTTATGCCTCTTTTTCTCC
The DNA here is from genome assembly GCA_020205605.1 of Panax ginseng. Lineage (NCBI taxonomy): Eukaryota > Viridiplantae > Streptophyta > Magnoliopsida > Apiales > Araliaceae > Panax > Panax ginseng. Next base: position 126,776,836 of record CM035138.1, on the reverse strand, counting down.
CCCTTTTTGTCATTAATCATTTGGGAGAGCTGCTCCATGTTGGACATAAGCTGCTCCATCAGATAGGAGGAGTTATCAACTTCAAACTTGAGTTCCTATTGGCCTAGCTCAAGTTGCACTGAGAAAGACTGATTCATATTGTGAATCTTGTCAGAGAGGACTTGGATCTGCTCTTCATTGGCCTTCTGTGCTCGTAGAGCTTCTGCCTTCTGATCATGTATGGCCTTCAGATAGATGTTATCCCTCTCTTAAAGTTTGAGAGATACATCAGCCATAGTAGCTTGAAGTTTGTTCTGAACTGAATTATCTCCTGCTGCAGTCATTACCATCTTTGTCTGTTCATTGATTAGAGATATCTTTTCAATCAGCTCATCAGAATTCTTCAATAGTTCCTCCTCCATAGGGATTTGCTCATCTGGTTGGGCATCAGATTGTACTCTACGATTTTCATCCTTGGACAGATTTTCAAAAGCTTTGAGAATCTGAACAATTGTTGAGTACCAATTGCTATTTGAGGATGAGGGAGTGTCAGATAGCAGTGCTCGGACTGATGAAGGCTTCTGGTATTAAACTTGAACACCATCAGTAGTAGAGTGAACAGACTCTACGATCATCTCCTTAGTCATGATCCTTCTTCCTTGAGAGTCCACTCTACGATCGTAGGGGATATAGTGGTTGCCAGCATGTCTGTAGACCTTGTAGTGAGGCTGGTTTGTGATCATCATTGTAGCAAAACTCTTCACCCTTGGGAAGTTTTGTGCCACCAGCTCCATGTTTGGAAAGTGAGAGTAGCACCAGCTGAAGTAACTTCTATCTTTTTCAGTATGTGCCTTTAGCCAAGGCATCCATTGGAAGAACCATCTCATTAGCAAATCATCAGGATTATAAAGGATGGTCGTGCAGTCTAGCTCCATGTTGTTCCAGTTTTTAACTACATCAAATGTAGTCATCCTTACCACCTTGAGATGTTCATCTCCATAGTTCACCCATCTTTCTGGTGGTGTTTCTGGTGGTTCATTCGAGACTTCTACCACTATTCTCCTGGTGATTTTTGCTGGAGAGAGGACATGATAGAATTCTGGTTCCTCTGATTCCTGATTTGCAGAATTGGAATCATTCTCCATTTCTTCTCTTTCGGAGCCTGAACCATTTTGATCATTTCCAGCAATGAATCCTTCTTCAGCAAGATCTTCCTCTGATTCATCTTCTTCACTGCTAGTTTCATCTTCAGTACTTACTTCATGTGATACAGACTCATCATCATTTAATTCAATGACAGCATTAGAGTGATCATTTTTCCTTTTGGAGGCAAATTGAACAAGTAATCTGTAGCTCTTTCTTCTTGTTTCAGCTATAGGAGTTTCAAACTCCTCTTCTTCGTTAGACTCTGAAGCTTCTGCATCATCAGATAGACTTTCTTGAGCAATAGTGGGGGCATTTCCTTCTTCATCAGAATCAGCATCATTTGATCCATCATCTGGGCTGGTTGGAGCATTTTCATTTGGAGATGCAATTGGGTCAACTTGTATCTTATCTTTATCATCAGAGTGAATACTCTGGGGGTTAGCCACAGGACTTGAGCATTCTTCATCATCAGCAGATGCTGCATTTTTATCCATTAATCCAGATTCACCTTCATTGCTGGATTTGGCCTGTGGGGACTCGACCTTGAGATTATCAGTTGCCTTTTCTTCTTCTAATTCTACGTCCTCCTCTTCATCAGATGTACTATCTTGGGAAGTTGGGGCTGACCTGTTTTCCAACTTAGCTCTCTTTCTTAATGGCTCTTGAAGCAACCTGTTGCTTCTTCGCTTTGTGGTTTTAGCAGTCAGGACTTTTTCTTCTTCATCCTTGTCTTTGGAGGAGAGACCTCTTGATGGGACCTTGGTTTTCTTCATACCTCTAGATTTTTTTCTCGTCAGTGTAGTTGTCGCTGCTTTGAGTCAGTCATCGGACTCGAGCTTTTCTACCTCTTCCGCTTCCTCTTCTTTGCAGAGACCTTCTGCATTTGCTCCCATTGTCGACCTTACATTTCTCCTTTTGGGTTTTTCTTCCAATTTGCAAACAATTATGGAGACATTACTTTGTGAACATTCAGAGGTTCTCCCTCATCATCCTTGATTTTGTTTCCCAATTTCTTCTTCAGCACAATGCTCAGTAGTCTTCCATGAAACACTTTTGTAAGTGGTTTTTCTGTAGACTTCTTCAATTCAGCCTTTTCTACCCATTTGGATATTTGATCAAATAGGATAACTCCAAAGTTAATTCATTTCTTCAAAACTACAGCAGACATGATCTTTAACTGTTGATCAAGCACCGTGTCGTGTGCAGTGTCCTTACATAGTATGCATTTTCCAACTATTTCAGCAAGGAACTCGTATTCCTCTGGAAACTCCTTCTTTTTCATGTCTTTTAGATTAGGGTTCCTCTGGTATCGCATTAGCCTCTTGCCTTCTTCAATGTCTACTTCATCCAAGTTTATCAGACCTTGGTTGGGAAACCCTAGGCATTTATTGATGTCTGAAGCTCTTATCTTCAAACTTGATCCTTTCACCTTCGTGGTTAGAAGCCCAGAATTTATCGAAGCATTTGAGTAGAACTGCTTCACTAGCTCTGTGTAGACTTGAGTGTCTGCCTCCAAGCACTCAGAGAACCCAGCCTTTTTTACGAGCTCAAGTATGTCCTTGAACTTCGTTTCTGATTTTTCAAACTTTTTGAAGCCGAGTTGGATTCCTGTTATAACCCGCCATTCTGCCATTTGAAGAGTTCAAAGTATGTGGGTATTTGATTCAGAGGAGTTATGAGAGATGGCTGTGATTTGAGTAGGGCTTTGGAGAGTTAACTGATTTTGGCTCTTGAGAGGATTCTAGGGTTTGAAAATGGGAGGGAGAAAGGTTTAATGTTTTCTGATAACTAGTAGCAGGTTTTGAATTTGTCTTAGTGGTAGTTCCTTCTAACTGTGCAAAATTAGTGATGTGTCAACCAACCATTGGTTGCACGATGTCTAGTAATGAGCTGTAACTCCCAATAACTTTTTAGTTAGATATTTCTTTTAGAAGAGTAGATGTTTAATTGACGTGGATTGACCATTGTCCTCTTTGGTTCGTAGAGTAGCATGGTAAGGCAACTATGGACTCTACGTTTTCCTTTGTTGACTCAACGATAAACTTTTGAGAGATGCTGTAGTGGATGGTTTTGACATTAGTCCTCATTTTGAAACTGAATAGCTTTACCACTGATATGCCCCCAAGCAGGTTTGGGCACTTAAGACCTGATGTGCGTTTGCACAATATCTTTTAACCTGTTTTTGAACATCTCTACTCTTCATCTGAAAGGTTGAGCAATTGTTCAGTTTTTTCAGAGCTCCTCATGAGCTGGATTATCCTCTGGTAGGACTGTGATCGTCGAATCTGCTTCTACGATTGCTGAGGTTGCACTACGATCGTGGAGTTCTCTTCAACTTCGACTCTACGATCATTGACTGACTTGGTCCTTGAGATGAACTTTACTTAGCATTCCTTCTGGGTTAAGGTAGCTCATGAAGGGCCAACCTCTTAGAGTGAGCTAAGGTTCAGGTTTGTCCCTGAGGCGCTTTCTAGATGAAATACTTTAGAAGTGATTTGCAATGATATCTCATTTGACCTTTTCTGGTGGGGAGGTCCTCTACCAATTTTGGACAATTGCATTTGCTGTAATCGTGGTGTCCTCCTGCTCTTACACTACGATCGGATGTTTGATCGTGAGCACTCCACGAATTTGAGTTGGGTGGCTGATAGTGTTAGTTCCTAGTTGGCACAATAGTTATCTAGAAGGGGAGGGGGGGGGGTTGAATAGATATTTAAAAATCTTTTCATTTTTAAACTTGTTCTTTGATGATGATTAAAACTTAGCAGAATTTATGTTTGTTTTAATCTTCTTTACAAAGCAGTGGAGTTATGAGAGTGAGGCGCTTATAGCGATTTATGGCGAGATATAGCAGCTTATAGTATGGATGTAAAAGACACAATGCTTTTTAAGTGGTTCGAGCACTTAAAGCTCCTAGTCCACTCTTCTACTCAACAAGTAGGATATCCACTAAGGATGTCTTTTACAACTTCCTAATCACATTGATTCCTTCTGACTCAGCGCCTCAGGAACTTCTTAGTTCATTCTTGAACTCTTCAAGTCCAGCAGACTTGGCTCTCTTACAGTTCATTTAGAACTCTTCAAGTCCAGCAGACTTGGAACTCTTTTTCAGTTGATTGATAGATGTTGAGTTCTTGATGGTTGCTACTCAGTTGCTGTTTAAGCACTTGTTCGAAAGAACTGAGTAGCTGAGCAAGCTTTGCAAATTCTCAGATCGTAGATTTGAGCTTGAGAGTTGTTCACGTTGTTTGTTCAATTCTTGCTTGCTTCTCTCTCATCTGCTTGCTTTGCATATATGTGATCTTAAAAACTATCCGTTGGATCCATCCGTTGAGACATTAAATGCGTTTGACCTTTCTGATTTTTGATGGAGACATTTCTGCACATCTTCTGAAACTGCATTCTGGCCCATTGACACTGCAGACTGCTTTCTCACCTTACACCTGAAAAGGTGTTTTCCCCCTTACCAATGGTACTTTCCTTAGCTTCTTCAATATGCCTCTTTGTTTCATACTAAGGATATTTTCTTGTGTCTTTGGGACTGGTGAGTACTGCAGTGTTTAGAATCCATTCCTCTTATGTTGGAATTTGTCTTCCACATAAATCACGAGGATCGACGTTCTCTGACACAAGACATATGCTCTACGATTCAGATCGTGGTATTCTGCAATACAGATCGTAGTGACTTGTCGTCTTGGTGCATGGTCTGATGCTATCAGCCGAGAGCACTACGATTCTTCTTAAACCTTTGAATACTACGATAATTGCTTGCTTGACTTGTAGCTCTCTACAATTTTGAGAGCACTCTACGATCGTTGACTTGTAAACTGTACGTTCCCTTCAGCACACTACGATCGTTGAGTTGGTTTGGCAGACATTGGGACCACTCTACGATTCCCAAAGAGGCCCTTCAAGGCAGGCACACTACGATCTTCTAAGCTCTACGTTTCTGCCTTGACTTCTGCAATGTTGATCAGATTTATACACTCCAATTTCTTCGAAGCCTATCTATTACATCTCAAGATCAACCTAACAGCTTTGATCTTTCTATCTATACATTTCTTTACAGAATGATATACGTTAAGAGCTTAGATCATCCTAACAAATTTGATCTATCACTAAGTCCTTGTACATATCTTACGTGAAGGACTTTACAAATCATAATATGCATTCTCCCAACAATCTCCCCCTATTTGATGTTGACATAACCAAGGAGATTTATTGTCATGATTTATTAGTGTCTAGATGCATTTGCAGGAAATTTAAACACGACTTAGTATTTCAGTGAGCAGCTGAAATTTCTAGAGAATAAGTATGAATTTATTAATGTTAAAGAGATATTGCTGTTTTAGCTTTATATCAATAAAAATTAAAGTTTACACTTATCTCTATTTCTTTGTCCTTTTTCGTGGAGGTGGGTTGGCATACTCCTCAGCCCTTCTTTTTCTGCTAGCTTCATCTCTTCTGGCTAACTCTTCCAGCTCACTCGGACTTACTATCGGGTTGTGATCATGCCTATTCATGAATGCTGGATCTCCAATTGGCTTTCTTAGGCCTGTGGTGGTCACATTTGGTGAGCTGGTATTTGGCCCTTGATTTCTTAAAGGCTGAGCCATCAAGACTTCATGCTGATCAGATCGTTGAGTCTGATTGCTTGATCGTGCAGTCTGTTGGTGGAACTGTCTTGCAGGAGGGCTTTGTGAAAATTGTCCTCTTCCCCTTTCTTGGTTTCCTTGACCTCCTCTACCTCTGCCCTGATCTCTCTGTGCTCATTTCCCTTTATTCTCCCCCTTTATGTCTGCATCAAGGGTTCGAATGTCTGCAGAAAGTCGATTCACTCCTTGGACAAGCTCGTTCAGTTGACTTTGTGTCTGAGCAACGTCCTCTCGAATTTCCTTGATCTATTTTTCAGATCGAGCATCTTTGTTTTGGAGGGCAGTGACAACAATATCATTCTGTCGTTCCTGATTGACATAAGATTTCTGGAATTCTTGGACTGACGCTTTCAAGTTGATGATGTTCTCCAACATAAATTGATTTTGAACTTCTTAATTTTTCTGCATTTCAAGAACAACCTCTCTTTGCTTGGTGGCAATATGGAAGTGAATTTCATCTCTGTCCTTCATGCTCTTAAGAATTTCTTGGATAATTTCCCTTAGCTTCTTTTTAAGCTCAGCATTTAGAGTGCCAGGGATATTATTTACAGCAGTGATCATTTGATTCAGTCAGAGATGAATGAGGTCTAAGTGAGTGTCCAGGCTTTCTTCAATGTTCTTGACCATGTTCTTAGACACTTCATTTAAGTCATCTTTGGTGGGCAGATTTGGAAGAGTATCATTGGTTTGAGGATTGTTGGTTGGAGGGGATCTTTTCTGGGATTGATCTTGCAGGGAGTAGAGAGAAAGATCAAGACTAAAATAGTCATTGGAGGAGGAGGATGGTATGTCTGATGGAGGGGCCTGAGTTTCGATGTCTTGAATATGTGGCTCTATGATTTCAATTTGGGACTCTACGATGGGGCTAGATTCAGGAATCGTAGAAGTGGTGGTTTGTGGGAGCAAAATGAGGTTGACTGCATTTGGTTCCTCAATTACAGAATTTTGGGATTCTGCAACTGGAAATTGATTTACTAGATTAAGAATCACTTCCAACCATCGAGGGAATTCATAGAATTGACTAAATGAGGATGATGACAAGTGATTAATTCTGAATTAGGTAGGGATAGACAATACCTCAAGTTTATCCTTTGAGGAAGAGTTGTTGGTAAGCAATTTCTTGGCAAAATTGAAACTCCCTGGAAATCCATGAGCCAATACCGATGGTTTGGATACTCTTTGAAACTCCGAACATGTGATCCCAACAGTTTTAGGATTTGGGCTTGATGATATGGCATCATGGGTAGGTATGAGAACATCCGATTGTAGAGATAGCTTCTATACCCATCTCCTGCCCACACCAAAGGATCCAAAGGTCATCATCATCTTCTTCCTCTTCTCTGTCTTCGTTGGAGGACTCCATTATCTCAATGGGCTCTTGATGATCTGGCACTGGTTCTTCTTCATTTATGGCAGGGACCTCTCCTTCTATCATGGAGATATCCTGAGGCTCCCCCTCAACTTGATCATCTTCTTGTAAGCTCAAAAAATCCCCCTCAAGTGGAGCATCTTCTTGAGTTTCGGGCATCTCCCCCTCAGCTGGTGTATTCTCTATCATGAGAATTTCAGGGATCTCCCCCTCAGCTGGAGCACTGTCCTCTTGACTTGTTCCTGGCAGTTCCTTTTTGGCAACCATACTCTTTGCTTCCTTCTTGAGCACTTTTTCATTTTCAAGAATGTACTTCTTGACCAGCTTTCTCCTTGATTTACTAGGCTTAGCCACAACTTCAACATCTTCTTGAACCTGAGTGTTGTCCTATTCAACAGCCACTATGCTTGAAGCAGCTACCTCCTTGCCTACCATGCTTGGTCTGGTCTCTACGAACAGTAGAGACTCTACGATTGAGGTGACTGATGGCCTTTTGGACTTATGACCAACTTTGTTCTTCTTCAGGATCTGGGATATGGTATCCTGATCCTCATTTGCTTCATCTTGCTGCTGCTTTCTCCTTAGCATCCTCAAAGTCCCTATATCAGAGGACTCTATGGGTATATCAGTGGTAGATCCTTGAGGCTCTTCTACCAGTCTAGTCCTTAGCTTCCTCTTTCCCTTGCTTTTTCTGGTAAGGACAGAGGGTTCTTCTTTGTTGATTTCTTCTTCTTCTTCGACCTCCCTGACAACAGACATGTTTCCTGGAAGACCTGAGTCCTTTAGATCCCCAGTTCTTCCACTAGATTCTGTCATCATTCGAACATACTCAGCTGGGTTCCTCTTCCAATTTTCAAACAGCTGCTGGGTCATTCGCCTATTTGGGTTAATAGCTTCTCCTTCTTCATCCCCAATTTTGTCACCCAAGGCAGACTATAGAATAATTCTTATGAATCGCCCATATAGCATCTTCTGAGGGCTTTTTGACTTCTTTGAGTTGACGAGCCATTTACCAATCCAATCGAGCAATAGGGCTCCATAGTTGATTTGTATTCCATAACTCATGGCAGTCATGAGCGTAAGTTGAACTTCATTCACAGAGTCATGACTTGAGCTCTTAGAGCATATACATTTCCCAACTATATCGGCTAGAAATTCATACCTCTGTGGGAACTCCTTCTTCTTGTACCCTTTCATATAGGGGAGTTTCTTGTGATGCATTCTTCTGAGTCCCTCTTGGAAGTCTACGCTATCTAAGAATGGATGCCTTTCATTTTTGAGACCTAGGGCAAGATTGATGTCTTCAGCCTTCAAACTGATTTCCTCGTTCTTTACTCTCGTAGTGATGGTGTCTTGCTTGAACACACCATTCATGTAGAATTCTTTCACCAATTTGGGATATATCAGTGTGTCTGCGCCCAAAGCCTCTTCGAGACCTGTCTTCTTTAGTAGCGCCAGAGTCTTGTGAAATTTAGGTTGAGCTATTTTGAACTCGTCAAAACAGAGTCTGTAGCCTGAGATAACACTGGATGCCGCCATTGATTTTGTAGTTGGAAGAGAGATATGACTGAGCTTTGTTCTGATTTAGGGCTTCTTCTTTGAGAGAGGATGAGAGAGATAATCTTTTGAACTTCAGATTTCAAAAATGCGATTTCAATTTGTACTTGTAACTTCCCTCTTTTCTTTTTTGCTTAGTGGGACAGGTGTCGACTTTTGCTTGGCTCTACGATTTTGACTGATAAGGATTGTACTGATTTGCCCTTGGCTCCTTCAGAGCTGATGTGTCCTTAAGGAGGACTACGATCGTTGAGGTAGTTTAGTGATCTTTGAGTGCTTTGCATTTGTCGAGTCTGATCTACGAACGTCGAGTCTTTCCAGCATTCGTCTTGTCTGATCTATGAACGTCGAGTCTGTCCAACATTCGTCTTGTCTGATCTACGATCGTCGAGTCTGTTCGGGTCCTTGTGATGAGTTTTTGTCATAGCATTCTTTTATAGTAACTCAGGAAGGGCCAACCTCTTGAAGTGAGTCAATGGTTAGGTTTGTTCCTGAGGCGCTTATCAGAGGGATATCTATATTTTGAAGCTTATCATCACATGATGCATTCTTCCTTTGTTGATGGGGCTTTTGTCATCGTTGAGTCTGAACTACGATGGTTGAGTCTTTGCTACGATCGTTGAGTTGGTTTTGTCTCTTCAGCTCTACGATCGTGGACTTCCCTTGATCATGTCTACGATTTTGAGTTCAGCCTTTGTATCAGTTATGGTTAACACAATCTAGAGCATATATTTTATGGTTGTAGATTTAGCATGCCTAGGTCACTTATTAACTTATTAAATCTGGATTCATCTAGAGGTTTTGTAAAAACACCAGCAAGTTGATTTTTAGTAGGGATATATTGTAAAGATATAGTTCCATTTTGTACATGATCCCTAATGAAGTGATACCTTATCTCTATATGCTTAGTCCTAGAGTGCATAACAGGATTATGAGTTATTGCTATTGCACTTGTGTTATCACAATGAATGGGAATAGATTTGAAATCAAACCCATAGTCAGCTAGCTGATTTTTCATCCATAGATCTCGAAGTACAAAAATGCCAAAGAAGAATGTATTCTACTTCCGCAGCTTGAAGTAGACACTAAGTTTTTCTTTTTGCTAAACCAGACACAAGTCTGCTTCTAGCAATTGACAAAAGCATCGGTACTCTTTTCTATCTATTTTGCATCCTACAAAATCAGCATCTGTGTATCCTGTTAGTTCAAATGAGGATTCCTTGGGGTACCAAAGCCCCAAGTAAGGTGTACCCTTGAGATACCTGAAGATCCTCTTTACAGCAGATAAATGTGACTCTTTAGGGTTAGCCTGAAATCTAGCACATATGCATATTGCAAACAGTATGTCTGGTTTACTGGCATTTAGGTATAAAAGAGAACCTATCATACCTCTGTATTGAGTTATATCAATACTTTTACCCTTTTCATCTTTGTCAAGCTTGGTTGCAGGAGCAATTGGTGTTTTCATGGGAGAGGCTGATTCCATGCCATACTTCTTGAGTAAGTCTTTGATGTACTTGGCTTGGTTTATAAAAATTCCTTCATCATCACCTTTTACTTGCAAATCCAAGGAAGAAATTCAAATCACCCATCATGCTCATTTCAAACTTTCTCGCATCGCCAGAGAATCTCTTGCATAACTTTTTTCAAGAAGAGAAGCAAAAATAATGTAATCAACATATATTTGAACTAATAAGACTTTGTCTTTATGCTTTCTAAGAAACAGTGTGGTATCTACTCTACCTCTAGTAAAACCATTTTCAATTAAGAAGTTAGTTAGTGTTTCATACCATGCTCTAGGTGCTTGTTTAAGACCATATAAGGCTTTGTCTAATCTATAAAAATAATTAGAAAGAGATGGATTGATGAAACCTGGAGGTTGCTCTACATAGATTTCTTCTTGAAGTTCTCCATTTAGGAATGCATTTTTGACATCCATCTGAAAGACTTTGAACTTCATGTGAGCAGCAAAGGCAAGAAAGATTCTGATGGCTTCTAATTTGGCAACAGGTGCAAATGTCTCATTTTAGTCAATGCCATCTTCTTGAGAATAACCCTTTGCCACTAATCTTGCTTTGTTCTTGGTTATAACTCCATCTTCATCCATTTTGTTTCTGAAGACCCACTTGGTTCCAATGACAGGATGACTCTTTGGTCTTGGTACCAATCTCCATACTTTGCTTCGTTCAAATTGGTTGAGTTCTTTCTGCATGGCTTCTATCCAATTGGAGTCTTCCATGTCATCCTCTATCTTCTTTGATTCTGTTTGAGATAGGAAGCTTAGTTAAAAGCCTTCATTTTGAGTAGCAGCTCTTGTTTTGACTCTAACACTTTGGATCTCCAATGATTAGATCTTGAGTGTGATCTCCGCCCATCTGCTAATGGCTGGGACATCCGTCTCGATGCCTTCTTGTCTTAAGTCTTCAAGATCTATTTCTTCTTCTTGGTGTGGAGGTTCACCGCTCAGCATAGACCTCTCTACGATCTCATTTTGTTGCTCAACGATTTCACTATCCGCACTACGATCGTAGTGTTGGGCTCGACGATTTCATTCGTGAGTGTCAGTATTTATTGGTCGTAGTGTCTTGAAGCAATCACGTTGTCTCGAGTCCTGTTTCATCAAGATGATATAAATTGAGACTTCAACACTCGGTGTCTTTTTGTTGAACACTCTGTAAGCCTTATACCGTCTCGTGGCATATCCAAGAAAGATTCCTTCGTCTGACTTGGGCTGAAATTTTGTCAGGTACTGCTTTCCATTGTTGAGAATGTAGCATGCACAGCCAAAAACATGAAAGTAGCTGACACTTGGCTTTCTTCCTTTTCATAGTTCGTAAGGCGTCTTCTTGATCGTAGAGTGTATCAGTGATCTATTCTCAAGCAGTGTAGGCTTGCAGTGTTGACTTCCTTACCCGTAAGTATTCAGAGGTATTTGAGCTCATCGCAAGTAGAGTTCTTCCAACTTCTATCAAGGTTCTGTTCTTTCTTTCAGCTACTCCATTTTATTAAGGAGTTCGTGGAGCTGAGAAGTTATGACTGATCCCATTGTCTATACAGAACTGGTCCATTTCTGAGAAGTCGAATTCTCTGCCATGATCATTCCTTATGGCCTTGATTTTCTCCTTTCTCTTTCATCACCACCGGTCAACATCTTGATTAACTGGGAGCTCGTTTCATCCTTTGAAATTAGAAGAATACCCATGAATCTGTGTAGTCGCCGACTATAACTAGAGAGTATCTTTTTCCTCCAAGACTAGTGGTTGGAATTGGCCCAAATAGATCCATGTGAAGCAACTGCAGGGGCTTGTCAATAGAGTTGGCAGTTTTGCTTTTGAATGAGCTTCTGGTTTGATTTCCAAGCTGACAGGCATTGCATGGCCTTTCTTTTATGAAGTTGAACTTAGGTAGGCCAGCTACGAGATCTTTTGATGCCAGTTTGGACATGCTCTTGAAGTTTAAGTGAGACAACCGTCTATGCCATAGCCAGCTCATTTCTTCAGATGCTTTCGCTAGAAAACATATTGTCTCATCTAAGCTTAGTTGACCAAGATCCACTGTGTAGACATTTTCTTCTCTTGTCCCAGTTAGCTTTACATCAGATGTCTTTAAATCTCTGACTTGACATTGGTTGTTGAGGAATGTCACTTGATGACCCTTGTCGCAGAGTTGGCTGATGCTTAGAAGGTTGTGTTGGAGACCTTCCACATATGCTACTTTGCTGAAAGACACTGCACCATTGCCAACAAAGCCATATCCTCTTGTCTTGCCCGAGCCGTTGTCTCCAAAGATGATTGAGGGACCCTCCTTCTCTATGTAGTTAGATAAGAGGGCTTTGTTCCCGGTCATGTGCCTTGAGCATCCAGTGTCCAGATGCCATGTGGTGATCGTGGAGCTCATTTCCTTTCAAAATATTGAACCTTCATTTTGGTACCCATATTTACATGGGTCCTTCTTTGTTTGTGCCTTTGGGGACCCAAATCTGTTTAATCTTGGGTCTTACATGCATGGAATTATAATAACACTTAGCAGCCTTGTGACCATATTTATTGCATATAAAACATCTAGTATGATGCATGGCTATATGTGTATGATGATTCATCCTCCATTTGGACTTGTGTGGTTCTTTAGTTGTCCTTCTGTTAAACTGATTCTCATTCTTCCATGTGTCCTTGGATTTCATAAATAGTGATGAGTGTGCCTTACCTCTACTGTACCTTCCCAGTTGATTCGTAGAGTTGGTCTTGCTTGACTCTACGATTCTTCGAGGTTGGTAAGTAAAGGTTAGGTTACTCTTCTATTTTTATGAATCCCAGACCAGCATGAGATCCTTTACTCCTTAAAGTGTGAATGGAGACAGTAGAACAGGGTTGAACTTGTTCTTCCTTCTGTGAGGATTTCACAAAGGTAATGCTTCTGCTAAAACTTGAGGCATTACTAGTGCTAGTTTCCTTTGTCTTTTCCACACATGGCTCGAGATGGATTCCCCAAGCCTAAGCTCGTTTCAGTCGAATGTACTTCTCGACTAGAGAAGCGGGAGTCCATGGATGATGAAGATTTGTTCCATGTGAGACAGGTCTTTTCTAGATCCTCAATTTTAGAGGTTAGATTAGACTCCCTTTGTGCATTGAGTGTGTTTGTCTGTTTTAAGGTCTCATTCTCAACCTCAAGCTTGGAGAGAAGGTTAGTACTTAGAAGGGTTGTTTCAAGCTCTTCTTGAATTTTTTTTTTCTCCTCTTGAAGAAGTGAATGATCCTTCGACAAAACCCTGAACGACTTCATGTATTGATGTAGATCAGTGGTTATGCCATGCAGTGCAGTTCTTAAATCATTTATATCTACATCAGGTGAGTTGAAGTCAAATACCTCATCGAGACTTCCATCATGAATGTTGAGGTTTTGTCTGTCCTTTGTTTGTTTGGCCATTAAGCACAGATTAGCCATTTGTGGTTCTTCATCATCTCCGGAGTCAGGATTGGAGTCATTGTCTGAATCGCTCCATGATCCTCCAGCTACCAGGCCTTTGTCTCTCTTTTGAGGCCTTTTGTTTCCTTTGTATTCCTTCTTTGCATGCTGTTTCTTCTTTAGTTCTTCTCTTAGAGGTTTGTTGCAGTTGGCAATGAAGTGGTCAGGCTTCTTGCAGTTGTAACATAGATCATTTATTTGCTCCTGGCTGCTATAGTTGCTGACCTTCTTTGGCTTGCTGGTTTTTCCTTGATGCATGAACCTTCTCAGTCTTTTTACCAGCATAGCAAGGTCTTTATCATTGTCTTCATCATAATCAGAGTCAATCTCGGTGTTGACCTTTGATTCACTTTCAGTTGCCTTGAGAGCAACACCCTTATCCTTCCTTCTTTCTTCTGATAGGGTTTCAGCTCGTTGAGTCAGCTCCAGTTCGTATGTCAGAAGATTTCCATATAGCTGTTGGACTATCATCTCGTGAAGATTCTTTGACTCTCTTATGGCAGTGGTTTTGGCATCCCACTTGCTCGGTAGGGCTCTCATGAACTTTATGATCAAATCTTTGTTAGGATAGATCTTCCCATATGCTCGTAGAGAGTTGAGCAGAACGTTGAATCTCTCATAGGTGGCGATCCGTTCTCTCTTCCTGAACATGAAATAACATCTCATATCGGCTCTTTGTGTTAGAAGAGATTGTTTGTTTTCTCTGACTTCTTCAGTTCCTTCGTGCATGATCAACAAAGCTTCCCAAACCTCCTTAGCTATTTTGCTGTTGACAACGTTTTCAAATAGATCTTCTTCTAAGGATTGGAACAGGATGTTCTTGGCCTTTTTGTCAAGTTGGACAGCTCTCTTCTCGTTGTCTGTCCACTCTTCTTTAACCTTGATTTGTATTCTATTTGGATCATCAGTGGTTGGTGCAAGCTTCGTTGGAATATAGGGCCCATTTTGAACGGTCTCAAATAGATCTTAATCTATTGAGTCCATGTAAGCTTGCATCCTGACTTTCCAGTTTACAAATTTATCCTTGTTTCACATTGGTGTCTTGCTTCCTCCTCCAGTTCTAGATTCGCTTGGTACGTGTGCCATTGGATCTACTAAGGCTTGTAAGCTATTTAATAGAACCTGCTTTGATACCAATTGTTAGTTCCTAGTTGGCACAATAGTTATCTAGAAAGGGGGGGGGGGGGGTTGAATAAATATTTAAAAATCTTTTCGTTTTTAAACTTGTTCTTTGATGATGATTAAAACTTAGCGGAATTTATGTTTGTTTTAATCTTCTTTACAAAGAGTGGAGTTATGAGAGTGAGGCAGTTATAGCAGTTATGGCAGATATAATAGTTACAGTATGAATGTAAAAGACACAGTCGTTTTAAGTGGTTCAGAGCACTTAAAGCTCCTAGTCCACACTTCTACTCAACGAGTAGGATATCCACTAAGGATATCTTTTACAACTTCTGAATCACACAGATTCCTTCTATACCAGCAGTCTAGGAACTTCTTAGTTCACTCTTGAACTCTTCAAGTCCAGCAGACTTGGCTCTCTTACAGTTCACTTAGAACTCTTCAAGTCCAGCAGACTTGGTACTCTTCTTCAGTTGATTGATAGATGTTGAGTTCTTGATGGTTGCTACTCGATTCTTTGTTTAAGCACTTGTTCGAAAGAACTGAGTAGCTGAGCAAGCTTTGCAAATTCTCAGATCGTAGAGTTGAGCTTGAGAGTTCACTTTGTTGGTTCAATGCTTGCTTGCTTCTCTCTCATCTGCTTGATTGCATATATGTGATCTTGAAAACTATCCGTTGGATCCATCCGTTGAGACATTAAATGCGTTTGACCTTTCTAATCTTTGATGGAGACATTTCTGCACATCTTCTGAAACTGCATTTTGGCCCACTGACACTGCAGACTGCTTTCTCACCTAACACCTGAAAAGGTGTTTCCCCCCTTACCAATGGTACTTTCCTTAGCTTCTTCAATACGCCTCTTTGTTGCATACTAAGGATATTTTCTTGTGTCTTTGGACCGTGAGTAGTCTCTTGCGGCGTTTAGAATCCATTCTCTTATGTTGGAATCAGTCTTCCACATAAATCATGAGGCTCGACGTTCTCTGACACAAGACATATGCTCTACGATTCAGATCGTGGTATTCTGCAATACAGATCGTAGTGAATTGTCGTCTTGGTGCCTGGTCTGATGCTATCAGCCGAGAGCACTACGATTATTCTTAAACCTTTGCATACTACGACCTTTACTTGCTTGACTTGTAGCTCTCTATGATTTCGAGAGCACTCTACGATCGTTGACTTGTAAACTATACGTTCCCTTCAGCACACTACGATCGTTGAGTTGGTTCGGCAGACATTGGGACTACTCTACGATTCCCTAAGAGGCCCTTCAAGGCAGGCACACTACGATCTTCTAAGCTCTACGTTTCTGCCTTGACTTCTGCAATGTTGATCAGATTTATACACTCCAATTTCTTTGAAGGCTATGTGACGCCCCCAAAACAGGTATACATCACCCATCTTGAGTCGTCTGATACAAGGTACTGAATATAAATACAACTTAATTATACAATAGTCGTGTGAAATACGACAAAACATAGGCTGTGAGTTTTAATACAAATATTGTCATCTAGACAATATCCACACTCAATGGAGTCCTCATTACATTTATTATCACACTATTTCACAGAATAGTGAGGACTACTAATGTACCATCTAGGACCATCACTCATTCCCCGATTAGTCCCAAATTTCGTTCTCATTTCACAAGAGAAGTGAAAAGAAAGGGTGAGCTCAACTAGCCCAATGAAGAAATATTATGACTAAGATAATGCGAAATAAATTATCAATAGCCTTCAACAGTATAACAACTGATATAATATAATAGACAACAAGTTTTAGATCAAAACTACAATAGAATAAGCAATCCATTAGAAGAGTCAAATAAAGTATAAAATCTACATGTTTCATGATTTAAAAGTTTTTCATCAACTTTATCATTTGAGACTCGACAATAAATAAAATCGAATCATCCTCGCTCCACGGCCAAGGATATTCATATAATCATCAATGGTCATGACTATACCGAATAATCCCTGGTCATAATTATACTAACAACTGTCCACCAATGAACTACAGGCCAATGAGGACTTTTACCACATCATTCGTCACATTACGGTCATGATTATACCGAATAATTCCTGGTCATAATCATACCAAGTCCATCTATGCACGTAAGCCAAAGATGACTTTCAACATAATATAAGCATGAGGATGATGACAATTCAATAAAACAGGTTCAAGAATAAATTTTAAAGATTTATAAGTTAATTTATCCCGAACTCAATAACGTCCAAATTATCAACATGATCTTTGCTTTGTGCGAAGAAAATTCAAGAATGCTCGGAAGAATATTTCCATGAAAAGATCTTTGGATGAAGCGCAAATATCAAGGATATTCCACTAATTTCATGGAGTATAGAAGCCAAAGCTTTAACCAATGAGTATAATATAATATATGAAATCGCAAATGGATTTTCACCGTTGTCATGCGTAATCCACGATATCTGATCATTTCCACAATTTAATAAGGAATGAATACACAGGATCATTCACCATGCATGTGGTAATCCACATAGACGAGTTATTCCAACGAAATAATAAAGAATGGAATAACGAAGGATTCACCATGCGATGCGATATCGCAGACCTGCAAACGAGTTATTCCCAATGTAATAATAAATAATGGAAGCA
This sequence comes from Panax ginseng, assembly GCA_020205605.1. Lineage (NCBI taxonomy): Eukaryota > Viridiplantae > Streptophyta > Magnoliopsida > Apiales > Araliaceae > Panax > Panax ginseng. Next base: position 126,759,412 of record CM035138.1, on the reverse strand, counting down.
GTCCCACGTAACGCGCACAAACAGGATATTTCACGAGAATAATAAATAATGGAACCCGGTCCCACGTAAGCATACCAGACATAATATTCCGACGCGAATAATAAAGAATGAAATATTAGAAGAATTTCACCATGTATGCGATGCTTGGCGTAAGCAGTTATTCAATGAATAATAAGAATGGAATAACGTAAGAATTTCACCAAGTATAGGGTATCCAAGATATACAAAGTTATTCCAATGAATAATAATAAAGAATGGAATAACGAAAATTCTCTTCATGAATAAGAAAGAAAGAATACCCCTTATGAGTACAACAAATAATATTCCTACCTTAGAAAAACTGAATCTTGAAGTAGTGAAGTAGCGAGAATACTTTTCTTCTTTCTCTCTATAGTTTCTCTCTAGACTTTTAGTGAATTCGTAAGAAATAATGAAGGAATGAACTTCTATTTATAGGAGAATGGACTGAATAGTAACTAATTCATGAATGGTACAGATTGATTTACTTTTAAATGGACGGTCCATATTGGTTTACTATTAAAACTTAAATCAACGGTCCATACTGATTTACTATTAAAACTTTAAACCAGTGATCCATATTGATTTACTATTATACTTTCCACCAGCGATCCATATTGATTTACTATTATATCTTCAACTAACGGTCTGAAAAATTAAAACATCTCCTTATGGAATAATATTGTACCCAAAAATGATTTGGACCGAACATAAATATATCTTACAGGTGAATAGTACCCCGTGAATAGTAACTCGTGAATAATAACTCGTGAATAGTAACTCATGAATAGTAACTCATGAATAGTACTCCGACACGAAAAGTGTCCCGAATATCCAATTGAACTATATAACCTCCAGACATCAATTATAATAACACAAATAAGTCCAACACAATGGAACTATAAAATTCATCTTTAATCAACACGAACTTATTCATCATTAATATTATAATTCACAATATTTAACAACCATGTCGTTCCCAAGAAAGATGGGGCTTTCCGATAAGGATTTCTCTTTATTGACGCGCAATTAGGTGACCAAACCTCTCCTTGACAGAACTTCTAGACATTGTCAATATTGCAAATAATAATATGCATAACTTTGTCGTCTCAATTATTGATTTAATAATATATCATATTATGTAGATGATCTGATATAATAATTGAATCAATAATATGAGAGAGATATGATGCAAGACAATTCTTCGTAGCAATAATTGAGTATAACTGGTGACTTCTCACATAAGCATCAATAATCAATCTGTAATGCTACTATGCAACCACAGCAGATTCTTTATTTTTTACTATCGGGTAGTTCAACAATTTTAACGGTAACACCTCCGCCGTTATTTTTATAGAAATATATTTTTGTCATTTTCTAACTACGACAATACTTTCTTTGTGGGGTCCACTTAATGATTGTCTTGGTAATTTAATATTCCTGTTAAAACGAATATTCCCCGACCAATCGAATATTATATAACTACTTACTTACTTTGCAAAATTTATAAATATTACCCACAACTATAACATTATATCCAATCCACACCATAATATTCAAAAATATATTTCGAGAAAATTATTCTTTATTCATAAAAGTTGGGTACATACCTGGTATGTCGAAGAGATGAGGATACCTTGACTTCATCTCAGATTCTAACTCCCAAGTCATTTCCTCCACATCGTGGTTTCTCCACAAAACTTTGACTTGAGGTATAATCTTGGAGCGTAGAACATGATCCTTCTTATCCAAGATTTTAACAGGAAACTCTTCATACGTTAAATCTTCCTCTATCTCATCTGGTTCTAACTCAATAATGTGGTTTGGGTCTTTCACATATTTAACACGAGACATACTTGGCGGTAAGGCGAGTCTTTAAGCCATAGTTCCTACTCGCTCGAGAATTAAAAATGGGCCAATGAATCGAGGATTGAGCTTTCCTCTCTTTCCAAATCTCGTAACTCCTTTCCATGGAGCAACACGTAACAACACATGATCTCCAATATCGAATTCTCGTCCTTTCGATGAAGATCGGCATAACTCTTTTCATCGATCTTGTGAAGTTTTTATCGTTGTCGGATCGTTTGAATCTTTTCTCAGTAGTCATATGCGTACCAACTCCGGTCCCAACAACGTTGCTTCATCCACCTCATCCCAGCATACTGGAGAACAACACTTTCTCCCATACAACGCCTCAAATGGAGCCATGCCAATACTTGTTTGATAACTGTTGTTGTAGGAAAACTCCACCAACGATAAGAATTTGTCCCAACTTCCTTTGAAGTCAAGGACATAGAGTCTTAATAGATCTCCAAGAGTTTGAATAGTCCTCTCCGACTGCCCATCCGTCCGAGGATGATATCGCCGAAACTAAATCAGAATCAGTGCCCATAGCTTTCTCGCAACCTAACCCAAAATCGTGAAGTGAATCTTGGGTCTCGATCGAAAAGTATGGATACTGGCATACCATGCAGTCTTACAATCTCATTTATGTACATACGAGCAAGACGTTCAAGTGTATAAGTTTCTCGTATAAGTAAGAAGTGAGCAGACTTGGTCAATCTATCAACAATGACCCAAATTGCATCTATGCCTTGAGAAACCTTGGGAAGACCAAGATGCTGAAATCCACGGTAATGTGCTCCCACTTCCTTTATGGAATTTCAAGTGGTTGCAATGGACCTTTTGGTACTTGATGCTCCGCCTTGACTCTTTGACAAGTTAAACACCTTGAGATAAACTCCGCTATCTCTCTCTTCATATTGCCCCACCAAAATGTATATCGAAGATCATGATACATTTTGGTACTCCTAGGATGGATTGCAAACGGTGTGTTGTGCGCCTCCATCATGATTTTATACTTTAAATCAGGGCCGTTAGGAACACAAAGTCTGGAGTTGACTCGAAGTATTCCTTCTTCATCGATTCTTGCTTCCGGAATAGCACCTTCTTGCACTTTCTTCCTCATACGTATCAGCTCCAAGTCTGAGCTTGAGTAGCTTTAACTTTATCGATTAAAGTCGGTTCTACTCGTATATTCACCATCATCACATGGGTCCCTGGAGTCTTTAACTCTATCTCCATCCTTTGTAAGTCATACAAAATGGGCCTTTGTGTTGACAATATTGCACTTTCGTGCCGCGTATGATCTTCTACTCAATGCGTCACCACTACGTCAAACTTTACCGGGATGGTATTGAATGGTATGATCATAATCTTTCAATAGTTCAAGCCAACGTCGTTCTTGGCATGTTGAGTTCCTTTTGGTGAAGAAATATTTGAGGCTTTTATGATCCGTATAGATCTCCACATTCTCTCCATATAGGTAATGCCTCCAAATCTTGAGCCTTGAACAACAAATTTGCTAACTCTAGATCATGAGTAGGATAATTCCTCTCATATTCTTTGAGTTCTTGAGAGGCATATCTTATGACTTTCCCATGTTGCATGAGAACACATCCTAGCTCTTTGCCCAAGCATCATTTGTAGATGACAAATCCTCTGAGCGGATGGTATTGTCGATTATAGATCTTGAAATGAGTCTTCCTCGAGTTCTTGAAAACTCTTCTCACATTCTCGCTTCCAACCGAACTTTGTATCTTTTCGAGTCACCGAGTTAATGGAGTAGCGATTCGAGAAAATCCTTCCACGAATCTCCGATAATAACCAATGTTTCAAGAAAGCTACGTCTTGATCCAATCGACTTTGGTTGCTCCCACTTTGAATTGCTTAAATCTTACTGGGTCAATGGATATTCCATGATTTGATATCACATGCCCAAGGAATGCAACTTCCTCAAGCGAACTCACATTTCCACAGAGTCTTTAACTCTATCTCCATCCTTTGCAAGTCACACAAAATGGGCTTTTGTGTTGTGAATATTGCACTCGTGCCGCATATGATCTTCTACTTAATCGTCGCCTACCACGCTCGCTTTTCGGGATGGTATTGGATGGTATGATCATAATCTTTCAACATTTCAAGCCAACGTCGTTGTCGCATGTTGAGTTCCTTTTGAGTGAAGAAATATTTGAGGCTTTTATGATCCGTAAAGATCTCCACTTTCTCTCCATACAAGTATGCCTCCAAATTTTAAGTCATGAAGACAACAACTGCCAACTCTAGATCATGAGTAGGATAATTCCTCTCATATTCTTTGAGTTGTCTTGAGGCATAGGCTATAACTTTCCCATGTTGCATGAGAACACATCCTAACCCTTTGCTTCGAAGCATCACTTTGTAGATGACAAATCCTCCGAACCGGATGGTATTGTCGTAGCAGGTCTTTGAAATGAGTCTCCTTTGAGTTCTTGAAAACTCTTCTCATATTCCTCGCTCCAATCGAACTTTGTATCTTTCCGAGTCACCGAGTTAATGGAGTAGCGATTCGAGAAAATCCTTCCACGAATCTCCGATAATAACCAAATGTAAACCGAAAAAGCTCGTGCTTGATTCTTGATTTGGGTTTCTCCCACTTTGAATAGCTTCAATCTTTGCGGTCAACGAATATTCCATGACTTGATACTACGTGCCCAAGGAATGCTACTTCCTCGAGCCGAACTCGCATTTCTTTAACTTGGCATAAAGTTTATATTCACGAAGCTTTTTGGAGTATCGACCTCAAGTGTTGCTTTCATGATCTTCACGGCTTTTGGAATAAATAAGGATGTCATCAATAAAGACGACCATAAAGTGATCCAAATATTTCTTGAATACTCGGTTCATCATATCCATGAAGGCGTGGAGCATTAGTCAAACCAAAAGACATGACTAAGAATTCATAATGCCCGTCTCAAGTTACGGGCGCCTTTGGAATATCCTCGCTTTAACCTTCACCGATGATATCTAGAACGAAGATCGATCTTTGAAAAGAATTGTGCTCCTTGCAACTGGTCAAACAGGTCATCAATGCGAGATAACGGATACCTATTCTTGATGGTGACATGTGTTAGTTCCCAGAGGGCACAATAGATCTAGAAGGGGGGGGGGGGGGTTGAATAGATCCTTTTTATTTAAAATACTTTTCTGGTTTATGTTGTATTGTTCATATTTAAGTATATGACAAATATAATAATCTTTTCAAGCACAGCGGAATAAGTAAAAGATTCCCCTTCATTGATATATTCGTAATCATGCATACATTGTTTGTTGGGTTAGTTTAGTTGTAAGCAGTTAGAACATACATAGCAGTTATAGTAGTTATAGACATAATGTAAAAGACACAAGGGGTTTTAAGTCGTTCAGAGACTCAAGCTCCTAATCCATTCTTCTGCTTTCAACTAGCAGGATTTCCACTAAGGAAGGGCAGCACCCTGAATCTCTATGATTCCTTCAAGGCCAGCAGCCTTGGGACTTCAGTTCACTAAGAACTCTTCAAGGCCAGCAGCCTTGGGACTCCTCTAGTTCCCTAGGAACTCTTCAAGCCCAGCAGGCTTGGAACTTCATTTAGTCCCTTTGGACAAGGACCCTTTGGCCCTGCTTTGTTTAGTCCCTCCGGACAAGGACCCTCTTGACTCTACTTTATTTAGTCCCTCTGGACAAGGACCCCTCAGGCCCTGGCTTCGTTGAGTTGTTTGTTTGTTATTGTTGGAGTCGGTGCTGAGTTGCTAAGATGTCTTCATGCTCTGAACATCTTCTATCCTTAGCAGCTTGGCTTGATCATCCTTGAAGAGCAGTTGAGTATTGCATGATGCTCAGCTTCTTAGGTTGCTCAACTACTCCAGATGACCCCTTGATAAACTGCCTTGAAGATCATTTTTCTTGGTACTTGATGGCTGCACATGAGAGGCTTCTAAGATGACTGTAAGCTCTTCTGTTAGTTACTTAGAAACTTTCTCATGCTTGTCACCAAGATGGCTTTTGTGATCTCCCTTCTTGCTCCTCGATGCCTTCCCATGATGGACTTGTAAAAGGTATTGTGTAGGCTCTTCTCTATTGTACTTAGAGTCTTCCCATGATGGACATCCAGATGGCATGATGCTCTTCTTTCTCTCGGTAGTTTAGAACACTCTTCATGTAGTAGAACTCTCACTTCTACATAGTAGAACTCACACTTCTAACTTCTGAGTGTTCTTGGTGGATCGTAGAGTGAGCCTTTGGACTCATTATCACTTGATTAGATCAGTCCACCTTCTCTCCAAAACTCACAACTCCAGCAACCTTTGATCTTTGAAGCTCTTCTACATTTATACACCTTCCCAATCCTTCCGTTGGAAAGTAGCCGTTGGAAGCTATTCAAATGTCTTCACAGATCTCAAGTTGCTTGAGGTAGACTGCTTGATGTGACATGACATACTTTTTTACGACTCTGCGATTCTCTTGTTTCACCTACCTTTTCGGATGTGTATCACTTTACTATCTTGGGGCGGGTTAAAGACTTTATTTCTTCTTCCGATTTCTTGATCGTAGGTTGTCCTTTTGCATCGATGCTCTCAATAAGAACTTGTCCGAATATTACCCTTCAGATTGAACCGCTGCCCTTTGCTTGGTCTTGGTGTATCCGAACTCTCTACGATTCTCGATGCACGCCTTCAAGGACTGATCGTAGTGTCTTCTTGAGTGTTGCTTCGTTGACTTAGTAGATTTAACACTACGATCCTGAAGAGTGTTGATTGGATCTTCAATGTAGAACACCTCTTCCTTGTATTGTGCAGTGCTTGATACTTACATTTTTGCTTCGACCGTTCTCGAGATCGATGGCCTAATTCCTTGTTCTGGTCCCCTTCTGAATATCAAGACACTTCAGATTTGTGGCGCATCCAGATTGCTTTCTCCTGGTGATCTTCCGCTCACTTATCATCAATGAACCGACCACTCGCACTTAATCACTTTAGCCTTGCTCTTGTAATGACCGATTATCTTGGTTCACCTTCCATCAGTTCTTTCTGGTTTATGTTGTATTGTTCATATTTAAGTATATGACAAATATAATAATCTTTTCAAGCACAGCGGAATAAGTAAAAGATTCCCCTTCATTGATATATTCGTAATCATGCATACATTGTTTGTTGGGTTAGTTTAGTTGTAAGCAGTTAGAACATACATAGCAGTTATAGTAGTTATAGACATAATGTAAAAGACACAAGGGGTTTTAAGTCGTTCAGAGACTCAAGCTCCTAATCCATTCTTCTGCTTTCAACTAGCGAGGATTTCCCAAGTAGGAAGGCGGCACCCACGAATCTCTATGATTCCTTCAAGGCCGCGTGACCTTGGGACTTGATTCACTAAGAACTCTTGAAGGCCGGCTGACCTTGGGACTCCTCTAGTTCCTAGGAACTCTTCAAGCCCAAAGAAGCTTGGAACTTCATTTAGTCCTTTGGACAAGGACCCTTTGGCCTCGCTTTGTTTAGTCCCTCAGGACAAGGACCCTCTTGACTCTACTTTATTTAGTCCCTCTGGACAAGGACCCTCAGTTCACAGCTTCGTTGAGTTGTTTGTTTGTTATTGTTGGAGTCGGTGCTGAGTTGCTAAGATGTCTTCATGCTCTGAACATCTTCTATCCTTAGCAGCTTGGCTTGATCATCCTTGAAGAAGCGCTTGAGTATTGCATGATGCTCACTTCTTGGGTTGCTTTCAACTACTCCGGATGACCCCTTGATAAACCGCTTTGAAGATCATTTTTCTTGGTACTTGATGGTCGCATACAGAGAGGCTTCTAAGATGACCGTAAGCTCTTACATTTAGTTACTTAGAAACTTTCTCATGCTTGTCACCAAGATGGCTTTTTGTGATCTCCTTTCTGCTCCTCGATGCCTTCCCATGATGGACTTGCTAAGGATTTGTAGGCTCTTCTCTATTGTACTTAGAGTCTTCCCATGATGGACATCCGGATGGCATGATGCTCTTCTTTCTCTCTCGGTAGTTTGTAACACTCTTCATGTAGTAGAACTCTCACTTCTACATAGTAGAACTCACACTTCTAACTTCTGAGTGTTCTTGGTGGATCGTAGAGTGAGCCTTTGGACTCATTATCACTTGATTAGATCAGTCCACCTTCTCTCCAAAACTCACAACTCCAGCAACCTTTGATCTTTGAAGCTCTTCTACATTTATACAACTTCCCAATCCTTCCGTTGGAAAGTAGCCGTTGGAAGCTATTCAAATGTCTTCACAGATCTCAAGTTGCTTGAGGTAGACTGCTTGATGTGACATGACATACTTTTTCTGACTCTGCAGTCTCTTTGTTTCACCTACCTTTTCGGATGTATCACTTTACTATCTTGGGCAGGTTAAAGACTTTATTTCTTCTGATTTCTTGATCAGAGGTTGTCCTTTTGCATCGATGCTCTCAATAAGAACTTGTCCGAATATTACCCTTCAGATTGAACCGTTGCCACTGCTTCAGTCTTCAGGTATCCGAACTCTACGATTCTCGATGCCGTCTTCAAGGACTGATCGTAGTGTCTTCTTGAGTGTTGCTTTCGTTGACTTAGTAGATTTAACACTACGATCCCGAAGAGTGTTGATTGGATCTTCAATGTAGAACACCTCTTCCTTGTATTGCAAAGTCTTCATACTTACATTTGCTTCGATCGTTCTCGATCTTCGATGGCCTAATTCCTTGTTACGGTCCCCTTCAATATCAAGACACTTGATTTGTGGCGCGTCCAAATTTTTTTTTCTCCCGGTGATCTTCCGCTCACTTATCATCAATGAACTAACCTCGCACTTAATCACTTTAGCCTTGCTCTTGTGGTGACCAAGATCTTGGTTCACCTTCCATCGAGCCTTTCTTTGTCGACAAACACTACGATCCTGGTTGCTTCCAAGATCGTTATCTTCGCTCTTGACAACAACTGCATTAGCTGACTTTTCCTTAGTCAGCTGCTGAAGTCTTCTTTGAATCATCTTGTGGAAGACTTCATCACGAATGGCCTTTCAACTTAATCTTGATGCTGATTGGATTGGTGCTTACTTCTTCTGCTAGCCTACATGCCATTCGTTGAGTGCTCTCTGGTTCCCTTACTGTGGATTGCATCTTTGCAGTGCCAACCAGAGGCTTCATACCTTTGGATATTCTGGGAGTGCTTATTCTTTGAGAACCGTGATCTCGCTTCTATGATTCTCGACGACTTGGCATCGTGAGCACTTCATTGGAGTCGTGAGTTACAGACTTCTGACGATTCAACTTTGGGTGTCTGCCGACACTACGATCCCGAGATCGATCTTGACACTCTACGATTTCTGCCTTGTGCTTGTTGTCTTCATCCCGAACTTGCCCGACTACGATCTCTGTATACACTCAATGGACTCTACGAACTCAGAGTGTAGTCTACGATCCTTGACTTGGCTTCGGCATCACTAGGCTCTACGACTCTGAGTGTAGTCTACGTTTCGGACTTGGCTTTGGCAGATGATCGTTCGGCTCTTAGGTAGGCTATCTCTACGATTCTGAACATGACTTCCTCAGCACACTACGATCCCGAGGAAGCTCTTCTCGATACACTACGATCCTTCTTCGTTTCCCTGGCGATCTACGAACACTTTAGATCTACTATCTTGCATACTCCTATTCGCCTCGATAGCTCCAGAGTTAACCTTGACTCACCGGCGGACTTACGACTTACAGTGCGAAGGCTCGATGATCCGACTAGCCTATCTATTATATCATAAGATCAACCTAACAAGCTTGATCTTTCTATATTTATAGTCCTTGTACATCATTTCTTTTTAAGGACTTTACAAAGCTGTTTTGCTTATGTAGGATCAACCTAACATATTTGATCAATTCATTCTAATTCCTTGTACATATATTTCTATTATCTATCAAAGGAATTTACAGCTTTTCTTCATGCAAGCATACTTGCATATTCATTCATATATATATCATAATCAAATCATATATTAAATAGGAATATCATTCACATGTTTATTCCTGACAATCTCCCCCTATTTGATTATGACAAAAATAATAAGTGCATATGCATGTTATGAATGAATCTTAGATACAGTGAGCAGCTATATTTCTAAACAGTTAATCATGGATGTCATTTATATTAATATGGCAATTATATATTCAGACATTTTACATCCTGGATCCAGAACATACCTAACAGGTTAGAGTTGTACCTCCTTGGCTCACTGTATATTTCCAGGATTCTTGTTGATCTGCTACTTATCTGATTTCTCTTCTTGCTCTTGCTCCCCCTCAGATGATGACCTTCTATCTCTGCTTGGTTCCCCTTCATCATCTTTCTTATTTGGCTCCCCCTCAGATGATGATACTCTTTCAGCAGCCTATCTATCTTTTCGACGTCTTCTCTCCTCTCAACCCTCTTCTCTCTTCTCGATGCCCTTTGCTCCTCTTCTTTCTATGCCTCTTTTCTCCCCCTTTTGTCATTAATCATTTGAGACAGCTGCTCCATGTTGGAATTAAGCTGCTCCATCAGGTAGGAGGTGTTGGCAACTTCAAACTTTAGTTCTTGTTGACCTAGCTCAAGTTGTATTGAGAATATTTGCTTCATATCGTCAATCTTGTCAGAGAGGGCTGCAATCTGCTTTGCATTTGCCTCTTGAACTTGTAGAGTTTCAGCCTTCTGATCTTGTATTGCCTTCTGATAGATGTTATCCCTCTCTTGTAGTTTGAGAGATACATCAGCCAAGTTAGCTTGAAGTTTGTGTTTGAAAGAATCATCTCCTGCTTCTATCTGCTTCTGTGATTCTTTAGTGAGCATAGAGATCTTTTTGCTTAAATCAACAGAACTTTTCTGTAATTCCTGCTCCAAAGCAGTTTGATCCTCTTGATTGGCAGCTTCAGCTTAGGCAATGGATTGGACTCTACGATTGTCATCTTTGGACAGATTTTCAAAGGTGTGGATAATCTGAACAATCGTGGAGTACCAATTGCTTGTGGAGGATGATGGAGTGTCTGATAGCAGTGCTTGATCATAAGAAGGCTTCTTGGATTGGGCTTGAACATGATCAACCGTAGAGTTAACAGACTCTATGATCAGCTCCTTGGTCATGACCCTTCTTCCTTCAGAATCCACTCTACGATCGTAGGGGATATAGAGATTCTTAGCTTGTCGATAGATCTTGAAGTGAGGCTGGTTGGTTATCATCTTGGTAGCATAAGTTTTCACCCTTGGAAAGTTTTGAGCTACCAGTTCCATTCTTAGAAAAGTCTTGTAACACCAGCTGAAGTAACTTCCATCTCCTTCAGTAAAGGCCTTCAGCCAAGGCATTGATTGGAAGAACCATCTCATCAGTAAATCATCAGGGTTGTAGAGAATGGTTGTGCAGTCCATTTCCATGTTGTTCCAGTTCTTGACTAAGTCAAAGGAGGTCATTCTTATTATTCTGATCTGTTCACCTCCATGGTTTACCCATCTGTTAGGAGGAGTTTCTGATGGTTCATTGGGAACTTCTACCACAATTCTCTTGGTAAATCTTGCAGGTGAGAGAACAGGGTGGAGTTCTGAGTCTTTTGATTCCTTATCTTGAGTTGGAATCATTTTACGCTTCTTCCTTCTGCTCGGACTAGAACCACTTAGATCAGCTTCAGCAGATAGTCTTTCTTGCTGTAACATTTCATTATCAGAATCTTCTTGATCATCTTCAACAAAGAGACCTTCTCGCTGAATTTCATTGTCAGAACTTTCTTCAACAAGTCTTTCTTTAGATTCTTCTTCTTCCTTTTTGGCTTCTTCTTGACATCTTCTCCTGGGATCTGATTCATCATCACTTAATTCAATGATGGCATTTGATTGGCTACTGTTCCTCTTGGAGGCTAACTGGGCTTGCAGCCTGTAGCTCTTCCTTCTTTGTGGAGGTTCAACTATTGGAGAGACAGACTCCTCTTCTTTTTCTTCTTCTTCAGTCTCTGACTTCTCTTGCTCATCAGATAAACTTCTTTGGAGATCAGCACTGGCAGGAGCAGATTCTTCTTTCTTGGCCTCATCACTTTCTGAGCCACCATGAGAGCTTTCTTGGTTTGAGGGGACATGTTCATCTTCTTCTTCTTGAATAGAATTTTCTGACCCATTCTACCAGAAATTTGGTTAGGCGATTGCATTTGGGGATGCACTTTGATCATCATGAATTTCTTTTTTTCATTAGAGTTGCTTCTCTGAGAATTTGCCATGGGGCTAGAGCACTTTTCTTCATCGTGTGATTTAGGTTTCTTTCTCTTCTGCACTTCTCTCGTCCTTTCTTGAAGAAATGTATTGATTTGAGAAGCTAAGGTCGGTTTGTCATCCACCTTAGCTTTCTTCTTGATTGGACCTTGAAGCAACTTTTCTTTGCTTCTTCTTTTTTGTGGTTTTAGCGGTTTGGGCCTTTTCTTCTTTATCCTTGTTCAGGAGGAGACTCTCCTTGGTGGGGCACAGGCTTTCTTCACATCACCACTCTTTCACCACTTTTGATTTCTTCTAGGCATTTGGTGTGATTTCAATTTCTTCGCAGAGTCATCGACTCGAGCTCTCTATCTCTACTATCTTCCTTTTCTTAGTAGAGGCTTTCTTCTTTCTCCCAAATTGCCACCTTTTGTTCTCCTTGGGGTTCTTCTTCCAGTTTTTAAATAACTGCGGAGACATTACTTTGTGCACATTCAGGGCTTCTCCCTCATCATCCTTGATCTTTCCCCCTAGATTTTTCTTCAGTATGATACTCAGCAGCCTCCAATGAAATACCTTGGCCAGGGGCTTCTTCTCAGCCTTCTTTACCCACTTAGAGATCTGATCAAACAAGATAGCTCCAAAGTCGATTTGTTTCTTCAGAACTATTGCTGACATAATTTTCAACTGCTGGTCGATCACTGTGTCATGTGCAGTGTTCTTACACAGTATGCACTTTCCAACTATTTTAGCAAGGAACTCATATTGCTCAGGAAACTCCTTCTTCTTTATGTCCTTGAAACTAGGGTTTCTTTGATACCCCAAAACTTCCTTTGCTAGTTCAGTGTTGACATTATCAAGGTTCTTTAGCCCTTGGTTAGGAAAACCTAGGCATTGATTGAGGTCAGAATATTTTAACTTGAGAGACTGACCTTTAACCTTGGTAGTAAGGGTTTCCGAATTTATAGAGACGTTTGAGTAGAATTCTTTAACGAGTTGCGATGAGACTCGAGTATTTGCCTCGAGGCATTCTCGAAAATCCAAATTTCTTTACAAGCTCGAGAATATCCACGAACTTCTTTTGATTTCTCAAACAATTTGGTTCCAAGCTGAATACCAGTGATCACTTGCTAGTTTTCCATTTTGAGTAGTTTGAAGAATGTGGGTATTAGATATAGAGAAGTTTATGCGAGATGGCTGTTTGGTTGGTAAGGCTCTGGAGGTTAACTGATTTTGCTCTTGAAAAGCTTTCTAGGGTTTTAAAAATGGGAGGAGAAAGGTTCGATATCTTTTGGTAATCGCCCTGCAGATTTGAACTTGTCTTTATGGCGCTTCCTTCTAACTCTGCATACTTTCGATGTGTTAATCATCCATTGGTTGTTTTTTACGCTGCCCAATAATGAGTCAGTAACTCCCATAACTTTTCAGTTATTAGAGGAGCGGACGTTTAATTGAGGTGGCTTTGACCGTTGACCGTTTGATTCGTAGAGTAACATGATGAGATAGCTATAGACTCTAAGATTTCATTTGTTTACTCAACGATCAATTTCTGAGAGATGCTGCAGTGGATGGCTTCATCTTTCTTCCTTACTTCGATGCAGCATAGCTCAATCACTGATGTATTCGAACTTATCTCCTTAACTTGAATGGCTTAGCAGATGTCTCATTCTTCATGCTCCTTGTGAGCTGGAGTACCCTTTAGTAGAACTACGATCGTTGAGTTGTCTTCTACGATCGCTGCAGTTGCACTACAATCGTTTAGTCCTTTTCAAACTCAACTCTACGATCATTGACTGACTTGATTCTTCTGAGATGAACTAGATCAAGTATTCCTTATAGGATAAGGTAGCTCAGGAAGGGCCAACTTCTTAGAGAGAGCTAAGGGCCAGGTTTGTCCCTTAGACGCTTTTCAGATGAAATACTATGGCAGTGGTTTGTATGACATCTCATTAGACCTTTTCTGATGGGAAGATCTTCAATTAGCTTTAAGTATCGCATTCTTTGAAATCGTGGTGTCCTCTCCTCGCTCTTACTCTCACGATCATATGTTTGATCGTGAGGCACTTCACAATTATGAATTAGGTGGCTGAAGGGTTATCAGTAGTACGTTTTGAGATGTTCCTACTGACTATGGATCTTCATTTGGTTCATCAGCCACAAAGTTTTGGGACTCTGTAGCTAGTACATCTCTTCCAGGTTTAATAGTGTTGTTTTTCCTTAACAGATCACTGCTCCCCCATTGTTGATGTTGTCTTCTCAGATAGATGTGATTCCTTCTTCATGTTCATTTAAAGGCTGCCCATCATTTCTCCTTCTGACTGGGATCATCATCGTTGCTTAGTCTTCCTTGTATCGTAGAGATAGAGTATTTTCGAGATTGATCACTCTACGATCATTTGATGACTTCTATGAGCGTAGTCTTCTTTGTGATCCTTTGTTTTGAGAAGTTACGCTCGTAAAGAACTCCTTTTGTCTTAAGCTCAATGATCTTACATTTGTGAGCTTCCTTGAGGATCCTTTCCATAAAGCATGTCTTTCCGGATATGGGCACATAAAATCCTCTTTATCTTCTCGCTTCATGGCATGCTCCCCATATCTGATTTGCGACCATGAGAGCTCCATTCCGGTTAGCTCGGAGGGTCTTCAGGATGAGCTTGGACATATAGGAACCTTATCGAATCATCTCTCAAAGATCCTTAGCCTTCTACTTGGTTGAGTCCTAATGAATGAAGTCTTCGCCTTGAAGATTCCTTGAGTGTGGTTAGGCCGACCAAGTACTGCAGGGTTAAAACATATTTCTACTTTTGGTCCCCATTGTTGAATGGGTCCTGCTAGGTTAGTTTTCTAAACCCCTATTCCTCTTAACTGGATAATCATCATGTTTATCACCAACAGACATATTCATGCAAACAACTATCTTGAGATAATACATTTTTAAGATGCATGATGGTGAGTGTGTGTAGGATTTGACAATTAATGACACACTCTCTATCTATGATGGTTTCATCATTTGCTGGGTTATGTTCTCAATGTTTAAGTGTTCATAGATTGTGAGTCAACTCTACGATTTATGAGTATCTTGTTGATTCATGGATGTGATCAGTTTCTACAAATCATTAAGATCCTCTTGTAGAACTGATCATTCTCTGTGTGTTGTCAAACACCTAGAACATAGGCTTGTACATACATACTAGCACACCAGTAATGATTACTTAACATAAAGTTCATCTGGTCTATGATACTTTTATGATCTATTTCAGATTTTCTTCAAGATGTCATCTTCAGCCATAAAACTTGGTTAAAGAGAAAGTTTGTAGACATTTGAATTTTCAATCTTCAGACTACTTTCTCTCTTCACCTTTTTAGGTAGATTATGACTTCTTGACAGAATACTGTCATAGTTCATAAGATGGTGCAACTATGATGTATACATTAATAATGGTGAGGAACCGTACCTTTTTACTATCAGTTTCTTAACAATCATTTACCTTAGATATACTAAGTTCAGGTATTGATGTGCACAGTTTTTACTTTTGCTCCTTTCAGCTTAATGCTCTTGTTGGCCTTTCATCAATCAGTCGTGGTCTTGAAGATGTAGATCAAGAGAATAGTGGCATTAATATCTTTGACATCTTTGAGTTTACAGAGATAGCACCCAGTTGTTGGTTGGTCACTCATAAGTTTGAGAAGATCTTATTTCTCCTCTCGATCAGCATTTATTAGTACGCGTCGCCTCTTCATCTTTCATACTGATGAATGCTTTACTCTTTGTCACTGATGTCTCTTGCTTTCTTTCTCTCATCTGGTCTTCAAACTACAAGATTGGGATATGAGGCCGCCGACCTTGGGACTCCTCTAGTTCCCAGAACTCTTCAAGCCCAAAGAGGCTTGGAACTTCATTTAGTCCCTTTGGACAAGGACCCTTTGGCCTGCTTTGTTTAGTCCTCCGGACAAGGACCCTCTTGGCCTCGCTTTTATTTAGTCCTCTCGACAAGGACCCCTCAGCCCTCGGCTTCTTTGAGTTGTTTGTTTGTTGTTGTTGGAGTCGGTCTTTGAGTCTGCTAAGATGTCTTCATGCTCTGAACATCTTCTATCCTTAGCGACTTGGCTTGATCATCCTTGAAGAGAAGTTGAGTATTGCATGATGCTCGACTTCTTAGGTTCTTCAACTACTCCAGATGACCCCTTGATGAACTGCCTTGAAGATCATTCTTCTTGGTACTTGATGGCTGCACATGAGAGGTGTAATAACTCGAGATTTTCTATAAAAAATAAATAAGAAATTTTGCGTATAAATTTTTTTTTATTTATTTAATGACGAGACTAAGTGTCAAGTAAAGTGAACGATAAATGCGAATACATTTATTACTTGAAAAATTAGAAATAATTTTGGAATTATTAATTACCACAAATTATATGGTAATAAATTTCTGTAAGCCGAAATGTTTTTATTAATTATTTTCTATGAAAACATGATTGGAAATAATATATGAAGTGATAATTAGATTTATATAATAAATATTTTATTATATGAATTGTTCGAGAATATTTAAGTTAATTATTTTAACTTGATTATTGATCTTTGTGTACGAAGAATAAGTCGGACATGAGATCCAAACCTGGATTGGGATTGCGATCAAGAGATGAGAATAATAATATTATATTATTTATATAATGATTTACAAGACCATAATTATGTACTTTGGTATATGTGTGAGACGAGATAATATTGAAGAACGATAATGATTGATTAGGTCACAAGCATATTACCGTCTTTGTGAAACCCTAATTATTAAACTCGGTTATGGGATATTTACGAGTAGTGATTGTGTATATGAAGTTCTTGTGAATAAGAATATCGGTAATTAGAAGAAACCCTAATTATTTGTTATGCGTCGATAATTAGGACAAACCCTAATTATTATAACCATAACCTAGGTTGAAATTAGAAATCAGAATTGATTGTGTTAATAACATACGAGAGATAATTAAAAACCACTAATGGTCAATTAGAAACCCTAATTGATGACGTTGAGAAACCCTAATTTTAAATCTGGGGTTTTAATTTCGATATTCTTGTATAAGTGTTTTAATTTACCAAAGGATAGAAGTTAATTGGTAAATTATAAGAATTAAATCTAGTGATTAAATATTACATTTAATTGCCTTGTACAAGATTGCCCATACACTCTTAAAACAAAGCCCAACCATCACCCATAACAAATCGAAGCAATAATCAAGAATTTTTTGGCAAAAAGGGTATAAGAACACTAAACCTAGAAATCCTTTGATTCGATGTTATTTGATGCAATTGATTGTTTAAAGTTGTGTAATAGAATGTTAATTGATGATATGTGTTGATAAATCAAAGACCCATAACATCAAAGTGCACTTTATTTGAAGATTTAAGCAAGTTGGAAAAACCGAATTACATTATTTTTTCACCAAAATGTCGAGGCCATAACTCTTTGCTCGATCATGAGTTTTGTTCTTCAAAAGTTGTTATGTGTAGCCCGATATGTGGTTTTAATCTGCAAAAAGAATCAAGTCCATATCATGTATAGATTAGAAGTTATAGATGGTCAAACATGGTTGATGGATCATGATAAACCTGCTTTTTAGGCGATCAGTAATGGGGGCATTCTCGTCCACTTTTGTGCTTTAAAAGGTCTGGGCTTTTGGTATGTTATAGTACACCGAACAAGCTTTCCATAGACTTCAAAACGGACTAAATCCGATATCGGAGGAGAGAGTTATGACATTTCAAAGTAGTAGTGTCAAAACTTCCCAACAAGTGCGGTGCGATCCATTTGAGCGGAATTTCTGGGGATGTGTTGAATTTGGAAATGGTCAAAGAATAAAAGTTGTAGCCCCTGGTTAGCTTCAGGGCTCAAGAAAAAGCATTATAAATGTCCACTTTTGACGCCTTTTTTGGGCTACCTAATGAACCCGAATTGGGTAATTCAGTATTTTTTAAAAATAGTCTTACATACCATGTATAACATATCCAAAATCGATTAATCTGAGTTATGAGCAATGCGTTAGAAAATCGCAAAGTGAGCTATTGAAAAATTAGTATAAATCAAGTCCCACATCGACTAAATTGAGAACTTCACCATTTTCTAAACCTATAAATAGAAGGGTTTGGCCTTTGTTTCATTCAACAACAATAAGGCCTCCAATTTTTGAGAAAAGGCTTTGTTGTGGGAGAACTTTTTATAAAGATCTCCTTAGTTAAATTTTGCGTGGAAGTGCGTTCATTAGATCTGTGGAATTCAGTATCTCCTGTATGTTTCTTATTTAATTTTTGTAATGTTATTATTTTTAATTGTTAGTTAAAGTTTGAATTTTTGAAGTTTAGTTAGTGTTGTTAATAAACTAGTTAGTTTACTATGTTTATTTTGGCTTGAAATTGATTATGTAAATGAGTTATTTGTGATGACTTTTAATATTTTGTGATGAATTTCATTAATTAATAATTATTAATGATATTAAAGTTATTTAATGATTATATTAAATAATTTAGTTTAAAAATAATTTTAATATTATAAAAATCATTTTAAATGAAAATAAGGAATTTAAAATATTTTTAAGTTATAAAATATAACTTTTAACATTTAAATGATAATTTCATTAATAATTAAATATTAATGATATTAAGATAATATTAATGATATTTAGTTTATTTAATGATTAATATTAAATAAATAGTTTAAAATTGTTTTACTTATTTAAAACCATTTAAAGAGGATATTAAGGATTTAAAAATATTTTAAGTTATAATTAATGACTTTTAATATTTGGATAAATAGTACATTAATATTTAAATATTAATGGTAATTATTTGGGTAATATAAATGTTTTAAAAATAGTTTGAGTTATTATAAATAACTTTTATATTTTAGCGATGGTTTCATTAATAGTTTAGTATTAATTAAACTATTAATGATAATGGAATTGTTTAATGTTTAAATCATTTAATTATGATTCCGATATTTGAAAGTTATAAATTTACCAAACTAGGTTGACTTGAGAACCGATTATGAAGTTACGAATTTGAAGAAGAACACATATAATAATGATTATATCACTATAGGCCCTTTTAGTAATGATTTGAATTATTTTAAATTTTTCAATTTACGGAAATTGCGAAAATGATTAAAAATAAGATGTCCGATATTTACTGAGATGTTGAGGTATAGAATAAGAGTCTTAGACTCAAGATTTACTGATAAAAAAGGCTTTCATGACGGCACACAAATGCCGGACCTTTATAAAAGAAAGAAAAAGACTACTAAAGAAGCATGGATGAGATATTTGAAAAATGTATAAAAATATTTCAAGTATAGAATAGGAACTAAAAGTATAATCATTGTGATTATGTGATTGGACTATGTCTTTGGTTTGTAATAGACGATCTTATGTGTTAAGATATATTGTTCTAATCGAACGAATGATCCGATTATTGATAGGTTGTGATAAAGAGATAAAACCTAAGTTGAGATTTGTAATCAATGAATCAAAAGATATCTTACCTTTGCATTTCCTTTATGCAATGGACATGAGTAAGAAGTTTGAATTATTATATTCTGTCTACATGATTATATACGCTTTGATTATCAACATGTTAGCTCGGATATATATTACATTAAGTTGATTTCTAAATGGTTATACTGAAGTGTCCCCACTTGGATAATCATAGCATTTATTCACATGTTGATATACCTTTGTCAATTACCCGTATACATATATGTTGAATTACATATTATTGTTGAGCAAGATTAAAACCTTCTGGTTTGGAACCGAGCATGTATGAACATCCCGATAATGGGAAAATTTTTATGCGCTTGGTACGGACAAAGGGTGAGCGATGAATTTCGTTCAAGTTATGTAGTATTGATCAATACAGGTACAATGGGCCGATCACCCTCATCTGTAAGTAAGCTAGAAGCGGTTCTTGGATGGATTCTCGCTAAACCTTTTCGAAAATGAAAAGAATGTTCATAGTATGTTTCTTAAACCTATTCAAGGGTGAGCGAGAGCAAATTTAAAGAATTTGAAAGAGAGTTGTTATGTGAATTTTTTATCAAGATGATTACTTCACAACTTTCAATTCGTTGTAGAAGTGTTATGTAAAGAGAATACTTATATTCTTTCAAATTATATATAATTGCTATTACTTATTTGGGCACTTAAATGCTCATCCTTGCTTAAATTAAATATTTTCGATTATGTATGAGCAACTTTGAAGGCTCGAGCACGAAACAAAGGAAAAGGAAAGTGATCGAATAAGTGTGTATTATGAGTTAATGGTTATAGTTGTATTGGTATCTATTCAAGTATTGTAAGGAATGTATTTGAAGGTCACGTGCACAGGGAAGTAAACTTTGATGTATGTAAATTAAGTTCGAATGTATTATTATTTAGTAATATTCAAATTTAAAGAAATGGTATCGTGGAGAACCGAGTTCGGGTTTCAAGTACCTGGATTTGGGGTCGTCACAAAAGGCTTCTAAGATGACTGTAAGCTCTTCTGTTAGGTACTTAGAAACTTTCTCATGCTTGTCACCAAGATGGCTTTTGTGATCTCCTTTCTTGCTCCTCGATGCCTTCCCATGATGGACTTGCTAAGCTGACTGTAGGCTCTTCTCTATTGTACTTAGAGTCTTCCCATGATGGACATCCAGATGGCATGATGCTCTTCTTTCTCTCGGCAGTTTAGAACACTCTTCATGTAGTAGAACTCTCACTTCTACATAGTAGAACTCACACTTCTACTTCTTGCTTGATCTGACTTCTGAGTGTTCTTGGTGGATCGTAGAGTGAGCCTTTGGACTCATTATCACTTGATTAGATCAGTCCACCTTCTCTCCAAAACTCATAACTCCAGCAGCCTTTAATCTTTGAAGCTCTTCTACATTAATACACCTTCCCAATCCTTCCGTTGGAAAGTAGCCGTTGGAAGCTATTCAAATGTCTTCACAGATCTCAAGTTGCTTGAGGTAGACTGCTTGATGTGACATGACATACTTTTTCTGACTCACGAGCTCTCATCGTTTCACCTACCTTTTCAGATGTATCACTTTACTATCTTGGGCAGGTTGAAGACTTTATTTCTTCTGATTTCTTGATCAGAGGTTGTCCTTTTGCATCGATGCTCTCAATAAGCACTTGTCCGAATATTACCCTTCGATTGAACCGTTACCACTGCTTGAGTCTTCAGGTATCCGAACTCTATGATTCTGATGCACGTCTTCAGGGACCTGATCGTAGTGTGTTACTGAGTGTTTCTCGTTGACTTAGTAGAGTTAACACTACGATCCTGAAGAGTGTTGATTGGATGTTCAATGTAGAACACCTCTTCCTTGTATTGTGCAGTGCTTTAATACTTCTGTTTTCTTCGACTGTTCTCAGATACCGATGGCCTAATTCCTTGCTTTGGTCCCCTTCTAAATATCAAGACACTTCAGATTTATGGCGCGTCCAGCTTGCTTTCTCCTGGTGATCTTCCGCTCACTTATCATCAATGACCGACCTTACGCACTTAATCACTTTAGCCTTGCTCTTGGTGGCGGCAGATCTTGGTTCACCTTTCATCGATTCTTTCTTTGTCGTCGACAAACACTACGATCCCGGTTGCTTCCAAGATCATTGTCTTCTGTTCTTCGACAAGAATCGCATTAGTGACTTTTCCTTAGTCATTTCTTTGAAGTCTTCTTTGAATCATCTTGTGGAAGACTTCATCACTAATGGCCTTTCAACTCAATCTTGATGCTTTGATTGGATTGGTGCTTACTTCTTCCTCGCTAGCCTTTGCATGCCATTCGTTGAGTGCTCTCTGGTTCCCTTACTGTGGATTGCATCTTTGCGGTCTTAACTGTGAGGCTTCAGACTTTGATATTCAGGGAGTGCTCATTCTTTGAGAACCGTATTCCGCTTTTACGATTACGACTTGGCATTATGAGCACTTCATTGGAGTCGTAGTTCTCGCACTTTCTGCGATTCAAATTTGGGTTTGTGCTGTCTTGACACTATGATCCTGAGATAAGATCTTGACACTCAACGATTTCTGCCTTGTGCTTGTTGTCTTCATCTGATCTTGCCCGACTACGATCTCTGTATGCACTCAATGGACTCTACGAACTCAAAGTGTAGTCTACAATCCTTGACTTGGCTTCGACATCACTAGGCTCTACTACTCTGAGTGTAGTCTACGTTTTGGACTTGGATTTGGCAGATGATCGTTCAGCTCTTAGGCACGCTGTCTCTACGATTCTGAACATGACTTCCTCAGCACACTACGATCCCGAGGAAGCTCTTCTCGATACACTACGATCCTTCTTCTTTTCCCCTGGCAGTCTACGAACTCCGAGATCTACTATCTTGCATACTCCTATTCTGCCTCGATAGCTCCCGAGTTAACCTTGACTCACCCGGCGGATCACTCGACTTCACAGTGCGATTAACTCGACGATCAGACTAGCCTATCTATTATATCATAAGATCAACCTAACAAGCTTGATCTTTCTATATTTATAGTCCTTGTACATCATTTCTTTTTAAGGACTTTACAAAGCTATTTTGCTTATGTAGGATCAACCTAACATATTTGATTAATTCATTCTAAGTCCTTGTACATATATTTCTATTATCTATCAAAAGACTTTACAGCTTTTCTTCATGCAAGCATACTTGCATATTCATATATATATATATATATATATATATATATATATATATATATATCATAATCAAATCATATATTAAATAGGAATATCATTCACATATTTATTCTTGACAACATGGTTCAATTCTCGGTAGTCAATACAAAGTCGCATACTCCCATCTTTCTTCTTTATGAATAGAATAGGAGCACCCCAAGGAGACGTACTAGGACGAATGAAACCAATGTCTAATAATTCTCGCAATTGGGTCTTTAACTCCACGAAGTTCAATAGAGCCATTCGATATGGGGCTTTTGAAATGGGTTTTGTACCGAGTTCAAGGTCGATACAAAATTCAATTTCACACTCTGGGGGTAGGTCATGAAGTTCTTCAGGGAATACGTCAGGAAATTTATTAACAATAGAAATATCATTCAAAAGCGAT
Source organism: Panax ginseng (assembly GCA_020205605.1). Lineage (NCBI taxonomy): Eukaryota > Viridiplantae > Streptophyta > Magnoliopsida > Apiales > Araliaceae > Panax > Panax ginseng. Next base: position 126,736,232 of record CM035138.1, on the reverse strand, counting down.
TTATTTTTTTGTTTAAATCTATGACATGAGCTAAGAAAGCTTGACATCCGTTTTTCAATAAACGAATAGCTTTATGGCTTAAAATGACTGTGATTGATTTTAATGGTTTGGTCGCTTGAATTCGCATAATAGGTTGATTAGGAATACGAAAACTAACAACTTTACGTAAACAATCAATTTTTGCATGATGAGTAGTTAACCAATCAATCCCTAGAATTACGTCAAACGCAAGTATTTTTAAAGAAATAAGATCGACAGGTAATGTGCGGTTACCGATTTAAATCAAACAAGACTTATAAACCGTGGATGAAAGGAAGGTTTCTCCCAACGAAGTTTCAATCGATAAGTCAAAGTCCAATTTCTCCGGAGTCAAATTTAAACGTTGAGCGCAAGTAGGAGAAATAAAAGAATGGGTAGAGCCGGTATCAAATAAGGTATATACTTCACTAGAGTTTATGATAAGCTTACCCGTGATGACCTCGTTTGGGTTCCTTACTTTCTGGGAGGTTACTACAAATGCTCTCCCTTGAACTACCGGTTTTGTCTTGTCTGGGACAGACTTTGATGCCTCCATCCCAGTTGGACTTGACTTCGGTGCACGATAAAATCGGGCTAAGTGACCTTCTCTTCCATAATTATAACATGTTTTGGACTGTTGTGTACAGTTTGGACTGATGTGTCCCTCCCCTCCGCATTTGTAACATACGACCGGCGGTCGTTCTCCTTCCTTAACAACAGGTGCTGGTGCTGACGTCCTTCCATCATTACTAAATCTCCTCTTTTTGAAACTTCCACTTTTATTGTCTTGGCCATGATTACCACCGAAATGGTTACCATTTCTGGCATGTTGATTCCCTCCACGTTTGTTGTCACCGCTTCGATGATTGTTACCACTGGTATTTTCATTCTCGCCACGTTTGCTTTCTCTTAGTTGCATTGACCACGTCGCTAGCTCCAATAATCGAGCCCCTATTTACAACATCCAATACAAACACGCTTTATGAAATAAGATATTGATGTATCTCCGCCTGAAACCTCTTAAAAACATTCGCCATTCGCTTCCTCATTATCAACCAAATGGGATGCAAACCGGGATAACTCAGTAAATTTAGCCTCGTGTTGCGACACGGTCATATTGTTTTGCTCCAACTTGATAAACTCCACCTCCTTCATGTAACGAATACTTTCGGAAAGTATTTGTCGTTGAATGACTCTTGGAACTTCTCCCAAGACATCTTGAGTCGCGTCAGTGGAGTGCGCTTTTACGATTCCCAACAATGAATCTGCTTCCTCATGAACATAAAGGTGGCAAAGGAACCTTTTGCTCCTCGAGCATCCCAAGACATCAAATATCTTGGTGATCTCGCTTTATCCATGCATCCGCCTTTTAAGTGGTTTTGGCTCTCCAATAAACTCCTATGGTCCAAATTCCTTGAATCTGCTTAGCGGTGACTGCCCAAGAGTTTCCAAAGATGTTTCCACCTATATTTTGGACAAGAATTTCTCTTGCACGATGTTGTCGAATTGCAAAAAGCTCCTAAACATTCCGTCGTTCGCCATTTAGTCTTGTTTCTTTATTCACCGAGGATTATTGTCTTCTGTTGCACATTATCCTCGGTATTAATCTGTGGTGACTCCACGATTTCAAGTGCTTCATTGCTTATCTCAACATTTTCGGATGCCATTTTTCAAACTGCCACAAAACAAGGGTTAATTAATATATCACATATTATTCCTATACTCTAACCAACCAGTTAAATACCAAATAAACTTAGGTAGGTCATACTAGTGAAGGAATTCCCCGTCTCTCCCCTCCTAGTTCTTATCTCACATCTTAGCCAGGGATCATATCCCTAAGCTTTGATACCAACTGTGACGCCCCCAAAACAGGTATACATCACCCATCTTGAGTCGCCAGATACAAGGTAATCAATACAAATACAACTTAATTATACAACGATTAAGTGTGAATACTGACAAAACATAAGTCGTGAGTTTTAATACAAATATTGTCATCTAGACAATATCCACACTCAATGGAGTCCTCGTTACATTTATTATCACACTATTTTACGTAGAATAGTGAGGATTACTAATGCACCATCTAGGATCATCACTGTTCCCCCGACTAGTCCCACCACGCTCTCATTTCATGAAGAAAACGGTGAAAGAAAGGGTGAGCTCAACTAGCCCGATGAAGAAATATTATGACTAAGATAATGCGAAATAAATTATCAATGACCTTCAACAAGATAAACAACCGATATAATATAATAGACAACAAGTTTTAGATCAAAAACTACAATGAGAATAAGCAATCCATTAGAAGAGTCAAGTAAAGTATGAAATCTACATCTTCTATGATTTAAAAAGTTTTTCATCAACTTTATCATTGAGACTCGACAATAAATAAAATTGAATCATCCTGCTCCACTGACCAAGGATATTCATATAATCATCAATGGTCATGACTATACCGAATAATCCCTGGTCATAATTATATTAACAACTGTCCACCAATGAACTACAGGCCAATGAGGACTTTTACCACATCATTCGTCACATTACGGTCATGATTATACCGAATAAATCCTGGTCATAATCATACCAAGTCCATCTATGCACGTAAGCCAAAGATGACTTTCAACATAATATAAGCATGAGGATGATGACAATTCAATAAAACAGGTTCAAGAATAAATTTTAAAGATTTATAAGTTAATTTATCCTGAACTCAATAACGTCCAAATTATCAACATGATACTGCTTTGTGCAGTAAAATTCAAGAATGCTCAGAAGAATATTTCCATGAAAAGATACTGGATGAAGCACAAATATCAAGGATATTCCACTAATTTCATGGAGTATAGAAGCCAAAGCTTTAACCAACTGAGTATAATATAATATATGAAACTGTAAATGGATTTTTCACTCGCTATGTCAGAATCCACGATATCTGCATCATTTCCACAATTTAATAAGGAATGAATACACAGGATCATTCACCATGCATATGGTAATCCACATAGGCAAAGTTATTCCAACAGAATAATAAAGAATGGAATAACGTAAGGATTCACCATGCGTCGCGATAGATCAGCACCGAAACAGTTATTCCCCAATGAATAATAAATAATGGAACCAGTCCCAGTCGTAAATGCATAGACAGGATATTCCGCGAATAATAAATAATGGAACCAGTCCCATAAACGCATTGCATGTGATATTAAAGACGAATAATAAATAATGGAACCAGTCCGCCAGTAACGCATTTAGACGTGATATTAAGCGAATAATAAAGAAAGCGGAATATTAAAAGAATTTCACCATGTATGCGGTACTTCGCATAAACAGAATATTCCAACAGAATAATAAGAATGGAATAACAGAAGAATTTCACCAAGTATAGAGTATCCCACGTATACAGGTTATTCCAACAGAATAATAAAGAATGGAATAACAGAAATTCTTTTTATGAATAAGAAAGAAAGAATACCCCTTATGAGTACAACAAATAATATTTCCTACCTTAGAAAAACTGAATACTGAAGTAGTGAAGTAGCAGAATACTTTTCTTCTTTCTCTCTAGAGTTTCAGTGAATTCGTAAGAAATAATGAAGGAATGAACATCTATTTATAGGAGAATGGACTGAATAGTAACTAATTCATGAACGGTCCAGATTGATTTACTTTTAAACGAACGGTCCATATTGGTTTACTATTAAAACTTAAAGCAACGGTCCATTCATCTACTATCATTATAAGAGTTAAGTAGAGAATGAAATATACTATCTTCTATATAAGAATTTTAAAAGTTCATCGTCTATCTTTTATCCCTGTAACATCAATCAACATATATCTGAAATCAAATATTCATCTTTTACTACTGAGCCAAAGATATTCTCATGACCCCCAAAATTAGGTATACATCACCCATCTTGGGTCGCCGATACATGGTACAAAATTCAAATACAACTGTCAGTACAATACGACAAAAAACATAACTCTGAGTTTGAATACAATTATTGTCTACTAGAGATTATACAAACTCAAAAGGAGTCCTCATTACAATTATTAACACACTATTTCACACGAATAGTGAGGACTACTAATGCTATCCTTTGGACCGCATCACACTGCTTCTCCACTATTAGTCCTCTTTATGTTCTCATTTCAAGAAGAAAAAAGGAAAAAAGGTGAGCTCAATTAGCCCAATAAGAAATATTATGACAAAGATAATGCGAGAATAAATTATCTTTAGCCTTCAACAGTGTTAAACTGATAAAATATAACAACATCAAGTTTAACTGCAGTGGAATAAGCAATCCATTAAAAGAGACAAGTAGAGAATAAAATCTACTATCTTTTATGATTTAAAAGGTTTTTTCATGACTTTTATCACTGGGACTCGACAATAAATAATCCACATCATCGAATCACCCATGCACTACTACTGGCCAAGGATATTCTTTAGTATCACGACCGGAAATTATCTATGCACTACTGACCAAGGACATTCGTGTATTCATTAATGGTCATGATCATGCCAACAACTCGTCCATCAATGCACTACTGGGCCAATGATAACTTTTACCACATCATTTGTAACATTACGGTCATGATTACAATCCGAATAATCCTCGGTCATAATCATACCAAGTCCATCTATGCACTTTCAAAGCCATAGATGACTTTCAACATAATATAAACATGAGGATGATGACAATGATATAAGAATTCAATAAAACAAGTTCAAGAATTACTTTATCCGAGAATTAATAATGTCCAAATTGTCAACATGATCTTTGCTTTGTAGAGTAAAATTCAAGAATGATCGAAGAATATTTCCATGAAAAGATCTTTGGATGAAGCGCAAATATCAAGGATATTCTACTAATTTCATGGAGTATAGAAGTCAAAACTTTAACCAACCGAGTATAATAAAGAATGAAATAACAAAAGAAATCACCATGCATGCGGTGCTTAGCATGATGTAGCAAAGTTATTCAACGTAATAATAATAATCGGAACCGGTCGTGCAAAATTTGCAATCCGAGATAGTATTTTAAATTAAGCAGCTTTAACTTTATCGATTAAAGTCGGTTATACTCGTATATTCTCCATCATCACATGGGTCCCTGGAGTCTTTAACTCTATCTCCATCCTTTGTAAGTCACACAAAATGGGCCTTTCCGTTGAAAATATCGCACTCATACTTGCATATGATCTTCTACTCAATGCGTCAGCTGCCACATTCGCTTTTCCAGGATGGTATTGGATGGTATGATCATAATCTTTCAACAGTTAAAGCCAACGTCGTTGTCGCATGTTGAGTTCATTTTGAGTAAAGAAATATTTTAGGCTTTTATGATCCGTAAAGATCTCCACCTTCTCCCCATACAAGTAATGTCTCCAAATCTTTAGTGCGAAGACAACAGCTGCCAACTCTAGATCATGAGTAGGATAATTCCTCTCATATTCTTTGAGTTGTCTTGAGGCATAGGCTATGACTTTTCCATGTTGCATAAGAACACATCCCAACCCTTTTCCCAAAGCATCACTGTAGATGACAAATCCCTCCGAGCCAGATGGTATTGTCAGAACAAGTGCCGAAATGAGTCTCCTCTTGAGTTCTTGAAAACTCTTCTCACATTCTTTGCTCCAACCGAACTTTGTATCTTTCCGAGTCAGCTGAGTCAATGGAGTAGCGATTCGAGAAAATCCTTCCACGAATCTCCGATAATAACCAACTAAACCGAGAAAGCTACGTACTTCGGTCACTAATTTAGGTTGCTCCCAGCTTTGAATTGCTTCAATCTTTGTTGGGTCAACATATATTCCATGACTTGATACTACGTGCCCAAGGAATGCTACTTCCTCAAGCCAGAATTCGCATTTCTTCAACTTGGCATAAAGCTTGTATTCACGAAGCTTTTGGAGTGTCAGCCTCAAGTGTTGCTCATGATCTTCACGGCTTTTGGAATAAATAAGGATGTCATCAATAAAGACGACCACAAAGTGATCCAAATATTCCTTGAATACTTTCGGTTCATCATATCCATGAAGGCGGCGGGAGCATTAGTCAATCCAAAGGACATGACTAGAATTCATAATGCCCGTCTCGAAGTTTTTAAAGCCGCCTTTGGAATGTCATCTGCTTCTAATCTTCAATTGGTGATATCCGGAACGAAGATCAATCTTTGAAAAGAATTTGGCTCCTTGCAACCGTCAAACAGGTCATCAATACGTGGCAATGGATACCTATTTTTGATGGTGACATGATTCAACTCCCGATAATCAATACAAAGTCGCATACTCCCATCTTTCTTCTTCACGAATTGAGCAGAAGCACCCCAAGGAGAAGTACTAGGACGAATAATAAAGCCAATGTCTAACAATTCCTGCAGATTGGGTCTTTAACTCTTGAAGTTCAATAGAGCCATTCGATATGGGGCTTTGGAAATGGGTTTTGTATGCGGGTTCTAGTCGATACAAAATTCAATTTCACACTCGTGGGTAAAGCCGTAGTTCTTCTTGGAATACGTCAGAAATTTATTAACAATAGAAATATCGTTCAAAACCCGGCGTATTTTTGTTTAAATCAGTGACATGAGCTAAGAAAGCTTGACATCCGTTTTTCAATAAACGAATAGCTTTATGGCTTGAGATGACCGTGATTGATTTTAATGGTTTGGTCGCTTGAATTAGCATAATAGGTTGATTAGGAATATGAAAGCTAACAACCTTACGGAAACAATCAATTTTTGCATGATGAGTAGTTAACCAATCAATCCTAGAATCACGTCAAATGCAAGTATTTTCAATGAAATAAGATCTACGAGTAATGTGAGGGTACCGATTTAGACCCAAACAAGACTTATAAATATTGGATGTAATGAAGGTTTCTCCCAACGGAGTTTTCACAGATAAGTCAAAGTCTAATTTCTCCAGAGTCAAATTTAATCGATGAGCGCAAGTAGGAGAAATAAAAGAATGGGTAGAACCGGTATCAAATAAAGTATAGATTTCGTTAGAGTTTATGATAAGCTTACCCGTGATGACTTCATTCGGGTTCCTTGCTTTCTGGGAGGTCACAACAAACGCTCTCCCTTGCACTACCGGTTTTAATTTTTCTGGGACAACCTTTGGTGCCTCCATCCTAGCTGAATTTGTCTTCGGTGAACGACAAAATTGGGCTAAGTGACCTTCTCTTCCACAATTATAACATGCTTTGGACGGCATCGTGCAGTTTTGACTGATGTGCCCCTCCCCTTCGCATTTGAAACATATGATAGGTGGTCGTTCTCCTTCCTTAACGACAGTTGCTGGTGCTGACGTCTTTCCATCATTGTTGAATCTTCTCTTCTTAAAATGTCCATTCTTATTATTTTGGCCCTGATTACCACTGAAGTGGTTACCATTTTTGGCCTGTTGATTCCCTCCACGCTTGTTGTCACCGCTTCAATGATCGCTTCTACCGGTATTATCATTTTACCGGTTGCTTTCTCTCTTTTAGTTGCGTTGACTCGTTATCGCGCTCCACTAACTGAGCCCTATTTACAACATCTGAATATAAACACAGTTTATGAGAAATAAGATGTTGACGTATCTCCGGCTTCAAACCTCTTAAAAACATCCGTGTCATTCTCTCTTCATTATCCACCAAGTGGGATGCAAACCGGGATAACTCCGCAAATTTAGCCTCATATTGCGACACGGTCATATTGTTTTGTTCTAACTTGATAAACTCCACCTCATTCATGTGGCACGAATACTTTTCGGGAAAGTATTTGTCGTTGAAAACTCTTGGAACTTCTCCCAAGACATCTTCATCTGGCGAGTTGAGTACGTTTTATCGATTCCCACCAATAATCTACCTTTCACAACAACAAAGGCGGAAAAGGAACCTTTTGCTCCTCGAGCATCCCAAGACATCAAATATCTTGGTGATCCTTTTATCCATGCTTCCGCCATAAGTGTGGTTTTGGCTCTCCCTTAAACTCCTGTGGTCCCAGCTCTTGAAGCTGCTTAGCGGTGACTGCCCGAGAGTTTCCAAAGATTTCCACCCAGTATTTTGGGCGAGAGCTTTCTACTTCTTATTGCATGAATTGCATAAAGCCCCTGAACATTTGATCATTCATCATTTGGTCAGTGTTGTTGTTTACATGGGGATTGTCGCCTTCTTGATGCACATTATCCTGATTATTGATATGTGGTGAATCAACAGTCGCCTGTGCTCCATTGTTATTCTCAACATTCTCGGATGTCATTTTCAGATACTGCCACAAAACAAAGGTTAATTAACATGTAACATATTATCCCTAAATTCTAACCAACCAATTAAATACCACATAAACTTAGGTAGGTCATATTAGCGAAGGAATTCTCCGTCTCTCCCCTCCTAGTACTATTCTCACATCTTAACCAGGGATCATATCCCTAAGCTTTGATACCAACTGTGACGCCCCCAAAATTAGGTATACATCACCCATCTTGGGTCGTCAGATACATAGTACAAAATTCAAATACAAAATTCAAATACAATTGTCGTGTACAATACGACAAAACATAACTTGAGTTTGAATACAATTATTGTCTACTAGAGATTATACAAACTCAAAAGGAGTCCTCATTACAATTATTAACACACTATTTCACAGAATAATGAGGACTACTAATGCTATCCTTCCGGACCGTCACTCCGCTTCCCAGACTAGTCCTCCTGCTATGTTCTCATTTCCTGAAGAGAACAGTGAAAAAAAGGGTGAGCTCAACTAGCCCAGTAAGAAATATTATGACTAAGATAATGCAGAATAAATTATCGTTAGCCTTCAACAGTGTTAAACTGATAAAATATAACAACATCAAGTTTAACTGCAGTGAAACAAGCAATCCATTAAAAGAGACAAGTAGAGAATAAAATCTACTATCTTTTATGATTTAAAAGGTTTTTTCATGACTTTTATCGCTGGGACTCAACTTAATAAATAATCCACATCATCGAATCACCCATGCACTACGGCCAAGGATATTCTTTAGTATCACGACCACAAATTATCTATGCACTACAGCCAAGGACATTCGTGTATTCATTAATGGTCATGATCATGCCAACAACTGTCCATCAATGCACTACGGGCCAATGATAACTTTTACCACATCATTTGTAACATTACGGTCATGATTACAATCGAATAATCCTGGTCATAATCATACCAAGTCCATCTATGCACCTACAGCCACAGATGACTTTCAACATAATATAAACATGAGGATGATGACAATGATATAAGAATTCAATAAAACAAGTTCAAGAATTACTTTATCCAGAACTAATAATGTCCAAATTGTCAACATGATCTTTGCTTTGTAGAGTAAAATTCAAGAATGATCGGAAGAATATTTCCATGAAAAGATCTTCGGATGAAGCGCAAATATCAAGGATATTCTACTAATTTTATGGAGTATAGAAGTCAAAACTTTAACCAACCTGAGTATAATAAAGAATGGAATAACAAAAGAAATCACCATGCATGCGGTACTTCAGCGTAGGCATGAAGCTATTCCAATGTAATAATAATAACGGAACCAAAGGTCGGGAAAAATTTGCACCGCGGGATGATCTAACGAGAATAATAAAGATGGAACTGAGTCCTGTAAAAACACACGAGACGAGGATCTTCCAATGAATAATAATAAAGACGGAACAGTGCGGTGTAAAACACACGCATACATGATGTTCCAATGAATAATAATAAAGATTTTAACCAGTCCGGTAAAAACACACGAGCAGGATGTTCCAATGTAATAATAATTAAGACGGAACCAGTCCTGTGTAAAACACCACCAGACGAGGATGTTCCAATGTAATAATAGAAGAATGTCACCAAGTATAAGGTAAATCTAGATTATACAGAGTTATTCCAATGAATAATAAGCAATGGAATAACAACAGTTCTCTTCATGAATAAGAAAGAATAACACCCTTACATTAGTAGGAGATTGAATCTGCGCAGAGTAGTGTAATAACGAATACTCTTCTTCTTTCTCTTATTCTCTATATACTTTCTCTCTCTATAGCTTGAATGAATTCGTGAAAATAATGAAGCACCGTGCCTCTATTTATAGAAGATTTCTAGCTTAGCACTTGAAATGTGAAAAGGCAAGTGGCTTGACGGTATTGGTGATGTGAAAAGAAAAGTGGTTTGACGCCTGTAATGTGAAACACCAAGTGGTTTGACACCTGTAATGTGAAATGACATTTGGTTCGACGCCTGTAATATGAAACGGCAAGTGGTTTGACGTCTGGTAAAGGTAGTTACTATTGACAAAGGTAACTATTGATGAAGGTAATTACTATCGATTTGAAGGTAATTACTTATTGACGAAGAGACTCTTAGATGATGACATATGGGCCCCCCATAAAATAACCAAACTTACCACAAACGTCTCATAATAGACTCTTTATATACATCAAGGATTGAATAAATATTACCACAAATCATTTTATTTTTAATCAACACATTTAATCTTTCAACAATTATTAATCATTTATAACTTGTCGTTTCAATTATTGATTTAATAATATAATATATTATACTGATGATAATCTTGTGACAATAATTGAATCAATAATATAAGAAATATGATCGTGAATTTCTTTGTGCAATAATTGAGTATAAATTGAGTGATTTCTCACGTAAGCATCAATAATCAATATCGTGTTGCTACTATGCAACCACAGCGTATTCATCGTACTTTTACTACCGGGTAGTTCAACAATTTTAACGGTAACACCTCCGCCGTTATTTTCATAAAGTATTTTGTCATTTTCTCAATCCGACAATAATTCCGTTGTGGGGTCCACCAATGATTGTGTCGTCGTACTAATATTCCCCGACAAAAAGAATATTCCCCGATCAAACGAATATTTTATAACAACTTGCTTACTTTGTAAAATTTATAAATATTACCCACAACTATAACATTATATCAAATTTACTCCATAATATTCAAAAATAATATTTATAGAAAATTCATCTTTATTTATAAAAGTTGGGGTCTTACATATTCATCAGTTAGTCATGTTCATCTAAACACATGTTCAACTTTGCACTACTGGCCAAAAGTATTCATCAAAATCATTCATCTTTGCTTACAGGGCCAAAGATATTCAAGAATATTATCATTTAAGATAGAGATGATGAAAATATTTTAAAGAAAATGAATCCAATTGAAGCAAAAGAACAAATATTAGGGATTAAGATTACAGCTTTTATCCAAGTTCAATAATACTCCATAATAACCAAATTTTGAAGCAGAATTCAAAAATAAAGATCAAAACATGGATAAAATCAAAGACAATAACCATAATAGACATATAAGATAAAAAAAGAAAATTTTATTTTTCAGTGAATAGTGTCGTATACGTGAATAGTAATCCCAACACAAAAAGTTCTAAATTTGATAAAAAGTTCAGACCAATATTTCAGTATAATGATATTGAAGAAAATAATATCATTTAAGAATAAAATAACATCCCTTACCTCGAATAGACAGTACTTCTGACTAGAATACTGGATATAGTGCTGAAGAGAATTTGTACCGTATATCAACACTCAAAGTCTCAAAATACTCACAAAAATACGCTCGATAATATAGAGAGAGAAAGAGAGAGAAAACTTATTTCTGGTGTGATTTTCAATTCTAACCTAAGCACCCTATTTATAGGAAAATGCTTAGAACACCAAAGCAGAAAATTTAATATAATAATATTATTTTTACTCAACATTCCTTCGCACACCTAAGACATCTGAATTCAACAACTAACATGTGCAAGTGAGGCCCATTAAATGGAAAAAAAATATTTTTCTTAATAAAAATAATTAAAAGTTCTAAAAAATAATTATTTCAGAACTTCAGAACTTCAATAATTCATAATAAATAGCCCTTTTATCAGAAAAATTCAAACCTCATGTCCTTTCCATAGGAAATTCTATTCTCTACAACTTTTCAGAAGAAAGTTTTTCAAAATTCCAAACAAAAATTGACCGAAATCCACAAAACGGGCGATTTTACAGTCTATAATCAAATTTCAGTCAAGAAATGGGGTCCACCAACATGAAAAACATGTTTTAAATATTTATTACAGCAAAATACTCTTCCTCCTCATATACTCATATATCTCACATTCATTGTAAAAATATCACCATTATTATATTATTAAAATATAATAATATATTTAAATAAATTATTTTATCGGAAAAGATAAAATATTAATTTTCAACAATTGTTACATTAAAATTTTCTCCATCTATATCCACATAAAATCAATATTTTCCTCATCATATAAATCAATAATTAATTATTCACAAAAAATATTGCAGAATCACAATATTGACAACCGTGTCGTTCCCAAGAAAGAGGGGCTTTCGATAAGGATTTCTCCTTCTTGCGCAATTAGGTGACCAAACCTCTCCCTTGATGTAACTTTCTAGACATTGCCAATAATGTTATCTAATAATATTATTCGGATAATATGAATTATTAGCTTCGATAATGGAAAATATTGTGTAGTGATAATTATTGAAACAACGATAATATAAAATATCAACGTAGCAATTATTGAATCAATAAAATAAAATATTGAGCGATAATTCTTGTAACAATTATTGAGTAGTGCCTTCTTCACGTAAGAATCAATAATTGGTGCAATCTGGTAATAATATCTCCTGTGTTTTAACCAATTCTAGTATTTCAACAAGATAATTTGTAATAACAACGTCATTATTTATAAACAACTTATTTTTGTCGTTTTTTCATCCAATCGCTTTCGTTATGGGGTCCACACAAGGTCGCTTGTGGTCGTCGAATATTCTAAACAGTAAGAATATTCCATGACCAAACGAATATTCTCTGATAAAAATGAATATTTTATAACCACTTGCTTATTTAAAATATTTGCGTATTTTACCCATAACTAACCACATTAATCAAATCAACCCTTACTATTTCAAAATAATAAATAGAGGAATTAAATTTCATTTATTAATAATTTGGGGTCTTACAACCTCCCCTCCTTATGAAATTTCATCCTCGAAATTGACGTACGTACCTGGTGTTTCGAAAAGATGAGGATACCTCACTTTCATTTTAGTTTTCAACTCCCAGGTCATTTCCTCAATAGCATGGTTCCTCTACAAAACTTTAACTTGTGGTATGACCTTTGTGCGTAGGACATGCTCCTTTTTATCCAAGATCTTGACAAGTACCTCCTCGTACGTTAAGTCTTCGGCTATCTCGTCTGGTTCTAACTCAATAATGTGGTTCGGGTCTTTCACATATTTACGAAGCACAGATATATAAAAAACATTATGAACACGAGACATACTTGGAGGTAACGCGAGTCTATAGGCCACATTTCCTACTCGGTCAAGAATCTGAAATGGACCAATAAATCGTGGATTGAGCTTTTCTCTCTTCCCAAATCTTGTAACTCCCTTCCATGGAGCAACACGCAACAATACATGATCCCCAATACTAAATTCCACGTCCTTTCGATGAAGATCCGCATAACTCTTTTGTCGATCATGTGCCGTTTGTATACGTTGTCGAATCATTTGGATCTTTTCTGTAGTCATACGTACCAACTCGAGTCCCACCAATGTTGCTTCACCCACCTCATCCCAACATATTGGAGAGCGACACTTTTGTCCATACAATGCTTTGAATGGAGCCACACCTATACTTGCCTGATAACTGTTGTTGTAGGAGAATTCTATCAATGGTAAATACTTATCCCAACTGCCTTTGAAGTCTAGGACACAGAGTCTTAATAGATCTTCAAGAGTTTGAATAGTCCTCTCTGATTGTTCGTCCGCTTGAGGATGGTATCTTGAAGCCGAATAAATCAAATCCGTGCCCATAGCTTTTTGCAAGCTAACCCAAAATCTTGAAGTTAATCTTGGGTCACGATCCGAAACTATGGATATTGGCATGCCATGCACCTCACAATCTCTTTTACGTACATACTAGCAAGACGTTCAAGGGAATAAGTCTCCCGTATAGGCAAGAAATGTGCAGACTTGGTTAATCTATCAACAATAATCCAAATAGCATTTATGCCTTGAGAAACCGTGGGAAGACCCGTAATGAAATCCATGGTAATGTGTTCCCACTTCCATTTCAGAATCTCAAGTGGTTGCAATGGACCTTTAGGCACTTGATGCTCCACCTTTACACGTTGACAAGTTAAACACCTCGAGATAAACTTTGCAATCTCTCTCTTCATATTGTTCCACCAAAATGTATGTCGAAGATCACGATACATTTTGGTACTTCCAGGATGGATTACAAATGGTGTATTGTGTGCCTCCATCATGATCTTATACTTCAAATTAGAATCGTTAGGAACACAAAGTCTGGAGTGGACTCGAAGTATTCCTTCTTCATCGATTCTTGCTTCTAGAATAGCACTTTCTTGCACTTTCTTCTTCATACGCATCAGCTTCGGGTCTGTGTCTTGAGCAACTTTAACTTTATCGATTAAAATTGGTTCTATGTGTATACTTGACATCATCGCACTCGTTCCTGCATATGATCTTCTACTCAATGCGTCAGCTACCACGTTTGCTTTTTCAGGATGGTATTGAATGGTATGGTCGTAGTCTTTCAACAGCTCGAGCCAACGTCGTTACCGCATGTTGAGTTCTTTTTGAGTGAAGAAATATTTGAGGCTTTTATGGTCTGAATATATCTCCACTTTCTCCCCATATAGATAGTGCCTCCAGGATCTTTAAGCAAGAAAATGATCTGCTTGCTAACTCTTGATCATGAGTAGGATGATTCTCTCATATTCTTTAAGTTGTCGCGAGGCATAGGCTATGACTTTCCCATGTTGCATGAGAACACATCCTAACCCTTTGCCTGAAGCATCGCTGTAGATAACAAATCCATCCGAACAAGATGGTATTGTCAAAACAGGTGCCGAAATGAGTCTCCTCTTAAGCTCTTGGAAACTCTCCTCGCATTCCTCGCTCCATACAAATTTTATATCTTTCCGAGTCAACTGAGTTTATGGAGTAGCGATTCAAGAAAATCCTTCCATGAATCTCCGATAATAACCAGCTAAGCCCAGAAAGCTACGTACTTCGGTCACCGACTTCGGTTGTTCCCAACTTTGTATTGCTTCAATCTTCGACGGGTCAACAGATACTCCATTTTTTGACACCACGTGCTCAAGGAATGCTACTTCTTCAAGCCAGAACTCGTATTTCTTTAACTTGGCATTGTTTTCACGAAGCCTTTGGAGTACCAGCTTCAAATGGTGCTCATGATCTTCACGACTTTTGGAATATATGAGGATGTCATCAATAAAGACAACAACGAACTGATCCAAATATTCCTTGAATACTCAGTTCATCATATCCATGAGAGTCGCAGGAGCATTAGTCAATCCAAAAGACATGACTAACAATTCATAATGCCCGTACCGAGTTCTAAAGGCAGTCTTTGGAATATCCTTAGTTCTAATATTCAGCTGATGATATCCAAAAGGAAGATCAATTTTTGAAAAGAATTGTGCTCCTTGTAACTGGTCAAACAGGTCATCAATACGAGGTAGCGGATACCTATTCTTGATAGTGACATGGTTTAATTCCGGTAGTCGATACAAAAGTCGCATACTCCGTCTTTCTTCTTTACTGAATAAAACAGAGCACCCCGAGGAGATGTACTAGGACGAATGAAACCGATGTCCAACAACTCCTGTAGTTAGACCTTTAACTCCTAAAGTTCAATAGGAGCCATTCGATATGGGGTTTTAGAAATGGGCTTTGTACCAGGTTCAAGATCAATAAAGAATTAAACTTTACGTTCTGGGGGTAGACCAGGAAGTTCTTCAGGAAATACAGGAAAGTCAATAACAACAGGAATATTATTCAAATATGACGTATCTTTATTCAAATCCATGACATGGGCTCAGAAAGCTTGACATCCATTTTTTAATAAACGAATAGCTTTATGACTTGATATAACAGTGATTGATTTTAATGGCTTAGTTGCTTGAATTCGCACAACAGGTAGGTTAGGAATATGAAAACTAACAACCTTACGAAAACAATCAATTTTGGCATGATGAGTAGTTAACCAAGCAATCCCTAAAATCACGTCAAATGCAAGTATCTTTAAAGAGATAAGGTCAATGGTGGTGATGGTGTCAACTTGGATCAAACAAGATTTATAAGCGATGGATGTGATGAAAGTTTCTCCTAATCTGAGTCTCCACAGATAAATCAAAGTCTAATTTCTCCGAGTCAAGTTTAAACGTTGAGCACAAGCGGAGAAATAAATTAATGGGTATGCCGGTATCTAGTAAGGTATAAACTTCGCATGAATTTATGATTAGCTTACCCGTGATCACCTCGTTTGGCTTCCTCGCATGTTGACCAGTCACGACAAACGCTCTTCCAAGAACCGTTGACTTTGACTTTTCTGGGACAGTCTTTTGAGTCACCATTCCCGCTGGACTTGGTTTCACTACAGTGAAATCTCGAGCGATATGTCCTTCCTTTCCACAATTATAACATACCTTAAACTGTTGTGGGCGGTTTGGTGATATGTCCTTCTTTTTCGCACTTATAGCATATATGACCGGGTGGTCGTTCTCCTCCTCGAACCCGATTCTTTGGTGGTCTTTGACGTCTTCGTATTGTCATTGTTGAATCTCCTCTTTTTAAAATCTCCTCCCAACTTGCTTCTTCTATTCTCATGGCCATGATTACCTCCAAAGTGGTTGCCGCTCTTGTCCGTATTTTTCTTTCTCCGCTGGTTATCGTTGTTACGATGATTACTGCCACCAGATGATCTGGTTGTGGTCCCTCGGTTGAACGTACTCGTTATCTCGCTCTAATAATTGAGCCCTGTTGACAACATTTGAATAGAAAGAAAATTTATGTGAAATGAGATATTGATGTATGCCAGGTTTCAAACCTCTCAGAAACATCTGCGTCATACGTTCCTCATTCTCCACCAAATGAGGTGCAAACCTGGACAACTCTGCAAACTTCGCCTCGTACTGGGACACCGTCATGTTATTCTGCTCCAGTCTAATAAACTCTACCTCCTTCATATGATGAATACTTTCAGGAAAGTACTTGTCATTGAACAGTTTTTGAAACGTTTTCCAAGATATACTAAGTGCGGCTGGATGGGTACGCTTCACAGATTCCCACCAGTAATTTGCCTCATTACGGAATATAAAGGTGGCGAATTGAACCTTCTGTTCCTCCGTGCATCCCAAGACATCGAATATCTTGGTAATTTGTTTGACCAACGTCTTCGCCTTAATCGGATCCGGCTTTTCCCAGAATTCTGGTGGTCCCAACTCCTTGAACTGCTTGGCTGTGACAAACCGTGAATTGCTATCATTTCCTCTTGTATTTTGAACACGAGTCTCCCTCGTCTGATTTTGCATGAACTGCAAAAAGCTTCTAAACATCCCATCATTTATCATCTGCTCAGTGGTGTTATTCACAGGAGAAACATTGTCAGCCTGTTGCACGTTCTCCTCATTGGTGAGTACAGGCGTCTCCACGGTCTCATTTACTCCACTGTTAACATTCTCAGTTGCCATTCTTAAATAATGCCATAAAACAAGGGTTAATTAAACAAATTAACAAATCACATAATACTCCTATATTATGACCGACCAACAAATAAGCTTAGGTAGGACACACTAGCGAAGGATTTACTCGTCTCTCCCCTCCTAGTTCTATTCCCCGATCTCCGCTAGAGATCATATCCCTAAGCTCTGATACCAACTATGACGCCCCCAAAATAGGTATACAACACCCATTCTGAGTCGCCAAATACATGGTACAGAAACAACTACAACTTTATTAATACAACTATCGAGCAAAATACAACAACACTTAAACTGTGAGTTTAAATACAAATATTGTCATCTAGACAATATCAACACTCAAATAAGTCCTCATTACAATTATTATTACACTATTTTACAAAATAGTGAGGACTACTAAAACAACTTCTAGAACCATCATTCCACACCCCGACTAGTACTCGCTACATTCTCGCCTCCTGAGAAGAAAAATGGAACAAAAAGAAAAAGGGTGAGCACAACTAGCCCAGTAAAGAACATTATGACTAAGATAATATAGAAAAAATTATCGTTAGTCCTCAACAGGGAAAAATCTAATAGAATACAATAGACAACAAGTTTTAAATCAATATTCGTAGCGAAAATAATAATTCATTAGAAGAGTTAAATAGAGAATAAAATCTACTATCTCCTATATATGAATTTAAAAGTCCATCATCAATATTTTATCCCTGTAACATCAATCAACATATATCTGGAATCAAATATTCATCTTTGCACTACAGGCCAAAGATATTCATCAGTTAGTCATATTCATCTAAACACTGCATCATCTTTTGCACTCTGGGCCAAAGATATTCATCGAAATCATTCATCTTTTTCACTACTGGGCCAAAGATATTCAATAATATCATCATTTAGGACTGAGGATGATGAAAAATATTTTAAAGAAAATGAATCCAGTGAAGCAAAAGAACAAATATTAGGGATTCGTATTACAGTTTTATCCAAGTTTAATAATACTCCATAATAACCAAATTTTGAAGCAGAATTCAAAAAATAAAGATCAAAAGATGGATACAATCAAAGATAGTAACCATAATAGACATCTTGGATAAAAAGAAGAAAATTTCATTTTTCGGTTAATAGTCTTAGTATTAAGTGAATAATTAATCGATACGTGAATAATGCCGTATACGTGAATAGTAACCCCGACACAAAAAGTTCCAAATTTGATAAAAAGTTCAGACCAACATTTCGGCATAATGACATTGAAGAAAATAATATCATTTAAGAAGAAAATAACATCCCTTACCTCGAAAAGACAGTACTTCTGACTGGAATACTGGATATAGTGTTGAAGGGAATTTGTACCGTATATCAACACTCAAAGTCTCAAAATACTCACAAGAATACGCTCGATAATATAGAGAGAGAAAGAGAGAAAACTTGTTTCGGGTGTGATTTTTAATTCTAACCTAAGCACCCTATTTATAGGAAAATGCTTAGAATGCCTAAGCAGAAAATTTAATATAATAATATTATTTTTACTCAAAATTCTTACGCACACCCAAGACATCTGAATTCAGCAACTAACATGTGCAAGTGAGGCCCATTAAATGGAAAAAACATTTTTCTTAATAAACATAATTAAAACTTCCAAAAAATAATTATTTCGGAACTTCAGAACTTCAATAATTTATAATAAATAGCCCTTTTATTAGAAAAATTTGAACCTCATGTCCTTTTCATAGGAAATTCCATTCTATACAATTTTGCAGAAGAAAGTTTTTCCAAATTCCAAACAGAAATTGACTAAAATCCACAAACGGGCGATTTTACAGGCTATAATCAAATTTCAGTCAAGAAATGGGGTCCACCAACATGAAAAACATGTTTTAAATATTTATTACAACAAAAATACTCTTCTTCCTCATATACTCATATATCCCACATTCATTGTAAAAATATCACCATTATTATATTATTAAAATATAATAATATATTTAAATAAATTATTTTATCAGAAAAAGATAAAATATTAATTTTCAACAATTGTCACATTAAAAATTTTCTCCATCCATATCCACATAAAATTAATATTTTCCTCATCATATAAATCAATAATTAATTATTTACAAATAATATTACTGTAATCACAATCTCGACAACCAAGCCGCTCCCAAAGAAGAGGGGCTTTCAATAAGGATTTCTCCTCACTTTGGCGCATGTGATTAGGTGATCAAACCTCTCCTTGAAGCGAACTTTCTAGACATTGCCAATAATATTATCTAATAATATTATTCAGATAATATGAATTATTAGCTTCGATAATGGAAAATCTTTTGTGTAGTGACAATTATTGAAACAACAGTAATATAAAATATCAACATATCAATTATTGAATTAATAAAATAAAATATTGAATGTTAATTATTGTAACAATTATTAAGTAGTGCCTTCTTACGTAAGAATCAATAATTGGTGCAATACCGTGTGCTCATATGTTTTAACCACCGAGTATTTCAACAGTATTAACGGTAATAACAACGTCATTATTTATAAACAACTTATTTTTGTCGTTTTCTTCATCCAATCATTTTCCGTTATGGGGCCACACAAGGCTGCGCCGTCGTACGAATATTCCCCGACAGTAAGAATATTCCACGACCAAACGAATAATCTCTGATAAAAATAAATATTTTATAACCACTTGCTTATTTAAAATATTTGCGCATTTTACCCATAACTAACCACATTAATCAAATCAACCCTTACTATTTCAAAATAATAAATAGAGGAATTAAATTTTATTTATTAATAATTTGGGGTCTTACATTTATCATAAACATTCATATTCATGCATGCAACTAGTTTTTGATAATACATTTTGAGATGCATGATGGTGAGTGTGTGTAAGATTCATCATTTTAAAAACACACTCTTTTTCTTTGATGGTTTCATCATTTGCAGGGTTATGTTCACAAGGTTTAAGTGTTCACAGAGTGAGAATCAACTCTACGATTTAGGTGTATCTAGTTGATTCATGGAGGTGATCAGTTTCTACAAATCATCAAGATACTCGTGTAGAACTAATCATACTCTGTGTGTTGTCAAACACTTAGAATATAGGTTTGTACATAGATACTAACCCACCAGCAAAGATTACTTCATATAGAATTAATTTGGCATGTGATGCTCTTATGACCTATTTCAGATTTCCTTCAAGATGTCATCTTCAACCTAAAACTTGGATGGAGAGAAGGTTTATAAGCATTTGAGTTTCCACCCTCAGGGTACTTTCTCTTTTCACCTTTTTAGGTAGATTATGACTCCTTGACAGAAGACTGTTATAGTTCATAAGGAGGTGCATTCATGGTGTACACATTTATAATAGTGAGGAACCGTACCTTTTTTACTGTCAGTTTCTTAACAGTCATTTATCTTTAATACACTGAGTTTCGGCATTGATGTGCATAGCTTCACATTTTCTTCTAACAGCTTGTTGCTCTTGTTTGCCTTTAATCAATCAGTCGTTGTCTTGAAGATGCAGGCTAGGAGAATCTCAGCATCTTTAGTTCTTTGACATCCCTCAGTTCATAAAGTTTGCACCCAGCTGCTGGTTGGCCAGACACATGTTTGAGAAGATCTTCTTTCTTCTCTGGATAAGCATTTCTTAGCATGTATGGCCTTTTCATCTTTCAGGCCGAAGGATGCTTGACTCTTTGTTGTTGATGTCTTTTGGGCTATCTCGTCTGATCTTCAGACTACAAGATTGACTGCAGGCAGGGATTGGTCTTGTTGATATAATAATTGAGAGCATGGACCAATCTAAGCAGCTTCAGGTGTATATACACATTTACCGGTACACAATATTTCCAACGTGTGAGCTCATCTGCATATAACAAGTGAATTACTACTAAACTAAGTTTAGAATAATGTTTGTGCCTGGGATCAGACTCAAAGCAATTAGCTTTTGAATATAGCATGAGAACATGTTTTGATACAAATTGTTAATTCCTAGTAGGCACAATAGATCTAGAAGGGGGGGTTGAATAGATCCTTTTTTTAATTTCAAATACTTTTCTGGTTTATTTTGTATTGCTAATAATTTTGCATATGATAAACATAAGAATCTTTTCAAGCACAGCGGAATAAGTAAAAGATCCCCTTCATTGATATATTCATTAATCATACATACATTGTTCGTAAAGTTAGTTCAATGGTAAGCAGTTATAGCAGTTAATGTACATAATGTAAATGACTTAAAGTAAAAGACACAAGGGGTTTTAAGTGGTTTAGAGACTCAAGCTCGTAATTCACTCTTCTGTTTTCAACTAGCAGGATTTCCACTAAGGAAGGGCGGGACCACAAATCACTACGATTCCTTCAGGCGCCGGCTGACCTTGGGACTTGATTTACTAAGAACTCTTTAAGGCCGCCACCTTTTGGAAATTCTCTAGTTCCTAGAAAATCTTCAAGCCCAAAGAAGTTTGAAAATTCATTTAGTCCCTCCAGACAAGGACCCCTCAGGCCCTGGCTTCTTATTGAGTTGTTTATTTATTTGTTGGAGTTAGTGCTGAGCTGCTAAGATGTCTTTATGCTTTAAACATCTTACATACTTAGCGACCAGCGTGATCATCCTTGAAGTGCGGTTGAGGTGTTGCATGATGCTCGACTTCTTCGCTTACTCAACCTCCTCCGATGATCCTTGATGAACTGCCTTGAAGATCATTCCTCTTGATACGTGATGGCTGCACATGATAGGTTTCCAAGATGACTGTAAGCTCTTCTGTTAGGTAATTAGAAACTTTCTCATGCTTGCCACCATGATGACGTTTGTGATCTCCTTTCTTGATACTTGATGCCTTCTCATTATGGACTTGCTAAGATGACTGTGAGTTCTTCTCTATGGTACTTAGAGTCTTCTCATGATGGATATCAAGATGACATGACGCTCTTCTTTCTCTCGGTAGTTCAGAACACTCTTCATGTAGTAGAACTCTCACTTCTATATTGTAGAACTCTCATTTCTACTTCTTTCTTTGTCGGTCTCTAAGTGTTCTTGGTGGATCGTAGAGTGTACCTTCGGACTCACTATCTCACATGGTTTAGAACAGTCCACCGTTACTCCAAACTCGGCAACTCTAGCAACCCTCGATCTTTGAAGCTCTTGTTGATTTATACTCCTTCCCAATCCTTCCGTTGAAAAGTAGCCGTTGAAAGCTATTCAAATATCTTCACAGATCTTGAGTTGACTAAGGTAGACTGCTGATGTGATATATCATACTTTTCTGACACTACAGTCTATTGTTTCACCTACCCCGTTAGAGATGTCACTTTAATGTCTTGGACAGGTCGAAGACTATATTTCCTTCTTCTGATTTCTCGATCAGAGGTTGTCCTTTTGCATCGATGCTCTCAATAAACTCTTGTCCGAATATTACCCTTTAGATTGAACCGTTGCCAATGCTTCAGTCTTCAGCTATTCGAACTCTACGATTCTGATGCATGTCTTCATGGACCTGATCGTAGTATCGTGTTGACTGGTAGAGACAACACTACGATCTTGAAGAGTGTTGATTGGATCTTCAATATAAAACACTTCTTCCTTTTCTTGTGCAGTGTTTCAACACTTCTGTTTGCCTCAACAGCTCTCAAATACTGATGACTTGACTTCTTTATTCTAGGCCCTTCTGAATAGCAAGACACTTTAGATTTGTGGTGTGTCCAGCTCGCTTTCTCCTTGTGATCTCTCGTTCACTTATCATAAATGGACTGACCCAATGCTTAATTACTTTAGCCTTGTTCTTCAGAAGCTGTCCAGTATCTCTATATGCACTCCATCAGTTATTTATTTGTTTGGCAAACACTACGATCCTGGTAGCTTCCAAGATCGTTGTCTTTCTATCTAACTTGATACCATCGCGACTTCTTGACTTTCCTTAGTCGATTCATCAAGTCTTCTTCTGATCTCCTTGTAGAATACTTCATCCCGAATGGCTTCACAACTCAATCTTGATGCTGATTGGGTTGGTGCTTAGATCTTCTGTTAGCTTGCATGCCATTCGTTGAGTGCTCTCTGGTTTCCTTCAGGTGGGATGTATCTATGCAGTGCTAACCAGATGCTTCATTCCTTTGGATATTCTGGGAGTTCTCATTCATTGAGAATCGTATTTGCTTCTCACGATTACGCCTTGGCATTAATGAGCACATCTTTTGAGGTCTTAGTTACACACTTCTACGATTGATTTGGGTATCATGCGTACACTACGACTACGAGATCGATCTTGACACTCTACGATGTCTGTCGTTGTGCTTGTTGTCTTTATCTGATCTTGCTCGACTACGATCTCTGCCTTTGATATGATCAGTAGACTCTATGACTCTAAGTGTAGTCTATGATTCTTGACTTAGCTTCGGCAGATACTCGATCGGCTCGTAGTAAGTTTGTCTCTCACGATTCTCGAACATGACTTCCTTTGCGATACTCGACTAATTCAGAAAGCGTGTCGTCTCTATTTCAAATAAGCAAGTGGTTAAAATATTCATTGTTGTCGGGGAATATTCGTTTGGTCGTGGAATATTCTTACTTTCGGGAAATATTCGTACGACGGCGCAGCCTTGTGTGGGCCCCATAACAGAAAGCGATTGGATGAAGAAAACGACAAATATAAGTTGGTTATAAATAACGGCGTAGTTGTTACCGTTAATACTGTTGAAATACTCGGTGGTTAAAACACAGTAGCACACGGTATTGCACCAATTATTGATTCTTATGTAAGAAGGCACTACTCAATAAATGTTACAGTAGTTAATGTTCAGTATTTTATTTTATTGATTCAATAATTGTTGCGTTGATATTTTATATTACTGTTGTTTCAATAATTGTCACTACAAAATATTTTCCATTATCGGAGCAATAATTCATATTATCTGAATAATATTATTAGATAACATTATTGGCAATGTCTAAAAGTTACATCTAAGAAGAGGTTTGGTCACCTAATTGCAAGCAAAGAAGGAGAAATCCTTATTGAAAGCCCCCTCTCTTCCTGCGGAATCTACCGTTTATCGAGATTGTGATTCTCGTAATATTATTTGTGAATAATTAATTATTGATTTATATGATGAGGAAAATATTGATTTTATGTGGATATAGATGGAGAAAATTTTTAATGTGACAATTGTTGAAAATTAATATTTTATCCTTTTCTGATAAAATAAATCATTTAAATATATTATTATATTATATTAATATAATAATGGTGATATTTTTGCAATGAATATGGGATATATGAGTATACGAGGAGCAAGAGTATTTTTGTTACAATAAATGTTAAAAACATATTTTTCATGTTGGTGGACCCCATTTCTTGACTGAAATTTGATTATAGACTGTAAAATCGTCCGTTTGTGGATTTCGGTCAATTTTTGTTTGGAATTTGGAAAAACTTAAACTTACAAAGTTGTAGAAAATGAAATTTCCTATGGAAAGGACAAGTGGTTTGAATTTTTCTGATAAAAGGACTATTTATTATGAATTATTGAAGTTCCGAAGTTCCGAAATAATTGATTTTTGAAGTTTTAAATATTTTTTTATAAGAAAAACGTTTTTTTTTATTTAGGTGAGGTGGGTCACTCTTGGTGGCTGATGTTTTGAATCAAATTTTGTGTGCGTAAGAATTTAATAAATATATATTAATATTTTATTAAATTTTCTGCTTTGGTGTTCTAAGCATTTTCCTATAAATAGGGTGCTTAGGTTAGAATTGAAAATCACACTAGAAACTGAAATCTTCTCTCTCTTTCTCTCTCGATATATTGAGCGTATTCTTGTGAGTATTTTGATACTTTGAGTGTTGTTACTCTGGTTGCAAGTTTCCTTCAAAGACTATATTCAGATATTCCAAATTAAAGTACTATTCTTTCTAGGTAAGGGATATTATTTTTTAAAAAATGATATTATTTCTTTCAATATCATTATGCCAAAATATTGGGAGTATTTTTCTTGTGAAATTCTTGTCTTTTAGTGTCGGGATTACTATTCACGTATACGGCACTATTCACGTATACGACACTATTTACGAATACGGTACTATTCACAAAAAAATTAAATTTTTCGTTTTTTCGTCCAAAATATCTATTATGGATACTAGCTTTGATTGTATCTATGTTTTGATCATTCTTGAATTTTGCTCCACTATGATTATTTATGAGGTATTTTTGGACATGGATAAACCGAAATACTGAATCATAATATTTGTTATTTTGTTTCAACGGATTCGCTTTCCTTTAAAATATTTTTCATCATCATCACCCTAAATGATGATATTCTTTGAATATCTTTGGCTGTAGGTGCAAAGATGAATGATTTCGATGAATATCTTTGGCCCGTAGTGCAAAGATGAACAGGTGTTTAGATGAACATGATCAACTGATGAATATCTTTGGCCTGTAGTGCAAAGATGAATATTTGATTCCAGATATATATTGATTGTTGTTATAGGGATAAAATATCGACGATGAACTTTTAAATTCATATATAGAAGATAGTAGATTTCATTCTCTACTTAACTCTTCTAATGAAATATTATTTCCGCTGTGAATATTGATTTAAAACTGGTTGTCTATTGTATTCTATTAGATTTTTCAAGACCCCAACTTTTTGAATAAAGATTAAATTTTCTCAAATATATTTTTGAATATTATGGTGTGGATTTGATATAATGTTATAGTTGTGGGTAATATTTACAAATTTTGCAAAGTACGCAAGTTGTTATATAATATTCGATTGGCTCTGGGAATATTCGCTTTTAACAGGAATATTCGTATAACTAAGACAATCATCAGTGGACCCCACAACGTAATTATTGCATTTGATCGAGAAAACGACAAAAATACTTTATGAAAATAACTACGAAGTTTTACCGTTAACTGCTGAAACACCCTAAGTGTTAAAAGTACAAGAATACGCTGCGGTCGCATAAGAAGCACACTCAGATTGATTATTGATGCTTACGTGAGAAGTCACCAATTTATACTCAATTATTGCTACAAAGAATTGTCGTGATCATATCTATCATATTATGGATTCAATTATCACAAGATCATCCGCATAAAATGTTTTTTTTATTAAATCAATACTTGAGACGATTAAAGTTATTCATATTATAAATCGCAATATTTACAATGTCTAGAAGTTCTCACAAGAGAGGTTTGTCACCTAATCATGCGCCAATAGGAGAAAATCCTTATCGAAAGCCCTCTTTCCCGGAACGACCGTTGATAAATATCATGAGTTATAATATTAATGATGAATGTTGTTCGAGTTGAATTTGGAGACGCGACGTGATATTTGAGTCCTAAATCGACGTAAATTAGTAAAAAATAGTCTATAAACACAAAATTTTCCGGATTCACTATTTGGTCAAAAAGTCAACAAATGACTTTTTTTGGAAAAGTCAAACTTCAAAATTTCAAAATTTATATTTTGATAAAAATAGTTTCATTATGTTGAAATTGTTTGTGTTAGTGAAAATCGACATTTATTCCGATGATAATTGATGTCTAGGGGTTATATTGATAAATCCTGTAATTTATCTGATAAATGAGCAATTAATTGCTACTAATTCACATGCTTATATAACTATTTGTTCACATATGTGTACTATTGAATCACATTATTTACTATTAGGGGAGTTGGTGCAAGATTGATAATACTTGCATGACTAAGTTAAAAATCGAGGTATGTATGGAGGTACTATACCGTAATTCGTTTTTTTCACATGATTATACTATTGATTCACATGATTGAACTATTGATTCACATTATTTACTATTAGGGAGTTGGTGCAAGATTGATAATACTTGCAGGACTAAATTAAAATGAAAGAAAAAGTCGAGGTATCAGATCGTAATTTTTTTTTTCCAAACGCGTAATTATCGAAACTATATTTTCCTATAAATAAGCTCATTCTTCCTTCATTTCTCACCAATTCACAAAAGCTTTAGAGCGATTATTATAGAGAGAAATTATAGAGAGAAAGAAGAAGAGAAATCACTACTCACTATTCCAAAGATCCAGCTTTTTCCAAGGTAGGAGTATTATTTCTTTCTTATCTATGAAGAGAACTTCATTATTCCATTCTTTATTATTCTCGTTGAATAACTCAATACGCTGCCACCCTATACTGCTTACCCTATACATGGTGAAATTCTTCGTTGTTCCATTCTTTATCATTCTCGTTGAACATCCTCGTCTCAGGCGTTTCTACGCCGACCGGGTTCCGCTTTTTTTATTATTCTCGTTGAATATCCTCGTCTGCAAGCGCTTTACGCCGACCGATTCCGCTTTTTTATTATTCTCGCTGAATATCCTCGTCTCTTTGGCTTTTACGCCGGACCGATTCCGCCTTTTATTATTATTCTCGTTGAATATCCTCGTCTGCGCTTTTACGCCGACCGATTCCGTTATTTATTATTATTCTCGTTGAATAACTCGCCTCGTAAGGCTCTATCGCATGCCCGGTGATTTCTTTTGTTATTCCATTCCTTATTATACTCAAATAAGTTAAAGTTTTGACTTCTATACTCCATGAAATTAGTGGAATATCCTCGATATTTGCGCTTCATCCAAAGATCTTTTCATGGAAATATTCTTCCGAGCATTCTTGAATTTTACTCTACAAAGCAAAGATTATGTCGATAATTTGACGTTATTAGTTCCTCGGATAAAATAATTTTGAACTTGTTTTATTGAATTCTTATATCATTGTCATCATCCTCATGTTTATATTTTGTTGAAAGTCATCTCGTGGCCTATAAAGGCATGTATGGACTTGGTATGATTATGACCAGATTATTCTAAGTAATCATGACCGTAATGTTACAAATGATGTGGTAAAAGTCCTCATCGGCCCGTAGTGCATCGATGGACAAATTGTTGGCATGATCATGACCATTAATGAATACACAAATATTCTCGCCCGTAGAAGTATGGATAATTGTGGTCGTGATACTAAAGAATATCCTCGGCCAGAGTGCAAGGGTGATTCGATGATGTGGATTATTTATTGTCGAGTCCCAAATGATAAAAGTGATGAAAACCTTCTAAATCATAAAAGATAGTAGATTTTATTCTCTACTGACTTTTTTTAATGGATCGCTTGTTCCGCAGCTTAAAACTTGATGGTTGTTATATCAGATCGCTTAACACCGTCAAGGCTAACGATAATATATTCTCGCATCTCTTGTCATAATATTTCCCATCGGGCTAGTTGAGCTCACCCTTTTACTTTTATTGTTCTCTTCAGAAATGAGAACGTAGCAGGACTAGCTGGGAACTGAGAGTGACTTTACCGTATGATAAAGATTAGAGTCCTCACTATTCTGTGAAATAGTGTAATAATAATTGTAATAAGGACTCTTTTGAGTTTGTATAATCTCTAGTAGACAATATTTGTATTCAAACTCACAGCTTTATGTTTTGTCGTATTGTACACATACACATAAATGTATTATTAAGTTGTATTTGAATTTTGTACCATGTAAGTGGCGCACCCAAGATGGGTGGGTGACGATACCTAATTTTGGGGGGCGCCACAACTTGGTATCAAAGCTTAGGATATGATCCCCGCTAAGATGTGAGACTAGAACTAGGAGGGGAGAGACGGGAATTCTTCGCTAGTATGACCTACCTAAGTTTATTTGGTATTTGATTGGCTCACGTAGTATAGTGATAATATGTTGCATGTCAATTAACCCTTGTTTTGTGGCAAGTGTTTGAAAATGGCATCCGAGAATGTTGAGAACATCAATGGAGCACAGAGACCGCTGAGTCTCCACAGATCAATAACCGTGACAACGTGCATCGTGAAGGCGATAATCCTCATGCAAACAACAACACTAACCAAATGATGAACGATGGAATGTTCCGAGGCTTCATGCAATTCATGCAACATCAAAGCAGAGTGAGCTCTCTGCTCAAAATACAGTGTGTAAACACAGAAACTCTCTGACCACGGCCACCGCTAAATAGCTTCAAGGAGCCGACCACCGAGTTTATCGGAGAGCCTAAACCACTTAAGGCGGAAGCATGGATAAAGCAGATCACCAAGATATTTGATGTCTCTGGGATGCTCCGAGGAGCAAAAGGTTCCTTCGCCACCACCTTCATGTCATGGTGAAGAGGCAGACATCGTGGGAATCAGAAACGCACTCACCGACGACGACTCAAGATGTCTTGGGAGAAGTTCCAAGAGCTATTCAACGACAAGTACTTTCCCAAAAGTATTCGGCTCACACGAAAGAGGTGGAGTTTATCAAGTCGAACAAAACAATACGACCGTGTCGCAATACGAGGCTAAATTTGCAGAGTTATCCCGCTTGCATCCCATTTGGTCGATAATGAGGAGCGAATGACACGAATGTTTTTTTAAGAGGTTTGAAACCGAGATACGCCAATATCTTATTTCTCATAAACCGTGTTTGTACTCGATGTTGTAAATAGGGCTCAATTATTGAGCGCCGAAACGAGTCAACGCAACCAAGGGAAAGCAAATTTAAGAAGATGAAAAAATACCAGGGTAATACCATCAAAAAAACTGACAACAAGCGTGAGGAATCAACATGCCGTAAATGGTAACCACTTCTTGGTAATCATGGCCAAGACAAAGAAAATGGACATTTCAAGAAAAGGAGATTCAACAATGATGGAAAGACGCCAAGACCAAAGAACCGTGGTTAAGGAAGGAGAACGACCACCTATCATATGCTTCAAATGCGAGAGGGAGGACATATCACCAAATCACGCTGATGCCATCCAAAGCGTGTTATAATTGTGGAAGAGAAGGTCACCTAGCCCGATTTTGTCGCTCACCAAGACAAGTTCAAATAGGATGGAGGCACCAAAGGTCATCCCAAAAAAGTCAAAGCCAGAAGGCAAGGGGAGAGCGCTTGTCAGGACCTCCCGTAAAGCAAGGAACCCGAACGAGGTCATCACGTAAGCTTATCATAAACTCTAAATAAGTCTATACCTTATTTGATACCGCTCTACCCATTCTTTTATTTCTCCTACTTGCGCCAACGATTAAATTTGACTCGAGAAATTAGACTTCGACTTATCTCGTTGAAACTCCATTAGAGAAACCTTCATTACATCCACCGCTTATAAGTCTTGTTTGATTCAAATCCAGAATCGCACGCTACCCGTCGATCTTATCTCCTTAAAAATACTTGCATTTGACGTGATTCTAGGATTGATCGTTAACTACTCATCATGCTAAAATTGATTGTTTTCGTAAGGTCATTAGCTTTCATATTCCTAATAAACCTATTATGCTAATTCAAGCGACCAAACCATTAAAATCAATCACTACCATCTCAAGCCATAAAGCTATTCGCTTATTGAAAACTGGATGTCAAGCTTTCTTAGCTCATGTCACGGATTTAAACAAAAATACGCCAAATTTGAAGGATATTTCTATTGTTAATAAATTTCCGACGATTCCCCAAGAAGAACTTCCCGCCTACCCCCTCAGAGCGTGAAGTTGAATTTTGTATCGACTCAACCCCAGATAAAACCCATTTCCAAAGCCCCATATCGAATGGCTCCTATTGAACTTCGTGAGTTAAAGACCCAATCAGAATTGTTAGACATTGGTTTCATTCGGCCCCAAGACGCCTCCTCGGGGTGCTCCTGCTCTATTCGTGAAGAAGAAAGATGGGAGTATGCGACTTTGTATTGATTATCTGGAGTCAATCATGTCACCATCAAAAATAGGTACCCATTGCCACGTATTGATGACCTCGCTTGATCGCCATAAGGAGCACAATTTTTTCAAAGATCGATCTTCGCTCGATATCATCACCGAAGGTTAAAACCGAGGATATTCCAAAGACCGCCTTCGTAACTCCTAAGACGGCATTATGAATTCTTAGTCATGTCTTTTGATCGACTAATGCCCCCGCCGCTTTCATGGATATGATGAACCGAGTATTCAAGGAATATTTGATCACTTTGTGGTCGCCTTTATCGATGACATCCTTATTTATTCCAAAAGCCGTGAAGATCATGAGCAAACACTTGAGGTCGATACTCCAAAAGCTTCGTGAATATAAGCTTTATGCCAAGTTAAAGAAATGCGAGTTCGCTTGAGGAAGTAGCATTCCTTGGGCACGTAGTATCAAGTCATGGAATATCCGCTGACCCAAAAAGATCAAGCTATTCAAAGTCGAGCAACCTAAATCAAGAATCAAGACGTAGCTTTCTTGCTTAATGGGTTATTATCGAGATTCGTGGAAGGATTTTCTAATCGCTACTCCATTAACTCAAATTGACTTTTAAAAGATACAAAGTTCTATTGAGCGAGGAATGTGAGAAGAGTTTTCAAGAACTCAAAAGGAGACTCATTTCAAAGACTGCTCGACAATACCATCCGTTCGAGGGATTTGTCATCTACAAAGGATGCTTCTGCAAAGGGGTTAGATGTGTTCTCATGCAACATGGGAAAGTCATAGCCTATGCCTCAAGACAACTCAAAGAATATGAGAGGAATTATCCTACTCATGATCTAGAGTCAAGTAAATGTTGTTTTCAGACTTAAAATTTGGAGGCATTACTTGTATGGAGAGAAAGTGGAGATCTTTACGATCATAAAAGCCTCAAATATTTCTTCACTCAAAAGGAACTCAACATGCGACAAACGACGCTGGCTTGAACTG
The DNA here is from genome assembly GCA_020205605.1 of Panax ginseng. Lineage (NCBI taxonomy): Eukaryota > Viridiplantae > Streptophyta > Magnoliopsida > Apiales > Araliaceae > Panax > Panax ginseng. Next base: position 126,703,888 of record CM035138.1, on the reverse strand, counting down.
CTGAAAGATTATGATCATACCATCCAATACCATCCTCGAAAAGCGAACGTGGTAGCCGACGATCGAAAGTAGTAAGATCATATGCGGCACGAAAGTAATATTCACAACACAAAAGCCCATTTTGTGTGACTTGCAAAGGATGGAGATAGAGTTAAAGACTCTGTGGACCCATATGATGATGGCGAATATACGAGTAGAACCGACTTTTAATCGATAAAGTTAAAGTCGCCAAGCTACGATCCGAGAGCTAATGCGTATGAAGAAGAAAGTGCAAAAGAAGGTGCTACGCCGAAGCAAGAATCGATGAGGAAGGAATACTTCGAGTCAACTCCAGCACTTTGTGTTCCTAACGACCCCCGATTTAAAGTATAAAATCATGATGGAGGCGCACAACACACCGCTTTTGTAATCCATCTCGGGAGTACCAAATGTATCGTGATCTTCGACATACATTTTGGTGGTGCAATACGAAGAGAGAGATAGCAGAGTTTATCTCAAGGTGTTTAACTTGTCAACGAGTCAAGGCGAGCATCAAGTACCAAAAGGTCCATCAGAACCACTTGAAATTCCGTAATGGAAGTGGGAGCACATTACCATGGATTTCAAGCATCGGCCTTCCCAAAGTTTCTCAAGGCATAGATGCGATTTGGGTCATTGTTGATAGATCGACCAAGTCCGCTTCATTTCTTACCGATACGAGAAACTTATACACTTGAACGCCTTGCTCAGATGTATACATAAACGAGGTTGTAAGATTGCATGGTATGCCAAGATCCATAGTTTCCGATCGAGACCCAAGATTCACTTCAAGATTTTGGGTTAGTTTGCAAAAAGCTATGGGCACGGATTTATTTATTTATTTAGTCTAAGATATCATCCTCGCATTTGACGGGCAAATGGAGAGGACGATTCAAACTCTCAAGATCTATTAAGACTCGTGGTCCTCGACTTCAAGGGAAGTTGGGACAAGTTCTTACCATCGGTGGAGTTTTCCTACAACAACAGCTTATCAAGCAAGTATCGCATGGCTCTCATTCGAGGCGCTAGATGGAAGAAAGTGTCGCTTCTCCAAAGATGCCGGGATGAGGTGGGTGAAGCAACGTTGTTGGGACCAGAGTTGGTACGTATGACTACGAAAAAGATTCAAATGATCCGACAACGATAAAAAACCTCACAAGATCGATAAAAGAGTTATGCCGATCTTCATCGAAAGGACGAGAATTCGATATCGAGATCATGTGTTGTTACGTGTCGCTCCATGGAAAGGAGTTACAAGATTTGGAAAGAGAGGAAAGCTCAATCCTCGATTCATCGCCCATTTTTAATCCTCGATCGAGTAGGAACTGGGCTCTATAGACTCAAGCTATCGCTAAGTATATGTCTCGTGGTTCATAACGCTTTTCACATATCCATGTTACGAAATATGTGAAAGACCCGAACCACATTATCGAAGTTAGAACCGATTAAATAGAGGAAGATTTAACGTATGAAGAGGTTCCTCGTTAAAATCTTGATAAGAAGGAACATATTCTACGCCCAAGGTTATACCTCAAGTCAAAGTTTTGTGGAGAAACCACGATGTCGAGGAAATGACTTGGGAATTAGAATCAAATGAAATCAAGGTATCCTCACCTCTTCGACATATACCAGTACGCACCCTAATTTCGAGGACGAAATTTCATAAGAAGGGAGGTCAGAAGACCCCAACTTTTTGAATAAAGATTAAATTTTCTCAAATATATTTTTGAATATTATGGTGTGATTTGATATAATGTTATAGTCAGGGTAATATTTACAAATTTTGCAAAGTACGCAAGTTGTTATATAATATTCGATTGGTCTGGGAATATTCGCTTTTAACAGGAATATTCGTATAACTAAGAAATCATCAGTGGACCCCACAACGGAATTATTGCTTGATCGAGAAAACGACAAAAAATACTTTTATGAAAATAATCTACTAAAGTTTTACCGTTAACTGCTGAAACACCCTTGTTGTTAAAAGTACAAAGAATACGCGCGGGTCGCATAAAGAAGACACTCAGATTGATTATTGATGCTTACGTGAGAAGTCACCAAATATACTCAATTATTGCTACAAAAGAATTGTCGTGATCATATCTATCATATTATGGATTCAATTATGGTCACAAGATCATCCGTGATAAAATGTTTTTTTATTAAATCAATACTTGAGATTTATTAAAGTTATTCATATTATAAAATCGCAATATTTACAATGTCTAGTAGTTCTCACAAGGAGAGGTTTGTCACCTAATCATGCGCCAATAGGAGAAAATCCTTATCGAAAGCCCCTCTTCCCGGGAACGACCGTTGATAAATATCAGAGTTATAATATTAATGATGAATGTTGTTCTGAGTTGAATTTGGAGACGCGACGTGATATTTGAGTCCTAAATCTACGTAAATTAGTAAAAATAGTCTATAAACACAAAATTTTCCTAGATTCACTATTCGTCAAAAAGTCAACAAATGACTTTTTCTGGAAAAGTCAAACTTCAAAATTTCAAAATTTATATTTTTGATAAAAATAGTTTCATTATGTTGGAATTGTTTGTGTTAAGTGAAAATCGACATTTATTCCGATGATAATTGATGTCTAGGGGTTATATCGATAAATCCTGTAATTTATCTGATAAATGAGCAATTAATTGCTACTAATTCACATGCTTATATAACTATTTGTTCACATATGTGTACTATTGAATCACATTATTTACTATTAGGGGAGTTGGTGCAAGATTGATAATACTTGCATGACTAAGTTAAAATCGAGGTATGTATGGAGGTACTATACTGTAATTCGTATTTTTCACATGATTATACTATTGATTCACATGATTGAACTATTGATTCACATTATTTACTATTAGGGGAGTTGGTGCAAGATTGATAATACTTGCAGGACTAAATTAAAAATGAAAGAAAAGTCGAGGTATCAGATCGTAATTTTTTTGAGCCCCAAAACGCAATTATCGAAACTATATTTTCCTATAAATAAGCTCATTCTTCCTTCATTTCTCACCAATTCACAAAAGCTTTAGAGCGATTATTATAGAGAGAAATTATAGAGAAAGAAGAAGAAGAGAAATCTGCACTCACTATTCCAAAGATCCAGCTTTTTCCAAGGTAGGAGTATTATTTCTTTCTTATCTACGAAGAGAACTTCATTATTCCATTCTTTATTATTCTGTTGAATAACTCATATACGCTGCCACCCTATACTTGGTGAAATTCTTCCGTTGTTCCATTCTTTATCATTCTCGCTTGAACATCCTGTCACAAGGTTTCTACGCCGGACCGGGTTCCGCTTTTTATTATTCTCGCTGAATATCCTCGTTCAGGCGCTTACGCCGACCGATTCCGCTTTTTTTTATTCTCGCTGAATATCCTGTCTCAGGCGCTTTACGCCGACCGATTCCGCCTTTTATTATTCTTCGTTGAATATCCGTCTCGCATGCGCTTTACGCCGACCGATTCCGCTTTTATTATTATTCTATTGAATAACCTCGCGCCGTATGCTTTTATCGCTATTCCGCATGTTGAATAACTCGTGATTCGTGATGCCCGGTGATTTCTTTTGTTATTCCATTCCTTATTATACTCAAATTGGTTAAAGTTTTGACTTCTATACTCCATGAAATTAGTGGAATATCCTCGATATTTGCGCTTCATCCAAAGATCTTTTCATGGAAATATTCTTCCGAGCATTCTTGAATTTTACTCTACAAAGCAAAGATCATGTCGACAATTTGACGTTATTAGTTCCTCGGATAAAATAATTTTTGAACTTGTTTTATTGAATTCTTATATCATTGTCATCATCCTCATGTTTATATTTTGTTGAAAGTCATCTGTGGCCTATAAAGGCATGTATGGACTTGGTATGATTATGACTGTGGATTATTCGCAGGTAATCATGACCGTAATGTTACAAATGATGTGGTAAAAGTCCTCATCGGCCCGTAGTGCATCGATGGACAAATGTTGTTGGCATGATCACGACCATTATTATGAATACACAAATATTCTCGGCCCGTAGTGCATGGATAATTGTGGTCGTGATACTAAAGAATATCCTCGGCCAGAAGAGTAGTGGGTGATTCGATGATGTGGATTATTTATTGTCGAGTCCCAAATGATAAAAGTGATGAAAACCTTCTAAATCATAAAAGATAGTAGATTTTATTCTCTACTTGACTTTTTTAATGGATCGCTTGTTCCACCGCAGCTAAACTTGATGGTTGTTATATCAGTATCGCTTAACATCGTTGGAAGGCTAACGATAATATATTCTCGCATTATCTTAGTCATAATATTTCCCATCGGGCTAGTTGAGCTCACCCTTTTACTTTTATTGTTCTCTTCAGAAATGAGAACGTAGCAGGACTAGTTCAGGGAACCTGAGTGACTTTTTACTGATATGATAAAGATTAGTAGTCCTCACTATTCTCGTGAAATAGTGTAATAATAATTGTAATAAGGACTCTTTTGAGTTTGTATAATCTCTAGTAGACAATATTTGTATTCAAACTCATAGTTTATGTTTTGTCAGTATTGTACACGTAAGTTTGGCATAAAGATTGTATTATTAAGTTGTATTTGAATTTATGTACCATGTAAGAAAACTTGCACCCAAGATGGGTGACGATACCTAATATATAAAAGTTTTTCTGCTTTTATTACATTAATAATACTAATAAAACAAAACCGAAGTGACTTATCACGTAAACATCAATAATCAATACCGTGCGATACTATGCAACCACGCCAGACATCGTACTTTTACTACCGAGTAGTTCAACAGTTTTAACTAAAAACTTTCGTCGTTATTTCATAAAAATATTTTTGTCGCTTACTCAATACGACAATAATTCCGTTGTGGGGTCCACCAATGATTGTACCGTCGTACGGATATTCCCCGACAAAAAGAATATTCTTCGACCAATTGAATATTATACAACAACTTGCATACTTTTCAAAATTCATAAATACTACCCACAACTATAACACTATCTCAAATCTACACCATAATATTCAAAAAAATATTTCGAGAAAATTAAATCTTTATTCATAAAATTTGGGGTCTCACAATCTCCCCTCCTTATGAAATTTTGCCCTCAAAATTTACGACGCACTGTGTGTCAAGAGAGAGGATACCTTGACTTCATTTCAAATTCTAATTCTTGAGGTATAACATTTGAGTGTTGAATACGATCCTTCTTATCCAAGATTTTAACACGTATCTCCTCATACGTTAAATCTTCTGCTATATCGTTTAGTTCTAATTTAATAATGTGGTTCGGGTCGTCCACATATTTACGTAACCTCGATACGAAAAAAAAATGTTTTGAACACGCAACATACTTGACGGTAAAACGAGTCTATAGGCCACAGCTCCTACTTCATCGAGGATTTCAAATGGGCTAATTAAATCGAGGGTTGAGATTTTCTCTCTTCGTCGATTCTTGCTTCTAGAATAACACCCTCTTAAACCCTCTTCTTCACATTCATCAGCTCTGGGTGTGTAGCTTGAGCGGCTTTAACTTTATCGATTAAAGTCGATTCTACTCGTATATTCGTTATCTTCACGTGGGTTCAGATATTCAAGACTTGTAACCAAGATACGATCTTCTACTCAACGCATTAGCTACCATGTTCGTTTTTCCTACGATGGTATTAAATGGTACGATCGTAATCTTCAACAGCTCGAGTCAACATCTTTGGCGCATGTTACGTTTATTTTAGTTGAAGAAATATTTGAGGGTTTAAGAAATGGGTTTTGTATTGGGGTCAATACAAAAATTCGATTTCACGCTCTAGGGGTAGGCTAAGAAGTCTTCAAGAATACGTCAGGAAATTTATTAACAATAGAAATATCATTCAAAACTGTGACCCTTATCCAAGACTTAGATAGTACGTCACATTGATACCTATCAACTTGCCATCGCTATTCACGACGTCGCCACGTAAAGTCCGCAACTCGGTGAATTCCACACAGCGAAGTCAACAACAAAAGGATCGGGGCTCTTTACTTATGGCTTGATATAACAATGATTAACTTTAGTGGTTTGGTTGCTTGAATTCGCATAACAAAGTTGGTTAGAATATGAAAGCTAACAACCTTACGAAAAGCATGATGAGTAGTTAACCAATCGATTCCTAAAATCGCATCAAAGGCAAGTATTTTCAAAGAGATAAGATTGACAGTAACGTGAAAGTTTCAATTTGAATTAAACAAGATTTATAAATAAAGTGGATGTAACGAAGGTTTCTCCCAACCGAGTTTCAACAGATAAATCAAAATCTAACTTCTCCTGAGTTAAATTCAAACATTGAACACAACTAGGTGAAATAAAAGAGTGAGTAGAATCCCAGATTCAACACAAAGATAGACTTCGCAAAGAGTTTATGATTAACTTACCCGTGATAATTTTATTCGTGTTCCTCGTCAAAAAAAAGCGCTCTCTCTTAAACTACCGGCTTTGGCTTGTCTGGGACATCCTTTAGCATCACTATCCCAGTTGGACTTGAGTTCACCATACGACAAAATCGAGCTAGGTGACCTTCTCTTCCACAATTAAAACACGCTTTGGATTGCTGCGTACAGTTTGGATGGATGTGTCCCTCCTGTTCGCATTTGAAACATACGACCGGTGGTCGTTCTTCTTCCTTTGAAACAGGTGTTGGTGTTACTGTCTTTCCATCATTATTGAACCTTCTCTTCTTGAAATTCCCACTTCTATTATCTTGGCCATGATTACCACCGAAATGGTTACCATACATGACATGATAATTTCCCCCACGATGGTTATCATTGTTCCGACGACCGTTGCCACTGGTACGATTATTATCGTGTTATTGGTCGTTGCCTTTTAGTTGTGCTGATTCATTATCTTGCTCCAATAACTGAGTCATATTCACAACATCTGAATATAAACAAAGTTTGTGAGAAATGAGGTATTGATGTATATTGGGTTTCAAACCTCTTAGAAATATTTGTGTCATTCGCTCCTCATTATTGACCAAATGAGATGCAAACCGAGACAACTCGGCAAACTTAGCCTCGTACTGCGACACGGTTATATTGTTTTGCTCCAGCTTGATGAACTCCACCTTCTTCATGTGACGAATACTTTCGAGAAAGTATTTATCGTTGAACTATTCTTGAAACTTCTCCCAAGACATCTTGAGTGCGTCAGGCTGGGTACGTTTTACAGATTTCCACCAATAATATGCCTCTTCACACAACATAAAGGTGGCAAAGGCAACCTTTTGCTCCTCGGAGCATCCCAAGACATCAAATATCTTGGTGATCTGCTTTAACCACGTCTCTGCCTTAAGTGGTTCTGGCTTTCCCAAAAACTCTGGTGGTCCCAGTTATTGAACTGCTTAGCTATGGTGACCGATCGTGGGTTACCATTATTTCCACCGCATTTTGGACAGAGCCGCTTTTGCGATGTCGCATGAATTGTGATAAAGCCTCCCAACATTCCATCGCTCATCATCTGTCCGTGTTGTTGTTGTTTGCTCGAGGATTATCGCCTTCCTAATGCACATTATTCTGATTATTGATCTGTGGAGACTCAACGGTCTCCTGTGCTCCATTGATGTTCTCAACATTCTCGGATGTTATTTTCAAATACTGCCACAAAATAAGGGTTAATTAACATATCACATATTATCCCTATACTCTGACCGACCAATTAAATACCAAACAAACTTAGGTAGGTCATACTAGCGAAGGAATTCCCCGTCTCTCCCCTCCTAGTTCTTGTCTCACATCTTAGCCAGGGATCATATCCCTAAGCTTTGATACCAACTGTGACGCCCCCAAAATAGGTATACATCACCTATTCTGAGTCGCCAAATACATGGTACATAATACAAATACAACCTTAAACATACAACATGAACTGTGAGTTTTAATACAAATATTGTCTTCTAGACAGTATTCAAACTCAAAATACGATAAAACATAAACTGAGAGTTTAATCAAGAATGTTGCCTTCTAGACAATATCCACTCTCAATGAAGCCCTCATAGACAGTATACAAACTCAAATTCAGTTCTCATTACATTTATTATCACACTATTTAATGTAATAGTGAGGACTACTAATATTATCATCCGGATCATCACTGCTTTTCCGACTACGTCTCACCTATATTCTCATTTTCAAGAAGAGAACAAAGAAAGAAAGGGTGAGCTCAATCTAGCCCAAAGAAGAAATAGTATGACTAAAGATAATATGTAATAATTTATCATTAGCCTTCAACGGTGTTAAACCGATAAAATATAATAAACATCAAGTTTAATCATAGTGAACAAGCAATCCATTGTAAGAGTCAAGTAGAGAATAAAATCTACTATCTTCTATGATTTAAAAGGTTTTTCATCACTTTTATCACGAGACTCAAATTTTAATAAGTAATCCACATCATCAAATCATCCCCGCACTACAAAAGCCAAGGATATTCTTTAAGATCACGACCACGAATTATTCATGCACTCACGGCCAAAGATAATTGTGTTTTCATCAACTATCCCCGATCATGCCATAAAATAATTCATCTTTGCACCCTTGGCAGAAGAGAATCCATAGCCATAATCATACCAAAATCATCCCATCAATGCACTACGGCCAATGAGGATTTTTTTACATCATTTGTAACATTACGGTCATGATTATACCGAATAATCCTCGTCATAATCATACCAAGTCCATCTATGCACTACACAAGCCACGTATGACTTTCAACATAATATAAACATGAGGATGATGACAATGATATAAGAATTCAATAAAACAAGTTCAAGAATTAAATTATCCAGGAACTAATAACGTCCAAATTGTCAACATGATACTTCTTTATAGAGTAACACTCTCAGAAGAATATTTCCATGAAAAGATACTGAATGAAGCGCAAATATCAGTGATATTCTACTAATTTCATGGAGTATAGAAGTCAAAATTTTAACCAACTGAGTATAATAAAGAATGGAATAACAAAAGAAATCACCAGGCATGCGATAGACCGCACAGACAGGTAATTCCAACAAAATAATAAATAATCTAATTCAGTCACGCGAACGCACGCACAAGATATTCCAATGTAATAATAAATAATGGAACCGAGTCATGCGTAAACGCATGCATGTGATATTCCAATGAATAATAAATAATCGGAACCAGTCATGCATAACGCATGCAGATGGTGATGTTCCAAATGTAATAATAAAAAATAGAATAATGTAAGAATTTCACCGTATGCGCGGTACTTGTGATGTATAAAGTTATTCCAACATAATGATAAAGAATGGAATAATGATGAATTTCACCAAGTATAGGTGCAGCTTAAGCATACAAAGTTATTCCAACGGTAATAATAAAGAATGAAATAACAGAAGTTCTCTTCATGAATACAAAAGAAATAATACCCCTTACGAGTACAACAAATAATATCCCTTACCGTAAAAGAAGAGTATTTCGACTGGTAGGGCGATGATATTCTTGAAGAAAACTTGTACTAATTTCTATGTTCAAAGCTTTCTTAAACTCTAAAGTAATACGCTCAAGATTATAGAAGAAGAATTCTCTCTCTAGAGTTTCAGTGAATTGGTAAAAAATAATGAAGGAATGAGCTTCCATTTATAGAATAATGGACTGCATAGTAACTAATTTATGAACGGTCCAGATTGATTTAATTTTAATCGGACGGTCCATATTTAAAGCAAAATTTTTTAAATAAAATATAATATATTCTATTTATAATCTAATAAAACGAATAACTTTATAAAAATATTCTATTTTATATAAAAAGATTTTTACTATGCAAAACACTATGCAGGTACTATGCAACACTATGCATAATAAAATATAATATATTCTATTTATAGAATAACTTTATAAAAGTATTTCATTATATATAAAAAGATTTTACTATGCAAAATACTATGCATAATAGAATATAATATATTCTATTTATAGAATAGCTTTATAAAAGTATTCTTTTTTATATAAAAAGTTTTTCTGCTTTTATTACATTAATAATACTAATAAAACAAAACCGAGTGACTTATCACGTAAATATCAATAATCAATACCGTGCTACTATGCAACCACGCCAGACATCATTTTTACTACTGAGTAGTTCAACAGCTTTTAACGGAAAACTTCCGTCGTTATTTTCATAAGAATATTTTTGTCATTTTCTCAATCGGACAATAATTCCGCCAGGAGTCCACCAATGATTGTAATCACCGGTCGCATTTGATATTCTCCGACAAAAAGAATATTCCCCGACCAATCGAATATTATACAACAACTTGCATACTTTTCAAAATTTATAAATACTACCCACAACTATAACACTATCTCAAATCCACACCATAATATTCAAAAAAATATTTCGAGAAAATTAAATCTTTATTCATAAAATCTGGGGTCTCACAAACATAATTAACGAAACCAATAGAAAAGTAAAGAAATAATGAACTGAAGTAACTAACTCAGTTAATTGAACTGAACTGAAACAAACAAAACTAATACAATGAAATAATAAGCTGAATCAAATGGTTGGGTGTTATTTCATACCGATTGAGCTCAGAAATATATTTTGCCACACATGCAAGTCAAAATAATGTCACACATGTAAGTCAAAATAATGCCACACATGCAAATCACACATTGGATAGCGAATCCAAATGTATGCAAATCAGATAAATGTGTTTGACACAACATCGCCAATCCGCAGAACAAAAAACTAGAGTTAACACATACGTCTCCCACAATAAAACACCATATGACCCATTTCCTCCGGAGCCCAAAATGGAGATGTCATTGACTAATCACACTGTCACGAAAAGTGTCATGCCTCTCGTGCCAAGACGACATGCACGTGGTACCCCCCCACATGTGGTTATAGCTCATATATACCTTACGGTATATTCTAACAAAAATATCATATCACAACACATGCGACATAATACCAACAAAAGGGTTCTATATGTACATGTTGAACCAAATCAAATTATAATCACAATGTCTCAAAAAGAAGGTAGCAACATGTACCGCTCTACAATTATCAAAAATAAATACTAAACATGGTAACTTAATTCAAAGAGTACCAATACGAGTCATATGTATCAACACCAAAATGAAACTATTATATGAATTTCACAACAATTATGTGAAATAATAACGAAATTCGAAACAAGGAACAAAACGAACAAATCAAATTTAACAAGAGTATCACTGAAAATATACGGAATCCGTACATAAATTAAGTAGTGTAAAACCCAAAAAATAAATTCAATTATAACTTGTTAAATTCCCGAGCTAATTTCATAAAATAAAGAAATAAATACTTAAAACGAATTATATATTAAACTATTAATTACCAATTTCCTTTTTCTAAGACTCATTATCAGTAACTGTTGTAAGCTTCACATTTTAAAATAGTTATGCATAACATGTTAACAAGATTTTATATATAATAATAATAATAATAATAATAATAATAATAATAATAATAATAATAATAATAATAATAATAATAATAACTGCATACATATGTGATAATTAAAATATATACACCGTACATACTTTATTTAGATAAAAAAAAATTTAAGGGATAATTTGCCAAGTTTCATGCCATAACTTATTTTAGAAGCACACATCTTTTATATATGCTTTAACAGAATGTGTGAAACCAATACAATGTGACTGCGTATTTATAAAAATATCATCGTGTTCTTCCAAAATAACGTTATTTTATTTAAAGAATGTTATTTAAGACGAAATATTATTTAAAGAGAATGCTCTTGATCTCATATATATATATATATATATATATATATATATATATATATATATATATATATATATATATATATATATAGAAGCGATCCATAAAGATCTATATGCTATGGGATAAAAAGTGGCATATAGGCTCTAATCCGCATATTTTATAGATGAAAGATGGGATCGGTTATATTACTACCCGTCTGCCAGTATTACTAGCGACGCTTAAAGTAAAATTTCCGCTATTAAGCCCATCTCCTCGCATCAAAATTAACTATACAAATCTGTAAACTCGATTATAGTCCGCTAGTAATACTAGCGGAATATAAATGTATAAGCATGGTGGATTAGACACCATCCATTTATTAATTAAATAGTTCATCTCAAGCGATGTACAATTAGAGTTTTCAACTTGGAATATATAGACGCATTTCTTTCTTATTAATTGATTGGGTGTACTTTTATTTTAAAATTAATTAGCCACATTCAAAATAATTAAATTTAATTAGCCTACTAAATCTTGCATCCATGTTAATGAAATTTGCTACATGCGAAAAAAAATATTGTGATTATAAATTGGAGACAATTTTTCTGATTTTTAATTATTTTTCCCTCACAAACTTGGTGTGTGCATATAGATGACTAGTATAAATATAAATCAAAGGGTAATTTATTATTGTGTCGGCTCACAATAAAATATTAATATTTTTTTTGTTGTAAGATATATATATTTTTTTATATAAAGCACAAAAACTGAAATATAGTAAAAAAGTTTCTTATAAAAAATATCTAAAATACACAATTTAAATGCAAAATATTATATAAAAGTATATACTTTTCTTAGTTGCTTGCCACATGTTCCATGTTGCTTAATTTGCCTTCTGTTTATATTTATTTAGTAATACTAGCGACCATAGTCAAGTTCTCATCATAGTTAATTTCACTAATGAGGGGCTTAATTGTCCGGATTTTATATTAATTACATCCGCTAGTATTACTAGCTGATTTTGTATTTCATACTAAATCCCACCTTTCATCTATAAACGTTTGGATTAGAGCCTATATACGCCACTTTTTTATCTCATAAAGATATATATCTTTATGGATCGCCCCTATATATATATATATATATATATATATATATATATATATATATAAACGTATATAATATATCTAATATTACTTGCTATTAGAATCTAGTACGCAGGATACCATGATCAATACTTATTATTATATTATTAATTTTTAGAGGCGTATCTGAAACCGCAATCACAGTTAAAATGTGCGGCGAGTAAAAAATAAAAACTATACCGCATAATCACATTACACCGCATCCATAAATTTAACGATTTCATGCAATTACGATTACATTTACAAATACGATTTCTTACTCTCCTCTACTACTAAATTATCATAACTTAATAGAATAAGGATAAAATGAGAGGTCTCTACTACTAAATTATCATAACTTTTTAATATATTTTTTTAATCAATAAGTCTTGGCAGACCGATTTATTGGACAGGAAGATTGGACATTTTTAAATATATTTTTTTTGATTGTGACTCCCAAAAAATGTATAGTATTTATTTCAACAAGAATTTTTACAAAATATAGTGTTTTAGGTGTAATTTGGATACATATACAAATTACACTTAAAACACTATATTTTATAAAAATTCCTGCTGAAATAAATACTATATATTTTTTGAGAGTCACAATCAAAAAATAATAATTTGAAAATGTCCAATTTTTTGGTCCAATAAACCGATCTGTGTAGAAGGACTTTTTTTTAATAGAACCTAACCCAAGTTCATGATCTTTATGCGGGAGGGTATATCCGTATATGGGCAATAAAAATTAGGCCCAACCTCTAGGTCCGCTCAATTCATGCCTCATAGATTTCATGTGGACCGGAATAGGAATGACTTTGACCCGTCCGCCTAGCGCTATAAACGTACATATTTAAATTCAAATAGAGTGCTTCTACACAGATCAGTCAATTAAACCTGTTTATTGGACAGGTGGATTTTTTTTTGGGTCCTTTACATTAATATACAACAATTAAAAAGTATTTACAAAAATAAAACACAAACAACATAATTACAAAAATAACGCCAACATAATATTACGCTGATCTTTTTTTTCATATACACGCTTACATTCTCTCTCATTCCCAAACCGCTCCTAAAATCAAGTGAGTGGAACATAACATTCATATTTTGAAATCGGAGAAATCCAATTCTTCATGCCATGAGTGAGATCTAAGATCACAAAGAACTTCAAGTTCACAAAGAATAACTAAGATCGGAGAAGACGAAATAGAATACAAAATCATCATCAACAACTAAGATCACAAAGAACTTCAAGTTCAATTTCAATAACATCCGAGATCGGAGAAGACGAAAATAGAATACAAAATCATCATCAATCTTCAAGTTCAAGAACTAAAACAATATCACAAAGAACTTCGATACAAATCAACTCTCGAGGTATGTGAGTTTAAAGTTCAGATGCATATAGTTACCTATGGTTACTACTAGATTCGTATGTATATTGGTTACCTTTATTAAGTTTTTCATAATTAAAATAATTACTACAAATTCCTATAGCGTTTGGTTGATTCATTCATATGTTTTAAATTATGGTTACTAAATAAATATAAACTGTTCACTAACTGTTTATTTGATTAATTTATAATTTTCAAACGAGTTTCTCTTCAATTTTTATATTAATGGTTACTCATCATAAACATTGGTTACTATCTTACTTAAACGTTGGTTCTTTATCTATTGTTGTTTTGGTTACTGTATAACATTATATTGTTCAGTGTTGTCTTGGTTACTGTCTAATGATATCTTAGTTACTGTATGACAATATGTTGGTTACTGTCTAATGCTGTCTTGGTTACTTTGTAACATTATATTGTCTAATGTTGTCTTGGTTACTGTATGAAGCTATGTTGGTTACTGTCTAATGATGTTTTGGTTACTTTGTAACATTATAATATCTAATGATAAGCTAGTTACTGTCTAATGCTTCCTAGGTTACTATGTAATAATATATTGGTTACTGATTCATGATGATTTGATTACTGGGTAACTTTATTGTGGTTACTGCATATTGCTGATCTGGTTGTTGTTTAAAATTATAATGATTACTGTATAATATTACTGAACAATACTGAATTGGTTAATGAAAAATGATGAATTAGTTACTGACTAATGTTGACTTTGATATATTGGTTACTAACTAATTCTGATTTATATTATTATATATTTGAGGTTACTCATTGACTACATTGTATTGGTTACTGTCTAATATTGAGGTGTATCAGTATAAAAATTATATGTATATATTTACCTATGGTTACTACAAATTCCTATGGTTATATATGGTTACTGAACAATTAAATGTATATAGATACCTATGTATGAACAATTATATGTATATGTTTACTGACTAATGCTGAGTTGGTTACTGTTTAACATTATTTTGGTTACTGAATAATACTGATTTGGATACTATGTAAAAATATAATGGATACTCATTAATACTGAACTGGTTACTGCATTAATCTAATTATACTTATACTTATATTTTTATATTAATGGTTACTTGTTAACTACATTGGTTATATTAATGTTTACTTGTTAACTACATTGGTTACAACAATTATTTTTTAACTGCCCACAAACCCTCTATACTGGTTGTTTTTCACTATAACAATTAAATGGATGATATTTTTATCTTATGGTTACTAACTAAACATGTGTTGGTTACTGTCTACATTAGATTTTGTTCTTTGTATAATGTTGTTATGATTCTTGTAAATATTTGATTAATTTATATTGGTTTGTTTTATTATGATGGAAACTAATTGGCTACATTGGTTACCTTTATACAACTATCATAATTTAATTGCTAAACAAATAACATTAAACTGATTGTTTCCATTGTCTTGGTTACTGCATAATATTACTAATTAATGTTGAATTGCTTACTGACTAATGTTGACTTGGTTATTATGTAACATTCTTTTGGTTACTGACTAATGCTGACTTGCTTACTGTGTAAAACTATAATGGTTACTTTGTAAAATTATAGTGCTGACTTGGTTACTAACTAATGCTGACTTGGTTACTGACTAATGCAAACTTAATTACTGTAATGATTAATTTGTTACTGTAATATTGGTTGCTGAAGCATATTAATGTACACTTCTACTTATATTTTTTATATTAATGGTTACTTGTTAGCTACATTGGTTACATTCTTATAAAAGTTTGCCTTTAGTTGGTAACAAACAAATTATACTAGTTATTTTTTACTATAAAAATGCAATGCAAAATGTATTTATCTTGTGTATACTAAGTAAATATATGTTGGTTACTGTCTAATTTGGATTTGGTTAGTATATAATGCTAACTTGGTTACTGTGTAATATTATCATGGTTCTTGCATTATATTACCGTGTTTTATAAAGGATTATTTTATATTGATGGTTACCGATTAACTACATTGGTAGGTACCTTCATACATCTGTTAGTCTTTAATTTGTAACAAAGTCATTACTGATAATTTTGGTTGTAAAATGAATGTAAAAATATTTTTTATAATCTTGACTATTAATTACATATATCTTGGTTACTGTATAATATGTATTTAGATACTGTAAGGTGTTTATTTGGTTACTTTATACTGTTATTCAGTTTTATAATTGTTTCTTTTATATTGGTGGTTACTCATTGAATACATTGGTTACCTTCATACAACTGCTAATCTGATTATATATATTGGTTGTTGTATACTATTTAATTGGTTACAGTATAATGTTTATTTGGTTGCAGTGACAATTTGACAATTTTTGTCAAGTTTGGAGTGTCGAATTTTGGCGTTTTCAGATCCTAATTTCATTGGAAATGGGTCAACGATCAAAAGTCACAAGCTTTGCTGGTGAACTGCAGGGTTTTTTGGTCGAATTCCATCATTTAGGCCTTCAAAATTGCATGTAAAAATTTGGTTTATTTTCTAGTTACTAAAATTATGTAATTTGGTTACTGTCTAATATTGATTTGGTTACTTTACAATGTTTATTCAGATGTTAGACAATGACTATTGACAGTAACTAATACAACAAATTTAATTATTTACAGGAATATATAATTGTTTACTGCTAGTAACTATTAACCACATGGTTGGTAACATTTTTGATTCCATCATGAGTTATCAATATAAAGTAAACATATACATTGAACAATTGGTAACTGTTCTGAAATATTTTTATATAAATTTGGTTATCCATCTAAAATAAAATGGTTACCTCTATATTTATATTTAGTTACCAACTGGCATAGACCATTTCCAAATAACTTTTATAACTATGTAATTTAAAAGTATCCATCAGCTAGATAAATGGGAACCCTCACATGTACATTAAGCACTTGATAACTGTTCTGATATAAGTTTTTAATTATTTGGTTACTAACAAAAATTAAAATGGTTACCCTTATAATAACTCCCTCACTGATTGTACAATAATAGTAGTCAAACACAATTAAATAACAGTAAAACAAATATAATAAATAAGTAACCAAATAGTTACATAACAGTAACCATAATATGTTTTAATGGTAACCAAAACATAAAACAACCTGTGTATCCAGCATCCTGTAATGAATGTGATATTGTTTGTTTAGGAAACCCAATTATACTATGACATGTACATTTCACAATTGATATATGTCCTGAAACAAGATTGTAACTCTCTCTGTTACTATCAAAACAATAGTTGGTTACCTTTATATACATATTTGGTTACCAATCGTACATCTCAAACAATGTATCCAACACAACTTAAAAGATACAATAAATAATAACTAAAATACCTCATTGATTGTACAATAATAGTAGTCAAAACCATTAAATAACAAAGAAAACAAATATAATAAATAAGTAACCAAATAGTTATATAACAAAGAACCATAATATGTTTTAATGGTAACCAAAACATAAAACAACTCAGTGTATCCAAAGATCATGTAATGAAGGTGATATTGTTTGTTTAGGCAACCCAATTATACTATGACATGTACACTTCACATTTGATATATATCCTGAAACAAGCTTGGAACTCTGTGGTTACTATCAAAATAATAGTTGGTTACCTTTATATACATATTTGGTTACTAACTGTACATCTCAAACAATGTAGCAAACACAACTTAAAAGAAACAATAAATAATAACTAAAATACCTCATTGATTGTACAATAATAGTAGTCAAAAATCATTAAATAACAAAGAACTATAATGTAACATAATAAAACAAAGAACTACATAATTATATGATAAAGAACTTGAACAAGTTTTAATGGTAACCAAAAAAGAAATATCATGTAATAAAACTCGATTCAGTAATCCATGTATACTAAACAATTATATATTAACTTGAATAAAAAAAATAAAAGTAACCAAAATCCCACATCGATGGCACAATAATAGTAGCCAAACCATAAGATAACAAAGAACTAAACATAATAAAGAAGTAACCAAATAGTTATATGAAAGTAACTGAACAAGTTTTAATAATGATAACCAAAATGAAACAACTCAGATATCCAACCCAGGTTTACATAAACTCCAATAAACATTACAGACTCACAAATCATAACAAATTGTTATGAATATCCAACAAAATCAAAGTAAATAAATAGGAAAATTTAGCATGAACTCCCAAAATTATATTTGTACAAATTCAGATGGGGAAGAGTTGCCCAGATGTGCTGCCATCTCTTTGACAATATGCAAGTTTAAACTGCCAATTTGGTATCGAACGAATGTCGCCAGAGATTTAAAGACTCATAGTATGACAATATCACTTCAACCATGTACATATCGCATGGTAGGTTCCAAAAGGAGGCGGTTCCATCGTCTGAAGAAGTAGATTTAGTCCGTTGACGACGAGTGGCTTCAAGAGGAGTGAGAGAAATAGTAAGGGCGGAGAGAAGAAGAAGAATAAGAAGAAGATTTTAGAGAGAGAAATACCAGAACAAAAAATATGGGAGTTGGGAGAAAAAGAAGGAAGAAGAAGAAGAAGAAGATTTCACGCGTTTAAAAGAAACCACCAGATTTGCCATATCAGCCCATTAATACTAATCCCTTAAATTAAGGAATCATAATTGCACTATTATTGTAAATAAATATGGAAAAGTGTAATATTTTTGTAATTATTTTATAGGTGTATGATTTTTGTAATTATTTCTAAAAAAGTACTAATATATGTAATTCTTCCTTTTTTTTTTACTTGTGACTCTAAAAAATGTATAGTATTTATTCCAATAGGAATTTTTACAAAGTATAACCCTGTATTTGTATGTGTATCCAAATTACACTTAAAACACTATTTTGTAAAAATTTCTGTTAGAATAAATATTATACATTTTCTGGAGTCACAAGCAAAAAATAATAATAATAATATTCCACCTGTCCCGTTTTTCTGTCTCATAAACCTGTCCGACAAGACTTATTGATTCAAATATAGTAATATTTGTATTCGTATTTTTGGGAAAAAAAATTATTCATATTTGTATTTAATATTCGACGAATTCCTTAATATATCATTCGAATTCGATATTCGAAAAATTATTCAAATTCGAATATTATTCGTTTCCGAATAACTATTCAAATTTATTAGCATATTTAATTAAAATTATTAAATAAATAATTAAAAAATTATTATGATATTAATATAACATAACACAATCATCAACCATATGATTAAATTATAAAATTCGAGAAGAAAAAATATTAATCACTCTATTTAATAAAATATCTTTAAAGAAGATATTAAAAAATATTATAATTTTATAATAAAACTCGTTCTTTGTTCGGGATTATGATACCGTATATCTGATTCGATAAATATGTTGGCGAATGAATGTTAAACAGTTACGAATATACATATATCCGTATTCGTATCTCCGTTTATTTATTCTTGTTGTTGTGTATGCTTATGTCTGGGTGGCTTTGTTTTTTGATTTGGGGATTTTTTTTTTATCTTTTTGATTTAGGTATTTTCTTGATTTCAACTATACTCACATGATTTCACTAATACTACTTTCCTGATCAATACCCCAAGTTCCCAAAATCTGATTGCCTTGGTTATGTCCATTACTAATAGCAGTGGATGACGGATGATGTTTACTACTAATAATAATTGATGTCGTAAAAAATAATACTATCGTTTGCTAAGTCTGCTACTAATAGTAGTAGACGTGAATAGCGGGCTTTCCCATTGTTGGACATACACTCATGTGTGTTTAATTTTTTTAAAAATTAATAAAAAATAACTAATAAAAGAAATTTGAAATAATGAAAAGAGAAATATATGGAGAGAAATGGATAAGTGGTAGTAGAATGTGAGAATAGTGAAGAGATACGTAAGTGGGAGTAGAATGTGAGAGTAGTGGGGAGAATAATATATATAGATAGAAATTAGTTTTTATTTTTTTATGTTAGTTTGTGACCAAAAATCACTAAAAAAATGTTATCAAAAGCTAGAGGTTTTATTAATAGAAATTATAAGTACAAATGAATTTCAGTATGCCCTTAAATTTTTAACGTATTTGGGATCGCTTATAATCAGTTTTAAAAGCAAAATATATTTGGTAACATGATTTTAAAACTGTTTGTAATCACTTTTTATGCAAATAATGTGAAACTCCGATTTATTGTTTCTGATTATTTATCAAATTTAATAATTAAGTTTGACCAAATATATTACTAACATATCCTTGTTTATTTTAGTAATTCAATCCATTACCTACATGGCTACATTTACTTCTCAAAGCATTCATTCCTTTTTAGTAATTTACACATAAAATAAGTGATTTAACTTTTTTTATACAAAATATTTTTTCACTTTTTACTAGTTTAAGTACTTTTTATTTACCAAACACAAATGACTTTTTTTAAATTAATTAAAAATAAAAACAATAATCAGAATCACTAATCACATTTTTTAAGCAATCCTAAACATACTCTAATAAATAATAAAGATTACAAGTACAAATGAAATAGACTTAATTTTAGCCATGTCAATATATAATCCAAAATAAACTCACAATTTAAATTACCTAATTGACTTGGCAAAATTTAATTGGGAATTAACCTTAATCCCAGATCCGTGACTTCTTGCATATACAGCAGTAGTTTTGACTACCCCTCAAAATCCGTGAGGGTCAACGTTATTAATCTTTCTTAATCCCCTTTAATTAGCAATTTAAACCTAAACAGATTAATTCCTTCCCTCTCTTTACTATTCAGTTAAAATCAAAATCTGGGATTTTATATAAATTATACAAATTGCAAAGAAACACTATCCTCACCAGGCTTTAGGAAATCAGTAACATCACCATACAATAAACCACTACATGAAATAAACCACAGCTGGGTGATGTTAACAAGTCTCAGTTTAATTTATTTTAATTCAAATTTTTGTTTGGCTTTGCAGTTGTCTTGTTCACACAGTTTCATTTTCACCTAGTGGACTTCTCCTCCTATTCTTCAGTTCATAATATCTCTAAAAAAATTAATTTACATTTATATAATAATAATAAATTACTAGTTACCATAATGGGTATTTTAGATTTATAATTTTGTTTGAGAGATGCTCTGTAATTTGTGGGAATGGGATTGCTCAGTTCTTTGTTGGAAAAAAATGGCAGAAGGTTTATTAAGCGCAAAGATAGTGATGCAGAAGAAACAGGTAATAAATAGATCATATTTTTCTTCAATTTTCTTTTTATTTGAATTTCTCATCAATATGTGTATGAATTTCATGGGTCTAATTTCTATTTGTATATCATTAATTATTATGCATGAACAGGTTCATGCATTTCATTCAATAATGAGATTTTGGGTTTTTTGATACCAGTACTTATCAGTTTGTTTTTAACACTGATTAAAGATTAATGGTAGTTTATAGAAATGTGAAGCAATTTTTGTGGATTTGGAGCCCAATACTGTTAATATATTACTACTTTTTATGCTTCTTGGCATAACACTCATCATATTTGCCTAGAATTTTGTTCAGCTTTAAGAATTGGTCATGGTGGACTTGTAGAACAAGAAATCAATTTGAGATTTTGGTGCAAATGAGATGAATCAGTTATGGGAATAGTAAATCATTCATTTCCCTGAGTGAATATGCTGATAAATTGTTAATTACTCCTTTCGTTCCTTCTGGAAAAAGAATCTCATTTCTTTTGATATGATGGTAATAGTAAATGACACAATGTCCTCGAGTGTGCCATCACTAAGGGTAAACATGGAATAAAAATATAAATGTGATCTTTTTTTGGTATGGAGGGAGTATGATATACACATGTCCAGTTGAACAAAAGTGGCGACGATGAAAACCGTCGCTATAGGATCTATAGCAACACTTTTGTGGTGGAAATAACAATTTCTGTTGTGGATTTAACAATTCCCTCTAAGTATTGTCTGTGATTTCTTTAATGATGATATGAGTTCTTTTGTTCATAGTAGAAAACACTAGCTTGTGCCCAAGTGTAAATTTGTTTTGATATCTGAAAAATTATTGATTCCTCTTCCTATAACATTTTAAGGTCGAGCCCTGGAAGAACTCCGAGGCACTCTGTATAATGAACTTCGAACATCAGAAGGAGCCAAGCGCCAACAACAACGAATTTGTGGTCCAGTTGTGTCAATGACATTCAATTTCATGGTTGCTGTTGGAATAATTCTCGCCAACAAATTAGTTCGTACAACTTTCTTCCAATTTTCATATTTTTTTTGTTAATATTTTGAATGAAAGTTTGATACACCGACAATGTATACGAGGTGTTAGGATCACACATCAGTAATAAAGTACCTATGTTACACAAAACTACCCTTATTTTTGCAATGTGTCATGATCCTAACACCATTCGTGTATGTACTGTCAGTGTATCAAATTTGAACTCTAATATGTTAGGAAGATAACAAGACAAATCAATCAAAACTTAGCAAATCCAATTTTCATACTTTAAAACTTTCTTATTCAGATCATTTAACGGATTCTGTTTGTGCTGACAGGTTATGGGGAAAGTTGGATTTAATTTCCCAATCTTTCTAACATTAATCCACTACACGTCTGCTTGGGTTCTACTTGCGATTTTCAAGATATTTTTACTGCTTCCAGCCTCTCCTCCTTCAAAATCTACTCCATTCTCTTCACTTTTTGCTCTCGGTGCTGTCATGGCTTTCGCCTCGGGCCTTGCTAATACTAGTTTAAAGCATAACAGGTCCTATATTTGACCTTCTATCTGGCACATTAATAATTTCCCACTTGGCGAATTGCTATATAATCTCCATTTACCTAACTATTAAAGCTCAAATGCAGTGTAGGTTTCTACCAAATGGCTAAAATCGCTGTCACTCCTACAATTGTCCTTGCAGAGTTCTTTCTCTTCAGGAAAACCATTTCCTTTCCCAAGGTAAACTCAATAATTGGGTCCTTTAAACTTTGATTGCACTTAAAAAACTTCTTTGTCTCCTATAAATGAAACTGAAAGTCCGTTTTACATGTTAACTTCTTAACTTTCAAGCAAATTCATTTGGAAACTCATGCAAAGGGTGCAGGTTTTGGCTCTAGTTGTCGTGTCTTTAGGCGTTGCCATTGCAACCGTAACAGATTTAGAATTCAATGCATTTGGTGCTTGTATCGCAATCACGTGGATAATTCCTAGTGCCATTAATAAGATCCTTTGGTCTAGTCTCCAACAGCGAAGCAACTGGACTGCTCTTGCGTGAGTACTACTAGTAATGCAATTTCAGTATATAGTGGGAATTGATATTTCCACAATATTTAATATTTCCACAAGTTCCCTCAAACACGAGTGTGGGACCATTTATTATTCACGTGAGAGAGAACATGTGGAACTATCACTTTTATAGTTTTACTTGTAGAGTATCGATTCTGTATATATTTTCTTCTTAGGGATGAACAATATGCACAAATATATGATATATCTATCTTCATGTAGGTTGATGTGGAAGACAACTCCCGTGACAGTCTTCTTCTTAGTAGCTCTCATGCCATGGTTAGACCCCCCAGGTGTATTATCCTTCAAGTGGGATCTCAGCAATTCCACTGCTATTCTAGTATCAGCTCTTCTCGGTTTTCTCCTGCAATGGTCTGGCGCTTTAGCACTCGGGTGAGAAATTCTATTCCCAGTAATTAAATTATTTGTTATTTCCATTTAGGGAAAAAAGGGTAAATGATGCTAAAAACTAATGAACTTTCACACACTTTCTATTTTTACCAACCAATTATAAATTTTCATTTTAAGCAATAAACCTAGAGAGATTTTATTTTCCTTAAAATTGTTGACAGAAGTTAGTTGACACGTAATAAAAAATAAACAGTCAAGCGAAGTCAACTAACATATGTCAATGATTTGAGAGAAAATAGAATCTGTCTCTTACGTTTTTTGTTTAAAGTGAAAAAATTGTAGTTGATTGGAAAAAAAAAATTGTGAAAGTTTGTTCGTTTTTAGCTTCATTTACCCAAAAAAGTTTTAAAAAAATCTAGTGCCAAAATATAAATGCTTGATTCGAGTAAAATCTTCAAAGTTGTTGAAATGTGCAAGATTACGATACGTTTTACTATCTCTAAGCGGATTTTATCTCCTAGACTAACAACTAACGTCTTTAAGCAGTGCAACTTCTGCCACGTCTCATGTTGTTTTAGGGCAATTCAAAACTTGTGTCATCCTACTCGGAGGCTACTTGGTTTTCAATTCGGATCCAGGGTTTGTGAGCATTTGTGGTGTCGTAGTAGCTATTGGTGGAATGTCAGTTTACACATCATTAAACTTGAAAAGATCACCCGAGGTTGAGGGTCCCCAGCTTCCAAAACATAATGTACCTACTTTGAAACCCAAGACTGACGAAGGGAAGCCAGAAGACGAATCCAACGTAAACGTTACCGTATCAAATGTTGTCTGACTATTCGTTTTTGCCTATGCTATCTCTGTTATCTGTAATATATAGTATTATTTAATAATGCATATAAATATAATAATAATAAATTATGCAGAACATAAATAACTTGTAAAATGATGAATATAAATCCGGTCCTTTTGAATTCATTAAAGTCTCTTTAAAAGAAATTTATTCCCTCCACAGATCTTAAGGGTTAATTGAATAATTGCTTCCCAAGATAAAACGGATTTCAATTCTTAATTAGTAGTATTGTAAAATTAAGAATTCATCGAACGCAAATTCTATGTTATGTACTCGAACTTTTACTATCAATAATAATGATGCATGTAAAATGAAAATTACAGTAATGATGCATGAAAATGGTGTATTCATACACTTACTCAGAAACGGGAAAATAATTGCAGAACGGCAGAATGGAGGGAAGGAACGGAATTTGCAGAAACGGGATTGCAGAAGGGAAGGAACGGGATTATTTGCAGAACGGGACGGGAAAAAACTGCAGAACGGGACGGAAATTTCTTACTTCAGAACGGGAATAATGGAAGGAACGGGACGGGATTTTTTTACAGAACGGGGAACGGGAATTTGTTATCTATGTAATGCTTTCACACACCATTTATTTATAGGAAAAATTCGCATGTAACCGTCGTCAAAACGACGTAGTATTGTGATGATAAAAAATATATATCACGAACCCGCCTTGCATTAACGACTACGAATTCAATTCAAAGTTAATTTTCTCATTCAAATCCCATTTCCAACAATCCCCCACATGAAATGTAAAATTGGCTTTACAATATGCAAAATATGTTATGAATATGCAGACACTAGTTCGAGTACATAAGAAAAGATATTTCATCAAGTTAAGTAGCCTAGTGGCTTTGAACTTGCCCTAGTAAAATCTATCGAATTTACTTGGCTAATCAGTAGACTTGATGTCTTTGAACTGTCAGCTGTTTGTGTAAACCAAGACAATAGAATTCACAAAATATCTCTTCAGACATAGTTGGTTCTCACGTTTGTGTTCATTTTGGCCTTGAAACACCTCTTGGTTCCGTGAGTATATTAGAGAATTCAGCCTTCAAAATTCTCACAGAAGTGACCCCCTTCTTACTCACGTAGATGACTTCTATCAAGAGTATCCTGCAATACCCCACTTGAACATATTTCAAGATATAGAAATCATTAAAAGCGTATCTTATCTCGATTCTCGGCGGATGTGCCTTTGTCTCATCTTAGGAATGGTTAGGAGTAAATATCTCTCGAAGGTTTTTGAGTACTACATAGTTCGGTTTGCCCATTGAACCTAGATTTTGGGATCTCCAGTCAGCTAGGTTGGGTTGCCACTATGACGACTCTTATTTAAACAATAGGCTTTAAACCCATTCCCCTCGATGATTTTTTTATTTGCTCTCTTGTTAAACCTTACGTAAGCGGATCCGCAATATTATCTTTTGACTTTACATAGTCAATTGAGATAATTTCATTTGAGAGCAATTGTCTAACGGTATTATGTCTTCGTCGTATATGACGTGACTTACCGTTATATAAATGACTATGTGCTCTTCCAATTGCTGATTGGCTATCACAGTGTATACATATAGCTGGCACAGGTCTTGACTAATTTAGAATATCCTCTAAGAAATTACGAAGCCACTCAGCTTCTTCTCCAGCTTTGTCTAAAGCAATGAATTCTGATTCCATTGTAGACCTTGCAATACACGTTTATTTTGAGAATTTCCAAGATATCACGAACCTCCAGTGTAAAGACATATCCACTTGTGGATTTCTTTAGTCTTTATTGTCGATATCCAATTAGCATCGCTTATATCATTCCAATCTCACTTTGGATATCTTGTATAGTGCGATCCATATTTTTGAGTATGTTTTAGATATCCTAAAACTCTCAAAATTGCTTTCGAAAGATCTTTACCCGATTACTCAGATACCTACTTAGCTTACTTACCTAATAAGCTATATATTCCGTCTATTACGCTTTCATGACGTACATTAAACCTGCCTTTATTATACGAGAATATTCCAGTTTGTGATATGCCATCACCTTCATTTTTAGCTAGATGAAGATTTATATCAGCTGGGGTCTTATTTAGAATTATATTATACTTGTTAAAATTTTCAAGTATTTTCTCAATGTAATGAGATTGAGATAATATAATTTCATCAGAGGTTCTAGAAATCTTGATTCCTAAAATTATATCAGCAACCCCCAAGTCTTTCATATCAAACCTATTTGACAACATACACTTTATTGAGTTGATAACTTCATTGTTGCTACCCATGATTAACATATCATCCACATAAAGACAAACAATGACATATTCTTTTTGAGTACTTTTGACATAAACACATTTGTCACACTCATTAATTTTAAATCCATTTGATAACACAACATTATCAAATTTCTCATGCCATTGTTTTGGTGCTTGTTTTAATCCATACAAGGATTTAACAAGTTTGCATATTTTTCTCTCTTGTCCAGGAGCAATGAAACCTTTAGGTTGTTCCATATATATTTCTTCATCTAATTCACCATTTAAGAATGTTGTCTTTACATCCATTTGATATATTTCAAGTCTATTTAAAGATGTTATGGCTATTAGCATTCTAATAGATGTAATTCTTGTAACAGGTGAATAAGTGTCGAAATAATTCAATCCTTCCTTTTGTCTATATCCTTTAACAACAAGCCTTGCTTTATATTTATCAATTGAGTCATCAGCTTTCATCTTCTTTTTGAAGATCCATTTATACCCTAAGGGTTTTGAACTAGGTGGAAGGTCCACCAATTTCCATGTATGATTTTGCATAATGGACTCAATTTCGCTATTTATTGCTTCTTTCCAATGAGAAGCATCTGGAGAGAATACTGCTTCCTTGTACATTCGAGGATGATTTTCTAACAAAAATGTTAGAAAATCCGGACCAAAAGACGTTGAAGTCCTTGCCCTTTTCTACGTCTAGGTTCATCCAATACAAACTCTTTGTCTATATTTTCAGGATTATTACTAGTAGCATCCAAAGGTCTTTTGTTTGAATTTGAATCATTATTTCCATTATATGGAAAAATATTCTCAAAAAATGATGCATCTCTTGATTCAATAAATGTATTAACATGAATATCATTAATTTCAGATTTATGAACAAGAAAGCGATAAGCACTGCTTTTATTTGCATAACCAATAAAAACACAGTCAATTGTTTTTGGTCCTATCTTAACCTTTTTAGGTTTAAGAACCATCACTTTTGCTAGACACCCCCACACTCTTAAGTATTTATAGCAAGGTCTATGACCTTTTCATAATTCATAAGGTGTTTTATGAGTTTTCTTATGAGCCACTTTATTAAGAATATAATTGGCAGAAAGTAAAGCTTCCCCATACAAATAAAGACTATCAGTAATTAGAAACAAATTTCTATTTTACAAAAATTTAACAGAATTCAAGCAACAAATTTTGTTTACAAAATTTCTGTTGTAGAAAATTTGTTCACAAATTTTGTTTTACAAATTTGTTCTGTTTAAAAAAAATTGTTTCTAAAGTTGGACAGATTTTTAGTTCAATTCTTTAAAAGAATTCAAATTTTTCTAATGATTTGAAATCACACAGTAAAGGATTTGTTTATACCAATAATAATTGCATGCACTATGCAATATTTATCTTTCATGCATATATATCTAAATATGTATATTAACAGAATATATATATATATACGTATACTAACAGTAATATATATATATAATATCAGTACGCTAATATATAATATATATATTACAAAACATGCAATTTATTAACAAAACATGCAGATCATGCAGTTTATTAATATAACATGCAATTTAGTCTTGCATTTACATGCATGCAGGGGTGCGAAATAGGACTTACGGAATATTATATATATTACACATATATATATAATTAAACAATATAAACATGTAATTTATATATAATCACATAATATATAAATCAGTCAACAATAAATTTGTGTACAAATCTGTTAACAATTTATTTTGCAGAAAAATTCTATATATGCAAAATACATGTAACAGAATATGCAAACAATTAATACATATAATATGCCTGCAATATATATAATAACAGAATAATATCTATTAACATGTAAACAATTTTCAGAACATTAACAGATTAAATATTATTACAATTACTGCACTGCAACGAAAACTATGTAATTTAACCATAAGAAGCAGAACATGTGGCCAAGGCATAACATGCAGAACATTATTACACCAAGCAATCATTGTAATATGCATGCAGTATGTAATACATTAATACATTACAATCGAAACGAATTAACATGTAATGAATATCTATCAGAACACTTGAACCTTGTTAACATGTACCAGCACACAATAACAGAATCATGCAAACTAAATATTATCATGCATTCTGTTTTATACAAACATGCACAAACTAATGCCGAAATTTGCAACTATAATATATTAAAAGACAAAGGTAATACGGTAATAAATTAAAACCTGAAAAAATGATTTTCTGGTTTACAAAAAATAACAGATAAATAATTGTTATAAATGCAACATTCCTTATAAATTCTGTTGACATTCCTTATTTTGACATTCATTTATTGACATTCCTCGCTGAATGCAACATACATTTACAGGAACCTTTTAAATGCATGAACATAAATATATTTAATTTACTTAAAAATACTTATGACAATAATCATAACAATACTCATGAATATACATTCTTTTTATCATAATAATCATGACAGACTAAACAATGCATGAATACGGATTACAGAATAGACAATACTCATGTATTGTGTGTTATTCGGAACTTAATTTGAAAGTCTCTTTCCAACAATCTCAACTCCCTTTGGCAGGTTCCACTAATTCGGAACTTAATTTGAAAGTCATATTTCAACCTGGATGTTTTCGGGACTCCGCTTATTATGCGGACTGTAAAAATGTGTGGGGAGAGGGAGATTCTCTTTGTGTAACTGGAAAAACTAGCTTGGAATGGAAGCATTTGTACAAAATAGTTCAGTTTAGCCAAAACACTACTCCATTTATCATGCAGACGTATGAGCTGTTAATATAGTGTTTGATACAACGGACCTGCACACAGTTTGGCAAATGGTAATGCAGGGTATGTTTCAGTTGTGAATGTTAGCGAAACTGAAAGGATACTATATATATATATATATATATATATATATATATATATATAGTCCGGATCAAGTGCATACCCTTATCTTATTCACCATTGCTCACCTTTTTTAGCGGCGGTTTTGGTCATACGATCGTCGCCTATACTTTTAGCGACGCTATATGTTGTCCGTCGATAAAAGTATAGACGACGGTTGTATGACCGAAACCGTCATAAAGGGGGTAAGCACGGTTAGTTAAGATAAGGGTATGCACTTGATCTTTACTATATATATATATATATATATATATATATATATATATATATATATATATATTAACTTTATCTCAAACTACATAATTTAATTTGTCTCGTACTTAGTACTATGTCCTTAAGACAATTATGCCCTCCGTACGATGCTCAAAGTTGATAGCACTTGTTTTCCAGGATATAATGACAATGTATACTATAGTAGCACTCCAAATAGTATACTCAACGAACCAAATAAAAGCTCAGAACTCTCTCAAAATAACTATGAAAACTGATGAACAAATGAACGACAATGTATGCTTGAATGCTTGTAAATGAACGACTTAAATGGGCTGCCCCCCTATCTATTTATAGGAGGGGTAACCTTTGGATGGGGTACTAACACTTGAAAGACATGAGATGCATGATGTGGCATTCTTTGGTCAAAACGACGTACTTTTGATCCTTTGCAGAATGGACGTGTCTATTCGGGCCACAAAACGACGTAATTTTAATTTGATCAGAACAAAAACGACTCCAATTAGCAACACGTGCATGTGGGTTTGAACAACACCTTGGCTAGGTTCTCTTCCCCAAAAGTGGGATGTCCCTTAGAGCCCAAACTCAAGAGCAATTTTCTAGAATATAAACTCAATAATTCTTTAGTTCTTAACCGATGTGGAACTTGACTTCCCATATGTATTTATTATCATTTATCATTTTCAAGAGTGATCTTTAGGAGTTAATTTCTCAGTCATTACTTCATGGATTTGAGTTTTCAAATACTTAATTTAATGTCCTTATGAAGTAAAACACATTGATATGTGAAATTAATTAATGAAACCCTCTTCAATTTTAGGCTCAAATTCTGAAGTTGGTGCATATTCGAAACAAATCACACGATTCAATGACCTTGCAAAATGAAGCAAAGCAAAATTACTATGGTAAGGCATTCTCCCAAGGGAAAGGGAACATTGATTCCTTCATGTTGTTGGAATAGGGTATAAACGAGTCGAGTTGAGATTTTGACTAGTCAAGTTTGAGCTCAACTAAAGTTAAACAAGCTCAAGTCAAGTTTTTAAATGTTCAAATTCGACTCGTTTATAAAAGAGCCGAGCTCGAGTTGAGCCAAACTTTAGTTGAGTTAAATCAAATTTAAATATTGTGAAATTAATTACTTTTTGTGTATATAAAATGTAAAATTAATTATTTTAATTAACTAAATACATAAATCTCTTCTATATTATTCTTTGTATCATTGTTAGTTTTCTGTTCCAAACATTTTCTAAACGAGTCAAGACGTTTATTATTCTTTGTGTTAGTTTTCTTGTTGAGTTGAGACGTTGTATTTTTATAAGTTTTGTTCTAAACAAACTCATTTAAATGAACAGAATTCCTTGTTTGAACTCGACTCAATAAATTAACTCGACTCGAGTCAAAAATAAAACAAGCCTAGTTGATTTGTGAACAACTCAATTCATTAGTTGATTTGTGACCAACTTGTAGGATAAAGTAGCGGTGAAAATAATTAAGAGCGTAAATCAACCGAGTCGATCCGAGTATTGAGTTGCTCAAATTTAGTTCACAAAATTTATCGAGTATAAAATAAGGTTTGATTGAGACTCATTTCACTACCGAGTCGAGCACAATTCCAAATCGAGCCCAAACAGTTTGAATTTTTTTAAACGAATATGATTCGAGTATCAATAGAAAATTACAATTTGAAGAGTTTCGAATAATTTATTGAACATTAAAATTTGCTCATGTTTGACTCATTTATATTTCGAGTCGATTTAAAGAGTTTCGAATAATTTATTGAACATTAAAATTTGCTCATGTTTGACTCATTTATATTTCGAGTCGAGCTCGAATCGAACTTCTAGTCGAGGGAGTACAAATCGAGCCCTTTGCTCATTTTACTGCCCTAAAAATAAAACCTCCAAATATAACCTTACGCCTTAAATATAATAAGAGTAAGAGAGTTTAAAACCTTACATGTCGAGGCTGCTGATAAGCGACGGAAGGAGGCAACACAGATTCAATCGAACCGGCCATGGCTTGAGATTGATGTAAATGTGGTTACACAGTTGGTGGAGCAGCCATCGTCTGAGATGGATGATAAATACCAGCAAAGGCTCCATGGCTAGCTTGAGCAGGCGAGAAACCAATGTGATGCCTTGGGGCAGGTTATAGAAGTAATTCTGCAAGCTGGATATATCCGGGCCAGCTGCCGAAGGAGTCCAAGCATGTGAATCTTCACCCTGCAGCTTTAAGAGACGGCCTATGTAACCATTCTAGTACAAGAAATTATACAAGAAAAAACAGACTTTGCAGAATAGTATACCGAGAAAGCAAGTCAGGGAGAAAACAGCAGTCATAGTAATAGATACAACACCATACTATATAACCCTATAGTCATAGTGCTTGATACTTGAATTAAATAAGATGGCCAAATAAAAACATAACATTCATTCTCCAGTAGAATATGTAGTAAAAAAAACAACTTGCTGAAGAATTTGACAGCCTTTTGTCAGAGCAACGTGATAAACAAACTGCCAGAACATCCACTTCGCTTCTCATATTCATACTATCAGCCAGCAACAATAACTAGAATGTTAACTCTAAATAAATAAATAAATAATAATAATAATAATAATAATAATAATAACAAGAATAAGAACAAGAATACATTAAATTTTACTCAAAAAGGAACAACAATAACTCAAACATACTCTCAGCATCAAGCATTTCTTGAGATTAATGAAAAGAAAAAACAGTACTGGTTTTAGAGTAGAATAAACTACTGCAATGGTTTAAAAATCATTTTTTGCAAAAAAATATTGCTGAACTCCAATCGTCACTTAATGTTTTGCAATTGCAAGGATTGTTTCCAGTAAATATCAACGTATTAGCGGCACATATGAATAACCGAAGAAAATTTTGTATGATTATTTTTTCATTCTTTACTTGCAGATATTGCAAGGAAACAAGTAGCGTGGCAGATTAGCAGAGATCACATTTCAATTTATCACTGACAAGATAGAAAATATCCAGATCAAGATTCAAGATAATCCCTCAAAACGTAATGAGAAATTGGGCAGGATAAAGAGGAAAAAGAAATTACAGTTCCGCTAATTTGCACTTACATAACGCAAATTTTCAAGAACATTAAGATAAATAAATTACAACCAACCTGTCGTACGACTGAGAACAAATTCTTCTCCTTCAGCTCAGATACTGAAAGTTCTTCAGGACCAGTAGAACTTCCAGGAGTCATAGCTGCACTGGAGCTAAAACCAACAGCGGAGGAGCCATGTGACGCATAGCCAGACGGAATCCCCAAGGGGGTCAGTCCTGCATTGGTTCCGGGCTTATATGGTGGTGCAACAGGAAATTTAACCCCAGGCACAGCTGCAGCTGGTGGTATATATACATTACCGGTAGAAGGTGGCTGGGGGAAACCATTGTGGCCTAAAAATTGGTGGGCATTTTGGGGCATATATATATGAGGTAAATATGGATTATACGAAATGTAGTTAGGAGGATAAGGTTGCCAAAACAAAGGAAATAGGTGCGGACTCTGCCTGACACCCACAGGTTGAGTTGCAGGTGGTGGTGTACCTGATGCTGACAAAAACATGGAATTTCCGCCCTGCAATTAAACAGTAGATATTGATTAGCAACGATAGATAACTGGTGAAACAAAAAAGGTAGCAATATCAGATCTCAAAAACTTTTCTTGACAAATCAAGGCTAGGTGTGGGTGGGTGTTTGTGTGTGCTGGGTGGTTTGGGGGGGAGGTTACACAGATATCAAAGTGCTCATCTTTAAACAGATAAATGTATTGTGAGCCCTAAAAGAAGATAGAACTTTATCCATTAGAAATTGCAAGCATGTGCAAGAAGCATATATGCAAGCAGTTCTAACAACTTCCACATGGAAAATAATGCAAGAACCAGCATTCAGAATTAGGCACCGAGATAACCACCAAAAAGTTCTTTAGGGAAAAAAATACATCAGATTATTTATTTCAATCAGATAAGCTTATCATAATAGGTAATCAATTACGTGTTCCAACAAAACTAGTTTTCAATTGCCAATTAAGGCTACCATGCACCAGTCATCTTGAGATAAATGAGAGTAGGGTAAGTGAACAAAGTGGTAAACCCCCAAAAAATGATATTGTCATTGCTCCATACTGTCAAAGTGTCAACAATTAAAGAAACACAAGTTTCATATGATCCAGACCACAAATCTCAACAGAATTGGGCCACACTATTCACTCATCCTGAGCAAATGACGTTTTTGCTTTGCTTAGGGTGGTTAAGATGGCTCCAAGAATATCAAAATACAATTCCCTTCACATGTCAAATATTAAGCATCACATTTCAATTTCAATGATTCATCAGGGTTAACTTTACATATCAAAAAATTTAAGGCCACATTCAAAAATTCAAGGCGATTTATAAATAATTAAATAGATCAA
Organism: Panax ginseng; assembly: GCA_020205605.1. Lineage (NCBI taxonomy): Eukaryota > Viridiplantae > Streptophyta > Magnoliopsida > Apiales > Araliaceae > Panax > Panax ginseng. The sequence continues at coordinate 126,669,174 of CM035138.1, read as the reverse complement.
ATAAGATGTAAAAGATTCATAAATATACTTATTTATTTTACAAGTTAAAAGCTGCATAACTAAAAGCAAAAAGAAAATGACAGCCACGTACAGAATTAAAAAATTTAAAAGAAAAATATATCCAATACCTGAAGCTCAGGTCCTTCAAGTTGCACAGCATGGGGCCCCGCAACTGGTGGCACAAGACCAAAGCTATAGTTTGGGCCTGGTTGTAGAAGTGAGAAATGAGGTCCTCCTATAGAGGACATTATTTCCTGCTTTGGCAGGTCATGATTAAGAACAGAACCAGATGCAACATTATCTCCCAACAGTGACAAATGTTTAGGCATTTGATGAGCTTGTGGATGGACTGGACTGTCACCTTCTTGAGCAGTTGAGGAGACACTTTGATTACTGCAACATCATATTTAAAAAGCACATATATCATCCTGACGCAAAGCAAATTACTATAAAGCTGAACACCTAAAGCCTATATAAATGTAGCCCAGACATGGATAAGAACATCAACCAGTGTTCTAAAAATCTCCGCCTAGGTCCGCCTAGGCCCCCCTTGGCGCCCCGCCTAGGCACTAAGCCTCCCCTGACGCCTCACCTAGGCCCAAGGCGGCAAAAAAATCCCTCCAGGAAATTAGGCGAGGCCTAGGCGGAGTTTTTTTTTTTTTTTAATAACTACCCAAACCAAATCTTGATATATTTATTTTTCTAATGATTTACCATATTCATAATACAGGTTATAGTATATCAAATCACAACAAGAAGTGAACAATATCAAGTCAAAATGGATAATTTGATTATAGTTGTAATTTTTTGAACTTGTACCAACTTCAAATTATATAAATGATGATACATTTGTAATATTTAGTTTAATTCAATATAATTCTTAAATTTATGTGTAGTTTCTTAAGTTTTAATATTGAATTAAATTCTTGAAATTTTAAATTTTATTATTTAATAGCAATCTTGTTTATGAATGAAACTAATACGTTAAAAATATGTTTGAACTTTGAATAATTGCATGTTTGTGTTTGACCTTTAACATTAGCAATATATGTGTTTGAACTTTAAGAAAATGCCTTTATTATCTTTATTATAGATTGTTTTACTTTATATTATTGTTTTGTTTGGATAAATGTAAGATAAAATATTAAAATTGGCTTAAAATAAAAAATCTCGTCTAGGCCCCCTAGGCGCTAGGCCCCCCTCGGCTGCCCGCCTCCAGTCTAGTGCCTTTTAGAACGTTGACATTAAACCCCAAAAAACTTAGCAACTCAAACAAAGGGATCTAACATGAGGCAGCTTTAGCATTTGAATTATAACACCAATATTTACAATACTCTTGAGATTTATGTGGGGTTTTTTGGGTGTTTCTGACGTGGCTTTTATGAACACATTTACACTCTATTTTTCTAATTATTTTCTATACTTGAAAATATAACATAACAATATGCTGAGAATATAAAAATATTGAATTAAAATATAATCTCCACATCACACTTTATTGGATAAATTCTTTTAGTGCTTAAAGCACGAATTTTATGACATGCACAAAACAAATTAAAACATTAAAGGTTTAATACATGTGCAATATAATTTAAAGTATAATCTCAGATATATTCAAAATAGGTTATTGGTATTTCCAATAATTATTTTGCTAGTTCTACCAGATCCCCTCAAATGAGTGGGACAAACACTGATGTGAGAGGGAACCTGATGGAATTAGAAATATAATTGCTGGAAATAGTCCTCCGCTAAACATATTGCTTTTAACTTTACTTTTATTGAGTTTTAAAATTTGTGCCACACTAAAACAAATGTAAGAAACTAAAGTGTGACGGAGTAATGTGTTTTTGTCATATCCTGAAATCTGTGCCAGAAGCACCCAAAAAATCCGACTAACTTTACTGGACAGAGTTGGTATTTAGGCTCTTATTGCCAATGCTGTGAAAAGCCAGTGAAACAAGATGTTATAAGCTTCTACAGCAAAAGCATTAGCCCATATTTAAACACCAAATCCCAGTAATAGTCAAAGACACGAGGAAAAATATGGTGGCACGTGCAGAAGGAGAGAACTCCTTAATCAAAATATAGAAATTGAGTCCAGTACAAGTACAACAGAAAATGGGACATGTTAAAAAAAGAATGGGGCTGAACCAATTACCTGAGAGAAGGTTCACCAGCACCTTCGCCAATTTCCTGACCAGATTCAACCACAGGACTAGAGCCTTCACCGCCAAAAGTACCATCCAAACTTCCAAAGGTCAATTGACTATTAAAGGCCTCCGGGACTTGGAGATGATCAGGAAAAATAACGGACTGCGAAGGAGATATCTTTAGCTTCTCTAACTTCATATCAAGATCTAAAGTTGCTGAGTTCACAGGGTTTTTTGCAGGGAGCGACTCCAATTTGTCAACAGCCACAGGTACAACCACTGTTGGAAAATATGATGAAGGTGACATCAACATCTATGAAACAAGTATGAGCAGAAGAATACAAAAATCTAAAATTATAAGTTAACATAGATACCTTAACATGGTTGTTGAAAAGAAAGAGGAAACACACAAGTAAGAAATACATAATAAGATAAAGAAACTTGATGTAACTTTCTACCATTAAAAAAGCAACAAAAAATCTTTTGTTGCCACCTTGTTTACCTTTGGGTTTCGGCACATCCATGCAAGAACCACCCTGAAGCAGGACTACCGATGTTTTGTGGCAATGATTCTCGAGTATCAAGTTGGAATCTATATATCATATAAGTAAATACGTATGTAAGCAATTATATACTATCATATATTGATTCCTACAGCAGTATCTAATGGTGTCAAAGGTCAATGCAATGCCTGGGATGTGTATCATATGAACATAAGGCTGACAATAGACCTACCTATTTGTGAAATGTGGACAACTGGGGCTTCATAAAAAATTCAAAGTAACTCAAATATGTAGTCCAGTTTGCTGTTAGCATACCACATCAATGAAATCAGCATGCTTAAATCCAATGCACTAGGTCATATATTCTTTACTGCTTCAGAAGTTAAGTGATTTTTTTTCTTAATTCAAAAATATCAAAATTTAATGTTTTAGATTGGGAAGGAAACAAGGAAACAAACAAACAATATATACACATTGATGAATGCACAAATATACAGGATTGTGAGAGTACCAGAAGGTGTCAATCGAGAATCCTTTCATTGGGAGAATAAGAGTGGCTAAAGGTATTACATTGTGAAGTTACAGTTATATATAGTTGCTCCTCCTATATGCTTGAGACTTCATAAGAGGAGATAACATAATGACCCAAACTATAATTGGCTTAGTACAATACTAATAGGAAAATATACAACTTACATGCACGAGTGAAGGAGATGAGAGAAGTATATATATATATATATATATATATATATATATATATATATATATATATATATATATATATATATATATATATCCATAATGTAGAGAAAAAGTTCAACAAGGCTCATACAAAAGCATATGAAATATTGCTAAATTTGACTTTAAAATGATAATTGAAACTTAATTTCGAAGGTAACATAGAAACCAAGATTGGACTTCTACCTCCTGAAAATGTGGCACCTAACTGTGATTGCACATAGAACATAAACCACAGAAATAAATAAGCACATTTTTCGTCATCTAGCTATAGATAAATTTTGAACCATTTACATAATGCAGTAAAGAAGAAAAAAATGCTATATAAGTAAAGTTGGGATAGGACAAGTGAAATGCAATAAAGAAACAAAACATAACATGACCAAACAATCTTTACTAAAGTTAATGTGATTCAACAACCAAGATAGGAATCTTCTTACATCACATACGATGAGGAACAGTAAAGGGCTAGACAACATAGCATAAAAACATGGAATAGAAATAAATAGAACACAAGTACCTTCAGAAGGGCCATTTTGCTGGTTATGAGTAGACAAAAACAAGAGCTGTGAAATCTCAGACAACTGACCCTTCTAACCGCCCTGTGATATTTCCGATTTTGTTTCGTTGGGGGACTTAACAACTCCGGAGGCTGCTTGACTGCTATTTGCAACATCTTGACCAGTACTTGTCACTAAAACAGGATCTGAAGCAGAGCTATTAATACCTGAAACAGATGCTTAATGAACTCAAATTAGTAGGTGATTGGATTAGGACTTGATGTATGATATTCCCCTTTAATTCTAACTCTAGACAAAATAGTGGAGACAAAGGTGAGGGCGAGTGGTTGGGGAGGGTTTTGGCAGCATCAATAGGTGGAGTAGACAATATTACAAAATAGTACTTCACATCAAAAGTTAAACAATCTTTTACAAGGTCACCAATATTACCTGCAGAAGAGCGGGGCTGGTGCACAGATCCATGGGTAGCACTCCTCTTAGAGACTCTTGTGGGACCGTTTGTGATGTGGTTGAAGAGCTAGCGTGTCAGTTTATGAAAAGATTTGATCCAGTTTATGAAAAAATTTGAAATATTTCATTTAAAACGGGTCAACGATCAAAAGTCACCAGCCTCACTTGTGAACTACATGATTTTTTGGTCAAATTTCATCGTCTAAGCCTTCAAAAATACATTTTTTTTTTTGTTTTTGGGTTATTTTTGTAATTTTTTTTATTAGTTTTCCTTTTTCGTTTTGAATTCCGTCTTTATGGTTTTGTTATTTAAACGTTTGTTATGATGGGAAGAGGCAGTTTTTTGAATAATAAACTTTTCTTATTTTTCAAAAGGGTTAAGTTCAGATGACCACCTGGGGTTTAAGCGTTTTTCCACTTAACCACCTGTAGTCACTAAAGCTACATTTAAACTCCCGACTTTTTGAGTTGAAGTGAAAAAATGTTTTCCGTCTTAACTCCGTTAAATAATTTGGCTAAAGACTTAATTACCCTTCATGAATTTGTATCGTAACATAAGCCGGTGGTATTATATAAACATCACTCCATTCCGTTCCATTTAATTCAATCTTAAGTTTCTTAGATAAGAGCTCTTCTATTTCTCTCAGTCTTCTTCTTCATCTTCTTCACCACTTTGCTTCAACTTTAATCCTCACCTGTTTATGAAACCCACTTCACCAAATCACTTCTTCTTCATCTTCTTCACCACTTTGCTTCAACTTTAATCCTCACCTGTTTATGAAACCCACTTCACCAAATCACTCCGGCGCCGGCCACATTTCTCTACCCTCCAAAACACCACCCAACAACAATACTTCGAACTCACCCACCCACTCCCAACCGACCACCTCACTCTGTCGTGCACCGTCCTCGCCCTCCGCCACAACTTCTCCAACACAATCGGCAAACCCCCAATCTCAGTCCAATTACTTACCAAATTTTGGAAAGAAAAGAGAACAAAACTGCTTACGAGTTGCATATTACCACAGTAGATCAACTCCATCAAATTAAATGTAGCCTAAAGGAAACAACCAAAGATATAGAAGTCCACAAAGTTAGATCACAAACCAACCTCAATGTAAGACGCGACAACTTCTGAGTGCTTCTCATTAGTTCTAGCAATAAATATAATTCAGAACCAGAATGTTCACTTGCATTTCTCTAATCTCAAAATGCTTCACCTGCTGTTGGACACCACAAAATCAAGAAAAACAACCAAATAAAGAAAAACAAGTGCCAGAATCTCATCAAAATGACCCACAACAGCCCAAATTAGCTAGATCAAATTTTATCACTCTCAAAGTGAACCAAAAACAGAGTAAATTATAAATTTAAGAAAGAAGACCCCTACATATCCAAAAGAAATATTAAAACTTAAGAGAATCTAAAGGGGGAGATGTAACAAATTTCAGCAAAAACCAAGCCACAAATCAAATTCAAATAATTTCCAGAAAACAAGTGGATTTTCAGAAGTTTCTGAATCATCAATATTTGGAAAACCAGTGACTGACTTTCATCAATATTGAAATTTCCTATCCAATATCTCAACTTTATATTTAATCCCAGCAATTAAACCCATCAATTGTGGATTTAATCATATCCCATCAGTTTTCAAAGGTCCGAACAAAATGGGCATGAGAACTCTTCCCTAATGTCATCATCTGCATCAATTTCTTCAAAACCCATGAGCATATCTGCATCAAAATCATCCATATCATTTCAGATAAACGAATTCACATATAAACATGACTACAAAAACCAAGATTTAACAAAAACAGATTTTAGGGCTTGGTGAGAGAAAAGAGAAGAAGAAATTCGAGATTTGGTATAGCAAGAGATAAGAGTGAGAATTAATTTGGAGACTACTTTGATTTGAGAAGAAAATTGAAAAGGCGGTTTTGTGCCGCCTCACTCTCTCTCATGGATTACGAATTGGGTTACGAATTGGTGCAGAGATTGGAGCAGGTCGTGAAGCAGCTCGCGTGGAGGAAATCTTTCCTTTAGAGATAACATATACAGTACAAAAATCTGGTACCCCTTTCGACACATTTCCTGGAATATCTTTTGCTTTAAATCTTCTGTGAGGAAATATTAGCGAACTTAGAACTCGAGGATTTGCTTGGAATCGTCCGGGAAGTGGGTCCTTCACGCTATCAGCCCAGAGTGAACATCTTCCGGGAATCAGCCGAAATAACATCTTCACCCTCAGAGTGAACGAACCCAGTTGAAGAAATCGGGGCGAGACTGCTGGTGGGTTTGAAGGTTGAAGGGAGAATAAGAGAGGAAGAAGAACAACAACAACAACGATTTATTTCAGACATTTATCATGTTTTTTTTAATTGTTATAGTCATTTTCACGCGTTTTTGACGTACACGCACAGTTAAGTTGGATAAAAAAAATGACGTTTTCACTTCAATTCAAAAAATCGAGAGTTTAAATTTAGCTTTACTTACTACATGTAGTTAAGTAGAAAATACCCCAAACCCCATGTGGTCATCTGAACTTAACCCTTTTCAAAATTCTCTAAATTAGAATTTTGTTGTCTATTTTCTAGAATTCATAGAATCAACATGTTGTAGAAGGTTATCGTTGACAATTGTGCGTGGTTCAACAATTGATAACGGTTTCTGTTTACTTCCGCTACATCAGTTGATATCAAAGCTTAAGCAATATTCACCATGCCACCCCGTAGAGAACGATGTGTGGACGATGTTTATAGGCATGAGGATCTGCAGCGCCTTGAGCAGCGGTTCAAGCAGCGAATGGAACAACTAATGGAACAGGGGATGAACACTATGATGGATCAACTGAAACTACGGATGGGCGAGTTGTTAAAGAACCAAAATAGGGCAAATCTTAATCCTGGGAGGAACCATAATTATGATTATCGGAGGAATCCTTTCGCAGTAGAGAATGATGACGGAGATGACTTTGATGATGATTATGAGGAGGCACCTCGTGGGCGTCGTCGACCATATGCAGTGGAGGATGATAGGAGACGTTGGGAGACTGGTATGAGGACTGAGATTCCTGAATTTCGTGTTACCCTCCAACCAGAAGAATTCATTGACTGGCTGGCCACGGTAGAAGAGATCCTGGAATTTAAGGGTGTCCCTGATGATAAACGAGTACCCTTGGTTGCTACCAGACTCAGAGATAGAGCGATGGCCTGGTGGCATTAACTTAGGCAAACAAGGGTTAGATTGGGGAAGTCAAAAATTACGAACTGGGAGAAGATGAAGAAATTGTTGCGGGCGACGTTCCTACCTTATAATTATCAGCGATTAATGTAGCAGAGGTTGTAGAATTTAAGGCAAGGAGGTCGTACAGTTGATGAATACACAACTGATGTAAGACCCCAACTTTTTAAATAAAGATGAATTTTCTATAAATATTATTTTTGAATATTATGGAATGAATTTGATATAATGTTATAGTTGTGGGTAATATTTATAATTTTTGCAAAGTACGCAAGTTGTTATATTATATTCGATTGGTCGGGAATATTCGCTTTTAGCGGGGAATATTCGATGCACGACCTAATCTTTAGTGGACCCTATTAAACGGAATTATCATTTGATTGAGAAAACGACAAAAATACTTTTTTATGAAAATAACGGCGGAACTTTTACCGTTAACTGCTTGAAATACCCAAGTTAAAAGTACAAAGATAATCTGGCGTGAGTGTTAGACAAAGAAGACACTGTGATTGATTATTGATGCTTTACGTGAGAAGTCACTCAGTTTTGTTCAATTATTGCTACATGATGAATTCTTTGCATACTATCTCACGTTATTTGATTCAATTATTGTCAATATTTTATATATTATTAAATCAATAATTGAGGCGACAAAGTTATTAATATTATTATTTGCAATATTAACGATGTCTGTAAGTTACATCAAGGAGAGGTTTGGTCACCTAATCAAGCTACCAAATGGAGAGAAATCCTTATTGAAAAACCCCTTTTTCAGGAACGACACGGTTGATTAATATTATGAATTATAATAATGATGATATATGTTGTTAAAATTATTAAGGTGATTTTTATGAAATTTTGCTTATTTTATTTCAAAATAATTGGTAAAAAATTATTTAATATATCAAATGTGGAGCCCACATGTGGGGGCCACGTATGGAAGAAATGGTTGAAATGAAAATGGGGTGGTGGGGAGGAAACATATTTGGGAGGAATTGTTATTATATATATATATATGATTATAACATGTGGTTATATATATATATATATATATATATATATATATATATATATATATTATATTTTAGTTTTTGTTTTTACTTAATTTGATTGAAATTTTAGTTGTCTGCATCATGGGTAAGCATTAGTGTATGAATTAATGCATCAGTCAAGCATCCGTGAATGAAAGAATTATTGCTTCCGTGATTTTTCTTACACAGTGCCCCTTCAATTCTCCTATAAATAGAAGCTCATTCCTTCATTATTTCTTACGAATTCACTGAAACTCTAGAGAGAGAAATTTATAGAGAAAAAGAAGAAAAGTATTCTGCTACTTCACTACTCTTATATCCAGTTTTTTTTACGGTAAGGGGTATTATTTCTTTTGTATTCATGAAGAGAACTTATGTTATTCAATTATTTATTATTCGCTTGGAATAACTCAGATATCGCTGCTACCCTATACTTGGTGAAATTCTTCCATTATTCCATTCTTTATTATTCATTGGAATATCATATCATGCGTTTTACGCCGACCGATTCCGCTTTTTTATTATTCCGTTGGAATATCCTGTGCATGCAGGCGCTTTACGGGACTTAATTCGGTTCCGTTAATTATTATTCTATTGGAATAACCTGTCTGTGCGGTCTATCGCATGCCTGATGATTTCTTTTGTTATTCTATTCCTTATTATACTCAATTGGTTAAAGTTTTGACTTCTATACTCCATAAAATTAGTGGAATATTCTTGATATTTGTGCTTCGTCCAGTATCTTTTCATGGAAATATTCTTCTGAGCATTCTTGAATTTTACTCTATAAAGAAGTATCATGTTGACAATTTGGACGTTAATAGTTCCTGGATAAATTAATTCTTAAACTTATTTTATTGAATTCTTATATCATTGTCATCATCCTCATGTTTATATTATATTGAAAGTCATCTCGTGGCTCAGAAAGCATAGATGGACTTGGTATGATTATGACTGAGGATTATTCTTGTAATCATCGAGTAATGTTACCATTGATGTGGAAAAAGTCCTCATTGGCCCGTAGTGCATTGATGGACAGTTGTTGGCATGATCATGACCATTGATGAATACACGAATGTCCTTGGCCCGTAGTGCATGGATAATTTGTGGTCGTGATATTAAAGAATATCCTTGGCCGTAGTGCGAGGTGATTCGATGATGTGGATTATTTATTAAGTCGAGTCTCGTGATAAAAGTGATGAAAACCTTTTAAATCATAAAAGATAGTAGATTTTATTCTCTACTTGACTCTTTTAATGGATTGCTTGTTCTACCGCAGCTTAAACTTGATGTTTGTTATATTGTATCGCTTTAACATCGCTTAAGGCTAATGATAATTTATTCTCGCATTATCTTAGTCATAATATTTCTTCTTTGGCTAGTTAAGCTCACCCTTTCTTTCACCGTCCTTCTTGAAATGAGAATATAGCCGAGACAAGTCGGGGAACGGAGTGATGGTCCGAGATAGATGGCTATAGTAGTCCTCACTATTATGTAAAATAGTGTGATAATAATTGTAATAAGGACTTTATTTGAGTTTGTATACTCTCTATGAGACATTATCCGTGTTGAAATTCTCAGCTATGTTTTGTCGTACTGTATCAAAGAAGTTTGTATTTAAATTTTGTACCATGTATTTGGCGACTCAAGATGGGTGATGTATACCTATTTTGGGGGCGTCACAACTGAATTCTATCAGCTGATTTCTCAGAACGAGGTGCATGAGACAGAAGATCAGTTGGTAGCCCGATATATTGGGAGTTTACGAGAACAAATTAAAGAGACAGTCAACATGTTTGATCTGATGTCTATTTTTCTTTTAGCATCGATAAATTTGTCAGGTAAATTGAGAAGAGGCGTCCTGGTGGTTTTGGACAATTTTCTAACTTTGGGTATTCAGGAGGAGGTGTCAATATCGGTCGTTAAGGCGAGGTTGCAGCTGCGGGGGCAATAGCCAAAACAGGGGCTGTAACAAATAATAACGTGAGGATTAGTCCAGTAAGTGGTACAAGTGTTTTGCATGTGGTGAAGTGGGACACAGGCATGCTGATTGCAAGAAAACCGAAAAAGGGCGATATTTGATGAAATAGATGAGGGTGATGCTATTGAGGATGAAACCTTGCTAACTAGTGAACCGATCTTTGATTCAGAAGGCGTGGATGAGGAGGTGGTGACTATTGATGTTGGGACTGCGTTGGTGGTGAGGAGGTCCTACCTTACACCTAGGGCTGTTGATGATGATTGGCTGCGAAACAACATTTTCCAGTCAACCTATACTATTAAAGGGAAGGTGTGTAGGTTTATGATTGATGCAGGCAGCTGTGAGAATATAATTTCAGTAGAGGCAATCCAAAAGCTGGAACTAACAACTAAAAAGAACCCCAAGTCATACAAGTTATCTTGGTTGAAACATGGGGGCGAGGTGACTGTCTCAAAATGTGCACTGGTATCCTTTTCTGTGGGGACAAAATACAAGGACGAGGTTTGGTGTGATATAGTAGCTATGGATGCATGCCATCTACTGTTGGGACGACATTGGAAATTTGATAGAGAGGTGGTTCATAACGGTAAAACGAATACTTACAGCTTTGTGTTTGAGGGGTAAAGATTGTGTTAGTGCCCAAGCGGTAAGAAAATAAAGGCAGTTCTAGTTTGTTGACTTTAGCACAGTTTGAGGAGGTGGTGCAGGAGACGAAAAATAGTGTATGCCTTAATCGAGAGGATGGTAGACAAGGAAGTAGAGGTTCCTGATATAGTCCAACCACTTCTAGAAGAGTTCAGTGATGTATTTCTAGAGGAATTGGCCTAAGGATTACCCCCAATGCGTAATATCCAACATCAGATTGACCTGGAGCCCGGGGCAGCCTTACCCAATCGACCTCATTACAGGATGAGTCTCGGAGAGCATGAAGAATTAAGGAGACAGGTGGAAGAGTTACCGGCCAAAGGGTACATTCGGGAGAGTTTGAGTCCTTGTGCGGTACCAGCCCTTCTGACTCCAAAGAAATATGGTACTTGGCGGATGTGTATCGACAGTAGAGCCATCAACAAAATAATGATCAGGTATCATTTTCTTATTCCTAGATTGGATGACCTACTGGATCAGCTTAGTGGGGCTATTGTTTTTACTAAATTAGATTTGAAGAGTGGGTACCATCAACTCCGTATTTGGGCTGACGATGAATGGAAGACAGTTTTTAAGACAAAGGAGGGATTGTACGAGTGGATGGTCATGTTGTTTGGGTTGTCCAATGTATCTAGCACCTTTATGTATGTTATGAATAAGGTTTTAAGGCCTTTCATTGGTAAGTGTGTTGTCGTGTAATTCGATGACATTCTAATATACAGTGTTAACCTGAGCGAGCATCTTAGTTAGCTGCGAGAAGTTCTTCATGTGTTGCGTAGGGAGAAATTGTATGTTGCGATTAAAAAGTGTGTATTTCTGACACCTAGGGTGTTATTTCTTGGTTACATTGTGTCTGATGTGGGGCTGCAGGTAGATGAGTCCAAAGTAGAGGCTGTGAAGCATTGGCTAAGACCTAGTACCATTACTGAAGTTAGGAGCTTCTATGGGTTGGCCTCCTTTTATCGGCGTTTTATTCCTCATTTTAGCAGTATTATGGCTCCTATTACTGATTGCATGAAGCAGTATGGGAAGTTTGCTTGGACAGGTGAAGCAGAAGAGGCGTTTGAGCTGATTAAATTCCGCCTTACCACAACTCCTATTCTAGTATTACCATATTTCCATCAACCTTTTGAGTTGCATTCTGATGCTTCCAATGTGGGAATTGGAGTTGTTTTGTGTCAAAACAGCAGGCCTGTAACGAATGTGATTTTTTGTAATTAATTAAAATATTTATTTGAGTTAGATAAATATTTTAGTTGATTTATTTATTGAATAATAAATATTTGATGTTGGTTGTTATGGCTTAATTTAATTAAGCGTTATAATTTGATAAATAATTTTATAATTGATGTGCATTTTATTATTAAAGTTTAATTGATTTTACTAATAAAATAACTTTAAATTATTTAAGTGTAATTTTATTAATTAAGTGTATGTTAAATAATTCTTCAATGATGTGCATTTTATTACTTTAATGTTATGAAAATATTTTAATTTAATTAAATAATTAAATTAAAAGGTTTGTAATGGGTTAAATAAATTGTAATTATTTTGATTAAATAGGAATTATAATTAGTAAGGTTTAATTGTGTTTATTACTAAAATAAGTAATCATTTAAGTGTGACATTAGAAATATGTTATATGTCATAGTAAAGTAATAATAGTATATACTGAATAGCCTAATCATTGGGTTGCTTAACTAATGATGGAAAAGTGACGTTATGCTACTAAGATGGCTTAATGTGATATTGGTCATGCATGTAGGAGTTTTGTAACATAATCCTTATGTTATTAGTGGGGGTTACTATTATATTAATTAATTACATAACTATTACCCAAATGAGGAGTTACACAAGAAGAAATCCTAGAGTTTTTTTCTTCTTTTAGAGCAAGTCTTTGTGGAAGAGAGAAATAGAGAAATTGAGAGAGATAGAGAGAATAGAGGAATTGAGAGAAGCTAGAAGAAGAAGAAGAAGCCATGGAAGAAGAAGGTAACTTTTAAACCCTTGTTTAATCTTTGATTTTTTTTGGATAGATTTATATTTTTATAAGATCTAGGGTAGTAGATCATGCTTAATCTTTTTTGTATTGGTTTAATATTGGATTATCAAGAATCAAACAAGAGGATTCAAGAAAGAAAATGAAATGGAAAGAAAATTTGAAGAACAAAATTCGTAGGTTTTGAGTAATTGTGGACATATCTTGTAAAATTTATACCTCTTTGGGTATAATGAGTTAGAAAGTGAGCCTTATATCAAATTAAAGCTATGGAGGTAAGATATATTATGAAAGTGGAATCACATGAAAACTCCTTGTAGATTTCTTGCAGTGTCTGTTTTAGTAAGGCTGGTCCGAAGGGAAAACAATCTGCCCAGAAAATCAAAACTGTTACGGTTTCTGACTTTGAAAAATTCATATAAATTCGTGTGTTTTGAATCTGAAGAAACTTTAAACTGAAAAGTTGTAGATATGGAAGTTTACTAGCCAAACTAGCAAGATTGAGCCATTTTATGGACCAGATCATGTCCGAAATAAAATATTTAGTAAGGCTGTCCAGAAAATGAAATTTTCTGGACTAGTTGATGAAATTGCAGAATCTGTTTTAGATGGATAAGGGTATGACTTTAAGGCCTAGATGAGGTTGTATTACACTGAGTAAGGGTTAATTCTATATAAGAAGGAACAAAAACGGACATGTAACGAAGGAGTTACGTTAAAAACGAAAATAACGTTTTGTTAAAGAAATTGTGAAGATGAGTTTTATAATTCTGTTTGAATTAAGATTTTGGGTGATGGTATATTTTGATGATTGCCAATATTTTTTGACATATGTAATGAGTATAGATATGTGTTATCACATTCTATGCATAATTAACCATTTAAGATCAAGAGTTGAGATAAGTTAATATGTGCATATAACGTGCTCGAAAAAATGCCTAAGAGTAATAATGTTTCTAAACTTTGGTATACAAAGTGTCTAACTAATGGCTAATATTGGGTGTTATGTGCATCTAAGTATGAAAAGATGATAATACAAGAATAATAATGTAAAGAAATCGAAAAGGGCGATTTTTGAAGAAAAAGTAAACATATAAACAATGAATACGCATTTTTTGAAACCAAAGTGGTATAATAAAATGGTGTGATATACGCACATTAAACTACAAGTGCGATAGTCTAGCATGTGTGGTGATGAATATGAAAATAAAATCGAGTTGCATATAAAACACAGTTAGATGTCGATAAAGACATTATAAAGGATAATAAGATAAAGTAAGGTCTTAGAATAAATTTGACCATGAGATCTCGAGTATTGATTTTATTTATTATCAATCTCACATACAGTGTAGGTTGTACAAGGACGCGAAGTATTAGCGTGTTGGTAAAACACCGGTAAAGGCAAGTCTTTCAGTTTCTTTTTGCTATGTGAACTTGATGATGATCTGTTTTAAAATTTTATTGTATGATGTATTATATATGTCAAAAGTATGAAATGTGAAAGTCAATCTATGATTATGATGATTGAGCTATGAATGTTGATTGAGTAAGGAACTCAATCTTTATAGTTGTTATGTGAGCTACAACATGTATGCTATATTAGTTTTATGATTATGAGATGTATGTTGAGCATATTATTATGTGCTACGTGATGCATGAAAATTGTTAGATTTTGCTGAGCTGTCGATCCATTCTTGCAAATAACCATTTTTGCAGATTCAAGAATTAAAGGTAACGCTATGTGTTACTTGATTGATATGGGATCAAAAGTGATAAATGAAGATTTAATATCCTAACCAAGTTGTTATTCTTGTAAACCATGACTAATGTTTCGGTAAATGTATTAATGTTGAATTGTAATATTGTTTTGCGATGTAAACTCTTGTAGTATTAAAATGATTCTGAGATATTTAGATGTAAAGGTTGAAAGTTTTGGGAACAAGAATAGTTTGTAATAGAAAATTTTAATTATTCCACAAATTTCAATGGTTGTATTATCGTTTAATGATGTAACATTAGAGGTTGAATGTATTGTTAACGACCGAAGTCGAGAATTAAATTATTTCAATTTTGGGGACGTTACAAGGACAATGGCGTATTTTAGTGAGAAACTATCGGGTGCCAAGTTGCGTTATATCACCTATGATGTTGAATTTTATGTCGTGGTTCATGCTATTAAGCATTGGCGCCATTATTTGTTTCAGCGGGAGTTTATCTTATATACAGATCATGAGACTTTAAAACATTTGCACAGTCAAGATAAAGTTTCTGCTAGATATGCGAGCTAGGTTGCTTACCTCCAAAGGTTCACTTTCGTGGTGAAACACAAGTCAGGAGATACCAATAGAGTGGCTGATGCTTTGAGCAAGCGAAAGGGGCAGTTAACTCGACTTTCTGTGAAAGTACCTGGTTTTGATTCATTTGCTAAATTACTTGAAACTGATCCATATTTTTTTGGTATATATTTTGGCAAAGGTTCGGGCAGGGGAGAGGACATATTTCCATTTGTATGATGGATTTTTGTTTAAAGGCAACCAACTATGTGTTCCAGATTGTAGTTTGTGGTTGAAGATCCTTAAGGAGCTACATAGCGAGGGACATGTAGGGAGAGACAAGACCTTGCAGTTAGTGCAGTCTAATTACTTCTGGCCTACTATTCGGAAGGAGGTTAAAAAACTATTACAACGTTGTCGGGTTTGTCAAGTTGCTAAGGGAACAACGACTAATGCAAGCTTATATATTCCTCTACCAGTTCCATCACAGCCATGGGTGGACATCAATATGGATTTTTTGCTTAGATTATCGCGTACAAAGCGAGGTAATGATTCTATTTATGTGGTAGTTGATCGTTTTTCCAAGATGGTGCACTTTATTTCATGTAAGAAGACCACATATGTTGTTCGTGTTACTCAATTGTTCTTTAGAGAGATTTAT
Source organism: Panax ginseng (assembly GCA_020205605.1). NCBI lineage: Eukaryota > Viridiplantae > Streptophyta > Magnoliopsida > Apiales > Araliaceae > Panax > Panax ginseng. The sequence continues at coordinate 126,652,982 of CM035138.1, read as the reverse complement.
CGATTGCATGGCTTGTTAGTGTCTATTTTGTCTGACCGTGATACTCGGTTTCTTAGCCATTTTTGGCGTAGCTTGTGGAAGATGGTGAACACACAACTGAATTTTAGTAGTGCCTATCACCTACAGACGGATGGGCAGACTGAAGTGGTGAATCGATCTCTAGGCAATTTGCTGCGGTGTTTGGTTAGAGAACATGTGAAGAGTTGGGATATGAAGTTATGTCAGGCAGAGTTTGCCCATAATCATGCAGTTAACAGGAGTACTGGATTTAGCCCTTTTGCAGTAGTGTATTATGTTACTCCTAGGGGACCACTTGATTTACTGCCATTACCAGCAAAAACACGTGTTCATGGGATGACAAAAACCTTTGTGATAGGATTGCAGAAGGTTCACATGGCTGTCCGTGACAATCTGTTGCAGGCTACGAGCAAGTATAAGCAAGCTGCTGATAAGAAACGACGTCATGTTGAGTTCGAATTGGGAGATTATGTGTTGGTTATTCTTAATAAGGATAGATTTTCTGCTGGTGACTATAATAAGTTGTTTGCTAAGAAGATCGGGCCAGTGGAAATTATTGAGAAGATCAATCCTAATGCATACCGCTTGCAACTGCCGAGTCATATTCGTACAACGAATGTTTTTAATGTCAAGCATTTGATTTCTACACATCCGATTCTTCTGATGATGAAAATTCGAGGGCAAATTCTGTCCACCCTGTGGAGAATGATGCGATTGAAGAATAAGCGTGTCAGTTTATGGAAAGATTCGATCTAGTGGCAATTTAGTAATTTTGGCAAAGTTTGGAGTCTAATTTCATTGGAAACGGGTCAACGATCAAAAGTCACTCGCCTCGCTCGTGAACTACAGGGGTTTTTGGTCAAATTCCATCGTTTAGGCCTTCAAAAATACATTTTTCTATTTTTGGGTTATTTTTGTAATTTTTATTATTAGTTTTTCTTTTCCGTTTTGGATTCCGTCTTTAGGGTTTTGTTATTTAGACGTTTGTTATGATGGGAAGAGGCAGTTTTTTGAATAATAGACTTTTCTTATTTTCCAAAATTTTCTGAATTAGAATTTTGTTGCCTATTTCCTGGAATTCATAGAATCAACAGGTTGTAGAAGGTTATCATTGGAAATCGTGCGCGGTTCAACAATTGATAATGGTTTCTATTTACTTTCGCTACGTCAGTTTGCAGATAGAGTTGAAGAACGGCCAAAAGTAATAATAGTAAATTGAACCGTAAGTTAAGAACTTTTGCAAACAAATGGGTGATAGAGCTCAGAAACAGTGGTGGGTTTTCCTAATAAGATAATAATTTACTATGTGGCACGAGGTTTTTTGCATTATTTCATTTTTCCTGCAGAACTGGCCTAGAAGGTGTAGATCCTTTGTCTGTGTGGTTATTGACTCCATTTTCCTTTCGACCATTCACCTTCTTCCCACCTCTCACATCTGATATAATTGCGAAAAAAATTATTAGAGTGAAACAGATCAGTAATTAAAGGTTAGGTCAAGATATAAAAGCTTTGTATTAATTTCCACCATGACAAGATGAGCTTAATATCTACAGAAAGAAGGAAATATGGGTATCCAATGTTGGGTAATTCCAATGTCTCCTCCATTTTTCTCTCTTAATCCAAATCTACCTTCCAATTCAAAATTCTTAAAAAGTTAGAGATAATATTTCAAATGCAATCATGACACAACCCGGATCTAAGCATTATTATGATCAAATAACTAGATAGGTATAAGAAACGTTATCTTTTCTAAACCAAGGAGAGAGGACAACAAAGATTAACCCTAACTAAGAGAAGAAATCCATAATGGGAACAAATATAATAGCTTCTGGGCGGTTTCATTAGGATCCATATTGTACTCCTTGAGCATAGCGTAAATGTCATCATCACTGTGTTTACCTGCGATCTCTTTGATTTCTTCGATTATCACTCAAAAATTGTTCAGAATCGAAACCCTAGAACTGTCGCTCATCTTTTTGGCGGACCAAAAAAATCACCAAGAGCATCTCCAACAGACTATCTACTGGACTATATTTAGTCATCAGCAGTAGATGTCCTTTAATCTTCAATCTTTGTAGCAAATGGACTATCATGTGGACTATCTCGTTGACTATAACATAAAAAGATTAAAATAATCAATGAATTTAAAAAAACTCCAACGGTCATATTACAACGACCATATTCCAACGACTATATTTTAAATAACATCTATAAATATAAGGCACATCTAGTCTCTCATATTCACTCATCTCAACTTCAGCATTCCAGTCAAATAAGTTATTTTAAATATATCTCGTCAATTCGAATTAGCTATGTTGCACATGGATGAAGAAGATGATGAAGAAGCATATGGACAATTTTTAGGTATGGCGGCTATTGAAGAAGAACAACAAAATGTCAATAGGCATACATCACGTCATCGTGGTTCTGTGCAAGGTCGTATTACCATTGATCGTGGTAGACATGAAGGTCATATTCGACTTTTTCGTGATTATTTTGCTGAACATCCTACATACCCGTATCTATTTCGGAGAAGGTTTCAAATGCGGCACCCGCTTTTCCTCTTACTTTAAAAAGCAGTTGAAGCGTATGATTCATACATCGTCCAAAAAATGAATGATGCACGACAACTCTGTAATACCCCAACTTTTTATGAATAAAGATTTAATTTTCTCTAAATATTATTTTGAATAATAAGGTGTTGATTTGATATAATGCTATAGTTATGGGTGATATGTTCAAGTTTTGCTAAGTAAGCAAGTTATCATAAAATATTCATTTGGTCGGGGAATATTCTTTTTGTCGGAAAATATTTGTACAACAGCGCAATCATTGGTGGACCCCATAACGGAATAACTGTCGGATATAGAAAGCGACAAAAATAACCTTTTCATAAAATAATGGTAAAATTTTTACCGTTAAACTGTTGAAATACCCAATGATAAAAGTACAGTAATACGAGTTGTTGCACAGTAGCACACGGTATTGCACAGTATCTCTGATTATTGATGCTTACGTAAGAAGTCACTTAGTTTCATTCAATAATTGCTACAGTAGTTGCTGCATAGTATCTCATATTATTGAATTAATTATTGTCACAGTATCATCTGAACAATATTTTATTTTATTAAATTAATAATTGAGACGACACAGTTGTTCATATTATTATTTTCATTAATGACAATGTCTAGAAAGTTCTGTTGAGGAAAGGGGTTAGGTTATTTAATTGTGCGCCAATAAGGATAAATCCTTATCGGAAAGCCCTCTCTTTCCTGGGAATGATCTGGTGTCAATATTGTGATTTATAATATTATTGATGAAGAATTGTTGAAAGATTAAAAATGTGTTGATTGAAGATAAAGTTATTTGTGGTAAATATTTATTTAATATTTGAGATAAATAAGGTTTGTGATGAGATTTTTATTGTAAGTTTGGTTTATTCTATGGGACTCATAGGTCATCATCTAAGTGTCACTTTCTTCAATAGTACTTGCCTTTACCAGACGTCAAACCACTTGCTGTTTCACATTACAGGCAATAAACCACTTGCCTTTTCACATTACAGGTGTCAAACCACTTGTCGTTTTACATTACCAGTCGTCAAGCCACTTGACTCTTCACATTGCAAGGGCTAAGCTAAAAATCTTCTATAAATAGAAGCTTATTTCTTCTTTTATTCTCACCAATTCAGTAAGACTCACAAGAGAAAACTATAGAGAGAGAATCGCAGAGAAAGAAGAAGAGTATTTTGCTACTACACTATTGTAGTATCTAATATTCTACTAAGGTAAGGGGTATTATTTCTTTTGTATTCGTAAATGATGTTATTTCTTTCATACTCATAAGGGTTTTCATTCCATTCCTTATTAATATGTGGGAATAACCTGTCTACGCGGATTACCGCATACATGGTGAATAACCATTTGTATTCATTCTTTATTAATCTGCGGGAGTAACTTGTCTACGCGGATTACCGCATGCATGGTAAATAACCCTTCATATTCATTTTTTATTAATCTGCGAGAGTAACCTGTTTACGCAGATTACCGCATGCATGGTGAATAACCCTTCGTTTTCATTCTTTATTAATTATGGAAATGATCTATCTACGCGGATTTCCGCATGATGGGTGAAAATCCATTTGCAGTTTCGTATATTATTTCATTTCATATTCCTAAATCTAAACTTACTATGGTTATTATTACTTCTATAATACCTGAAATGATTAGAAATTCCTTGAGGTTTGCGCTTCATCTAATATCATTTCTTTGGAATATTAGTCTGAACTCTCTTATTGAAATTTTAATATTTTCATTCGGGGTACTATTCACTGAGTACTATTCATTCGGGGTACTATTCACGGATTACTATTCACTCAGGATACTATTCATTCAGGGTACTATTCACGACAAAATTAGTTTCTTTTCTGTCCAAATTATTTTTGATACATGAATATCATTCTTGAATTTTACTCCACAATTAGTTATCATGTTGACAATTTGGACATTCTTGAACTTTGGATAAATTAAATAATAAATTTCTAATATTTATCCTTGATCTTACTTGATTGATTCCTTATATCATTGTCATCATCCTCATGCTTATATTGTGGTGAAAGTCATCTTTGGCCCGTAGTGCATAGATGGACTGTTGATTAATTGGTATGATTATGACAAAAAATTGTGTATTGGTATAATTTTGACCTGTAATGTATTTACAGACAAATGTTGTGGTGAAAGTCCTATTTGGCACGTAATGCATAGATGGATAGGTGTTTGTCATGATCATGACCACTGGTAATACAAACGAATATCCTTGGCCCGTAGTGCATGGATAATTTTTTGATTTGAAACATTTATTGATTGGTGTTACATGGATAAAATATTGATGATGGAATTTTAAATCATAGAAGATAGTAGACATCATGCTCTACTTGACTCTTCTAATGGATTGCTTGTTCCGCTGCAGTTGTTGATGTGATGCCCCCAAAATAAGTATACAATCACCTATTCTGAGTCGCTAAATACATGGTACAAAAACAAATACAACTTCAGTAATACAATTGTCATGCAAAATACGACAACACATATACTGTGAGTTTGAATACAAATATTGTCTAATAGACAATATACAAACTCAAAAAGAGTCCTCATTACAATTATTGATGCACTATTTTACAAAATAGTGAGAACTACTAAAACAACTATCCTAAACTATCACTCCATACCCTGGCTAGTTCCTGCAATGTTCTCACCTCCTGAGAAGAAAAATGGAACAAAAAGAAAAATGGTGAGCTCAACTATCCAGTAAAGAATATTATTACTAAGATAATATACAATAAATTATCATTAGTCTTCAACAGGGAAAAATCTGATAGAACATAATTGACAACAAGTTTTAGATCAACAACTGCAGCGGAAACAACAATCCATTAGAAGAGTCAAGTAGAGAATGAATTCTACTATCTTCTAAGATTTAAAATTCCATCATCAATACTTTATCTCTATAACATCAATCAATATACATCTTGAATCAAATATTCATCTTTGCACTATAGGCTAAAGATATTTATTTGTATCACCAGTTGGTCATGTTCATCTCAACACCTATTCATCTTTGCACTACGGGCTAAAGATATTCATCAGTTAATCATTCATCTTTGCACTACAGGCCAAAGATATTCATCAATTAATCATTCATCTTTGCACTACAGGCCAAAGATATTCAGTAATATCATCATTTAGGACTGAGAATGATAAAAAATATCTTAAAGAAAACGAATCCAGTGAGACAAAATGACAAATATTAGGGATTCATATTACAGTTTATACAAGTTCAATAATACTCCATAATAACCAATTGTGAAGCAGAATTCAAAAATAAAGACCAAAACATGGATACAATCAAAGATAGTAACCATAATAGACATCTTGGACAAAAAGGAGAAAATTTCATTTTTCGGTAAATAGTCTCAGATATCGTGAATAAGGTCAGAGTATCGTGAATAATAAACTCAGACACAAAAGGTAGAAATTCCACAATAAAATCCATACCAATATTTTGGTATAATGATATTGAAAGAATAACATCATTAGAAAGAAAATAACATCCCTTACCTCAAAAGAACAGAATTTTTGATCGGAATATCGGATGTAAAGCCATAGGAAACTTGCACTGAATAACAACTCTCAAAGTATCTAAATACTCACAAAAATACGCTCGACAATATAGAGAGAGAAAACTTATGTTTCTAGTGTGATTTTCAATTCTAACTTAAGCGCCTATTTATAGGAAAATGCTAAAACACCATATGAGACTAAAATAATAAAATATTATTATTTATTTTCTTTCCTTCTATGCCATCCTTTTTGAATCAGCCAACATGCCAATTCTGAAAATTTTTGCAGCCCACATGTTTTTAACAAAAGTGGGTCCCACCCATATTTTTAATAAAAATATTTAATTTTTGAAACTTCAACAATTAATAATAAATAGTCCTTTTATCAGAAAAATAAGAATTTTAACTCCATTCCATACGAAATCAAATTCTCTACAACTTTGTAGCTTTAAGTTTTTCCAAATTTCAAACAGAAAATATCTGAAATCCACAAACGGGCGATTTTTAATACCTCATAAAATTCACAACAAATCATACATTAATTTTTAACGGTTCAAAATTTGTGGACATATACTCAACTTATATATGTATAACATATCCAAAAATCATAACGATCCAATGGTCGAATTAAAATTATAACTCACGCAATAGAGCTATAAGAACACTGATTTAATTTTTAATACCTCCATTCCGACAAAAATACTAATAAAACACCTCAATATTAATTTCTTCAATTATATCCACATAAAAATAAATATTTCCTTATCATAAAAATTAATAAATAATTATTCACAAATAATATTACGTGAATCACAATAATGACAAACTAGTAGTTCCTGTGAAAGAGAGGGTTTTCCCGATAAGGATCTCTCTCTTCGGCACAGCCTTGATTAGGTGATCAAACCTCTCCTTGACAGAACTTTTTAGATATTGCCAATAATGCTATCTAATAATATTATTCAAATAATATGAATTATTGATCTGATAATGAGAAATATTGTGCAGTGACAATTATTGAAACAACAATAATATAAAATATCAACGCAGCAATTATTGAATCAATAAAATAAAATATTGAACGAAGAATGACCGTAATAATTTTTGAGTAATGCCTTCTTACGTAAGAATTAATAATTCAAAAATATCGTAATAAATACAGGTGCTACTACTTGCAACCAACGCCAGATTCTTATATTTTAACCAATTTTAGGGTATTCCAACGAAGTTAATTGTAACAACTACGTACATTATTTATAAAAACTCAAACTTGTAATTTTCTTCATCCGAAAATTATTCTTTTATGGGGCCCACAAATGGTTGCGCCGTAGTACGAATATTCCCCGACAACAAGAATATTCCACGACCAAACGAATATTCTCCGACAAAAATGAATATTTTATAACCACTTGCTTATTTTGTAAAATTTGCACATTTCACCCATAACCAAAGCATTATATCAAATTAATTCCTTATTATTTCAAGATAATGAATATAGGAAATTTAATTTTATTTATAATAAGTTGGGGTCTTACAACCTCCCCTCCTTATAAAATTTCGTCCTCGAAATTGACGTACGTACCCGGTGTTTCGAAAAGGTGAGGGTACCTCGTTTTCATTTTCGATTCCAACTCCCAAGTCATTTCTTCAATAGCATGGTTCCTCCACAAAACCTTGACTTGTGGTATAACTTTGGTGCGTAGGACATGCTCTTTCCTATCCAATATCTTGACAGGTACATCCTTGTACGTTAAATCTTTGGCTATCTCGTCTGGTTCTAACGCAATAATGTGGTTCGGGTCTTTCACACATTTACAAAGCATAGATATGTGAAAAATATTATGAACACGAGACATACTTGGAGGTAATGCGAGTTTATAAGCCACATTTCCTATTCTGTCAAGAATCTCAAATGGACCAACAAATCGTGGATTGAGCTTTCCTCTCTTCCCAAATCTTATAACTCCCTTCCATGGAACAATACTTAACAGTACATGATCTCCAATATTAAACTCCACGTCCTTTCGATGAAGATCAGCATAACTCTTTTGTCGATCTTGTGAGTTCTTTATACATTGCCGGATCATTTGAATCTTTTCTGTAGTCATGCGTACTAATTCTGGTCCCAACAACGTTGCTTCTCCCACCTCGTCCCAGCATATTGGAGAACGACACTTTCATCCATACAACACCTCGAATGGATCCATGCCTATACTTGCTTGATAACTGTTGTTGTAGGAGAATTCCACCAGTGGCAAGTACTTATCCCAATTTCTTTTGAAATCTAGGACAAAGAGTCTTAATAGATCTTCAAGGGTTTGAATAGTCCTTTTCGATTGCCCGTCCGTTTGAGGATGGTATGCCGAACTGAATCGTAAATCCGTGCCCATAGCTTTCTGCAAGCTAACCCAAAATCATGAAGTGAATCTTGGGTCACGATCCAAAACTATGGATACTGGTATGCCATGCAATCTCACAATCTCATTCACGTACATATGAGCAAGACATTCTAGGGAATAAGTCTCACTTATAGGCAAGAAATGAGCAGACTTGGTTAATCTATCAACAATAACCCAAATCGCATTTATGCCTTGAGAAACTTTGGGAAGACCTGTAACGAAATCCATAGTAATGTGTTCCCACTTCCATATCGGAATCTCAAGTGGTTGCAATGGACTCTTTGGCACTTGATGCTCTGCCTTTACACGCTGACAAGTTAAACACCTCGAGATAAACTCCGCGATCTCTTTCTTCATATTGTTCCACCAAAATGTATATCGAAGATCATGATACATTTTGGTACTACCAGGATGGATTGAAAATGGTGTATTATGTGCCTCCATCATGATTCTATGCTTCAAGTCAGAATCGTTAGGAACGCAAAGTCTGGAGTTGACTTGAAGTATTCCTTCTTCATCGATTCTTGCTTCTGGAATAGCACCTTCTTGCATTTTCTTCTTTATATGCATCAGCTCCATGTCCGTAGCTTGAGCAACTTTAACTTTATCGATTAAAGTCAATTCTACTCGTATACTTGATATCATTACGTGGGTACTTGGAGCCTTTAACTCTATTTCCATCCTTTACAAGTCATACAAAATAGGCCTTTGTGTTAACAACATTGCACTCGTACCCGCGTATGATCTTCTACTCAACGTGTCAGCTACCACATTTGTTTTTCCATGATGATATTGGATGGTATGGTTATAATCTTTCAACAACTCGAGCCAACGTCGTTGCCGCATGTTGAGTTCCTTTTGGGTGAAGAAATATTTAAGGCTTTTATGATCTGTATAGATCTCCACTTTCTCCCCATACAGGTAGTGTCTCCAGATCTTCAATGCGAAAACGACCGCTGCCAACTCCAGATCATGAGTAGGATAATTCCTCTTATATTCTTTGAGTTGTCGCGAGGCATAGGCTATGACTTTCCCATGTTGCATGAGAACATATCCTAACCCTTTGCCTGAAGCATCGCTGTAGATAACAAATCCATCCGAACCAAATGGTATTGTTAGAACAGGTGCCGAAATGAGTCTCCTCTTCAGTTCTTGAAAACTCTTCTCACAATCCTCGCTCCAACTGAATTTTGTATCTTTCTAAGTCAGCTGAGCTAACAGAGTAGCAATTCTAGAAAATCCTTCCACGAATCTCCGATAATAACCAATTAAGCCCGAAAAGCTTACGTGCTTGATCAATCCAATTTGGTTGCTCCCAACTTTGTATTGCTTCAATCTTCGCCGGGTCGACAGATACTCCACCACCTGCCCAAGGAATGCTACTTCCTCAAGCCAGAACTCGCATTTCTTCAGCTTGGCATATAGCTTATTATTGCAATGCCTTTGCAGTACCAGTTTCAAATGGTGCTCATGATCTTCACGGCTTTTGGAATAGATGAGGATGTCATCAATAAAGACAACAACGAACTAATCCAAATATTCTTTGAACACATGGTTCATCATATCCATAAAAGCAGCAGGAGAATTAGTCAATCCAAAAAACATGACTAAGAATTCATAATGCTCGTACCGAGTTCTAAAGGCAGTCTTTGGAATATCCTCAGTTTTAATCTTCAGCTGATGATATCCAGAATGAAGATCGATCTTTGAAAAGAATTGTGTTCCTTGCAACTGGTCAAACATGTCATCAATGCGAGGTAGCGGATACCTATTTTTGATGGTGACATGGTTCAATTCCCTGTAATCAATACAAATTCGCATACTCCCGTCTTTCTTCTTTACGAATAACACAAGATCACCCCAAGGAGATGTACTAGGACGAATAAAACCGATGTCCAACAACTCCTGTAGTTGGACCTTTAACTCCTGAAGTTCAATATGAGCCATTCGATATGGGATTTTAGAAATGGGCTTTGTACCCGGTTCAAGGTCAATAAAGAATTTAACTTCACGTTCTGGGGGTAGACCGGGAAGTTCTTCAGGAAATACGTTAGGAAATTCACTAACAATAGAAATATTATTCAAATCTGACGTGTTTTTGTTCAAGTCCGTGACATGGGCTAAGAAAGCTTGACATCCGTTTTTCAATAAACGAATATCTTTATGGCTTGATATGACAGTGATTGACTTTAGTGGTTTGGTTGTTTGAATTCGCATAACAGGTTGGTTAGGAATATGAAAACTAACAACCTTACGAAAATAATCAATTTTAGCATGATGAGTGGTTAACCAATCAATCCCTAAAATCACATTAAATGCAAGAATTTAGAACTACAATTATGATTATGATTTATTCATATGATTGTGGACCAGAATTGTTGATTGATGTTATAGGGATAAAATATTGTTGGTGGATTTTTAACATGGAGAAGATAATAGACTTTATAGTCTATTTGACTCTTCTAATGGATTGCTCGTTCCGCTGCAACTATGCTTGAAATTTTTTATCATCTACCATATGTTCTAAATCTCTGATTTATTATTGATAAAGGCTATTGATAATTTAATTATCTTTAGTCATGATATTCTTTACTAAGCTAGTTGTGCTCACCCTTTTGCTTCACAATTCCTTTCGTTAATAAGAGTATATCGGGGTCGGCGGGGATATGAGGGAATAGAGCAATGGTCATCATTTAGTAGTTATATTTGGTGAATCAAATAGGGTGGCGAACCCAACGTTGGAAGGGTGTTTTGCCACTATCATACAAGAAGTCTGAGACACATACAACCTCGTGTCATCATAAGATGAGTTGTGCACATCCACTTTCTTGAGTATATCTCTGAACACTACCTATATGATCTTGGAGTTTATTTGAAGTATAATTCTCAATTAGAGACAATTGGAGATAGTTATATGTCAAGAAGACTCATCATTGGAAGGAACATGATAGTAATCTTCTTGTTTTTTCTTTGGGGTCTATTAGGTTGACCAGGATAATTACGTGGGCATATGATATCTATCATAACCTGTATTTATGGCCTCCCATGTACGAAGGTTTTCTTGAACACTTTCCAAAGATTTTAATTTTTAAAACAGTTATTAATTGTACCTTTATGTAAGGTGCCATTGTGACGTGCTATCTAAGGTTGGGACATGAGTCACAGTTGGTATATATTTGTATCTAAACTCACAGCTTACGTGTTGTTGTATTTTGCACGACAATTGTAGTAATAAAGTTGTAGTTGTTTTCTGTACCATGTATTTGGCGACTCAAAATAGGTTGGGTGGAATGGACCTATTTTGGGGTTGTCACACCAAATCCACATAATCACTGCCACGTCGCATAATCACTGCCACATCAATTTTTTTTTACAAATCAGCCGTTTAGGTGTCATTTTCCGTTTAAAGTCAACGGACTTAACGATTTTTTTAACTTTGTGTTAGAGAAGTCGAGTACAGTTAGTTGACTGTAAGAAAAAAAAATTCAGTTATCCATTTGTAAGTTGACCTATAGTATAGTGACTAAAAAAGCATTTAACCCTATACTTTTATTTTCCCCAACTTTCCTTTCATTTATCTCCTATTTTGAACTCAGTGAGAGTTTTAGGTGGTGTTTGATAAAAACTGAATGAATTTGAATCTGAATGAGCTGAATTTGAATCTGAATGAAAAAAGTTGTTTGATAATTAACATGTCTGAAACATCTGAATGACAAAACTTTATTAAATTACCCATCTGAAAAAATTCAAAATTGTTGTAAATTTATTTAATATTACTTAATATATTTTTTTTAACTTTTTAATTTTTTTACTTCATTCAGCTGCTCATTCAGCCATTTAGCTAAAAAATCTGATTTAGCCATTCAACTCGTCCATCTTACCAATTCAGTCATTCAAACCAAAATAAACGCACTGATTGGGTTAAATGCTTTCTAGGTCACTGTACTATAGGTCGACTTACAAATGAATCACTAATCTTTTTTTTCTTACAGTCAACTCATTGAACTTTAGTTTTCTTACAAACTGTTACAAAAACCGTTAATTCTGTTGACTTTTAACGGTTTGACCAATCAGTTTGACTAATATAATTATTTATTGTAAAAAAAATAGACGTAGCAATAATAATCCAACGTGGAATATAACTCTGGTAATAATAATAATAATAAGAATAATAAGAATAATAATAATTTTGAAAATAATAATAATAATTTCGATAATAATAACATGGGCTAAGAAAGCTTGACATCCGTTTTTAAATAAACGAATAGCTTTATGACTTGATATAACAGTGATTGATTTTAATGGCTTAGTTACTTGAATTCGCACAACAGGTTGGTTAGGAATATGAAAACTAACAACCTTACGAAAATAATCAATTTTGGCATGATGAGTAGTTAACCAATCAATCCCTAAAATCACATCAAAAACAAGTATCCTTAAAATAAGGTCAACAGGTAAGGTGGTGGAGTCAACTTGGATCAAATAAGATTTATAAACAGTGGATGTGATGAAAGTTTCTTCTAACGGAGTCTCCACAGATAAATCAAAGTCTAATTTCTCTAGAGTCAAGTTTAAACGTTGAGCACAAGCAGGAGAAATAAATGAATGGGTAGCACCGGTATCTAGTAAGGTATAAACTTCGCATGAATTTATGATTAGCTTACCCGTGATCACCTCATTTGGGTTCCTCGCATGTTGACCAGTCACGACAAACGCTCTTCCAGGAACCGTTGACTTTGACTTTTCTGGGACAACCTTTTAAGTCACCATCCCCACTGGACTTGGTTTTGCTACAATGCAATCTTGAGCGATATGTCCTTCCTTTCCACAATTATAACATACCTTAAACTGTTGTGGGCAGTTTGGGCTGATATGTCCTTCTTTTCCGCACTTATAGCATATGACCGGTGGTCGTTCTCCTCCCTTAGAACCAGTTGCTGCTGGTGCTGACGTCTTCGTATAGTCATTATTGAATCTCCTCTTTTTAAAATCTCATCCCAACTCGCTTCTTTTATTCTCATGGCCACGATTACCACCAGAGTGGTTGTCGTTCTTGTCCGTGTTCTTCTTTCTCCGCTGGTTATCGTTGTTCTGATGACTGCTGTCACCGGTATGATCCTGGTTGTGGTCCCTCGATTGACCGTACTTGTTATCTCGCTCTAATAATTGAGCCCTGTTGACAACATCTGAATAGAGAGAAAATTTATGAGAAATGAGATATTAACGTATGGCGGGTTTCAAACCTCTTAGAAACATCCGCATCATACGTTCCTCATTCTCCACCAAATGAGGTGCAAACCTGGACAACTCTGCAAATTTCGCCTCATACTGGGACACCGTCATGTTATTCTACTCCAGTCTAATAAACTCTACCTCCTTCATACGCATTTAATACTTTCGAGGAAAGTACTTGTTATTGAACGATTTTAAACGTTTCCCAAGACATGCTTTGAGTCGCGGCGGTGATACGCAACTTCGAGACTCCCACCAATAGTCACCTGCGCCACGCGGAACATAAAGGTGGCGAATGGAACCTTCGTTCTCCGCATCCCAAGACATCGAATATCTTGGTAATTGGTTTAACCCACGTCTCTGCCTTGATCGGATCCGGCTTTGCAATAAATTCTGGTGGTCCCAACTCTTTGAACTGCTTGGCTATAACAAACTGTGAATTGCTATCATTTCCTCCTGTATTTTGAACACGAGTCTCCCTCGTCTGATTTTGAATGAACTGCAAAAATCTTCTAAACATCCCATCGTTCATCATCTGCTCAGTGGTGTTGTTCACAGGAGGAACATTGCCAGCCTGTTACACATTCTCCTCGTTGGTGAGTACAGGCGTCTCCACGGTCTCATTTACTCCACTGTTAACATTCTCAGTTGCCATTCTTAAATACTGCCATAAAACAAGAGTTAATTAAACAAATTAACAAATCACATAATATCCCTATATTATGACCGACCAACAAATAAGCTTAGGTAGGACACACTAGCGAAGGATTTACTCGTCTCTCCCCTCCTAGTTATATTCCCCGATCTCCGCCAGAGATCATATCCCTAAGCTCTATACCAACCGTGACGCCCCAAAATAGGTATACAATACCCATTCTGAGTCGTCAAAATACATGGTACAGAAACAACTACAACTTTATTAATACAACATAAAAATTGTGAGTTTAAATACAAATATTGTCATCTAGACAATATCCACACTCAAATAAGTCCTCATTAAAATTATTGATACATTATTTTACAAAAATGGTGAGGACTACTAAAATGACTTTCTAGAACCTTCATTCCATACCCCGACTAGTACTCGCTACATTCTCGCCTCCTGAGAAGAAAAATGGAACAAAAAGAAAAAGGGTGAGCTCAACTATCCTAGTAAAGAATATTATGACTAAAATAACATAGAATAAATTATCGTTAGTCCTCAACAGGGAAAAAAAATCTAATAGAATACAATAGACAACCAGTTTTAAATCAATATTCGCAGCGGAAATAATAATTCATTAGAAGAGTTAAGTAGAGAATGAAATCTACTATCTTCTATATATGAATTTAAAAGTTCATCGTCGATATTTTATCCACCGTAACATCAATCAATATATATACGTAATAAAATATTCATCTTTTGCACTACTGAGCCAAAGATATTCATCGATTAGTCATGTTCATTTAAACACTTATTCATCTTTTTACTACGGGCCAAAGATATTCATCGAAAATCATTCATCTTTTGCACTACGGGCCAAAGATATTCGATAATATCATCATTTAGGGTAGAGGATGATGAAAAATATTTTAAAGGAAACGAATCCAGTGAAACAAAGTAACAAATATTAAGGATTCGTATTTCGGTTTATCCATGTCCAAAAACACCTCAGAAATAATCATAGTGGAGTAAAATTCAAGAATGATCAAAACATGGATTCAATCAAAGCTAGTATCCATAATAGATATTTTGGATGAAAAACAAAATTTTAATTTTTCTGTGAATAGTGTCGTATTCGTGAATAGATATGTGAATAGTGCCGTATACGTGAATAGTAACTCCGACACTAAAAGATAAGAATTTCACAAGAAAAATCTTACCAATATTCCGGCATAATGATATTGAAAGAAATAATATCATTTTTTTAAAAAATAATATCCCTTACCTCGAAAAGACAGTACTTCTGACTGGAATACTGGATATAGACTATGACTTGAACTTACACCATATAGCAACACTCAAAGTATTAAAATACTCACAAGAATACGCTCAATATATCGAGAGAGAAAAAGAGAGAAAACTTCAGTTTCTGGTGTGATTTTTAATTCTAACATAAGCACCCTATTTATAGGAAATTTCTTAGAACACCAAAGCAGAAAATTTAATAAAATATATATATATATATATATATTAATTTCCCACGCCCACTTTTTTTAGTCAAAGATCAGCCATTCAAGTAGCTTACATCACAAAAAACGTTTTTGTGAATTAAAATATTTTAAACTTAAAAAAAATTAATTATTCTGGAACTTCGGAACTTCAATAATTCATAATAAATAACCCTTTTATCAGAAAAATTCAATCCACATGTCTTTTCCATAGAAAATTCCATTATCTACAACTTTGCAGAAAAAAGTTTTTCCAAATTCCAAACAAAAATTGACCGAAATCCATAAACGAGCGATTCTACAGGCTATAATCATATTTCAGTCAAGAAATGGGCTCACAGACATGTTTAATATGTTTTAAACAACTTTTGCAACAAAAATACTATTCCTCCTCGTATACTCATATATCTCACATTTATTATAAAAATATCATCATTATTATATTATAATAATATAATAAAATATTATTTTATCAGAAAAGATAAAATATCAATTTTCAACAATTGTCACTTTAAAAATTTTCTCCATCTATATCCAGATAAAATAAATATTTTCCTCATCATATGAATCGATAATTAATTATTCACAAATAATATTACAGAATCACAATATCGACAACCCGTGGCGATTCTGGAGAAGAGGAGGCTTTCCAATAAGAATTTTTCTTCTTGGTAGCGCAATTAGGTGACCAAACCTCTCCTTGAGATGTAACTTTCTAGACATTGCCAATAATGTTATCTAATAATATTATTTAGATAATATGAATTATTGCTCAATATAATGAAAATACTTTGTGTAGTGACAATTATTGAAACAACGAAGAAAATAAAATATCAACGTAGCAATTATTGAATCAATAAAATAAAATCTTGAGCGGTAATTCTTTGTAACAATTAGTGAGTAGTGCCTTCTTACGTAAGAATCAATAATTGGTGCAATACTGGTATCTTCTTGTCAACAACAACTCAGACATCGTGTTTTAACCACCGGTATTTCAACAAGATAATCTGGTAACAACTTCATAGTTATTTATAAACAACTTATACTTGTCATTTTCTTCATCCAATCGCTTTCAGTTATGGGGCCCACACAAGGTCACATACCATCGCAATATTCCCCCGACAATGAGAATATTCCACGACCAAACGAATATTCTCCGATAAAAATGAATATTTTATAACCACTTGCTTATTTAAAATATTTGCGCATTTTATCCATAACTAACCACATTAATCAAATCAACCCTTACTATTTCAAAATGATAAATAGAGGAAATTAAATTTCATTTATTAATAATTTGGAGTCTTACAACCTCTCCTCTTTATGAAATTTCGTCCACGAAATTGACGTACGTACCTGGTGTTTCGAAAAGATGAGGATACCTCGCTCTCATTTCCGTTTTCAACTCCCAGGTCATTTCCTCAATAGCATGGTTTCTCCACAAAACTTTAACTTGTGGTATGACCTTCGTGCGTAGGACATGCTCCTTCCTATCCAAGATCTTGACAGGTACCTCTTCGTACATTAAGTCTTCGGCTATCTCGTCCGGTTCTAACTCAATAACGTGGTTTGGGTCTTTCACATATTTACGTAGTACAGATATATAAAAAATATTATGAACACGAGACATACTTAGAGGTAACCCGAGTCTATAGGCCACATTTCCTACTCGGTCAAGAATCTGAAATGGACCAATAAATCGTGGATTGAGCTTTCCTCTCTTCCCAAATCTTGTAACTCCTTTCCATGGAGCCATACGCAACAATACATGATCCCCAATGTCAAATTCCACGTCCTTTCGATGAAGATCCGCATAACTCTTTTGTCGATCATGTGCCATTTGTATACGTTGTCGAATCGTTTGGATCTTCTCTGTAGTCATTCGTATGCAACTCGGGTCCCAACAACGCTTGCTTCTCCAACCTCATCCCAACATACCTTGAGAGCGACACTTTCGACCATACAATGCTTCAAATGGAGCCACACCTATACTTGCCTGATAACTGTTGTTGTAGGAGAATTCCACCAATGGTAGGTACTTATCCCAACTCCCTTTGAAATCTAGGACACAAAGTCTTAATAGATCTTCAAGAGTTTGAATAGTCCTCTCTGATTGCCCGTCCGTTTGAGGATGGTATGCCGAACTGAATCGTAAATTCGTGCCCATAGCTTTTTGCAAGCTAACCCAAAATCTTGAAGTGAATCTTGGGTCACGATCCGAAACTATGGATACTAGCATGCCATGCAACCTCACAATCTCATTCACGTACATACTAGCAAGACTTTCAAAGGGAATAAGTCTCCCGTATCGGCAAGAAATGAGCAGACTTGGTTAATCTATCAACAATAACCCAAATAACATTTATGCCTTGAGAAACCGTGGGAAGACCCATAACGAAATCCATGGTAATGTGTTCCCACTTCCATTTCAGAATCTCAAGTGGTTGCAATGGACCCTTTGGCACTTGATGCTCTGCCTTTACACGTTGACAAGTTAAACACCTTGAGATAAACTTTGCAATCTCTCTCTTCATATTATTCCACCAAAATATATGTTGAAGATCACGATACATTTTGGTACTTCCAGGATGGATTGCAAATGGTGTATTGTGTGCCTCCATTATGATCTTGTACTTCAAATCAGAATTGTTAAGAACACAAAGTCTGGAGTGGACTCGAAGTATTCCTTCTTCATCGATTCTTGCTTCTGGAATAGCACCTTCTTGCACTTTCTTCTTCATACGCATCAGCTCCGGGTCTGTGGCTTGAGCAAATTTAACTTTATCGATTAAAGTTGGTTCTATGCATATACTTGACATCATCGCATTCGTTCCTGCATATGATCTTCTACTCAACGCGTCAGCTACCACATTTGTTTTTCCAGGATGGTATTGAATAGTGTGGTCGTAATCTTTCAACAGCTCGAGCTAACGTCGTTGCCGCATGTTGAGTTCTTTTTGAATAAAGAAATATTTGAGGCTTTTATGGTCTAAATATATATCTCCACTTTCTCCCCATATAGATAGTGCCTCCAGATCTTTAGCGCGAAAACGATTGCTGCCAACTCTAGATCATGAGTAGGATAATTCCTCTCATATTCTTTAAGTTGTCGTGAGGCATAAAGCTATAACTTTCCCACGTTGCATGAGAACACATCCTAACCCTTTGCACGAAGCATCACGTGAGATAACAAATCCATCCAAACCAGATGGTATTGTCAAACAGTGCCGAAATGAGTCTCCTCTTGAGATCTTGGAAACTCTTCTCGCATTCCTCGCCCATACTGAATTTTTTATCTTTACTGAGTCACCGAGTTAACGGAGTAGCGATTCGAGAAAATCCTTGCACAAATCTTCGATAATAACCCACTAAGCCCAAAAGCTACGTCTTGGTCCACCGATTTGGTTGCTCCCAACTTTGTATTGCTTCAATCTTCGTCAATCAACAGGATACTCCATGTTTTACCACCACGTGCCCCAAGGAATGCTACTTCCTCAAGCGAAACTCGCATTTCTTCACGGCATATAACTTGTTATCACGAAGCCTTTGCGATTACCAGCCTAAATGGTGCTCATGATCTTCACGGCTTTTGGAATATATGAGGATGTCATCAATAAAGACAACAACGAATCGATCCAAATAATCCTTGAATACTTTGTTCATCATATCCATGAAAGTCAGCGGGGAGCATTAGTCAATCTAAAAGACATGACTAGAATTCATAATGCCCGTCATCGAAGTTCTCAAGGCGCTTTTGGAATATCCTCGCTTTTAACCTTCACCGATGATATCCGAATCGAAGATCGATTTTTGAAAAGAATTGTGCTCCTTGAATCGGGTCAAACAATCATTAATACGAGGTAGCGGATACCTATTCTTGATAGTGACATGGTTTAATTCCCGTTGAGTCGATACTAAAGTCGCATACTCCGAAATCTTTCTTCTTTATGAATAAAACAGAGCACCCCAAGGAGATGTACTAGATTTGAATGAAACCGATGTCCAACAACTCCTCGTAGTTGGACCTTTAACTCCTCGAAGTTCAATAGGAGCCATTCGATATGGGATTTTAGAAATGGGCTTTGTACTGTGTTTAAGGTCAATAAAGAATTCAACTTCATGTTCGGGGGTAGAATCGGGAAGTTCTTGAGAAATACGTCCGGAAAAGTCAATAACAACAGGAATATAATTCAAATATGACATGTCTTTATTCAAATCCATAACATGGGCTAAGAAAGCTTGACATCCGCTTTTTTAATAAACGAATAGCTTTATGACTTGATATAACAAAGATTGATTTTAATGGCTTAGTTGCTTGAATTAAGCATGACAAGTTGGTTAGGAATATGAAAACTAACAACCTTACGAAAATAATCAATTTTGGCATGATGAGTAGTTAACCAATCAATCCCTAAAATCACATCAAAAACAAGTATCCTTAAAGAGATAAGGTCAACAGGTAAGGTGGTGGAGTCAACTTGGATCAAACAAGATTTATAAACAGTGGATGTGATGAAAGTTTCTTCTAACGGAGTCTCCACAGATAAATCAAAGTCTAATTTCTCTAGAGTCAAGTTTAAACGTTGAGCACAAGCGAGAGAAATAAATGAATGGGTAGCACCCCAGATCTAGTAAGGTATAAACTTAGCATGAATTTATGATTAGCTTACCCGTGATCACCTCATTTGGGTTCTCGCGATGTTGACCAGATCCGACAAAACGCCTTCCGTGAACCGCCGACTTTGACTTTTCTGGGACAACCTTTTAAGTCACCATCCCCACTGGACTTGGTTTTGCTACAATGCAATCTCGAGCGATATGTCCTTCCTTTCCACAATTATAACATACCTTAAACTGTTGTGGGCAGTTTGGGCTGATATGTCCTTCTTTTCCGCACTTATAGCATATGACCGGTGGTCGTTCTCCTCCCTTAGAACCAGTTGCTGCTGGTGCTGACGTCTTCATATAGTCATTATTGAATCTCCTCTTTTTAAATCTCCTCCCAACTCGCTTCTTTTATTCTCATGGCTACGATTACCACCGTAGTGGTTGCTTGCTTCTTGTCCGTGTTCTTCTTTCTCCGCCGGTTATCGTTGTTCACGATGATCTAGCCATCCCAGATGATCCTCGGTTATGGTCCCTCGATTGGCCGTACTTGTTATCTCGCCTAATAATTGAGTCCTCATTGACAACATCCCGAATAGAGAAAAATTTATGAGAATGAGATATTGACGTATGACGGGTTTCAAACCTCTCGTAAACATCCGCGTCATACGCTTCCTCATTCTCCACCAAATGAGGTGCAAACCTCGACAACTCTACAAACTTCGCCTCGTCTTTGGGACATCGCCATGTTATTCTCGCCCATTCTAATAAACTCTACCTCCTTCATATGATGAATACTTTCGTGAAAGTACTTGTCATTGAACAGCTTTCTAAAACGTTTCCCAAGATATCTTTGAAAAGCAGATTGAGTACGCCTCACGCACTCCCACCAAGAGTCCGCCTTCGCCACTAATATAAAGGTGGCGAATGGAACCTTTGTTCTCCGCATCCCAAGACATCGAATATCGTGGTAGTTTGTTTAACCCACGCCTCTTGCGCTTGATCGGATCCGCTTCCAACAAATTCGTGGTGGTCCCAACTCTTTGAATCGGGTCAATTTGTGACAAACCGTGAATTCTTATCATTTCCTCCTCAGATTTTTTGAACACGAGTCTCCTCATCTCGATTTTTGAATGAATCGCAAAAAAGCTTCTAAACAACCCATCGCTCATCATCTCGCCAAAGGTGTTGTTCACAGGAGGAACATTGCCACTTGTTACATCGCTCTCCTCGTTGGTGAGCACACACGTCTCCACACTATGTCATTTACTCCACTGTTAACATTCTCGCTTGTCATTCTTAACATCGCCATAAAACAAGAGTTAATTAAACAAATTAACAAATCACATAATATCCCTATATTATGACCGACCAACAAATAAGCTTAGGTAGGACACACTAGCGAAGGATTTACTCGTCTCTCCCCTCCTAGTTATATTCCCCGATCTCCGCCAGAGATCATATCCCTAAGCTCTATACCAACCGTGACGCCCCAAAATAGGTATACAACACCCATTCTGAGTCGTCAAAATACATGGTACAGAAACAACTACAACTTTATTAATACAACATAAAAATTGTGAGTTTAAATACAAATATTGTCATCTAGACAATATCCACACTCAAATAAGTCCTCATTACAATTATTGATACATTATTTTATAAAAATGGTGAGGACTACTAAAACGACTTTCTAGAACCTTCATTCCATACCCCGACTAGTACTCGCTACATTCTCGCCTCCTGAGAAGAAAAATGGAACAAAAAGAAAAAGGGTGAGCTCAACTATCCTAGTAAAGAATATTATGACTAAGATAACATAGAACAAATTATCGTTAGTCCTCAACAGGGAAAAAAAATCTAATAGAATACAATAAACAACCAGTTTTAAATCAATATTCGCAGCGGAAATAATAATTCATTAGAAGAGTTAAGTAGAGAATGAAATCTACTATCTTCTATATATGAATTTAAAAGTTCATCGTCGATATTTTATCCCTGTAACATCAATCAATATATATCTGGAATCAAATATTCATCTTTGCACTACAAGCCAAAGATATTCATCAGTTGGTCATGTTCATTTAAACACATATTCATCTTTGCACTACGGGCCAAAGATATTCATCAGAAATCATTCATCTTTGCACTACAGGCCAAAGATATTCAGTAATATCATCATTTAGGACTGAGGATGATGAAAAATATTTTAAAGGAAACGAATCCAGTGAAACAAAATAACAAATATTAAGGATTCGTATTTCGGTTTATCCATGTCCAAAAATACCTCATAAATAATCATAGTGGAGTAAAATTCAAGAATGATCAAAACATGGATTCAATCAAAGCTAGTATCCATAATAGATATTTTGGATGAAAAACAAAATTTTAATTTTTCTGTGAATAGTGTCATATTCGTGAATAGTGCCGTATACGTGAATAGTAACTCCGACACTAAAAGACAAGAATTTCACAAGAAAAATCTTACCAATATTCCAGCATAATGATATTGAAAGAAATAATATCATTTAAAAAAAAAATATCCCTTACCACTACAAGAAAAATGCCTAACAGTGATTATTAGATTTGTAAAGCCTTGTTAGACTTGTTTTTTAGATTTTTAAAGCCTTGTAATCTTTTAAACTACTTATCTTTGGACTGTATTGGTTTACGATTCTATTATATGGATGTTTACGATTGTATTGTGTTGTGTTGGTTTAGATTCATTCTTTGGACTGTATGGATGGATGTTTATCATATAGTAGTTATCATGGATGGATGGATGCTTATATATACTGCTGTGTGTTGGGATAAAAAGCAGGTTATTTTTGGGAAATCAATAAAACAGGAAAAATATTAAAAAAAAAAAAGTCAAAATCGACCGACGCTTGATCATTGATATAAAGATTAGCGAATCGAGTATGGTCCTTAGAAGTTAGCGACCACTTGTGGTCGCTATTACCGGTCACTGCCACGTGTGCCACATCACGTCTGACAGATGACTTAACATGAGTCAGAATAGCGACAGTTGAGGTCGCTGATTACGGTCGCTAACAAATGTGGTCGCTAGTGTTGGTCGCTGATGTCATTTCAGCGACTAGATTTTCTGCGACTAATAGTAGCGACTGCAGGCGGTCGCTAATACCCATCTGCAACTATATGCGGTCGCAGATGTGCGGTCGCTGATAAGCCTTTTTGTTGTAGTGTATCTCGAAAAGACAGTACTTCTGACTGGAATACTGGATATAGACTATGACTTGAACTTACACCATATAGCAACACTCAAAGTATTAAAATACTCACAAGAATACGCTCAATATATCGAGAGAGAAAGAGAGAGAAAACTTCAGTTTCTGGTGTGATTTTTAATTCTAACATAAACACCCTATTTATAGGAAATTTCTTAGAACACCAAAGCAGAAAATTTAATAAAATATAAATATATATATATATATATATTAATTTCCCACGCCCACTTTTTTAGTCAAAGATCAGCCATTCAAGTAGCTTACATCACAAAAAACGTTTTTGTGAATTAAAATATTTTAAACTTAAAAAAAATTAATTATTCTGGAACTTCGGAACTTCAATAATTCATAATAAATAACCCTTTTATCAGAAAAATTCAATCCACATGTCTTTTCCATAGAAAATTCCATTATCTACAACTTTGCAGAATTTTTTTTTTCCAAATTCCAAACAAAAATTGACCGAAATCCATAAACGAGCGATTCTACAGGCTATAATCATATTTCAGTCAAGAAATGGGCTCACAGACATGTTTAACATGTTTTAAACAACTTTTGCAACAAAAATACTATTCCTCCTCGTATACTCATATATCTCACATTTATTGTAAAAATATCATCATTATTATATTATAATAATATAATAAAATATTATTTTATCGTAAAAAGATAAAATATCAATTTTCAACAATTGTCACTTTAAAAATTTTCTCCATCTATATCCGGATAAAATAAATATTTTCCTCATCATATGAATCAATAATTAATTATTCACAAATAATATTACGTAATCACAATAACGACAACTGTGCGCCTCAGGAAAGAGGGCTTTCCAATAAGGATTTCTCTTTACTTTGGCAAGCGCAATTAGGTGACCAAATCTCTCCTTGTATGTAACTTTCTAGACATTGCCAATAATGTTATCTAATAATATTATTTAGATAATATGAATTATTATCTGATAATAGAAAATACCGTGTTGTGATAATTATCAAACAACAAGTAATATAAAATATCAACGTAGCAATTATTGAATCAATAAAATAAAATACCGAATAAGAATTATCGTAAATAATTATCGAGTAGTGCCTTCTTTCACGTAAGAATCAATAATTGGTGCAATACCGCAATGTAATATTCTTGTCAACAACACGACATTCGTGTTTTAACCACCCGGGTATTCCAACAAGATAATTGCAATAACTACGCCGTTATTTATAAACAACTTATACTTGTCGCTTTTCTTCATCCAATCACTTTCCTTTACGGGTCCATTAATTTCGCTACCGTCGCATTTAATATTCCCCGACACAAAGAATATTCCATGACCAAACGAATATTCTCCGATAAAAATGAATATTTTATAACCACTTGCTTATTTAAAATATTTAGCATTTTACCCATAACTAACCATATTAATCAAATCAACCCTTACTATTTTAAAATGATAAATAGAGGAAATTAAATTTTATTTATTAATAATTTGAGTCTTCTATAATAATATTTATAATTTTTATGGTTTATAATTTCCTTAATTATGTGATTATTAGAAAATATAATTAAGGAAATTATAAACCATAATAATTATAAATATTATTATTATTTGTATTATTATTATTATTACTATTATCTCCAGATTATTATTATTATTATCGATATTATTATTATTATAAATGAAAAAATATATTTAATTATTTTTATAATTAATATCAAATGAGTTTTTATGTAATTATTGGAAAATATAATTAAGGAAATTATAAACCATAAAACTTATAAATATTATTATTATCTGTATTATTATTATTATCGAAATTATTTTCAAAATTATTATTATTATTTTCGGAATTATTATTATTATTATTTTTAGAATTATTATTATTTTTATTATTATATTCCAAGTTCGATTATTATTGTCACATCAATATTTTTTTTATAATAAATAATTATATTAGTCAAACCGATTGGTCAAATCGTTAAAAGTCAACAGACTTAACGAATTTTTGTAACGATTTATAAGAAAACTAAAATTCATTGAATTGACTGTAAAAAATATATATATATATTTAATAACTCATTTATAAGTCAGCATTTAACCCCGCATCGATTCAGCCATCGACTACTTCGGCCATTGAGCTCTAAACAAACGCCCGATAGACAAGACTGAATGTATAATTACGAATTTATAAAAACTGAAAAATTAGCAATTTATTATAAATCGGTATAAACTTGAGGGAAAGGTATGTCACCAAAAAGCTTCAAACCAAGACAGCATAAAGGGCCAGAGCCACCAATCAGGTATGTATCAGTACCACCATATTTGCTGCTACTGCTTCGTCTTCCTTCTTCAGTGGATTTAGGGTCTTGATTTTTTTTTCTCCTTTTCATTTTTTTCTGATGATTTTCGATGAGTTTCATGTAAATGAATTGGATATTGATAGAAATTTTGGACTCAATTTATGAATTTGACAGAACAAACGAAACAATTTTGTAGCACACTAAAATTTACAGACTTGGAATGGCATGGGATGTGTATATATATACTCACAATTATACCTGGTAAACTCATTTTACTACTCACAAATCACAATTGCCATTGTTCCTCAAAATTAGTCATAACTGGAACCGAACAAAAACCCACTTTCATTCATGGCTAACGGAAGCAAGGCCATTAATTTAACGGAACTGAACAATAACCCACTTCTATTCATTGTTTTGGATTTGAATGATTGATACATACAGTTCTATTTCTTGCTTTGAATAGGTTAGTCCTCTTTTACCAGGTGCTATTACATCCGGTGGCGAAGGCAGAAATTTTTATATTTTTAAAGAATTTTGCGGGGGTTCGGGGGCGGCCCGAGCTATTTTTTTTAATATTTTATACTTTCGGATATATATATATATATATATATATATATATATATATTACAATAAAAATATAATGAGTAATAATATATGGTATATATACACTAACTCATAATAGACTTTTTTAATCACAACTGTTCATGAGTAAGTAATTCATTATTTATTTTAAAAATAATATAAATTAGATTATTATTTAGTTTAAAATATTATAGAGCATATATTGAGAGGATATGAGTCATATGTGGTTAAAATTTGATTGACCAAGTTATAAAATTTTAATTTGACCCCGTATAATAGAAAATTTATAAAATTTTAGTGGGGTCAATTTATATATAATACTTAAATTTTTAAAATTTACCTTACATTATAAAGCAATTTTTTTTAGTGGGGTCGATTGACCCCACAAAGTCTGCGTGGCTTCGCCACTGATTACATCCATGGTAAACCACTGTGCTTATTATGTTTGTGTATATGCCTGTGAGAAGTCAGATTCTTTAATACTTTTGGGACTCTCATATATTCCTTTCTAATTAACAGAAAATCATAATAAAGATTTGTAAATATTCAAAGTATTAACTTTAATATTCTTCACATTCTTTTGAAATTCAGTGGAAGCTTTGAAAATTGGTAAAAATAAGATGAATTTTACATGAGTTATCAATTTTGATTGGGCTGTAACATACTTCTGTAGTGCAAAGACTATAACATTGTTCAATATTTTGACGGAATTGGTCTTGTGGTCCCTTGTCTAAATACTAATGTAAGTTTGAGGGCGAGTTTTCCTTAAAAAGGAAGTTCAGGGAACACGTTTGAGAAACATATAAAATAGGGTCAGTTATGCATTTTAGTCTTGAAACCTGATATGTATAGGATTTCAAAGACCAAATCAAATCTTCGCCTCTTTTTCTCCTCTACACCCTCTTCCTCTCCCTCTTTTCTCTGCATTCCATCCACGTTGCCTCAAAGTTGCCATAGCCACACACCATCCGCCATTCCCTCCGACCTATCACTCCCACTCCCGCTGCTGCTCTGCCTAACTGTCACGATTCAAGAAGTCAAGAAAATCCCCGAAAAAGAAGGCACAAAGGACGTAGCTGCAGCAACCAGAGATAGAGAGATCTGGAGCAAATTCTCAACTCTCTCTTGCCTATTGGAGTTGGGTTGCGTGGTTTCCATTTTGTTTCAGATAAATGTTTTTGGGTGATTTATTAGAGCTGTCATTGTCTACGATTTTGGGTAAATTTGGTAATGTATATTCTATGAAGATGTGAGATCTTAGTCGATTACTTATGTGAAGTTTGATGGAGATGTGAAGATATGATTCTTTGTTTGATGTTTGGTTCTTCTGTGAAAATTGATTTTTTAAGGTAATACTTAGTCTACAACTCCCTGGTGCAAAGCTATCTCCCGTCATGTTTTTGAACTATGTCTCGTGTGCAAGTGTTTTTTCTTCTTCTTCAGATAATGTCTTATCTATGTAGCTCACTCAGTATTGTATGCGGGTGTAGTCACTGCCATAACTTTGTAAATTTGTGTAAAACTGTTTTGTTGGTCATTCTGAAACTTATGAGTGATGAGACAAGTTATTTTTGGTTATGCCTGTGTACATTGTTAAAATTTGATATCGCTTATTTTCTCTTCCCACCCCCAGTAAGATTTGTTAACTGTGGATCTTGTTTTATCTGATTGTTACCAGTAATCTATACCAGGTTCCTTTTGATTGAGCTTGTATACATTGATTAGTTGGATCTCTCTCCCTCTCTTCACCCTCTTTTAGTAAATATTGTTAACTTAGGATCTTGTTTAGTATTAGAGACATCTTATTCTTTATGAATAACAAGGAAACTATGCATTTATTTTTGTTCAGCAGGTTTTGACAATCTTTTCAGCATTTAGACATAGATGGAAGTCCAAAAGCCAATCTTTCTCTTCTGAAAGAAAACATGTTGCTTCTACTGAAATCGAGTAAATCCAATCAAAGTCTCCAAATTTCTCACAAGAGGACCCTATGTATTAGTATTGATTTAAAATCAACCTATCAGCCTCATTCCTCTGCAGAGACAGAAAAAGAAGTTGAAAAAGTTGTGAAAATAATTAATGATCATCCTTTTCCTGGCCATCAACTTCAGCCCATGCTTTCTGAGAAGATCCCCCCAGCTTTCCTTTCCACCTCGTTCGTGGAATGTGTTCTTGGCCGCCTTTTTGCAGCCCACTCTAATGGCCTTAAAGCCTTTGAATTCTTTAGATTCGCCCTTCAAAACTCCCAGTTTTGTCCTAGTTCAGATGCTTTTGAAAAGACACTCCACATACTTACAAGAATGCGCTACTTTAACAAAGCTTGGGAACTAATGGAAGAAATCAGCAAAAACACCTTCTTTTTGCTCACCCTTAAGTCAATAAGCATCATGTTATCAAGAATTGCGAAATTCCAATCATTTGAAGATACCCTCGAAGCATTTGAGAGAATGGAGAATGATATATATATCGGGAAAAAATTTGGTACTGAGGAGTTCAACATGCTTCTTCGAGCATTTTGTACACAGCGGCAGATGATGGAAGCGCGAGCTGTATTCAATAAGCTGCATTCTCGATTTTCTCCCAACACCAAGACAATGAATATTTTGCTCTTGGGATTCAAGGAATCAGGTGATGTTACTTCAGTTGAGCTGTT
This sequence comes from Panax ginseng, assembly GCA_020205605.1. Lineage (NCBI taxonomy): Eukaryota > Viridiplantae > Streptophyta > Magnoliopsida > Apiales > Araliaceae > Panax > Panax ginseng. The sequence continues at coordinate 126,623,681 of CM035138.1, read as the reverse complement.
CTACCATGACATGGTTCGAAGAGGTTTTAAGCCTAACAATGTAACTTACAATATCAGAATTGATGCTTATTGCAAGAAAGGTTCTTTTGGAGATGGTTTAAGACTTTTTGAAGCAATGGGACGAGAAAATTGCATGCCTACACTAGAAACTATAACTACTTTGATACATGGAGCAGGGTTTGCTCGAAACAAAACCAAGGCAAAAGAGTTGTTCAATGAAATTTCTCAGAGAAATTTGCTGGTTGACACAGGGGTCTATAATGCCCTAATGAGCTCTCTCATCAGATGTAGAGATGTGAAGGCTGCAGCTGATTTAATGAATGAAATGGAAGAGAAAAATATTGGTCACGATGACATCACGTATCATACTATGTTCTTAGGATTCAAGAGGTCAAAAGATATTGACAATGTTTTTGAGCTCTATCACAAGATGATTGAGAGAAATTTTGTGCCTAAGACAAGAACAGTGGTGATGTTGATGAAATTCTTCTGCGAAAACCGTAGGATTGATTTGGCATCGAATTTGTGGGAATACTTGATGGAGAGAGGATATTGTCCTCACAATCACGGTTTGGATCTTTTGGTGACAGGATTGTGTTCCCGCGGGAGGGTCGAAGAAGCCTTTGAATACTCCAAACAAATGTTGGAAAGAGGAAGGCATATAAGCGAAGTAGTGTTTCGGATGCTAGAGAGGTATTTACAGGAGGTAGGAGAGATGGAGAAGCTGAGGATGCTGGACCATTTGATAAAGAAATTACATACTGTCCTTCCCGCATCAAGAGGACATGCTACTGGCATACCTATTCTCACCAGTGTAAAGTAATCTCTTTTACGTATACTTTAAATTAAGTCATTTATTTTTTGTTGTTTTTTAAAAAAAAATTATATGTAATATCGCTTCTGAGAAGCAACGTGCAAACAATTCAAACATATGAAGAGATGAAGTTCATCAAAATTTTACATTTTATATTTGTTCGATTCAAAATTTTATTTGATGTTACTTCATATTATTCATTCTTTTCTGCTTTCCATCATGCTGTTGATTACCGAATTGATTGAGAATACATGACTATTTCAGTATTTCTTAGTATAATTCTTTCGTTGATGTGACACAAGAACAATACTATTTTTATTCTGTTCTTGGATAATTGGAGGGGGTCACTTCCCCTGAAACTACACACTCTTACAGCTTTAGTAGAGACTGATCTGGCATTGCCATTATCTACGTAGTATTTCAATGGATTGCCTCTCAATTAGCTGTAAAACTAAAACTAAAAGACAATTGTATGTAAGAAAGACTTATTTGATAATTCTATATATATTTGCTGTAGAAAAAGAGGCTTAAAAATAAATAAAGAACATAAAGCTAATCATGACAAATTCAATTATTAGGAAAAGTAAGCCATCCAAAATTGAGAGAGCTAACGTCATAATTGAAAAACAAACTTTACAAATTATTCTGAAAACACTATTGGTGACAAAAAACCACTAATTTAAGTACAGCTATGATGTATCGGTTGGTGATTTTGTAAGACGCTTGAAAGTGAGTGCTTTGCGATCATTAATATCAGTATATAGGAGTGCAAAAGGTCTGGATGTTTTCTTTTAGCCTAAAACTAATTTGGATTAAATGGTTGGATTGCCGGTGCCAATTTTCAATTAGTAACTGCTGTTGAGTATCATAACCACAATTTCAGAGCTGATTACAGTTGGGTTCTTTGGTGTAATAGTTGAAAGGTATTGGTGAGGGAGTCTTCTTAATTGGGGATCATTTCTTGGATGACCTTTTGTATGTTCTTTTGAGTGATTTGTGTAGGGGTGTGCAAAACATTTGGTAAATTACCGGGGCCGATTCGGTACAACCACTTCTGTATATTTGTCCAGTTCGATTTCGGTAAAATATTTGGTATATACCGGTTATTCAGTTCTGGTAACGGGATGTAATTTAGTCCAAACGATACTTACCGTACCGATACCGGTGCATTGGTTTATACTATGTAATTCCTATTATATGTATATATATTCTCTTAGTCAGAGAGTTTGTTTCTTTGCTTATTTTTTTTACCCACTTAAGACTTCAACACTTATATGTTCTCCTCTTTATCTTCCATGTTTCGTTGGAAAATCCACTGTACTACTCCTGATGAGAAGTATCTGTATTTGAATAGTGTAAATTTTTTAGTTTGGGGAAAAACTAATTCAATGAATCTTCTTTGTTTCTCTTTCTTTCTATACATATATATATGTACGTATATGTATATGCATATGTACTTCTCTCACCTCCATGAATATCCTGATGCTTGCAATGATGGTGATGTATTGATTATTTGGAATTTTAATTATTCTTTTCTTTACTTAGTTTTGCAGAAAGTGAATAAATTGATTTATTCTAATTCCTAAATCCAAAGAAAATAAAATGATTGTTCTAATGTTTGAGATCTATTGATCTGGGCTTAATTTCCCCCCCCCCCCCCCCTTTATTCTCACAATTTGTTCGACTGATTCGCACATTTGGTACGGGATAGTGGATACTGGTATTTCGGTACCGATTTCGGTATTCAATTTTGAATATAATTGGTAATCGGTACGGTTATTTACCGTTGTACATCCCTAGTTTTGTGTATCATTGGGGAAGTGGGAGTAGGACTGATCATTCGGTTATAACCGAACCGAATAGCAAAATCTGCTTATTTTTAATATCCGAAAAATCAACCGAATTAAAGAATACCCGAATTACCGAAAACCGAATAACCGATTTTGTTATTTGGTTATTTCGGTTAATACCGAAATTAAGTTCATGATTGGATTTGGGCCAACTGAAAATATCTCAACAGACAAAGCTTATTAAAAATCAATACTGATAGAGAGCATGAGATGGTGGGACGGTGAGATCGTGAGTAGCGGAGGCTGGAGACTGAGGCGAAGATGGTGGTCGGCGAAGATGGATCTGAGATCATATGAGACTTGAGAGCCAAGAGGCAAGAGAAGAGAGGAACTGAGATGGAATTAGGGGTAGTGGGGCACCGTCGTCCGTCGCACCGACTCGGAACTCAGATGGAATACTGAGATGAATCTGCTGTTCATCAAGAGAGAGAGGGAATGTGAGCTTCTCTCTATATGTAGCAGTAGATGTGTATGCATATTATATTTATTTATGGGGTTTGGTTTTGTGTGCAGTCAACATTCATTTAATTTTCATTGAGATCCGATGAGATCTGCTCTTTTTCTTTCCTAAAAATTATGGATGTATGAGTCATGGGCCACTTTTTGGTGATTCTTGTCCTGTCCAAAAGAAATGGACCGTCCAAATTGAAAACTCTATTTGACTTATCAGGCCCAGTACACTCTATAAATATTAAATTTCTTTTTTTTAATAAATATATTCGGTTATTCGGGTAACCGAATAGGATGATTTTAATAACCGGACCCGAATACCGAATAAGAATTCAGATATAACCGAATTACAAAAAATAACCGAATTATCAAAAAAATTCGGTTCGATTCGGTTATTCGGTTATATCCGTTTTTTGCTCAGTCCTAAGTGGGAGGGTGAGTTATGTGGGGGGAGTATTGGGCTATTGGCTGATGCGAGACTTTTTTCTTTATTGTTTCTTTTGTATATTCTTAGCTGGTTTGATGTATCAACTATAATCTGTTTTACCCTTTAATCCATCTTTATGATTTTCAATTATTATTTGCTTGGGGAAAATTTGAACATGGTGAGTGTGATAACAGTTTGTTATTGTAATGTGCTTTCTTGTAAGAAATTTGTGCACCATTTTTGTAGAGTTGTGGTCTGTTTCATTGGCGAATGAAAGTGAGAGGGTATGGAGGGAGTGTTTTTTTTTGTTTTGTTTTAAGGTTGTCTTAGTCTGGTGCAAATGATGTGGGATCTTATGTATTATGTATTAGAGGTAGTTTGTGTTGAGGGAGTTTAATTTCTTTTGGGTTATTAACAATATTGTCTGAGTTTATAGAACTTGAATTTAGAACATTTTGCAGTGCTTTTTGTTGATGTTTGTATCATAATTAGAGGAACTATTGTTGTTTTTCTTCTTTCAGGTCTGATCTCAACTTGGAATATGAAGAAGATTAATCTTTTCATTGAATTACAGCCTGTGGAGGGTCTGCAGAGACAACAAACACAATATCTATATATATATATCAGTTGCATTTATTTGGTTAAAATTCTCGAATTCTGCTGTTACTGTATTTTTTAAAAGTGCCAAGCTGGGCAAGTTTGAAGCTTTTGGGAGCTCAGTGTCAAGTGTCAACCATGCAAGGACAGGTCCAGGTACTAGAAAAGGTATGAATATGCTTTTTTACTAGGGGCTGTTGTGAAGCTTAAGCCAGTTTTGATGCTGTGGGGTTTCAGTGTTCTAACATTAGGGGTAATCTAAAGATTCATTTTCCAAGATATGCATATTATATAGAGATGGCAATGATGAGTGAGCTTATTAATACTTCCATCAGATCTACTCTTTATAGAAGTTGTGGTATGGGTTCTTCGGTAACTGTTTTTGCTTTCGCGGTTTTTTGTTTTTTCCTCATAGGTTTCTTCTTTCAATTGTTTTCACGATCAGAAATATAAATTAGGCAACACTATTTGCTACTTTGTTTAAAAATATTAGTTTCATTTTATCTAATGAAGAAATAAGTTCTATACTTTTGTTTTTGATAAGATTTGATGCCCGAATATCATTAAAGTTAAAATTGCTCCTTGTTACAAAAATTGAATAAGTAAATTTTTGGTGATTTCTCTCTTTTGTTGCCAAAAGGTAAATTGCTTCCATTTTTTATGAAGTATTGTTATATTTCTTCATATTGATGATAAGAGATGAAATAAAGAGAAAAACTAAGGAACTTTTATTATTATTTAGAATAAAATTTACAGCAATGTGAAACTTAGATTTTATACTTGAAAACTAACCTTACTCTAGTTACATTCTTTAACTCCAGTTATTAACTAATTACTGCTAACAACCAATTATTAGACAACTATCTAACTAACTAATGTGCACAATTAACACGTATTAAAGCAGTTGCAAAGTTTTGTTATCCTTTTGTTCATGTCCATCATTCTCTGTTAATGCTAGTGCAACTGAACTTAATGCCCTTGTTGCTTTGCTGCTAAGATACTTTGTATGTTGATATGCTGCTGAACCATTATTGTAAACCAGAGCAGCAGTACCAATAGTCTTATTACTGCCCCCCCACAAGTTGAAGGGGCACATGGATTGTGCAAATTCAACTTGGAACTGAGGATCCAATGCGGAACTTTACCCAAAGCCTTGGTAAACAAATCAGCCAACTGATATTTGGAAGAAACTTTCATAGGGAGAATAATGCCAACTTGTAGTTTTTCCCTAACAAAGTGCCAATCGATCTCAATGTGCTTTGTTCGAGAATGATAAACTGGATTTTCGGTTATATCAATGGCAGCCTGATTATCACAGTATAAGATAGTGGGGTTAGAAAAATAAATTTTCAAGTCCTTCAACAAATTATGCAACCATATGACTTCACATGTAGTTGATGCTAAAGCTCTATATTCTGCTTCGACAGTGCTTCCGTGTGCCTATAACATATCTTATGTTAATGGGACACCCTCCAAGTCATTGTCACGGTAGCCCTTTAGTATTAGATCATTTCTAGAAGGAAAAAGTAAACCTTGACCTGCTGTGCATTTTAAGTATCTAAGCACTCTAGTTGCTATGTCCAAATGTTTCTGTCTAGGAGCATGCATGAACTGACTAAGTAGATGAACTGAATAGCTAATGTCTGGCCTGGAATTGGTTAGATAAAGCATTTTACCTACCCAACTTCTATAAACTGGAGGATCAGAAAGTAAAGGACTAGAAGTATCCTTGTCATCTAGCTCGACATGTTGATCTAAAGGAATACTTAAGGTTTACAATCCGTAAGACCAACTACTTCTAAAGATCTAAAATAAATTTTCTTTGGCTAATAAAGATTCCTTGAGAAGACCTTGTCACTTCAAGACCCAAGTAATATTTGATATACTAAACAATTTATCCAACATAGTTTTGAGAACAAATATGAGTTGTGTATTGTTTCCGGTCACCAAAATATCATCAACATGCACGACCACAGCTACAAAAGAGGACCGATCTTGAAAGGTAAATAAGAAATAATCAGCCAACGGCTGAACATAACCATGTTTGATCAAACTATCTGTTAGCTTTGCAAACTACTGTCTTGAGGCTTATTTGAGTCCATACAGTGATTTTTGCAATTCACACACCAAAGTTTTGTCAGTAGGAGACTTGTACCCCTGAGGAAGGTTCATGTAAACTTCTTCTAAAAGATCTCCATGCAAGAAAACATTATTAACATCAAGTTGATTTACTTTCCAATGTTTGATAGCAGCAATGACAAGAAGACTTCTCATTATAACCATTTTTGCAATGGTGTCATGATAATCAGCTCCCTCTATCTGTGTATAACCCTTTGCAACTAACCTAGCTTTATACCTTTTAATGGTGCCATTAGCATGATATTTGATTTTGTAAACCCATGTACATCCCACAGTTTTCTTGTTTGGAGGAAGAGATGTTAAAATCCAGGTATGATTTTCCTCAAATGCATCCAACTCTTTATTCATTGCAGCTATCCATTTTGGATCTTGTGCAGCTTGAGAAAAGAAATGAGGCTGTTGTACTAAAGAAAGATTAGAAATAAAATGCTGATGTGCTGGATGAAAAGAAGCATAGGACATGTAGTGTTTCCTATCATGCTTGATGGTTAAATGAGAAGGACTAGGTGAACTTTGTACCTGAGTTTTATCTGTAGTTGTTGTGATGCGGAGCTTAGAAACTTTATTAGGGATAGAATAATCATTCCACCACAGAGGTTTATGTTTAATTCTAGTAGAGTGTCTAGGTACTACTGGTGCAGAGGAAACTTTAGTAGAACTATCATGAACACTAGGACTAGAAGAATAGAAATAACTAGACATGAGTGGAACATTTTAATGATCATGAGAAACAGTCGGAGAAGAAATAATAGTGTTAGGAATATATGTATAAGATTTGATGATGAACTTGGTTAAAGCATATTTATATAAGTTTTGTGAAATCCTTAAACGTGATAAATGTACAAGAACTTAGAATAGAAAGATCAACCTAACATAATCTAGTTGAATGTTAATGTATGATATTCGGTAAGTTTTGTAAAGTCTTTATTAAATTCACAATTGTACGAAAACTTAGAATAGAAAGATCAAGGTTGATCTAATCTAATTAGCTTTATTTGATGATAAATATGATTAAGGTATATTTGTATCGATAAGTTTTATAAAGTCCTTAATTGAGAAACATATGTACAAGGACTTAAGATAAAAAGATCAAAGTTGTTAGGTTAATCTTATTAAAGCTTTCTATGTATAGTTGATAGGTCCAGCTGATCGTAGAGTTACCCTGCTTATACGTATTGTCATGAATAGCAGAGTTAGCTCATCCATTGTAGTGCATCAAAAAAATAAACGATCATAGAGCTCTCTCATGAGTCATGAAGATAAGGTGAAGATCGAGCAAATAAAGAATGATCGTAGAGAATGTTCTAATAATGATGAGTATAGCCTTAATTATAAGGAATCTCTAGAATGACTTTATAAAGGCTAATTTGTAAAGGTACTTTACCCGGTCATAAAGAATAAGTCAGTTTGTAGAGTAACCAAGATTTCGTAGAGCAATAGCTGGTATTGTAAAGCGACAAAAAGAGAGCCATATCGTAGAGTTGCTGAAACATTTAGAGAATAAAGAGAAGTCTATTAAGTCTGCCCAAACATCGTAGAACACTCAACCGTAGAGCAACCAACATAGCAGATAGTAAAACAGTAATTGGGTCCTAATCATAGAACAAAGTGTATGGCTCAACTCTACGATTCTCATGACTCTATTAACATCAAAGATCGTAGAGCAAAGTGAAATTTAAGTAGGCACACTTAGAAGGGGGGTTGAATAAGTGTGGGAATAAACGATGTCAAACTTTTGCAACTTAAAATTACTTTCTTATATTGAATGCAGGATGCCGAATTGAATATCTATGCTTACCAAATTATCAATACAGGATACTGGATCAAATATCTAAGCTTGCATAGTGATTAGAGTATAATGCAAGATGCTGGATAGAATATTTATACTTATCAGATTATCAGTCTATAAATGCAGGATGCTGGATTGAATATTTGTGCTTGCAGAATTATCAGTGTAAGAATGTAGGATGCTGAATTGAATATTTGTGCTTGCAGAATTATTAGTGTAAGAATGAAAGATGCTGAATTGAATATTTGTGCTTGCTGGATTCACAGTGTATGTAAATTAATCACTTAACACTTTTTATATTTAATCTTTTAATATTAATTCAAGTCTTGAATTGTTTAAACTTAATTTAGAAGTTTATGACTTAATCAAGAAGAAGAACACTATATGTTAAAGTATTAAGATTATGAATTACAACTCAAATTGAAGCATGCAATAAATAATTAAGTAAACAACCAAGCACATGAACACAAGGAATTTTTACATGGTTCAACCTCTATCTTCTATTCTAGTGGCCCAATTCACGTCCAATACTAACTAGTATTGGAGACTCTTTATTAATTAACTTTGTTTACAATTAAACCCCTTTTACAAAACAAGTTTCATAACCTTTGAGTACTTATACACTCCGAGCACCTTTGCTCCCCGTGTACCTATGCACCCTTAAACACCTATGCTTCCTTGAACTTGCTTGTAAAACTCCTAATCCAATTCAGATTAGAAACCTTAGACTAACAACTTAGTCTACCAATTGTTTAAAGAATTGATCAAAGTTATGCCAACAAAATAAACTATGGTCAAAGCAATAATTATATCAACAATTCAAAGCTCAACTAATATGCAATGATCAATATGAAAGATAAAGATATCACCGATTTAAGCGCAAAGAGAAAAACTGAAATTGATTGAGAGCTTGATACACAGTAGCCTTGTAGCGATTCTTCACAATTTAGAAACTTTGAAAACCCTTGTGAATTGTATATGGAGAAAGTATATTTTCAGAATAGTATTCTAAGTATACTTCTTGTTGTATATTATGTTTTTTTCTTCTCATCTTTATGACCCACGAATAAACTCAATTTATAGTGAAGGAAAGACTTTTAGCCGTTTGAGAATAAAATCAATTAGGAAGGAATTTTACCAAAAAGATTGCTAATTGATTTAGTGACAGTTATGAAGAAATACATAAATAACCCAATAAATATCTCCCAATAAATTAATATCATGAAGATTTGGAAATCATGCCTTTATTAACCGTCAGTGTATTCTCATAAAGGTGTATAACATGCCTTTAGTATTTATCTATGAAACATTATTTAAGGCATATGTCTAGGACGTAATGATGAGGCTGATTAAATATTGCATAAGTTAAGCACATACTTTGAATCTCATCATTATGTTAAATCTTTATCAAAGCAATCAAGTCACTGCCATATCATACTTTCCATTAAATCAATCATGAAAGATTTAGTTATATTAAATGTCAACATACATGATTTTGCCCATTACCAAATATCTAGAATCAATATATCAAATAATCCAATAATAAAAGGTTCGGTTTTATAGAGAATATACTAGCAAATCAATATAATTAATATGGAATCAATTTGACAACTTCGATTATGGATTCAGTTAAATCACTTTAGAAGTTTTAATTATGGAATCAATTTAAACACCTTTAATATGAAATAAAGATATCAATTAGATTTACATTTAAGATTTCATCATTTAAAAATACTTTCATATTAATTTTATATGCCTAATTAATTTGTTCCATAATAAATTAATCACTTTCATAATTATTTTCATTTAATGCATATCTTTTCATATTAATTTTGAAAGCCTAATTAATTTATATATTACTTTCATGATTATGAAAAACCTAATAATAGATAATACATATCCCACTGTATGAAAAAAAATCTTGGTTAGAGATATGAAAGATAATGATTTTTTTAAAACTCATTTACTAACCAACTCCATTAATTATGGGAAGTATCAATATTTAAAAAAAAATTCTATATTTATTTTGAAATCCCAATTTATTTAGATTTTCTCTCACTAATTAGCTTTCCAAAAATTACTCCAATTATTTAATCCATGCTAATTGATTATAAAGATATGAAATTTGATTTGCTTAATCAATTTTATAGAAACCTCAATCAATTAATAAATCATGGAAAACATAATGAATAACTCAATCCCAAGATATGTGGTATAGATTTATCAAAATCTATTTTGAATTAAATCATTTAATTATGTGAAGTCTTCAAAATTAGCTTTTCAAAAATTACTCCAATTAATTAATATTTGATCCTTATTAATTTTGAAAGCTTAATTAAATATTTTCATAATTAATCTTTAATTAATTAACAATTTTAATTTATTCCACAACTAATTAATGATGCAATGCAATACAAATCCTAGAGCCTTGATTGAGAAATTGTGACGCCCCCAAAATAGGTCCATTCCATCCAACCCATTCTGAGTCGCCAAATACATGGTACAAAAATAACTACAACTTTATTAATACATTTGTCGTGGCAAAAAATACGACAACATATATCTTTATGAGTTTAAAAAACAATTATTGTCTTCTGACAATATACATACCAAATAAATCCTCATCACAATTATTTATACATTATTTTACAAAAATGGTGAGGACTACTAAACAACTCTTTCTAGAACCTTTATTCCATACCCAGGACTAGTACTCGCTACATTCTCGCCTCCCGAGAAGAAAAATAGAACAAAAGGAAAAGGGTGAGCTCGACTAGCCCGGTAAAAGAAGAATATTATGACTAAGATAATATACAACAAAATTATCGTTAGTCTTCAACAGGGAAAAATATAATAGAATACAATAGACAACAAGTTTTAAATCAATAGTCGCAATGAAATAATAATTCATTAGAAGAGTTAAGTAGAGAATGCAAACTACTATCTTCTACATGTATGAATTTTAAAGTTCATCATCAATATTTTATCCTGTAACATCAATCAATATATATACGGAATCATATATTCATCCTCAGCACACTACGAGCCAAGGACATTCACCATTAATCATATCCATCCAAACACTTGTTCATCTTTGCTTTCTACGGGCCAAAGATATTCATCGAAAATCATTCATCTTTTGCACTACGGTCAAAGATATTCATCGAAAATCATTCATCTTTTGACACTACTGAGGCCAAAGATATTCAATAATATCATCATTTAAGATTGAGGATGATGAAAAATATTTTTTAAAGAAAGCGAATCCGATTGAAACAAAATGACAAGTATTAAGGATTAAGGATTCGTACTTTGTTTTATCCACGTTCAAAAATACCTCAAAAATAATCATAGTGGTGTAAAATTCAAGAATGATCAAAACATGGATACAATCAAAGCTAGTATCCGAATAGATATTTTGACGAAAAGAAAAAAATTTCATTTTTAGATGAATAATGTAAATGATTCGTGAATAAATGTCGATATCGTGAATAGTCTTGATATCGTGAATAGTAACTCAGACACCAAAAGATAGAAATTTCACAAAAACATCATCACGCTTGACTTACGTGAATAAGACTAAATGAATAGTAACTTTGAATAGTAATAACTCATGAATAGTAACTTCGTGAATAATAACTCATGAATAGTAACCCCGACATGAAAAAGTTCCAAATTTGATAAAAGTTTCAACCAATATTTGAAATAATGATATTGAAGAAATAATATCATTTGAGAAGAAAATAACATCCCTTACCTCAAAAGGCAAGACTTACAGTTGAAACACCTGGATATAGGCTATGACTTGAACTTTCACCGTATATAGCAATACTCAAAGTATACTCAAAATACTCACAAGAATAAACTCGATAATATAGAGAGAAAACTTGATTTACGGTGTGATTTTTCAATTCTAACCTAAGCACTATTTATAAGAAATTGCTTAGAACACCAAAAGCGAAAAAATTTAATATAATAATAATATATATGATCAAAATTCTCTCGCACACAAATCTGGTCCAAACTTCAGCCACACATGTTAAATGACTTTCAAAAATGAAAAAAACGTTTTTGTAATTAAAAATATTTTAAACTTCCAAAATCAATTATTTGAACTTGAACTTCAATAATTCATAATAAATAGTCCTTTTGCGGAAAATTGAATCTCGCGAGTTTTATAGGAAATTCAATTCTCTACAACTTTACAGAAGAAAGTTTTCCAAATTCCAAACAAAAATTGACCAAAATCCACAAGCAGACGATTTTATAAAAATTTATAATCAAATTTGATTAATAATTGTGTCCATCAACACACAAAATATGTATTAAACATTTAATGCCACAAAATACTCTTTCCTCCTCATATACTCATATATCCCACATTCATTATAAAAATATCACCGTTAATATATTATTAAAATAATATATTTAAATGAATTATTTTATCAAAATAAAATAAAATATTAATTTTCAACAATTGTCACATTAAAAATTTTCTCCATCTATATCCACATAAAATCAATATTTTCCTCATCATATAAATTAATAATTAATTATTCACAAATAATATTACGAAATTACAATATTGACAACCAGTGAGCGCGTCAGGAAGGGGGGCTTTCCGATAAGAATTTCTCCTTCTTGGCGGCGCAATTAGGTGACCAAACCTCTCCTTGACGAACTTTCTAGACATTGCCAATAATGTTATCTAATAATATTATTCAGATAATATGAATTATTGGTTCGATAATAAAAAAATCTTGTGTAATGACAATTATTGAAACAACAAAGAATATAAAATATCAATGCAAAGAATTATTGAATCAATAAAATATTGAGCGATAATTCACTGTAACCATTATTGAGTAGTGCCTTCTTACGTAAGAATCAATAATTGGTGCAATCTGGTGTCTTCTTGTTCAACACGCGTATTACTATGTTTTAACCATAAGGTATTCCAACAATTAAATAGCAGTAACAACTTCTGTAATTATTTTTAAACAACTTATATTTGTCGTTTTCTTCCTCCAATCGCTTTCCGTTATGGGGCCCACACATGGGTCATTGGGCTATCGCATTTACGAATATTCCCAGAAGCGATCTGAATATTCCACGACCAAACGAATATTCTCAAACGATAATGAATATTATATCACCACCTTATTTAAAATATTTGCGCATTTTACCCATAACTAACCACATTAATCAAATCCACCCTTACTATTTCAAAATAATAAATAAAGGAAATTCCTTTTTATTTAAAAAAATTTCGGGGTCTTACAGAAATAATTAAAGCTAGCATCTTACAATTATTTCCTAATGACTCAAGCAATTCTTCAAGCAGTCATGTCTTCAATCCTTTAACTAAATCAAAGCTTCAAGAATTCTTTTAATATCTTGTAAATGCATGAGTAAACATTTTAGTACATTAGGAAAGTCATCATCAAAACCTAAGGTTGTAATATGACCAAGTCAACACAAAGTCATGACCCGAGGTATTCAACAATGCATCCTTGATCAGAAGCAAAGATCAGAACATTGTATCTAAACAACTAATTTGTTGAAAGAGACAATTACTAGTTGGTAGGTAAAGATGCAGACTGATGTGATAAGTCCAAGCTGAAAAACATCTAACACAATAACTCTAGAAAGTCAACATCAAGAATTCAAAGGTATATGTGCCCTAACTGATTCAAAGAACACTTTGCAACGAGAAGTCTTTTTGAAGACTAAATAACCTCAAGAATTCAAAATCAAGAGGTTGTTGATAACGGAAAAAATAAAGTGGACGTTGATCAGAAGATCAAAAGCAAGAATCATTCTACGAGCCACTAAGAACACAAAGTTGAACTGATAAATTAGTAGAGCAGTTCGACTCTACGACTCAAGATGTGTTCAAACCTGCTAAGTACAAAAAGTTGTCGAGCCTTATTGAAGAGTTTAGCAGCACATCAAGGATGATCATTCGAAGTTGTTAAGTTCCTGAAGTAGTCTAGCCTCAATGCAAAGATCAACAACATCTTGAAGATGATCTCAATCAAGCTGCTAAGTACCAGAAGAAGTAGATTAAATGCTATCTTAGTAGTACATCAAATATTTATCAACAAATAGGAAATCAATTGTCTTAGTGACTTTCGTCCAAGTGTAAGTGACTTATGTAGAATGAAGGTGACCTAGTGCATGTGAATTGAATTCTTAGTCTAAGTGACTTGTGTAGATCTGAGTGACCTGGTATGTGTAACGGAATTGTAAGAGATCTATGTGATCTGGTTAGAGTGACCTTATCCTTAGTGGATATCTGACTTGTTCAGTCTCCGTACCACTTAAAATCTTTTGTGTCATTTACATTATGTCTTATATAGGGCCAAGGTGAAAAATTGCCAATGAGGTTTGGGCCACAATCCCACTTAAATCAGAAACATTTTTTTTTCCAAAAGTGCCCCTAATGTTATAAAAACCATCTCACCAAAACTCCTCTCATTAACAAACATGTCAGCTAGACAAAATGGGTGTTGGTTTATTTCCAAACAAGTGACACGTGGATAAAAGTGTGTGACATGGCCAAGAAAAGAAAGTGTATCCCGATCGATATTATTCAATTTGACCCGAATTCTGACCCACTTTTCATCTATCTTTCCACTCACTTTCTTTGTCTAAAACAACTACTAAATATATATACAGATTGAACCAAAACATATATACAGAGAGAGAAAGGAAGTAGCAAAAAGGTTGCAAGGAGGAGTGCCCAAAATCGATTTTTTCTCCTATAATATGTTGTTATCTTCAATTCAAAAAATCAAATTATAGAACAGAAAAATGAAAGCTCAATTCAAACTAAACTCACAGTTGAAAACATAAATTTCCTACATCAAATTTGTTCTCATTTTCTATATTTTCTTAAAAATAAAATAACAAAAGCAAAATTGAAGCTTGAAAATTACCTTATTCATTAAGGGACCAAGACAAACTCACATTCTAATACAACAAGCAAATCATCAACATAAGAATCGCCAATCGATGCATATTAAAGCTTGAAAACTCAATCACCGCAACAATTGGGATAAACCTAGAAAACTTTGTCAACTCCAACTTTAACCAATCAATGAATATAATAAATAAAGAAACGAGGTGACTCAATATAAAACCAAACTGGGCAACTAGAAAGCATGAAAGCAAACCCAAATTCAGAAGTAATTAGACCCAAAGAAATATTACTACACAATGATGTTCTAAAACTCAAATCACATAGACTATAAAATATTTCTCAAGAGATTCTACAACAACAGATCTTCTTGAGTTCAGTTAACAACTAAGCCTTCATTGCCACCACAGTCGAGTACGTCTCCCACCTGGACCACGTTGGTGGAGCCGCCTGCCCAGTGATCAAAGGAATTAATTTGGCCAGCGAAGTGTAAGGCTTGTTTGGACTTGTTGAGGTCTCCATCGTGGTCTTCAACGAAGATGAGGTTGTCGGGAGAGGGGTAAGTGGTTTTTAATGGAGGTAAAATAGGGTTTGGGGGGTAAGAAAAGGTCGCTGACAGAGAAGTCAATAAAGGTGTCAACGAATGATGAAAGATGGTGAGGGATGTTTTTGCATTTAAGCCTTCTGTGGATTTCATGTCTTTGTTGAATTGAATTTTGTCAAGGAGGAAGAATGATGATAGAGAAAAGGGATTGAGAAACTTGTTTGGAAGAAAAAGGGTGAAATGGAAAATATGAATGCTTAATTGCCTCATCAGCAATTTTGATCCAAGTATAGCTCCATTTTTCCATTTGTCATGTTTGTTAACGGGAGGGGCTTTGGTGAGCTTGTTTAAACAATGTGAGGTGTGCTTTTGGGAAAAAAAGTTCCAGGTCTAAGTGAGACTTCGGCCCAAATGTCAGGGGCAATTTTGAACTTATCCCTATCTTATATATGATATATCTGCTAAGTGAATTATAACCATATGACTAAATTTAGAACTGAGATTTCCTTAATCTTTAAGGGGGATTTTTCAAAGAATATTTCGTTGTGCATAATGTCGACGCCAGGAAAATTATGATTCTTAATTGTTTCTTTTTTCCTTTTTCCTCTTTTTGATTTGTTTCTACCATTTATATTTTGATATGTCGATTGATTTGATTAAAGGGTGAGTTTTTAGGAAAAGAACGACATTAGTCAACTTATTTTACAAAGTTTGATTTTATTAATTTTTTTTTGATGATTGGACCGAATGAGACATAGTCGCCAGTTGGTATGGTTTAAATGGATGCACCAACTCCTCTGAATTTTGAATTTTTTTGCAATATGGTCCAATATGTGACTCCGTAGGATTGGTCTGGAAACCCGAGATTCAGAGAGTTAGGGGGCTAGCTTAACCATGAAAACACGGTTACTATATCTTACTGATTTCTTAAGCGTAAAGTGTGTGCGCGTGTGTGTGTTATTGTACTCAGTGCTTTTATTTTAAAGTCTTTTCTAGGCTTTATTTATATTGTTTAAAAGTAGTGTTGTTGTTCTTTTGCACCTATGTACGAAGGATTTGATTTAACGAAAAGTTCATTTTAGATAAAATATACATATTTAAATGATATTTTGGGAAAATATAGTTTTCAAATCATTCGCCCGAATAATAATCAAGAACCTTTGATACTTCCTTTTATTTATATTAACCTACCTCGAATCGCTTTATTATTTAGGAAAGCTCTTTGCGGTTTTGATTTGAAATCGCTTTTGGGTGATAATGCATGCAAAGAAAACGCCTAAAAAGGGTCAGATTATCATCGGGCATGGAAGCCATCTTGATAGATCCGAACTCCTGTAATTATAAGTTTTCACTATTACGGGATCTTAAATCCAAAATTCTCAGGACGAACCCCTCGAACTTGTTTTAAGATCTAATATTACATGCACAATGATTTCACATTATTTAAACATTACATCGCAATATAAAAGTCCATCGTGGGAATCAAGTCAAGATCCGATCGTTAGATCTTGACATCGGGATTCCTGGGCTCACACCATTATATTTAAATGTGTATGTACAACATATCCTAAACTCGATAATAGATGATTTTATCGGTTGAAATCTCCATTATGAGTCATTAGGACCCCCTCACCTCTAGATATAGATCTAGGGCTCTATAGAGTGAACGGGACTGACCAAAAGTAGTAAAACATCTAGATCTACCATGGATTTAAACCGATCTAGCATATAGGTTAGAGCTTCATGCTCCATAACCGTTCAAAGGGCTAGATCCGGCTTAGATCTAGGTAGATCTAGTCTCTGGACTTGATTTACAACTATATATGCACAATATAACCGATAGAAACTCTAAATCTACCAACTAATACACAATATATATGTAAATAAATAAGTTTAACTAGATTTAAACAATATATAACATAGATTTAGTATATTGAACAATATTTACAAAAAAAAGTGGTCAAAATGAACGTTTTTCACCTTAGGGGATGCGTGAACAAGCTTCTTATGGCTTGAGATCAACTTATATCACTCTAAACACTTAATATGTATGATATATATGATCAAACAACTCAAAGATGGTGAAAAACTACCAAACCCGAGGGTTTCTCTATCTAAAAATGGCTTTATCTCTCTAACTTCTCAAACTTTTTCTAAATGAGCTAAAGCTGCTGGTTTAAAGGACTGGGAGACTAGTCGCAGGTATACCTGCGGATGGAGTAGGTAAACTTGAGGCTGGGCCCCATGGGTCTCGCTGCCTCAAAGTTTTTTCCTTTGGTCTCGGTCTGGTGAAAGTTGAGCTCCGTAACCAAAAATCTCATAAAGTCCTTGCGGAAGGCTGCGAAATACGGTCGATTATAATTGACTTTGAGTTCGAGAAGATGATGATATTAGATAAAAGGTATCTTTCGGCTCTTGAGGGTCATCAATCGGCTCATCTTCGATGGCTCGCAGTTCATTGGTTGATGCGGTGACGTCTTATGGTCACATCCTCAGCTTTGCGATCCTCATTTAGTTCACGTCATGTATGGGCATCGTTGCACCTTGATCTCTCATAGGGGTTGTCGCCGGGGTAAAATGATGCTTTTTCCCTACCTCGGGGTTGTCTCCGAAGTGAAATGACGCTTTTACCCTCCTGAAAGGCTAGTTCAAGGAATGTGAAATTTCGAGTGTCTACACATAATCAATACTGAATAACATTTTATTTGGAAATACATATTTAATTAAATAAAATGTTTTAAAGATTTGTTCAACCCCCCTTCGAGATCTCTAGTGTGCCTTCGGGAAACAATAAGTGGTATCAAAGCAGGTTCTCCCGAACATTTAAAGTATTCAGAGTTTAATAACGTGGACATGTAAAGTAAGAATTCAAGTTAATATAAACTAATGTTTGAGATGAAGTATGTGAAAGTAGTATGCATACAAGTCAATCATGTATGATGATAAAGCATATACTTTGTAAATAATCTTATTTATTTATTAATAAAAGTATTTATTTACTAAAGGCATTTAATTTATCTACATGGTGTTGTTTTAATAATATGTGATAAACCCATAGTTTTAAGAAATATTTTTAGAATCATGATGAGATCATGCTAATGAGATCTAAATTCTTAGATAGCTTAAAAAACTAAAATGTTCCCAATCAATGGATTACTAAAAAAGGGATTAGTGAATCCGGATAGATTGGTACATATGTTTCTTGCGCATAGGATGAGGATGATTGATCTCATGATCATTTGTGTGGAGACACTAAAGCAAGTACGTAGGTGTTTATTGGAGAATAAGTTCACTGAACGTGACTCGCTAAGGAATACCTAATGGAGTTTTACTTGCATGTCAATAGAAATTCCTGAAGTGATAGTAGTACAAATAATCCTTAGACTTGAGGTCATCATAGTATTTTGTATATAATGATTTATACTTTGACTTATTCCTTAAGACTCTCAGGGTATATCAAAGGGTATGCTTGAGTATAATGAGTTATATATGGAGATAATGAATTATCAATAAAGAATCTACCGCTTCTAGTAAAAGAAGAGATATGTCATATGTGATTCGATAAATGACAACCCAGGAATCCTTGGCCAAGGTAGAATGAAATTAGAAAGTAGTTTCTAATTTGCATTCATTTGAAGTTGTACATTTGGGAATCTAAATACATCTAATTAAATAAAATAAGACTTGACAGTAATTCCATGTCTTATATTTAATTGGGACATTATATGGTGGAATGATTGAATTGTAGGACATGATTAATGTTGAAATCTGTATTATCTGAAAAATTCGTTGATTGCTAAGGAGACGTATCCTTATTTTAGAATAAATATTATTTATTTAAATAAATTAATAGCTTAATTTATTTATTTAAATGAGATTAGAATTGTTCTAATTGATTTATTCACAACCGGTTTAATATGAATAACCTAAAGGGTCACACCATAAAAGGAAGAATAATTATTTAAGAAGTTAATAGCATAATCGTAATAATATGTTAAGTGTATTTAATTTAATCTATGGTGATAGAGTAAATTAAATAGCTTAATATTATTATTTAATATTTTGGAAATATTAAATATTAATTAATAAGAGGAGTCTCATTAATATTACAATTATTATTATTTTAATTTCTAAAGGAGTTTGGGAATTAATTTAATATTAGTACTCTCATTTATTCCTAATAAGATTAGGAGGCAAATTAATTAAAAGAGTTTAATTAATTATCCCTAATAAGATTAGGAAACTTAATTAATTAAAAGAATTTAATTAATTAATTAATACCCTAATTTCTAATTAGATTAGAAGGATTAACTGATATCCTTATAAGAGGAGTCTTATATCAGATATCAAGTAACGTGATTCCAATTGTTGGAGAGTACGCCCTTTTTCGACAAAGATAGGAAAAATTAGGGTTTGAGCCAAAAACACCCTTCTTCTTGATTCTTGTTCTTCCTTGGTGGATCACCTCTAGATGTCAAACGCTTGGGTGGCTAACTTTGATCAAAGAAAGGAATCAAACCTGCGTAATCAAGGAGAGCACGAAGGACTAGGAGTTGATGTAACAATCCAAGATTTTATTTGTAATTTAAAATATTTATTAAATTAAATAAATATTTTATTGATGAAGTTGTTGTTTTGTAATTTAAAATATTTCTTAAATTAAATGAATATGTGATTTTTGTTAGTAAATATTTATAAATTATATTTATTAGATAATTGATGAGTGAGTTTTATACACATGAATTGAGTGCGTTTGAGCTTAATCTTTTGGATGTTTTTAAGTGTTTGTGTCTATTCATACATGTTTTATGTTGTTTTGTAGGAATTGGGACAAAAGTTACTTGGATCGACGTTTGGGGTGGCTAGATGCGCGTTTTCGGCTTGCCATTTACATATCAGTCACTTCAGAGCCACTTTAAGTATTTCTCGGGACCTTATTTCGAATAACTTAAAGAATGAAAGTTGTAGATCTACGTCTCCTCTTTCCGTAACATCTTGAATCATCGAAATCGGAGTTCGAACGAAGAAGTTATGGCCATTTTTCCAAAGGACGTCGGAGCAGAAAATTTCCAGAAAAGTGGCCGGCCTTGAAGAGCCCATTTCGGCCTATGCTTGAATCGGGGCATTTGGAAAAGCGATGTCATTATTGCCGTGCCCAGCCTTGGCAAAGTCTTTGGGGAAGAGGTTGGGCAAGCTTGGACGCGTTTTGGGGCGAATTTTGACACCTTTTTGACTCCAAATTGGATTTGGTTTGTTCCTAAGCTAAAAATTGGACTTGTAACCTATAAATACATGATGTAAAGCATAAAATAAAGGGGTATTACATAGATTAGACTAGATAAAACACTCCATTAGATTAGAATATAAACCCTAATTCTTAATTAGCCATTGGAGATTGAAGCAAATTGAAGAACACTTGAAGATCGAGAAGCGAAGCAAGAAGCGAGGGATCATCAGATTTGCTGACAACAGATTCTATTCTCTTCTCTTATCATACTTTTATCTTTTAATGTCTATCCAATTGTGGATTCTTGGTTTCCATTCATTAATTATGAACTAACTCTTTTATTAAGATTTCAATTGAACCTTTTATGTCTATAAATTAGTTATTTGATTTATTCTAATTATTTATGTCAAAGTGAATTGTTTATCTTGTCTTGAGTTTATTGATTAATTATCTGATCAGTAATTACCTTGTTACTCTAGAATGAATTATAAGAGGAATTCTAGGGTTAGAACTGGGCATGGTGACATGTGACTTAGTTATTTGCACAGTGAATAATTAGGTTTGTGAATGGAATAAAAATATCTCTTCGGCGCATGTAACACATAAGGAATTGGGATTGAAAAGAATTTAATTCAATTATTTTGCATAGGAATATAGCAAAATTAATCTGGATTAAATAGAAGGCAATTGATCACTTGGAAAAGGACTTTTGGCATTTGAGAATTCCTGTTAATAATTCACTAGGCATAATAATTGGGATAATTGGATAATTGATTTATAGTTCATAATTGGGGATATTGAAGTCTTAACCTTTATTTATCTGAATTCAGTCATAAAGCAATTCAGTTTAATTAGTTAATTTAGTTTTCTTAATTAGAAAAATCACGATTTGAGGTTGTTTAAATAAAATTAGTTTGGTTAAGAATTAGTACTTGGTGATTTTTATTAAATAATTCCTTGTGGGAACGATACTATACTTTCACTTTATTACTTGTTGACCGTGTATACTTACACGTATTCATTGATTGCGAAATCGATCAACAAGTTTTTGGCGCCGTTGTCGGGGACTTAGTTTAATAATTTTGCCAATATTAATTTTTATCAAATTAGTTTTAATTTAAACATTTTTTTTCTTTAATTCTCTTTCATTTTTTTTCTCTTTCTCTCTTTTCAGGTACCATGGATGACTTTGCGTATCAATGGCCATACACGAACATGACTCAACCAAGGGGAGCGAGTTGATGGACTTAATACATTTTCTATAGAGTCGGTCTGATTGAGGCAAATTCGAAGGCGTTGGAGGTTATCGATAACGAAGTCGAAGGATGGCAAACATGACTCGACCAATGGAAACATGGAGTCCACCATCCACACAACAAGTAGCAATGGTTTGTGAGTTATGTCTTTGGGAGTCATCTTCTGAGATCAATGTACCATCAATTCGGAATCAACTCAGTTCATAGGGAGCTATAATCGATCTACCCAACCGTATCCGAATCTAAATGCATATAATTCAGGTTAGAGAAATCACCCGGGATTTCTTGGAGTAACAATTAAGCTCAAGCGCCTAGACAGCAAAATACATTCGGATTTCAAAATCAGACTCAACAACAACCAGAGAGGAAATCAAGTTTGGAAGAAGCCTTGGAAAAATTCATTAGATCTACTGAAAAAAGGAACGATGAACAAGAAGTAGAGCTGAATATGAAAAGCCAAGGTGCGTCGATAAAAAATCTAGAAAATCAATTGGGGGCGAGATGCTTGCGTCGTTGAATAACCATCCACATGGAACACTCCTAGTGATCTGAGAGATAAATCCGGGCAGAGATGAGCATTGCAAGGTTGTGACTTTACGTAGCGGAAAAGAATTGCAAGAGACTCTCAAGGACACAGAAAAAAGGGACAACGCAACAAAGGAACAACTAATCAATGCCTCAAACATTTGTCATCAATACACTTGGCCCTACGACATGGATTTGAGGGCCGATGGAGAGCAGAACAAAATCTACAACTAGATGAGCCACAAGATGTTGAAGAGAGGAAATAATTAGGAACCAAGAAAGGAGATCGACGAAGTGTTAATCTGTAAGATTCAACGAAGATGAGTGATTTCATTAGTATCCCATATGCCTCCTCCACCAAAGTTCAAGAATCCGGAAACATTTGTTTTGCAAAACCATGCCCAATTAGCGATCGTGTCATAAATGAAAGCTCTTTATGACATAAGAGCTAAATCTGTTGTGGAGTCATGGTGGGTTGAAAAGGAGAAGATAGAGGAAGAGCCCATTGTGTTTGACAATCTTCCATGCCATAATTTGATCCACAAACCTGATGGGAAAAGCACCTAGTGGTTTGCTTGGTACTTAATGGGGATCTATCTAAAAGATCTTACTAGGTGACTTTCATTCAAGGGTCATTACTAATGGGAACCTCCCAAAGAGACATTGCTTCCGATGGATGGAGGGTTCCTCGATTTTAAATGAGGGAATTGGATAGAAATTGAAGAAGTCGGTGAGAGACTATAAAACAAGCGCTTATTGGGAGGCAACCCAAGTTTAATTTTTATTTTTAGTTTTTATTAGGTTTTATATTAGTAGTTTTGAATTTGCATTTATTTAGAATTTAATAAAATTGTTTCTATCATGGTTTCTGAGTTATTCAAGTCAAATTCAAGTGAGGTGCCCAATTTGTTCTATGTCTTGCTTTATTCTCCAAACTTAGCGGACAAGGAGGAAGATTGCTATATTTTCGGGAAGTCCTCTGCACTTTAATTTTTTCTATTTTAGCCATTGAGGACAATGTCTAGTTTAAGTTTGAGGGGCATTTTAGTGTGTCGTGTTGCATATAGTTAGTTATTTGCATTGTAGTTCGTTATTTTTATGTGTTAGCATTTTTTATAAGTTGCATATAATACATGGTAGTTAATTGCATATGCATACATAGGTTATATTAGTATGTGTTCATGTAGTATAATTGTATTTTTTTGCATGAATCTGTGCGATAGGTTGGTGTGGTCTTTGCTTGGCCTATGATAAGATTGGTTTTGCATGTTAACTTAAACAATGTTGATAATTGATGATGAGTTCTAATTTTAATCATGATGATAATCTGAGCCTGTCTTAAACTTATGTAACCGGTTAGCACTTAAAGTTTAACTGTTTTAATCCACTTGGTTCAAGGGTTTCATAATTTGTTTATGAGGGAAAATCTTAGTTAAAATTTAAAGAAATTAGCGAACTGGGAGTAAAGGTTGGAATGACGTAAAAGCTTGAGTTTAGGGGAATCTATGGGATATATATATATTACAAAAAGAAAAAAGAAGAAGAAAGAAATGATGAAAAGAAAAAAAATAGAAAAAAGAAAAAAAAAAGAAAATAAACACCGTGGCATGCTTGTCTAGTTTTGTGGCCTTTGTTACTTGAGTAAGTAAGCTAGGGATTGTCTTTACACCTAAGCGCCTAAGGTCTTAATGGCTTGGGAGTTGTTGGTCAAAAGCTTCGTTAAGGTAACCTTTGAAAAGCCTGAGGGAATAAGACATTTGCACGATCGTGAGAAAAAAAAAAAAAAACGAGAAGAGCAAAAATGCCCTCGAGGTTGAATAAAAGTATAAATAAATCCTATATTTACCCTTAGACTTGGTAATTGCTTAGTTTTAACCTTAGGAGTTGTTATGTTCATAAAAGTAATTGAATTGGGCCCCGAAATTTTCCTTCTAAGAAGTTTGTTATGTGATTATTTTGAGCTGGTTGGTTAGAATGGTTAACAAGCACACACACACAACATGGGTGATGACTGGTTTGGATTGACTAATTGGTTAGAGTTATGGACTTTGACTTGATTGGATATATTGTTTGAGTATCATTGGTATCTTTGAGGCCGATTGATATATATCATACTAATTTATTACTGAGTTCGTAGGTATATTAGGAAGTAAATCATGCATATGCATTCATGTAGTTGAGTTCGGTTGTTTATTTTTAGTTCTTTTGTATTTTTGCTTGAGGACAAACAAATGTTTAAGTTTGGGGGTATTTGATGAGTGAGTTTTATACACATGAATTGAGTGCGTTTGAGCTTAATCTTTTGGATGTTTTTAAGTGTTTGTGTCTATTCATGCATGTTTTACGTTGTTTTGTAGGAATTGGGACAAAAGTTACTTGGATCGATGTTTGGGGTGGCTAGATGCGCGTTTTCGGCTTGCCATTTACACATCAGTCACTTCAGAGCCAATTTTAATATTTCTCGGGACCTTATTTCGAAACACTTAAAGAATGAAAGTTGTAGATCTATGTCTCCTTTTTCTGGAACATCTTTAATCATTGAAATCAGAGTTCGAACGAAGAAGTTATGGTCATTTTCCCAAAGGACGTCGGAGCAGAAAATTTCCAGAAAAGTGGTCATTATTTGGGCGCCCATTTCGAAACCTATGCTTGGTGGCAAAGCTGGAAAGCGATGTCGCTTGCGGTAGCCTAGTGCCAGGCGTCGGTATTTGAGGAAGAGGTTGAAGCAAGCTTGGGCGCGTTTTGGGGTAATTTTGACACCTTTTGACTCAAATTGGATTGGGTTTGTTCTAAGCTAAAAATTGGATTTGTAACCTATAAATACATGATGTAAGGCATACAATAAAGGGGGATTACATAGATTAGACTAGATAAAACACTCCATTAGATTAGAATATAAACCCTAATTCTTAATTAGCCATTGGAGATTGAAGCAAATTGAAGAACATTTGAAGATCGAAGAGCGAGAGGGATCGTCAGTTCTTGACAATGATTTTATTCTCTTCTCTTATCATACTTTTATCTTTTAATATCTATTCAATTGTGGATTCTTGGTTTTCATTCATTAATTATGAACTAACTCTTTTATTAAGATTTCAATTGAACATTTTATGTCTATAAATTAGTTATTTGATTTATTCTAATTATTTATGTCAAAGTGAATTATTTATCTTGTCTTGAGCTTATTGATTAATTATCTGATCAGTAATTACCTTGTTACTCTAGAAGGAATTAAAAGAGGAATTCTAGGGTTAGAACTGGGCATGGTGACATGTGACTTAGTTATTTGCATAGTGAATAATTAGGTTTGTGAATGGAATGGAAATATCTCTTCGTCGCATGTAACACATAAGGAATTGGGATTGAAAAGAATTTAATTCAATTATTTTGCATAAGAATATAGCAAAATTAATCTGGGTTAAATAGAAGGCAATTGATCACTTGGAAAAGGACTTTTGGCATTTGAGAATTCCTGTTAACAATTTAGTAGGCATAATAATTGGGATAATTGGATAATTGATTTATAGTTCATAATTAGGGATATTGAAGTCTTAACCTTTATTTATCTGAATTCAGTCATAAAGCAATTCAGTTTAATTAGTTAACTTAGTTTTCTTAATTAGAAAAATCACGATTTGAGGTTGTTTAAATAAAATTAGTTTGGTTAAGAATTAGTACTTGGTGATTTTTATTAAATAATTTCTCGTGGGAACGATACTCTACTTTCACTTTATTACTTGTTGACCGTGTATACTTGCACGTATTCATTGATTGCAAAATCGATCAACAATAATATTCTAAATTAATTTAATTTTTAGTTATTATGTTGTAAGATAACATGAGATGTTATATTGTTGTTGTGATGTGATAAATTAAGATGGTATATTAATTTATTAAATAAAATTATAATGAAAATATAATTTTGTGATATGTGTTTAAATAGAATATTTATTTAAAATATAGTATGTGTAATTAATTTAGTTGATTTAATGTTGGATATGAAAATCCAAATAAATAGTATGTGATTATGAATTATAAACTAAATAGTTTGTTAAAATAAAATTAAAGTAGTTTAATTTAGTTTTACCTAAACAAGGCTTTAATATATTAAGTCTTTAATTTTTAAATGGTTTTGCCAAACAAAGCCCTATGGCTTTTGAAATTCTTTTTTATTTTATTTTATTTTGAATTATATAAATAAAATAAATAAATTAAATAATAAATATAATATAATTATATCATATACGTTAATAGTTTGTAACTAGTATTATATTAAGTATGCGTATTAAGCCATATCGGTTTATTTTAGTTTACGTATACTTTTATTTGCTAAGTGTAAGAATTACAGAGAACTTGAGAGAGAATTGAGAGAGATTGAGAGAAAACCTAAGAAAATTCAGTGTTTAGCAGGGGATTATCAAGCAAATTGAAGGTATGTTCTATAACTTTGATATTAGATATGTATATGTATGAATAAGGCATAAAATTTCTAGGTCCTGTGAATCTAATTTGTCTTGAATGGTTGTTATAAACTGAATTATTGTATCTATATGTATTTGTGGTGTTAGAACTAGTATGTAATCAAGAATTATTATGCTAATTTCGGTTAAAAGAAGGAAAAGTAATCACAGTATATATTTTTTATATGGCTTGTAAAAGTACCAATTTCAGTGGTCAATTTGTATGCTAATTTGTGAATTGAGGCTTGATTATGCTAGTCCATTAAGAAATGAAGATAACGTAATTTGAATGAGGTGATTTGGTCAAGTATAGAGATTACAATGATGATTTTTCTAAGAGATATCAAAAATGGAGTTTTATATGAAAAATATGAATTTTGAAAAATTAAAATAGTTTTAGTTGTTGTTGTTGTTAAATTGTGCTAAGTGATTGAATATGTTAGCAATCATGTTTATGATAGTTGTATATTTATTTTATGTGTTAATTTCACTTTGTTTGGTGGGGTTGAAATTAAGTGTTAATTAGGGCTAAAATTGACTCTTGTTCATAGCTTTTACGGTTACATCGTACCTTTAAGCCTTGTTCTTGCTGTGAGGCGAAAGCCGAGCAGCCAGCAGTTCTTGATCCCAGAGGCTTGTGTATGGCGCAGCTGCGCCATACCACAATCTGAGAAGACAGGTGAGGTCTGCTGCTGCTTTGCGGACTTTATAACACCACTATAACTTGGTCTAAGGTTATGTTAATGTGTCAAATGTGTAACGACAAGGTTAAAACAACATAGTGTTATGTGGTTAGTGATTCTAAAGTTATAAGAAGTTAGTAAACTATGAAAATGACATGTTGTGATTTATTGAGATTGAGGATTAGTAAATAGGTATTATGAATGTTAACACTTGAAATTTTCTGATATTTATATAGTATCATAAGACTTGTACTAAATTAACAAGTTTAGCTATAAATGGGTGTTATTTTGGAAGTGGACGTTAATATGTCTAATAGGTATTGTGATTTCACTAAAATGTGTTAGTGAGTTACAATTTTGTGTTATGTGGTTTATTTATATGGTTAAACCTTAAACTAAAGGTTATAACTTAACTAAGATGAGAAATAAATCTATGAGGTCAATGTTTATAGCTAATGGATATGATATTCCTAATGCGATGTGTAGGATATTGGAGTACGTGAATTGTAATTGTATAGTTTACGCAAGAGGCAAGTTCCCTAACCTTTGCTACTTTATTATTCAGCAAGGTTACTTTTCACTGTTATGTTATATTTATGCAAATTCTCTATCTCTAATCTCTTGTTTAACGATTTATTGTCATGCGAGTTCTTTAACCCTCATTTATTGTTGAGCAAGTTAGTTATTCTTTATTTCTTTATTCCAAACTAGATTACTTTGGTTATTCAAAGTCTGTAATGTTGTTGTAAGAAATGTGTTTATTAGAACTTCAATAAGCATTGTTTGATCTTCTTTCTCGATGTCATTGTATCTTATCTTACATTATTGTACCAAACTCTAAGTTGCCTAGTGATTCTTTACCAATTCAACTAATCCGTAGTTGATGAATGTTCTAAACTCTAAATTACCCTTGTAGTCAACCCAAATCAAACTTCCTTTGGTTTGTTTATGTACTCACACAATTTTGAAAGTATGTTGTCAATGATAACATTTGTTCAATTTAGAAATTGTTAATACTCTAGCTCTTATTGATTCATCGATATACCTTGTTCATGAATATATTATAATCATACTCTTGAATAGTTATTGGTCTCTATCTGATTCAACTAGTACTTGGTTGATGAACATTCTAAAGATCTAGAATTCCTTTGAAGTTAATTCCCAACCAAATCTCCTTTGGTTCGGAACCTGATAATCTAAGCTGAGATGAACAACCCTATATCAGGGGATTATTTTAGAAATATGCAATAGCGTTAAAATGTTTGCACAATACATAGTTCAAAAGGTGATCACACAGATGCGGATGATGATGTCTATATAGTCGTTTAGGCTGTTAAAGGTTCTGATGAGAAACACACCGGTAACCTAGGATGAAGATGATGATTATAGTCTTTTAGGCATTAAAGGTTAAAGTAGAAATACTTGAAACCTAGAGTATAGTTAAATGGTCTTGTGACCCTCGGTGTATTCTTTGATGTTGATATCATTGTTAATTTAATGTTCATTATTCCTTTGAACTCATAGTTGTTGAATTAAATTTTATTGTTCCGATAAGAATACTTTACCATTGAAAACTCAGTGAATTATCATTCATAAACCGTTATTATATATTATCCTTCTTATGGGCAATTGTTTGCTCACTCTTGCACAAAATAATGCAGATGGAGTTAAGAAGTTTGAAGAATTTTCTACAAGGAAGGGCAAGGACAAATTGCTTGATTAGACGACAACGTTTAAGTTATCTTTTATTTATGAAGCTTATGTACTAGATTTAATTATGATCATGTTTTAATTTTCGTTGATGATTGTATTAAAGGTTAGATGACCTGGGATTTATCTTGAGATTATGTAACCCTTGATGGGAGATTTATTATTTAAGCTTTTGAGTTTAATTATATCCTTTGTTTATAGGTAGTTAGTTATGATTTGATTGGACAGTGAACACCAAATCTGTGGAATTGAAGTACTCGGATTTGGGGGTGTCACAGTTGAACTTGTACTTGAGGAAGCTCGTATCTTCAAGGGTATGATTTTGATTCTCCTACTCTTTTTGGATTGATAATCAAGCACAAGAATGATCTTGGTTTATGGTTTGTAAGAAAAATTTTAAAATCCATTTTTACTTCGCTTCCGCTTCATTTATGTGATTTGATTGCATATACTTGTTTCTAACAAACCTAACAGTATGTGCTTAATTTGTATGTGTAGGAATTGGTAACTGTGTAGACCATTTGACGGGAAAATTAATGTAAACTTATAGAAGAATTCTTAAGGCAAGTTTCCTAAACTTACTTTAATTTTTTGAGCAAGTGTTTACTTCATTTGATTATGTTCTTTTGAAGCTTATTTGATGTTTTAAAATAAAATGAACATAACTCTTTTATGATTGTGTGAATTTCGTGCTTATGCAAATCTTTTAGTATTTGTATAAGTATTCAAACGATGTTATGATATAAACTGTTTAAGAAAATGTATGTGTCATTGTTCGGCTAGGAAAATGCTAAAATGTTTTATGGATTTGTTAATAAATCTTTTAAAATGTTATTTGTGAAAAGTTAAACTATTTAACGCTAATTGTTTTGTTTTTGATTCAAAGGTAGGTTTGAACTTAAACAAACCAATGTTAATAATGAAAAGCTAAGATATCTAATGCCAATTACTTTGGTATTGATTCAAAGGTAAGTTTGAACTTAATCAAACAAATGTATTTAGTCGAGTTTTCGACTAGCACGCAAGGTGTCAAAATTTAAACATAAATACGTTTAACGGATGAGTGTTGTACAACATAGGGTACTACAGCCTAATCCTCTAGATGTACTCGTAAGTGATATCGGATTTATGGTCTTAATGACTATGTTATCCTTTTTAACAAAATAAAGAAAGAAGAAACGGAGTTTTTGGTCCGATGACCATCTTTTTCAAATGACCACTATGTCGTTTCAAAAATGTTTTAAAGTAATGAAAATTTTTAATCAGGTTTATTTTGTGTATTATTCCAGCTTATTCGAAGTAGTTCATAACTATTTTTTAGTTGTTGAATGAAATCATATGATTCTTGATTTTGTTATTGAAATGCTTTACTTGTTGAGCAATTTAATGCTCATTTTTGCTTAAACTATATGATTTCACTTAAAGACAAGTGTATGGAAGCACTCATTAAGGATAGAAAAAGGAGGACGAAGATGGATAAAAAATCGTGTAATAGATTAAAATTTCTATTTAATGTGAATTATTATAATTTAAGTGAAAGTAGTATGCACACAAGTCAATCATGTTTAATGATAAAGCATATACTTTGTAACAATTTTATTCATTTATTAATAAAAATTATTAATTTATTAAAGGCTTTTAATTATCTGCATGATGCTGCTTTATAATATGTGATAAACCCATAGTTTTAAACAATGCTTTTAGAATAATGATGATGATCATTCTAATGAGATCTAAATTATTAGAAAGCTTAAAACTAAAATAGTTCCCAATCGTTGGATTACTAAAAAGGAGATTAGTGAATCCGGATAGATTGGTACATACGTTACTTGCTCATTGGATGAGGATGATTGATATCATGATCATTTGTGTGAAGACACTAAAGCAAGTGTGTAGGTGCTTATTGGAGAATTACACTGAACGTGGCTCGCTAAGGAATACCTAATGGAGTTTTACTTGCATGTCATTAGGAATTCCTGTAGTGATAGTAGTACAAGTGATCCTTGGACTTGAGATCATCAAGTATCTTGTGTATGATGAATTATACTTTGACTTATTCCTTAAGACTCTTAGGGTATATCAAAATGTATGCTTAGATATAATAAGTTGTACATAGAGATAATTTATGATCAATAAAGAATCTATCGCTTCTAGTAAAATAAGAGAAATATCCTATGTGTTTCGATAAATGACAACCCAGTAGTCCTTGGGCAAGGCAGAATGAAATTTATTTGGAGTTGTGCATTTAAGAGTCGAAATACATATAATTAAATAAAATAAGACTTGACAGTAATTTCATGTCTTATATTTAATTGGGACATTGTATGGTGGAAGGATTGAATTGTACGGTAACTACTTACTCAAAGGTTCTTTTATGATTAATGTTGAAATCTATATTATCTTAAAATTCGTTGATCTCTAGGGAGACTTATCCCTATTGTAGAATAAATATTATTTATTTAAATAAATTACTAGTTTAATTTATTTATTTAAATAAAATTAGAATTGTTCTAATTGATTTATTCACAGCCAGTTTAATATGGAGAACCTAAAGGGTCAAACCATAAAAGGAAGAATATTTATTTAAGAAGTAAATGGCATAATCGTAATAATAAGTTAAGTGTATTTAATTTAATCTATGGTGATAGAATAAATTAAATAGCTTAATATTATGATTTAATATTTTGGAAATATTTAAATATAAATTAATAAGAAGAGTCTTATTATTATTATTACTATTATTATTATTTAATTCCTAAAGAAGTTTGGAAGTTAATTAATAAAATTACTCTCATATATTCCTAATAAGATTAGGATACTAGTTAATTAAAAGAGTTTAATTAATTATCTCTAATAAGATTAGGGAGCTTAATTAATTAAAGGAATTTAATTAATTAAATAATACCCTATTTTCTAATTAGATTAGAAGGGTTAACTGATATCTTTATAAGAGGAGTCTTATATCAGATATCAAGTATACGTGATTTCAATTGTTGGAGAGTACACCTTTTTCTATGAGAGATAGAAAAATTAGGGTTTTGCCAAACACCCATCTTCTTGAATCTTTCTTCTTCCTTGGTAGATCACCTCTTGAGGCCAAACACTTGGGTGGCTAACATTGATCAAAGGAAGGAATCAAACCCGATGGATTTAAGTTGAACGCGAAAATGATTGAAGGTGAACTTGTACATGAGGAAGCTCGAATCTTCTAGGGTATAATTCTTGTTCTTCATCTTTTCGTTTAATTAATAATTATGCATAAAGGATGATATGAGTATATGGTTTGTAAAATTTTAAAACTATGTTTTTCCATGCTTCCGCTTACTTTGTGCAATTTGATTGCGTTCATGAATATTACAAACCTAAAGTGGCATCAGAGCCAAACCTTTATGCGAGTTATTAATTGTTCAAATTCGATATGTATGTTGATATGTGTTTAGAACAAATTTTTTGGGCATAATTATTGGTATATAATCATGATTTTGGAGAAAATTTGCACAATTCGCGAACTGAAAAAATAGATTCTGGAGATTGGCGTTGAAGTGCACGATTGCGATCTAATCATGGTGTTCTTACCGTCTTTCTTTCGTGTTTTGAAAAACGTTGACATGGCGTTGCAGCGCCTGAAGCCAGTTCTTTTGTGGTGGTGCAGCACAAGCTCCGTGTTTTTGATACTGAAGACGTGGCGCCGCAGCGCCTGATGCTAGTTCACTAGCGGCGCCACTCTCTAGAAATACATATATATTTTTAATTTTGATTTTTATTAAGGTAAAAGGTTTGTTTTAATTAAAATTAAATTAAATGTTTTTTCAGTAATTCTAAATTAAAAATAAATGAGTTTATTTTGATTTGGAATTGGAATTGGAATCCACGTTTGTTTGAATAAAAGAGTTTATTCAAAAGTTTTTTAATAACTTGGATTGGATTCCACGTTTGTTTGAATAAAAGAGTTTATTCAAAAGTTTTATATTAACTTAGAATTAGATTTCACGTTTGTTTGAATAAAAGAGTTTATTCACATATGGAATAGGATTCCATGTTTCCTAGAATAAAGAAGTTTATTCACATATGGAATAGGATTCCATGTTTCCTAAAATTAAAGGTATTTAATTTTAATAAGGAATATGATTCAAAATATTTTATTTTTCCAGCAATTTTAAGTTAAAATAAAAAGGTTTTATTTTGTACTTGGAATTGGATTCCTTGTTAATTAAAATAAAGAAGTTTATTTTGATTGGGAATTTGATTAAAAATAAAAGAGTTTATTTTGTTTCAAAATTAGATTTTATGGAAATTACAATTTTCCATTAAATCGATATCGATGTATATATTGAATGTTTATTATTCATGAAATGAATGTTATTTATTGATGTATATGATGATGTGTATGATAATAAATGGGATTGATTATGGACTATTGTAAGACCCCGAATTTTTTTTTAAAAATAGAATTTCCTCTATTTATTATTTTAAAATAGTAAGGGTTGAATTGATTAATGTGGTTAGTTATGAGTAAAATGCGCGAATATTTCAAATAAGCAAGTGGTTATAAAATACTCATTGTTGTTTGGAGAATATTCGTTTGGTCGTGGAATATTCTTCTTCATGGAGGAGAATATTAAATGCAATGGCCTTAGCGACCTTCAATAATGGGCCCCATAACGAAGCAATTGGATGAAGAAAACGACAAGTATAAGTTGTTATAAATAACTTGGTAGCGATTATTACCATTATCTTTGTTGGAATACCCGTTGGTTAAAACACAAGATGTCTGCGTTGTTGAACAAAGTGGCACAGGTATTGCACCAATTATTGATTCTTACGTGAAGGCCTTTACTCAATAATTGTTACGGTAATTCTTTTCAATATTTTATTTTATTGATTCAATAATTGCTGCGTTGATTTTTTATATATTATTGTTGTTTGAATAATTATCACTACACAAGATTTTCCATTATCGAAGCAATAATTCATATTATCCTAATAATATTATTAGAAAACATTATTGGCAATGTCTAGAAAGTTACATCAAGGAGAAGTTTGGTCACCTAATCAATTGCTTATTAGTAAGGAGAAATTCTTATTGGAAAGCCCCCTCTTTCCTAAGAGCGGCTACCGGTTGTCGATCTTTGTGATTACGTAATATTATTTGTAAATAATTAATTATTAATTTATATGTTGAGGGAAATATTGATTTTATGTGGATATAGATGGAGAAAATTTTTAAAGTGACAATTGTTGAAAAATGATATTTTATCTTTTACGATAAAAAATAATTTATTATTATATTTTAATAATATAATAATGGTAATATTTTTACAATGAATGTGGGATATATGAGTATATGAGGAGGAAGAGTATTTTTGTTGCATTAAATGATTCACACATATTTTGTGTGTCGGTGGACCTCATTTCTTGGTTGAAATTTGATTATAGCACAATAAAATCGCTTGCTTATGGATTTGGTGGATCAATTTACATTTGAAATTTGGAAAAACTTTCTTCTGCAAAGTTGTAGAGAATTGAATTTTCTATAAAAGTCTCGAGATTCAATTTTTACGATAAAGGGCTATTTATTATGAATTATTGAAGTTCAAGTTAAAATAATTGATTTTTGAATGTTTTAATTAATTATCTTAAGAAAAACATTTTTTAACAAGTTAGTTGCACATGTTAATTCTTTGAAATCGATGTCTTGAGTAATGCGTAGGAAATTTATTAAATAATAATAATATTTTATTAAATTTTCTACTTTTGGTGTTTTAAGCATTTTTACATAAATAGGGTGCTTGGGTTAGAATTGAAAAACACACCGAAACTAAAGATTTATCTCTCTTTCTCTACTATAATATCGAGCGCGTTTGTGAGTATTTTAGTACTTTGAGTATTCTATATCGATGCAAGTTCTTTCAAAGACTATATTTGATATTCGATCGAAACTACTATTCTTTCTACGAGGTAAGGATGTTATTTTATTCAAAAATGATATTATTTCTTGATATCATTATCTTTGAAATATTGGTGGGAATTTTTATCAAATTTAGAACTTTTTATGTCTAAGTTACTATTCATGGGTTACTATTCACGATTACTATTCATGAGTTACTTATTCACGAAGTTACTATTCATGAATACTATTCAATGAAGCATGATGTTTTTTTTTTGTGAAATTTCTATCTTTTGGTGTCGAATTACTTATTCACATATACTACTTTATTCACGAATACGACCTTTATTCACGAAAATTAAATTTTTATTTTTCGTCCAAGATATCTATTATGGATACTAGTTTTGATTGTATCCATGTTTTGATCATTCTTGAATTTTACTTCACTCTGGTTATTTATGAAGTATTTTTGAACTTGGATTGTTTAAAGTACGAATCCTTAATTTTTGTTCTTTTGTTTCACTGGATTCGTTTTCTTTAAAATATTTTTCATCATCCTCAGTCCTAAATGATAATATAACTGAATATCTTTGGCCCGTAGTGCAAAGATGAATGATTTTATGATAAATATCTTTGGCCCGTAGTGCAAAGATGAACATGTGTTTAGATAAACATGACCAACTGGTGAATATCTTTGGCTTGTAGTGCAAAGATGAATATTTGATTCAAGATGTATATTTATTGATTTTACAGGGATAAAATATTGATGATGGACTTTTAAATTCATAGATGATAGTAGATTTCATTCTCTACTTAACTCTTCTAATGAATTGTTGTTTCATTGCTTGATTGTTGATCTAAAACTTGTTGTCATTGTATTCTATCGAGATTTTCCCTGTTGAAGACTAAGGATAATTTGTTGTACATTATCTTAGTCATGATATTCTTTACTGGGCTAGTTGTGCTCATCCTTTTCCTTTTTGTTCCATTTTTCTTCTCAAGAGATGAGAATATAACGGGAACTAGTCGGGGTGTGGAGTGATGGTTCAAGACAATTGTTTTAGTAGTCCTCACTATTTTTTAAAATAGTGTATCAATAATTGTAATAAGGACTTATTTGAGTGTGGATATTGTCTAGAAGACAATATTTGTATTTAAACTCACAGCATAAGTATTGTCGTATTTTGCACGACAATTGTAATAATAAAGTTGTAGTTGTTTCTGTACCATGTATTTGGCGACTCAGAATAGGTTGGTTGAACTGGACCTATTTTGGGGGCGTCACAACTATTGACCAATGTGATTGAATTTTATTTTAGTTGGATGCATGAATGTATGGATTTTATTAAATGGGGTATGCGTACCTCGTCTTCTCTAATTTTTCTTAATGTAAATTCTATCTCCCTCCTATGTACTTCCCATTGACTAATGATCAAGGTTTCTAATTAAATTAAATATTTTTGTAATAGGAATAATTAAAATTAATTTTGAAGAATTGGAGATCAAGGAGCAAAGAGCGCTTGAAGACCCGTTTGTAATGGAGCCCAGTATTTAAATGTAATTGTTATATTTAAATTTAATTATTGCACCCTAAGTTTAACCTCTTGGTTCACTTGGTGGCTCTAGTGAACCAAACTAGAATAAAGTCCATAATCAATCCGGGTAGAATATAGTATTCTATATATGCATGCTTATACTATATATATATATATATATATATATATTATGCAAACAGGCTTCGCATATTAATTAATATGACTCGTATTTTATATGTATGTGTGCATGATCACTAAACAAGATGAGACGAATTAATAAAAAATCTATCAAAGATTTTATATTAAGTCCTAAGCATTCAAAGATGTTTGGAATATCAAATATCGCCTTTTAGCCTGATAAAAAATAATAGAGTATCAATTAATTATTATAAGTCACGTCAAATTTTTGAAAAAGCTTGCAAGAAAGAATGAGAACACAGATGAGATTAAGTATTGCTTATCACCCTCAAACTGATGGATAGAGTGAACAAACCATACAAACGCTGGAGTACATGCTTAAAGCTTGTGTGATGGACTTCAAAGGAAATTAGGACGACCACTTACCATTAGTAGAACTCGTATACAATAATAGCTATCATACGAGTATCAGTATGCCGCCGTATGAATCTCTTTATTGAAGAAAGTTTAGAACACTGTTGTGTTGGGATGAAGTCGGAGAACGACAACTTTTGGGACCAAAATTAGTTCAATAGATGGCCGACGTGGTGACAACGATAAGAGCCAGATTGGTAGTAGCTCAAGATCACCAAAAGAAGTATGCAGATTTGCATCGTCAGAACCGAGACTTTGAAGTCAGTAGATTTGTGTTTCTGAGGTCTCCCTGGAAGGGAAAGATCAGATTCGAAAATAAAAGAAAATTGAGTCCGAGGTTCATAAGACCATTCGAAGTATTGAACAGAATACGCGAAGTGGCATACAAGGTAACTTTACCGTCTGAATTGAAACACATCCACAACGTGTTTCACATTTCTCTACTACGTCTATACAAACCCGACTATAAAAACGTGATCTCTTACGAGCCCATTCAAGTATAGAAAATCTGACGTATGAAGAAATTCCTATTCAAATACTAGATAGAAAAGAGCAAACATTAAGAAACAAAGTTATATCTTCTGTAAAAGTAGTTTGGCAAAACCACGACACCGAGGAGGCCACGTGGGAATTAGAAGATAAGATGCGGAGGAATTATCCCCATTTATTTGTGTAATACCCGCGAATTTTTAATAAATATTATTAATATTGAGAATAAAAATTGACTTCCCTTCACGTGAATGACAAAAAGGCTAGCATATCTCTCATCTCTCAAACTCAGTAGAATGGGAATGATGATATGGGGAGTGGCTTGCATAGTGGCAGTGAAATCCATTTCACCAAACCTTTTTAATCCAATGGAATCTTCTTCTTCTTCTTGGTTTAATTCATTGAGCAAAGCCCAATCTTGGTCAAAAGCTTCCCTATAAATGGAGCCATTATCATTCTCAAACATATTGCTAAGTTCTCTGTAAACTTCAAATTAGTGTGTGAGTGTGGTTGGGTTGAGTAAACAATCTGAAGAAGGAGCCAAGCATTTACATTCCAACTTCAGTGAGGTAATGCCTTTTAACATGTTCTAGATTTCAAGTTTTACAATTATTAGAAATATCATGAAATACTTACTAGTTGAGTCAAAATTGAAGGCTAGCTAAAGCATGTTACAATCTATAAATTGTTGTTGGATATTGTTAGTATAGTCCAATACGAAAACAACGAATGTTAAACGACTCAATTTTGCCTAGAAATGATTCTGTTATGAGAGAAATCACTAAACATGTTAAACTTTGGAAAATGACATGAACCTTGAATTTGATTCTTGAATTTGGTTAAGTTTGTGGTTTGAGTTGTTAGAATCATGCTAGGAATACTTGGTAATGAATTTATGAACTTTATATCTCATGGGTATGCATAAATTGTTACTGATATGAGGTTTTGGGAGTATTTGTTCGCGTTCTTGAAAGAAAAAAGCAGAAGCGGGGAGTAAGTCAGGCCATCACTTGGTGACCTTCTACTTGATATAAAAAGTGCCGCCTTTACTGGTTGGGAAGAGAAGTTAGATTTCTATTTTGTTGTTCAATACAAAAAATCCTAATCTAACCTAACCTAACCTAACTTAACCTAAGGAACATAAATAAGCTTTAAACATGTATGAATACGTATCGTAAGTTGTTTTGTTATAACCTTTTGGAGGAAAATTTAAAAGTCAAAAATCAAACTCGATAAATCTTGTATCTTTTGAATTCTGACTTTTTGAGCATATTTATGCAACTTAATTAAGTTTATAAGTGAGTATGAAATGTGTTTTCAAGATACTTTGCATACTTAGTTTGTTTAACATGAGATTTCTTAAGTCAAATATGTAAACTACTCAATGTTAAATTAAAACGAGTTTCAAGAGTAAAGCTATGTCGACTTGGAATACATGAATATAAATACATGCAAGCATGCATAGTAAAGATTGTTTAGCATGATTATATGGTTTAATGAAAACTATGGTTAGTCTTTGACATAATGAGCTCTCTTAGCTTTGTAAAATGGAAATTTACGAATAAAACTACCAATTGTTTAAAAGTAATAGAAGAGACCAAACCTAGTTTAAAATTCCCTTAACATGTATGTATGGGTGTCTTAATTAGCTATAATACATTACTCAAGCGATGTTTTAACTGTACAAGCATGTAAAGGGTATATAGAACCAAGAACCTAAAATTTTTACAAGTCTTCTTAAATAAGCTTTTAAAAGTTAAGTCAACGATGATTACAAAATGATGTTGTTTGATTATTATAGTGACATATAGTCTAATTATGTAAATAAGATAGAAATTAATGTATATGCTTAAGGGACCTAATGGAGTATGTGTAGAATCATCGGTTCATGAATTGAGCTAGTATAACTAATGTATATATATAAATATATAAATAGGATACTATAAGACTTTGCAGTGACGTTAAGCTTTGAGATTCGTAAACTACGCTAAAGGCAAGTTCTCTAACTTCATTCTTATATTGAATGCAAATATCTAAACCTTATATCGTATTGTACAAACTTCGAATCATTGTTATGCCAATTATATTCATATTGAATAAATTTCTATATTCGTATGAATCATTATTCATATTCGTAAAGTAATTGTATATCTTGATTCATGTTGCGAACATTGAACTTATTGTTCTAAAATGTATTATAAAAGTTGTCTAAGTTATTTGACTCGGCTAGACTAATATCATGTGTTAAAAATCTATCATAACCAATTGTGTTGGTGTGGACTTTTAAAAATCTACTGAGATGAACAACCCTCATTAAAGGAAAAATTATATATTGTCGGAAAACCGACGTGTGCACAAAGAGCATGTTTAAATGTTATGCATAACGTAGGGTATTTTGGACTGATCACCTATTATACTTGTTTTATTGAATTATCAGTTTAATACTAATGATCCTAGTAGGAGTTCTTGGTCCTTAGTGACCACTCAGTGTTGAAACCTTTGAATCCTTTTAAAATCCTTCAGTCTATAATGACTCATTGTTTATGATTCAAAGGACAGATTTGGAACAATTGATACTTCTTGTTTACAATGTTATTCTTTTAATTCTTGAACTATTATTTACTTTTATACCTTTGAGATTTTGAATTTATGCATGTTCACTCTTATTGTTATATACTTGCTGAGCAAATTTGTTGCTCATTCTTGCTTTCTTTAAACCTTTCAATTAAGGCAGAATGTGGTGAACCTTCAAGCAATGATAAGGGAAAGGGAAAGGCTACGACATAACTTTGTTCTTTAATTTATATTAGAAGATTTATCGTATTGTTGTATTTAAGACTTATCTATAGTTATATATTAAGACTTGATTAGTATTATGTATTAAGTTATGTCTGAATTTAAGATATGTAATGTTGTAGTAACGGTTATGAGATCTTGGGATGAGAATATTTATATTAAATCAATGTGAAATATTCTATTATTCCGCTATATGAGTTATTAGTGTATTATAAGAATGAGATCGTGAATCACCAAATTAGACATATTAGTGTCTGAATTTGGGGGTGTCACATGATGCATATTTGGTTGGGTCTCTTAGGTCTTGTTGTATAATAATAAGTATGTTTAAACTAATTATTCATATAACAATTACACGGAGCAAGAATTTACAAATAATTTCTAAAATAGTTTTCAAAATGAAAACAAGTAAGAATACAACCATGTGGTTTATGTAAAATGAGCAGTGTATATTTGTGAATAAATATTATATATGACAAAGTATATGTGTTACAAATATAGATATTGATGTATATATGTGTGTATCAAGTGTTTAATTTGTACTTGATATATGTACTTAAAATATAAAAGCTTGTTATACATGGTTAATGAATATATATATATATATATATATATATATATATATATATTAATATATATGCGTAGGATACTTGAAGTAAAATTAAGCGGTAATCTTAATCTACATGCAAGGAAAGTCTCTTAACTTTATTTCTTAATTGTGCAAATTCCTAATTTCGTTCGATTACATGAAATGAAATTATCCCTAATCTATGCACTTTCTTTATACAAGAATATTTTTTTACTTCACAAGTATCCTTTCTATAAACTGTTTGAATCTAGTATAAGAAAGTTTTCTTAACTAATTTGTATTTAAGTAAGTAAATTATATTCGTATACTTGTGCAAGTTTCTTAACTTGTACAATTTGACATTGGTACGTAAATTTCTCTATTATTTCCAGTTCTAATTTTCTGAATTGTCTACAGATGAATCTAAGCTAATTGCCTCAGCTAGACTCACATTTTAATATTTTGTCACAAGTCCTTATTATATTGTTGAGATAAGTAGAGCTGTCCAACCAAATTATTTTGGTTTGGAACTCAAGTCTGAGTATGAACACCCCCTATTGAGAAATTTTTATTGTGCCAATAAGGCAACGAAAATAAGCAAGTAGTGTTGATCAACGCAGGGTATAAAGGGTTGATCACCGATCGTGCCCAAGAGTTAGTCGGTTATATAGTTGAATTATTTTTATACCTATTTATAGCAAGAAAAATAAATTTCAAGCTCTACCAACTGCTCGGCATCTATAGTCATTACGTCGTTTCAAAAATGCAAGCTATTTGGTTTGTTATTCGAGAATTGATTCAATGGTTTCACAACTATTGATCCGTTGCAGAAGTATTCTCAAAGAAAACATTTAACTCTTTCATATATTATTTATTACATGCTATTATTTGTTGAGCAATTGAATGTTCATTCTTGCTTTGAAATTAAATATTTTCAGTAAAACGTGAATGCGCCGAAGGATCTGGTAAAGATAAGAGAAATGAGAAGGTGAATGAATAGTTGAAGACAATTATTCAATATAAGTAGATGTTTGTAATAAACAAACTTTTGTATGAGATATTACTTTATCTAGTATGTAATGAAGTATTTAAAGATTCTCGTACCTAGGAGTAGCAAACTCTAATGTAATATTTTTAATTATTAATGTATTAAGCAGGTTGTATGTTTGTTATCGTGTAGCACCAAGTACAGGTTGCGAGTACCTAAATTTGGGGGCGTCACAATATCTTAGTGCAATTGGTGCTTTGATGTATATTGCAAATTTCACACGACCTGATATAGCATTTGCAGTTAACTTACTAGCAATGTATAGTTCTGCACCAACTCAGAGATATTGGAATGGAATTAAGCATATTTTTCGATATCTTCGTGGGACTACTGATTTTGGATTATTTTTTCCAAATGGATCAAAATCACAGTTAGTTGGATATGTTAATGTGGGTTACCTTTCTGATACACACAAAGGTCGATCACAAACATGATATTTATTTACTTATGGAAATACTGCTATTTCATAGAGATCTGTTAAGCAAACAATTTATGTTAATTCCTCAAATCATGCAGAGATTATCGCAATTCACGAAACGAGTCGTGAATGTGTTTGATTAAGATCAGAAATTCAGCATATTTGTGAGAATTGTGGATTATCATCAATCATAAATAGTTCAACAATAGTATATGAACATAATGTCGCTTGTATCACTAAAATTAGGGAAGACTATATCAAAGGTGATAGAACCAAACATATTGCATCAAAATTATTTTATACACATGAGCTCGAGAAAAGTGGTGATATTGATGTTAAGGAGATACGATCATATGATAATTT
Source organism: Panax ginseng (assembly GCA_020205605.1). Classification (NCBI taxonomy): domain Eukaryota; kingdom Viridiplantae; phylum Streptophyta; class Magnoliopsida; order Apiales; family Araliaceae; genus Panax; species Panax ginseng. The sequence goes on along the minus strand of CM035138.1, from coordinate 126,580,632 downwards.
GGCTGATATGTTCACTAAGCCATTACCAACTGCGAATTTTAAGAATATGGTGCACAACATTGTCATGCATCGATTTAAAGATATGTTTACCATGAACATTTGTTCTCATGAGGGGGAGTAAATTTTTTGAAGGATATTTGCTGATTGTACTATTTTTCCTTCGCTAATTTTTTTTCCCATTGGGTTTTTCTTTACAAGGTTTTAAGGAGGCAATCCTATGACACTAGAAGTTATACAAGAATATTGTACTCTTTTTTTTAGCCAAGTTGTTTCCCACATGGTTTTTCTTTGGTAAGATTTTTAACGAGAAATATTTTTAGGAAGTGGTCATCCAAGGGAGAGTGTTAGAAATAAAGTAATTGGAAGGAAGATAACCACCAAAATAAATGGTGGAGCCTTAAAAGGCTTTAAGTTGCTTTAATGCAACTTAAGTTGTTTTAAGAAGAAGGTTAGCTTGTGGTATATCAGAACGGATCTTAAGCATACCTCTTAAATAGCATACCTTTATTAAAACTAAGTCGTTTTGGAGAATTTTTTTAAAACAAAATACTATTAAAAAAGTGTGGTCCCACCTGCTTTCCTTTTATTTACAAAAATGTCACCCGCGGCCCCACTTATTTTTTAAAAGAATCTTCAAAACGAATATATATATATATAGGGGTGCTCAAAATTTTTGGTTTTTTCGGTTATTTATCGAACCGGTTGATACCGGTACAGGCTGTAGACACTCGAAAATTTTGCATTCCTGTTACTAACCTTGCAGGAGGGCAAAATCATCTTCCAAAGATAACCCTGGAAGTCAAGTCAGCACAGTCCCGGAGACAACCTCGGGATACTCAGTTTGACATCTCAGAGACAACCCCAAGATATTCAGTTGCAGTCCTGGAGACAACCCCAGGATACTCAGTTTTAACCTCGGAGACAACCCCGAAGAATACAGTTCCAGTTTCGAAAATAACAGCGGAGACCTTTGTCATCTTGGAGACAACCCCGAGATATTCAATTCCAGTCCCGGAGACAACCCCGAGGCATGCAGTTGTAGTTCCAGAAATAACCTTGCAAATGCTTATTTCAACCTTCAAAGAATCGCCTTTCAACACTCTCGGTGATAACCCCGAAGACTCGCCCAAGCCCTGAGATGACCCAGGAGGATGACACACCTCAGAGACAACCCTGAGGATGTTCAAAGACTAGCAAGCGAAATTTCAATCTCGAGAGATAACCTCGAGCGAAGATTGCTAAATCACCCCGAACCCCAGATAACCCGGTCGAGGGCAAAATCATCATTTTTTCATGTCAATCCCACATTCACGCCATCTTAACAACATTTCAACATACATGCTACACAGAAGTGTCCTACAAGAACCATAGCGCCAATCCCGGGTGAGTAATACACAAGACAACACACCGGATAGAATTTAAAGCCTGAAGACATGGGCATGGACCCATCTCCTTCACTTCGTACAACCTCTTATCCCATGTCCTTGTGTATCACTTGACAATAACATGTCGTAAAAGGTCTTAAACACCTCGATTGGATGCCCGGAATGAAGTTATGAAGGTTTGAGTGGACAATACGTTGCACAAGTGCACGTACTTCGAGACGGAAGGATCCACGGAGCCCGGGACACCCCAGGCAGCCGCAGGTACACCCTACGGCTCCCCCCTCTATAAATAGAGGGCATGGGGTGGCCATTTATAAGAAGGAAAAAACGAGGAAGCCCTGTCCAATTTGCTCTGTACGCACTATAAATTGAGTGCTTTCTCATTTCAAACACTTGTGAGCTTATATTTGACTACTTTTTATCGGTGGGAACAGAGTGTTCATCCATTTAAAGCTACTAAATTCTTCTTTAGCAGTCCACTGTAAGCCTTCTTACATTACTTAAAGCCTTTTCTCCACTTCTTGCACACACAGTTATTCATGTTGAGAGTCGTGTTGTGTGCGTATGCCCGGACTTCAGTCCGTGACTTTTTATTTCTTTTGTGTATATATACTTATATATATATTTGTACCAACATCATCGAGTTATGACTCGATTGAGCCTGGACTCACATCTGGAGCGTTTATTGCTTTTATATATATATATATATATATATATATATATATATATATATATCAGTCCCCTTCATTGAGGATCCTCAAATAACACTATTTTGAGGATGGGTCGCTTCAATTACTATAATAACCCATAAGCTACGCCAAATAAAGACTAAATATTAAAAATCCAATTTTTTTTTCATAACAGTAAAGTAAGTAAGTAAGAGATCTTCTAAATAAATTAGAGACCCAATATTTTTTTTTTATTAAATTTTTAAGTCAATTTATAGATAAAATATAATTCATAAAAACGGAATAATCATAATTTAAAATTCAAGATTTCACTTGCAGACTTGAAAAATTAAAATATGTGTGATTTTGAAACTAAACGAATAATTCATAAAAACGGACTTAAAATGAAAATCAATCAAAGAAGCGTTTCCCCATTCTTGTTGCCACTAATTCATAAAAACAGAACTCGAATACATGGGATGAACAGATAGGATAGGGGATGAGGCATCATATTTATATTTCTTTTTGCTGATCCTCTAAGCAAATTTACAACAGATAAGGCTGCCCAGCATTGCTTAAATAAACCTAAACAACCTTTAAATATCTGAATTTGACCAAAAAAAAAAACTAAACACTTCTTTGTAGTGGAATGAACAATATCTGAATTTGACCAAAAAAGAACACACATCTTGTGTTGTTGCAGACACCTTAATAGGTGGAATCACTGGAGCTCGAAACATCATCCAAAAAACTCATCAGCCTGACATGACAAAGTAAATGAAAAAATTAATAAAAATTTATCGTTCTCAATAACAAGCAAGTTATATAGGTAGAAGAACTATTATCCATTTTATCAACAAAATACTCTATATATGTTCTATTAATAACTATAATTACCTGTGACGAAGAACTATTATCCATGCCATTAAAAGCATCTTTGTCAATAATTGAAGATCTAGCATGGTCAAAGATAACATCACAAAGTTAACACGTGAGGTTTATATATAATAATAAGAAAGGAAAAATACAAATAAGTTTGCATTCTTACAATTTTTGAAGCATAGGACAATTCCTTTTGTCGTGTGTTTGTCCATATTTCCCACACCCATTACAACATCGACCTTTGTATTTTTCTCTTGCCAACTCCTTTCTGCCCTTAAGTCTTTTCCCACTTCCTTTTGCTTTAACAGGATCTGGTTCATTTAAACTAGTTTCAAAAGCAATACTTCCCCTTGTAGAAGGTATTACTTCTTCGGCACCATGAAGCAATGGTTTAATCCTCTCAATCAATGAATCCAATGCCTCACAGAAGATCTGACTAGCTTCATCACTTAAGATAACTTTATCAATCACATGCGAATGACGTTGGAATAATGCATTGCATTTTCCTAATAAGGAGTTGTCAACAGATATCTCAACACCATCCTTGTCTACCACAAGATCAGATCTAGCAGATCTAGTCCATCTCTTCAAAATATATTGATCCGCAATTCATGAAGTCGACGATTTTGTGCAAATATGCCAAAGTATGGTCGCATGGGATTCCCAAACTCTCAAACATATGACAACTACATGATGCAAAATCTGCATATTTATCATAAACAATCAACCAATTTTTTTTCTTTTTTGTCATCCATATGTATAACTTTATATCTGTTTGTGAGTGGCATTCTCTTCTCGAAGCTCAACATTGTTGCAATAACTCTCCCACAACCGATCATGAAATTTATAAAAGTAAAATGCGTGTGTATATATTAGCCATTTGTCTATCCATCATTATAGGGCACCTTAGTTTTGCCTTCATTGATATCGATTGTGATCTGCCATCAATTCCAAGTGTCGTTGGTGTAAAAGTCCTCTATTAAATTGAACCATGAAGTCCACCAAGGAATTGTTTTTTGAAATATACCTCTTGAAAAATGCATGCCCACTTTCTGTTCGCTGACTACTAGACATTCCACATAAGAAAATGTGGTTCACATAAGCTGGCACCCATTTAGCTCGAATATTAAATATTGATTGCAACCATGCATCTTCATTTAACCCGTTGTTCTCAACAATACTCTTCCATCTCAAGTCAAACTCATCTCTAGTCTCAGAATCCCAAACACATTCTCTAAATTGTTGATAGTGAATAATACATTCGGGCTTGTCAGAGAATTTATTCAAAATATGCCAGCGACAATACCTGTGAAATGTGTGTAGAAGAGCTTCTGAAATGGCTTTTGTCATTGCGGGATCTTGATCAGTAATAATAATTTTCGGAGAATCACCTGGCATAGCCCTCAAAAATTCTCTAAACAACCAAATGAAGGAGTCTGCAATCTCGTCACTTAAGAATGCCCCAGAAAAAATAATTGTCTGACCATGGTTGTTTACTCCCATAATTGGTGCAAAAATCATACAATATCGATTGGTGTTGTAGGTGGTGTCGAAGATAACCGCATCACCATAAAACTTGTATGATTGCCTAGAGATTGCATCAGCCCAAAAACATCGAGTAATCTTGTGTTCAATATTTGTCTCAACCTTGAATATGAACACTGAATTTTTTTCTTGCTCATTCAGGAAATGATCAAACAACATTTCTCCATCATGACCTTTGATCTTCATACGACTATCTCTATTGGAGTTGTACATATCTTGTTGAGTAAAACCAACATTTTCAATGCCTCCTGCTTGGGTTGCTAGAATGTCATATTGTTGGTGTGTGGATACGTTTACAGATGTTAGTTGTTGTGCTATAAGTTGATCAACCCCAGAAATTCGACGATGAGACTTTAATAAGTGGCGTCTTCGCGGGGTTGTCATTAGATGAGTATGAGCCTCTTCAAATATCTTGACTATGTATCCACCATGTTTTGATTTAACAACTATTAGCCGCGCCTTACAAGACTCTCTGCCTACTCCACGATGCCTTTTACAACACCACTTGTTTCCAAATGAACAACTTCCTCTTTATTGCAAACGTCTCTCCTCAGTATGACCTCTCCGTCTTTACTCTTCTTACTAGAGTATGATTGAACACTAAACTCAGCTTCCCTTGCATAATAATTGTAAAAGTCATACACTTCTTCTAATGCTTCAAATTGTTGACCTTGAAAGGGAGTGAGTTCACCAATTACTTGAGGATAGAAAATTGATACAGAAGAATTTATTTCCGAATCAGTTTCCATGTGATCTAATATGCCATTATTAGCTTTCATAGTTGAATGGCGAATCTATTTAATAGTAGAACATTAGGAAATCACAAAACTATATATATATGAACATTAGGAAATCTGTTTAAAAATTAGGAACATTAGGAAAACTATAGATATATGAACATTAGGAACATTAGGAAATCTATTTTAAAATTGATTCCTAATTAAGTTACATGACATTACATTTTTTTTTTCCTCATATTAATTTAGAGTAGATAAAAATATATTATATGTATGATATTACATTTTCTTGTCTTTTTTCCCTTAATCCAAAAGACTAGATTAAGAAAAGAAAAAAAGACAAGAAAATCTACTCTACCGCAAATATATTTTGAAGTGAAAATTTGTTATGAAGTTAGTGCGGTGAAAATTTGTTAGAGAATTAGTGCAAATCGATCTATATTTTCGTGTGGCTTCAAATCAATTTTCGTGTGCGGAAAGTCAGTATCAATCAATTTTACAACCCATATTCAAAACTTCAAATCGATTTCAACTTCAAAACTTTAAATCAAAATTGCAATCAATTCAAAACCCATATTCAAAACTTTAAAACCCATATTCAAAACTTCAAAACTTTCGTGTTCTGCAATCAATTTTTGTATGGCTGCAATTAATAAAGAACTTTTTGCAAAAATCTTCAAATCGATTTTTACCAGAATAAGCACACGAATTGCAAAAATCTTCAAATCTTCAGATACCAGAATAAGCACACGAATTTTTACCTTATAGAAATAGAAATCTTGGGTCATCACTTCATCTCCATCTCTCTATCTCGTTGGTCTTCTCCCAAGCTTTGCACGAGACTCTTTTCCTCTTTTCCCTTTTGCGTGACTTAGGTTTTCTCAGCAAATAAAGTAATTAAAACAATTAATCTTAGCCACATAGAGTAATTAAAAGCAGATCCAATTTTATGGCGCTTCCATCCCTCAAATAGTGTTATTTGAGGGATCCCTCAACCTAAGGGATTTGTATATATATATATATATATATATATATATATATATATATATATATATATATATATATAAAACTATTATCGAACTCGCATTAGGTGAGCCTAGATTTAATATCCTATAGATGCTTACTACTTATATATATATATATATATATATATAAATACTTATATATATATAACAATATATATATATATATATATATATTGTTATCATCAAACTCTGTTTGATTGAGCCTGGATTTCACATCCAGTGCGTTTACCGCTTATATATATATATATATATATTTACATTTCTGTCAGGCCTAGAGTTTACTTCGTGGCCATTTAATACTTTTATACATATATATTTACATTCAGTCCCTTCTGGAGTTTACTTCGTGGTGGTTGATCGTCTCTATATATATATTTACAGCTTTTATACATTTACTTTTTCGTTCCGCCTGGAGTTTACTTCGTGGCGGTTGATCGTCCTCTCTCTCTCTCTCTATATATATATATATATATATATATATTCACAGCTTTTAGATATATATACTTGCTTATAGCTTTCATAACAACTGCTACCTCATGTGAGCCTAGGAATCATATGATCACAAATTCAGTCTTTTGAATCTAGATTCGGTTCCCGTGATGGACATTTTCAGCTATACATGGCTTGTAAATTATTCACGGTGTTTGGATTTTCTTAGACGACTCTCATGCCCACAAGGAGTTCGGCACTGTTATGTATCTTATTTTCTCGAAAATGCTTCGCATCTCGAAAATAAAAGCTATTAAGCCGAACACATAATAAAATGGAAGTATTAAAGGCCTCAATTACTATTGAGCATAAGGGTTTGAAAAACCTCTTTTACAAAACATCATTGTTATATCTTGTTAAAACTGAACTTTTATACAAAATTCAAATCCTTTGTATATAGGTGCAAATGAGGCATAACACTACTTCCAGATAATTGCACATTGATCTACACACACACACATTCAGATAACAATTTAATTGAAAAGTGGTGGTCACTGTAGTAACACGGGTGTCGGGGGGTGCCTAACACCTTCCCTTCGCATAATCAAGCCCCCGGACCCTAACAAATCTCAGTTTCACAGACCAATCAAATAGTGTCACATCACTAAGTCAATGTGCAAACCTTTTCTCGGTTGAGTTGATGCAACCATTTAAAAATACCAATTGGCGACTCTTACAGTCCAATCGTCGACATATACATGTTAGACCTTTTCACAACTTGTTTTTTCAAACAAATCTCACCTAACATGAAAACACCAAAAGACAAGAACAGAAAAGGGACAAATAAAAATCCCGACGTCGACAGGTGGCGACTCTGCTGGGGACATCCAGTAAGAGGGCTTAAGCCGCAATTACCAACTTTTCAAAACTATTATCTGTTTGTGTGTGGATGTTGCATTTATATTTGAATGAATGTGTACGAATGCATTTACTTATTGCAATTAGTTCTTCGCACCATATCTGCTTGTGATATTAGTGTTTCGCACATGTCATCATTTCCATACGGTGAGACACATTGTATATGAATGAATGTTGTGTGGTTCCTCCACTAGGAGGCTATCCTGTTGGTGTTTGATTACTGGACTCGTAGGAAGTCTAATTCCAACGAGGCTCAGGAAAGGCACCACCCAAATTCGCTCCAGTCGAAAGGCCGGATTAAATTCTCATCAAGTAAATTGCGATGCTTTGGGAACCTGCATGCCAAAAAGCCGCGAGAGTAGCCTAAGATAGTTCAGCCTCTGATAAACCAAACGCGGATGAAAGTCTCTTCATACTTTCCAATTTTAATTACTTGTAATTGTAATTACTTGTGATTTCTTTTCCATGCCAATCTCGGTGTAATGGAAAATATGAATGAATGTGTACATTCATTCCCTTTTATCTGACATACTATCTTGTCATACAAATAGTTAACATCCATTTTTGCAGGATAATAATCCTAAAATGGACACATCACATAGCATGTAACATTTCCACATTCCCTAAGACTAAACTACGTAAGTCTTTTTGTAGGGAAACAATTGGTCCTGTTCCCCGTTCAAAATCCAAAAAGACAACGAGCTACAGCCAAGCATAGCTTCATCCGGCTAGTATAGTCCTACTCCTGTCTCTCGCGAGGAGTTCAAAGGACTAAGCAACCAAATTATAGAGTTGGATGTTTTGCTTAAATAACTACACAAGTCCACTCAGGGTCTACGAATACCCATACATACAGAATCCTCTGCACGTGGAGGAACTCAGGGACCGGACAAAGAAATTCGTGTACCTGAATCTCAGTTGGATAAAACCAACAAAACCCCTGAGACCACCCATCTCAAAGAAGATCTAGACACCGTTGATATTAGAAAGAAAGTCCTAAAAATGGAAGAGACCATTCGGTCTATCAAAGGGATTGGAGCACACGGTAGTGTTTCATATACAGACCTTTGAATCTTTCCTGGGGTTCATTATCTAGAGAAATTCAAAACTCCTGACTTTGAAAAGTATGACGGGTTGGGAGATCCTTACACACATTTGAAAGTCTTCATTGGGGAACTCGGATCTTAGGTCAAGGATGAAAATCTTAGAATGTAGTTATTTCAGAAGAGTCTAACTGGTGAAGCTAGATCATGGTATACCAGATTAGACAACTCCAAGATTCATAGCTGGGAGGAGCTAGCTCATGCATTCCTCAGTTAGTACAGTTTCCAAACTCAGATGGCTCCAGATCGGAACCAAATTACCAAAGTCAGGAAACAAGCCAATGAGTCTTTCAGAGACTATGCTCAAAAGTGGAGACGCCTGACTGCTCAACTTATTCCCTCTATGACTGAGTCTGAGATGGTGATGACCTTCATAGACATTCAAGAGGCTTCTTTCTACGAGAGAGTTTTAGCTGGCATTGGCAAACCATTCTCCGAATGATCAAACATGGGGAAATGGCTGAGATGGGATTGAAATCAGGAAAGATTCAAGACCTTGCCACTTTGAAAGTTGTTGATGAGAACATCCAGTCTGGAAGCTATGGAAACAACCCCTGGAGGGTCCATAAGAAGAAGGAGAAGGATGTTTCCTTGATACTACAAGGGCAAAAAGGCATTTAAAGCATGCCTATTTAGAGGAGAAACTACTCCTTTTTTCAAGCACAATCTTCAAACCCTCCATTCCCAAAAGGTGGAGAAGTTAGACGTACTCGAGTGTTCACACCTTTAGGGGACTCACTCGAGAACATTCTTAATCTTCTGACAACTCAGAAGAAAACTACCCATCTTCTTCCACCAGCCAACTCGAATGGGAAGGGTTTCAGTTGTAAGACCCCAACTTATTATAAATAAAATTGAATTTTCCTTTATTCATTATTCTAAATTAATAAGGGTTAATTTGATATAATTCTTTGGTTATGGGTGAAATGTGCAAAGTTTACAAAATAAGCAAGTGGTTATAAAATATTCATTATTGTCGGGGAATATTCGTTTGATCGTGGAATATTCTTTTTGTCGGGAATCTCCGTCTGACAAGCCTTGATCATTGGTGGGCCCATAACGGAAAAGCGGTTGGATGAAGAAAAGCGACAAAGATTGAGTTTTATAAATAACGGCGTAAATTATTACCGATTAATCTTTGTTGGGTTACACGGTGGTTAAAATCTGATGTCTGGCGTGGTTGCATGTAATAAGCACACGGTATTACATGATATTATTGAATTATTGATCCTTACGTAAGAAGGCCTTTACTTTCGATAATTATTACGATGATTCTTGTTGATATTATATTTTATTGATTCAATAATTCTTTGCGTTGATATTTTGTATTCTTTGTTGTTTGATAATTGTCATTACACAATATTTTCCATTATCAAATCAATAATTCATATTATTTGGATAATATTATCGGATATAACATTATTGGCAATGTCTAGAAAGTTACATCATAAGGAGAGGTTTGGTCACCTAATTGCTTGCAGCGTGAGGAGAAATCCTTATTGGAAGCCCTCTTTTCACAGGAGCGGCACGGTTACGATCTTTGTGATTACATAATATTATTTTTAAATAAGTAATTATTGATTATTATGATAAAGAAAATATTTATTTTATGTGGATATAGATGGAGAAAAAAAAATTTAATGTGACAATTGTTAAAAATTAATATTTTATCTTTTTACGATAAAATAATTCATTTAAATATATTATTTTAATAATATATTAACGGTGATATTTTATAATGAATGTGGGATATATATGAGTATATGAGGAGATAGAGTATTTTGTGGCATTAAATGTTTAACATATGTTTTGTGTGTCGGTGGACACAATTCTTGTTGAAAATTGATTATAGGTACGTAAAATCGCTTGGTTTATGGATTTCGGTCAATTTTGTTTGGAATTTGGAAAAATTTTCTTCTACGCAAAGTTGTAGAGAATGGAATTTCTCATGGAAAGTCGTGAGTTTTGAATTTTTCGATAAAACGAACTATTTTCTACTTAATTATTGAAGTTTTGGAAGATAAAATAATTTTTATTAAATAATGGGTGGGACCCACTCTTGTTTTGAACATGTGGGCTGGAAATTGGGTCAAGGTTGGTGGTGGCTGAATTAGTCTTTAGGCATGCGTAGAAATAAGTTTTGTAATAATATTAATTTATTAATTTAGTCTCCTTTTGGGCGTTCTAACATTTTCCTATAAATAGAGGCTAAGTTAGAATTGAAAATCACACCTGTAAACAAAGTTTTCTCTCTTTTCTCTAAATTATCGGCGTATTCTTGTGAGTATACTTTGAGTGTTCTATATCTGGTCTTGGGTTTTACATCGACCTTATCTGAAAAAATTGATCGGTCATATGGTTATTTTGAGGTAAGGGGTATTATTTTCTTCTTAAATGATATTTTTTCTTCATATCATTATCTTCAAGTATTGGTGAACTTTTTATCAAATTTGGAACTTGTTGTGTGAGGTTACTTATTCACGTATCGACCTTTATTCACGTATCGACACTTATTCACGAATCACGACCTTTATTCAATAAAAAATAAAAAATTTTCTTTTGTCCAAAATATCTATTACGGATACTAGCTTTGATTATATCCATGTTTTGATCATTCTTGAATTTTACACCAATATGATTATTTTTGAAGTATTTTTGGACATGGGTAAAACAAAATCTACGAATCCTTAATCCTTAATCCTTGTCATTTTGTTTCCTTTGGATTCGTTTCTTTAAAAATGTTTTTCAACATCCTCGGTCTAAATGGTGATATAAATGAATATCTTTGGCCTGTAGTGCAGAAGATGAGCGATTAATCGATGAATATCTTTGGCTGTGGTGCAAAGATGAGCAGTGTTGAGATGAACATGACCAATTGGTGATCTGAATGAATATCTTTGGCTGTAGTGCGAAAGATGATTAAAGATGTATATTGATTGTTATTACGAGGATAAACTATTGATGATGGACTTTTAAACCTTAGAAGGCGGTAGAATTCTTTCTCTACGTGACTCTTACAATGGATTCTTTATTTCATTGCATTTGTTGATCTAAAACTTGTTGTCTATTGTATTACATTAGATTTTTTCTTGTTGAAGACTAACGATAATTTGTTGTATATTATCTTAGTCATAATATTCTTCTTGGGCTAGTTGAGCTCACCCTTTTCCTTTTGTTCCATTTTCTCTCGGAGGTGAGAACATAGCGAGGATCGAGTCGAGGTATGGAGTGATGGTTACAGGAAGATGTTTTAGCTTTATCCTTACTATTTACGTAAAATAGAGTATGAATAATTAATGAGGACTTATTTGGGTGTGTATATTGCCTGAAGACAATATTTGTATTCAAATTCACAGTTGTATTTTCGTATTCTACACGACATCTGTATTGTCAAAGTTGTAGTTTGCTTTCTATACCATGTATTTTGGCGACTCAGAATGGGTGTTGTATACCTATTTTGGGGGCGTCACATCAATGGTATCCAAAAATGTGCATATCATGTTGGAGCTTCAGGTCATGATACTCAGGATTGATGGGCCTTGAAACAGAAGATCCAGGATTTAATTGATAACGGTGAGATTTTGGTGACTAAACCCGACCAACCCCATGTGAAAGACAACCCTCTTCCTCAACACAAAGAAGAAGAGGTTAACATGATTAATTAGAGTAATGGTCAGACTTCCAATTATGGTGGTGAAAACTCCCAGATCAGCAAAGATAATGCGGATAAATGGGATTTTGTACAGTTCCAGTTTATAATGGAATGGAAAATGAAGACTATTTGTGAGCAAGTAGACCAATTGGCGGAACTGGTGGTCCATCAGCACCAAGTCACACGCCAATTATTCAGTCAGGAGCATGTTAGGCTCATTCCTTTTGTTACAAGTACTCCATTATTAACTTCCGAATGTGAAATGCTGGAGGATAAGATTGTAAAAAGAGAAAATGCCAAAGCCCATCGGGATTTTGCCAATCAAAGGGAATTTACATACCTAGGCCAACCGATGGAAGGGATATTTCTGATGCTGATCAATGAAGGAAGAATCACAAATCTGTTACCTCCAATCAACCCTCGTTCAAGACTGTTCAATTCTAATGGAGTATGTCAATACCACTCCCAATCTCGCGGTCTCCACACAGAAGAATGTTGGGCACTCCGCCACCTAATTCAGAATCTAATTGACAGCGGTGTCTTGTAGCTGGCAGATGATGACATTGTACAACTTGGGAGTGGGAATACATTTCCTACAAAGTGTAAGGAAGTCGTAGCATTTATATCCTCTAGGGATGATTTGGCTGTCATACCACTCACAATACAAGCAATACAACTCAAAGGTGCTATAAATCCTTTGAAAGTGGTTGCGCCAGTGCCAATCATCTTGCCATTCAGGGCACAATATCCTGTTGTTAGACTACAGAACTGAAGAATCCATATCTCACATAATTGTTGCAGTGTTGAAGGAGAATCCACTGTATCTTCCCCAACGGGTGATGAAGCCTACCATCAAGCTAACGGGGAAAGTTCCCATGGAGAAAATCGAAGAATTCCTCCGTATTATGGGCCATAATGAATCCAATGTGGTTTCAATCTTAAGAGAAGCTTCCACAACAAATTTTTATACTGGACTTGGTTTTCTCTTTCGAGGATCACAGGAAGGTCTTGCTAAGGGTTTTGGGAGAATCCCATTTGCCTAAATCGGTGGATGTTGAAAAGTTCCAGCATCTGGTTGATCACATTTTTAACAACAATGTGATATCTTTCACTGATGATGACACACCTCCTGAAGGGACGGGTCATTGCAAGTTGTTACATATAGCGGTTATGTCTTCTGGATACGTGGTCATAAGGGTATTGATAGATGGAGGGTTATCCTTGAATATATGCCTTTATGCCACCTTGGAGAAGATGAACATCCATCTCAAAAGGATCTGAAGCAGTCATACGATTATCAAAGCTTTTGATGGATCCCGACGAAATGCGGTCGGAGAGATTGAACTACCTATGGAGATTGGTCCACATACATTCAGTGTATCCTTTCATGTGCACAAAATAGTTATAGGATACAACCTGCTCTTAGGGAGACCGTGGATTCATATGGCTGGAGTCGTCCGGTTCACACTTCATCAGCAGCTCAAATATATCATTAACAACAGCTTAGTCACTGTTAATGCTGAGACAGAATGTCATGTATAAGGTGACATCCCACTCATCAGTTTCAATTCAGAAGTTGAGCCTGTCAGCTTTCATGCCCTGGAGGTGAGCAACACTCACTACCATCCCATTGGGGCACCACCTCTGATACCTAGAGTTTCTGTTGAGGTAATGTCGGCTAGCCAAGAAATTTTACCTTTGGGGTATCAACTTGGACAAGGGTTAGGCAGAGATCATCAGGGAATTAAGCACCCAGTTCAAGTTCCCAGTCAAATAGGGACAGCCGGACTAGGCTATTCTGCTAGCTCCAGTCACAAGAATCCTCACAAACACAAACAGATTCCTACATCTTCAGCCATACGACGATTGCATGCGACCTCTGAGAGCTCGAATCTACATGATTTCGATAGAAGGTTCTGTCCGTGTGTGATGACCATGTTATTTCCTAAGCCGTCTGGGTTAAAAAAAAAGAGGTCTTGATATCGGTCCCAGGAGGAGGAGAAAGGATCGGGCGTAAGCGAGGACATTCAAAGCGCTTTATCAAACATATACATCATAGTCCACACTTGATGATCTGAAATAAAACACCCCAGACGATGATTGTCTAGATATTATGGTCATCATTCGGGAGAAGAAGGACGATAACAGCCCCTTCATCACTGCTGTCCGCCAGGACTTCACCCTTGACAATTGGAGCACCACTCCCTGTATTTGTCGACAACGGTAAAAAGGGCAAAAACTCCCTCTGCCCTATAGATAGCAATAACTGCTTACTTTTCTGTACAGTATTAGTAGTTGTTTTGTCATTACATGCTAACACTTTGTATGATTGAACAATTTCATATATTAAGTGAAAGCATATTTTATTTCAGGACTCTAAAGTTAGATATGCCTATACTTGCTGATGAGGTGCCTTTTCTCCACAAGGACTGTAACTTTGATGTAAAGTTGGACTCAGACTTGATGGAAATACAAGAGGACAATGAGATACCTCAGGAGATCAAAGAATGGGTCGAAGACAAACCAAAGCCAAATCTTGATCAAACCACCTCTTTTAATCTCGGAACCTTAGAACCCCAAACAAATCCAGATTTGTACGGACCTCACTCCAAACCAAAGGAATGACATGGTTACACTATTAACCCAATTCTAGGATGTGTTTGCATGGTCTCATGAAGACATGGTCAGTTTATCCACTGACATTGTTATTCATCGCCTTCCCATTAAAGAGGGATTCAAGCCAGTCAGGCAGAAGCTCAGGCGATTAAAACCTGAGTGGATTTTAAGAGTTAAAGAAGAAATTGTGAAACAATTTCAAGCCGGCATCATCATGGTGTCAACATACCCTGAATGGTTATCCAACATAGTCCCCGTGCCTAAACCAGGAGGAAATGTGCGAGTTTACGTGGATTACCGGGACCTAAACAAAGCTTGTCTAAAAGATAGATTTCCCGTACCATTCATCCACATACTCATTGACAGTACAGCTAAATACGACATGTACTCCTTTGCTGATTGCTTTGCGGGGTACCATCAAATCATGGTTGCTGAAGAGGATCGTGAGAAAACTGCATTCATCACTTCTTGGGGAACCTTTTGTTACAGACGGTTGTCATTTAGCCTCATCAATGCCGGAGCTACCTATCAGCGAGCCATGATTACTCTTTTCCACGATTTAATGCACAAGGAGATAGAGATCTATGTGGATGACATCATTGTCAAATCCCAAAGTGAGGTGGACCACCTAGACCATCTCAGAAAGCTCTTCAACAGTCACATAAGAAATCTGACTTAAAGTTGAATTGACCCGAGTGCCCACTTTAAGCGTCATCGAGGCAAGTTGCTAGGTTTCTAACGACCCAAGGGGGATTGAGCTGGATCCCACCAAAATCAAGACCACTACAAAAATGCCCATTCCTCGGACATAGAAGGAAATATGGAGATTTTTGGGAAGAATCAACTTCATTAGCAGGTTCATCTCCCAACTCACAGCAACCTGTGAGCCTATTTTCAAGTTGTTAAGGAAGAACTCCTCTATAAAATGGAATAGACGAGTGCCGGAAGGCCTTCCTTACAATCAAAGAAGCAACTAGTTAAAGCTCTAAAGATTAGGTTCAATCTTGATCGGTTGGCAAGATTGTACATCAAAGATCGTTTGAGACATGGAGTGCCGGATGTCGATTGTGTCCGATAGAGACCCGCGATTCACTTCAAATTTACGGAAGAGACTACAAGAATGCATGGGAACTCAATTACGAATGAGTGCGACTTATCATCCACAAACAGATGGCCAAAGCGAACGAACGATCCGGACATTGGAAGATATCTTTGAGCATGCGTAATGGATTTCAAAGGAAGTTGGGAAGAACAATTACAGATTGGTGGAATTACTTTCTGATAATAGTTATCACGCGAGCATCGGCAGATGCCGCCTTACGAAGCGTTATCTGGCGAAAGTGCGAGAACCCCTTTGTCTTTGGGATGAAGTTGGTGAGCGTCAACCGGTAGGACCCGAAACTAGTCTGATAAATTCTTTGAGGTTATCAAACTCATCGGACAAGATTAGTAGCGACTCAAGGCCAAAGCCGGAAGAAGTATCTTTGATCAACACACGCAAGATCGTGCATTTGGCGTGGAAGCTATGTATTCCTAAAAGTTTCTCCTTGGAAGGGAAAATTCATTTTGATGAAGAAGGAAAAACTAAGCCCGAGGTTTATTGGACCCTTTTGAAGTCTTTGCGAAAAGTTGGAGAGGTAAACTTACAAGGTAGCTCTACCTCCGAGTTAGAAAACATTCACAATGTTTTTCATATTTTGATGTTACGACCATATAAACCCGATTACAATCACGCGATCGAGTACGAACCGTTGCGATTCGAGAAAGATTTGTCTTATGAAGAGGTTCTATCCGGATAATGGACGAGAAAAGAACAAGTGCTCGTGGATTAAGTGATACCTTCCGTGAAGGTGATATGTAGAAACCACAATGTTTGAAGAAAGCGGCGTGGGAACTCGAAGAAAATGATGAAAGAGTACCACAGTTATTTGTTTAATCTGTGTCTTCGATTACGGGGATGAGAATCTTTATAAGTAGGGAAGAATGTAACGAATGTGTTGTTTGAGTTGTGATTAGGAGGACGAGAATCCTTATAAGAGGGAATGATGTAACATTCCAGTTTTTTAAATGTAAGTTATAAATATTTATTGATTTATATAAATATTTATTGGACGTGTTATTATTGAATAAGTAATTGTTCAATTTGATTGAGATGTTTTAGTTAATTATTTATTTGTTAAATAATTAATGTGTTATGTGGATTGAGTTATGTTATTAAGTGATTTATTTAATAAATTGTTATTACATAAAGTGTGACAAATAACTATGTGATAAAGAGTTATTAAAATAAATTAAAGTAAATTTTAATTTAGTTTTGCCAAACAAGGTTTAAGTATTAATCCTTTAATTTTAAATGGTTTTCCAAATAAAGCCTTATGGCTTTTGGATTTCTTTTGAATTTAAATTATTAATTAAATAAATAAAATATATATAATATATATTATTTTGGGTAATCTACTAAATTAATACGATCATTAGTTGAAGTCGGTTTATATCGTTTTAGTTTTAAAAGGTAAGCGTTGGTTTTTAGTTAATATTACGTATATGCTATTTTGGCTTAAGCCTAATCAAAATTTGAAGTTTGTCTGAGATAGTTGAGAGAGAGAGAGAGAGAGAGGAAAGCTTTGAGATTATCATTATCAATGAACAACAAAGTTTTTAAAATCAACAAAAAGGTAGGTGCTTATAACCTTAATTTATGTGTATGTAATCATATATGTTTCACGCTATATACTTACAGTGAATTTGATAGTCTGTGTTCTTCAACTTTATTGTGTATAAGTTTTTTTACAAAATTCTTGTAAACTATGTGTTGGTAATTGTTATACTAGCATATATATATTTGTATATAATTGTATGCTTAATATATAAATATGATGGTATGCTAAATTACGTATTTAAGAAATTGTTTTTTACTGATGGGAAACATGTAGTCTGAACTTGAGTGTAGAATTTATCAAAGGATATATATATATATATATATATATTTGTATGCTTAATGAGAAATGGGACTATACATGTTAATTGGGATATATATTGGTATACTTGTATGTCAAAGGAATCAAAATTGGTTGATAATAGTGTAAATTACGTTCACCATGTAAATTGATATTTCATCAATGGAGTTTAATTTTTAAAACACAGTGTTTTCAAAGAATTAGTCTATGATATTGTTAATTAGTGGTTGGTAATTGGTATATGGATGATTGTTAGCAATTATGTGTAATTTATATTAGTTATACATGTTGTTTTGGGTGAATCATTGTTAAGATTTAAGGCAGATAGCTTTGGCTCTTTTCTTCGCTCTGGTTTACGTGAGTTTGGTATTTCGTCAAAAATTCACGCTCCAAATATCAAGTTCGGCCTAGCGCCAAACTCAACGCCTGACCCGGACTTCAAGTCTTGTCATGGCAGAAGTCCCACTTTGAACTTGGTACGCAGCAAAGTCCGAGTCCTCATATAAGTCTCGCACCGAGCCTTGTGTCAAATGCAAGTACCACTTATAGCAGCGAATGCTCGAAAACGACTTTTGTCTTGCACAAAAAGTCGATATTTTAATGAAATGTTATATGATAAATATTGAGTATGTATTTCTAGTATTATAGTATATTAATACTATGAGTGAACATAAATTACTAATTAACAAATATTGTTATTAGTTTTAATGGATAGAATTTGATAATGCAATTTATAATCAAAGCATACGTGATGTGGAGATATAGTATGTTTATTCTTGATTGATTATGTCATGTTAACACATGTATATAGGATAATTGTGATTTGGATTATAACGGTTTAATCTAAGCCTTGAGGCAAGTTTCTAAACCTATCTTTTTACATTAAGCAAGTTCTCTAACTCCATACTCTCGTTAAGTTAGTTGTGTTTATACAAGTTTTCTAATCCTAAAAAGCTTACGTTATGCAAATTTCATATGCTATACTTTATTGAGTAAAAAGTATTTCCATTAAGAACTTAATTGTATCCATTATTCATGATGATCTGAAGCTTCCCATTTCCACACTTTCGTTGAGATAGTTATTATGATTATGCAAGTTTTTTCTAACTCTAAACTTGTTATATTAGCATACAAGTATCATTATTCTGTTGTATCAGTTTATTGTTCAAGTTATTATTTGTTGTGCATGCTTGATATTAAATTCTAAGATGTAACCTTACCTTAATGTTGTTCAAAGCAAGGTATGATGTGTTATTCAATAGTTATGCTATTAAATTATCCCTAAAACATGAACTTAGAAATCTTTCTGAAATGTTTATTCGATTATGATTATTCAATAACATAGTGTTATTATCTTTTATTCAACTAATCCTTAGTTGATGTCCGTTGAACTCAAATTACCTTGAAGTGTATCCAAACCAAACTATCTTTAGAGGCGGACTTGTACTCAAAATCTTGAGATGAATAACCCTATTTATAGGGGTTACGCTTAGTTTTGTACTTTGAAATTTGAAATGTTTGTATACAATATATATATCGAAGGGTTGATCCCCTAAATACCTTAAAGTCATTATGGTCGTTATGGTAGTAAAATTTAAGTTGAAAGATTACTTATAAGCGTGGACAAGGTTAGTGGTCATTAGACCCTCGTTGAATGTTTAAAATGTTAATAGAACTCATTGTTCGGGTTCTATTGAGCCCCTGAATGGGCAAGGGATGTTAAGATGTTAATAGGACTTATTATTTAGTTCTATTGAGCCCTGAATGGGCAAGGAATGTTTAAGATGTTAATAGAATCTATTGTTCGATTCTATTGAGCCCCGAATGGGCGAGAGAATGTAAAAGTTATTCATTGTTATTTCGAGTGAGCCTTGTTTGCTCACTCTTTTTTCTAGAAAATCCTTACAACTAAAGATGGAAAGGGTGGCGTATACCTAGCACCGATAAAGAAAAGGGAAAGATGAACAAATCTTCAAGACTTGTAATAGTTTTGATAGTTTTATTATCGGACTTTGGTTTAAAGATTGTAATGAAGTTTATTTAAATTTTTCACATGAATGATTGTTTGTGAAGGTTAGATAACCTGGGAGATATTATTTTATGTAATTCCTGTATGGGCAGGTTTATTATTCAATTTTATTTATAATTGGATAGTTTTAAATGAATGTTTTGATTACGTGAACACCAAAGTTTGAGGTAATGAAATCTGAGATTTGGGGTGTCACAATCCTCACCTCTTCGACATACCAGTGCACGCACCCTAATTTCGAGGGACGAAATTTCATAAGAAGGGAGGTTGTAAGACCCCAACTTTTGAATAAAGATTAAATTTTCTCGAAATATATTTTTGAATATTATGGTGTGGATTTGATATAATGTTATAGTTGTGGGTAATATTTACAAATTTTGCAAAATCACGCAAGTTGTTATATAATATTCGATTGGTCGGGAATATTCGGTTTAACGGGAATATTCGTGGAATGCAAAGACAATCATTGGTGGACCTTGTAAATGGAATTATTGTCGGATTGAGAAAACGACAAAAATACTTTATGAAAATAACGGCGGAAGTTTTACCGTTAACTGTTGAAACACCCGGTGTTAAAAGTATAATAATACGTGTGGTTACATAGTAGCACACGGTATTGATTATTGATGTTTATGTGAGAAGTCACTCAGTTATACTCAATTATTGCTACAGTAATTGTTGCATCATATCTATCATATTATGGATTCAATTATGGTCAGTATCATCTGCATAAAATATTTTTTTATTAAATCTATACTTGAGACGACAAAGTTATTCATATTATAAACCGTAATATTTACAATGTCTAGAAGTTACACGAGGAGAGGTTTGGTCACCTTAATCAGCGCACAATAGGGAGAAATCCTTATCGAAAGCCCCTGCTTCTCGAACGACGCGGTTGATAAATATTGTGAGTTATAATATTAATGATGAATGTTGTTCGGAGTTGAATTTGAGACGCCGAAAGTGATATTTGAGTCCTAACGACGAAATTAGTAAAATAGTCTATAAACACAAAATTTTTCGGGATTCACTATTTGGTCAAAAAGTCAACAGTTGACTTTTTCGGGAAAAGTCAAACTTTGAAATTTCAAAATTTATATTTTTGATAAAAATAGTTTCATTATGTTGGAATTGTTTGTGTTAGTGAAAATCGACATTTATTCCGATGATAATTGATGTCTAGGGGTTATATCGATAAATCGGGTAATTTATTGGATAAATGAGCAATTAATTGCTACTAATTCACATGCTTATATAACTATTTGTTCACATATGTGTACTATTGAATCATATTATTTACTATTAGGGGAGTTGGTGCAAGATTGATAATACTTGCATGACTAAGTTAAAAATGGAGGTATAGATGGAAGTCTTATCTGTAATTCATATTTTCACATGATTATACTATTGATTCACATGATTGAACTATTGATTCACATTATTTACTATTAGGGGAGTTGGTGCAAGATTGATAATACTTGCGGGACTAAATTAAAAATGAAAGAAAAGTTGGAGGTATTGTCTTTGTAATTTTCGATCCCCAAAACGTCTGATTATCGAAACTATATTTTTCTATAAATGAAGCTCATTCTTCCTTCATTTCTTACCAATTCACAAAAGTTTTAGAGCGATTATTATAGAGAGAAATTATAGAAAGAAGAAGAAAGTCTGCTACCTCAATATTTCGATGATCCAATTTTTCTAAAGGTAGGAGAGTATTATTTCTTTCTTTATCTATGAAGAGAACTTACATTATTCCATTATTTATTATTCTGTTAGAATAACTCAGATACTGTGAAGTACCCTATACTTGGTGAAATTCTTCTCATTATTCCATTCTTTATCATTACATTTGGAACATCACGTGCACGGCGTTCTCACGTCGGACATGGTTCCGCCTTTTATTATTCTCGTTGGAATATCCTCATGCATGCATTTTACGGGACTTACTGATTCCATCTTTATTATTCATTGGAATATCCTCGTCGCATGCGTTCTACGCCGGACCGATTCCGCCTCTTTATTATTCTCATTGGAATATCACATGCTGCGCGCTTTCTGTGGCCTGACCGATCTGTCTTTATTATTACATTGGAATATCGTATACATGCATTTCTGCCGGACCGATTCCGTTATTTATTATTCTCATTGAAATAACTTTTGCGTATGCGATTATATCGCGTACTGGTGATTTCTTTTGTTATTCATTCCTTATTATATTCAAATGGTTAAAGTTTTAACTTCTATACTCCATGAAATTAGTAGAATATCCTTGATATTTGCGCTTCATCCAAATCTTTTCATGAAAATATTCTTCCGATTATTCTTGAATTTTACTCTACAAAGCGATGATCGTGTTGACAATTTGGACGTTATTAGTTCCTGGATAAAATAATTCTTGAACTTGTTTTATTGAATTATTATATCATTGTCATCATCCTCATGTTTATATTTTGTTGAAAGTCATCTCATGGCCTATATAAGCATAGATGGACTTGGTATGATTATGACATGAGGATTATTCGGTTGTAATCATGACCGTAATGTTACAAATAATGTAGTAAAAGTCATAATTGGCCCGTAGTGCATTGATGGGCGATTGTTGGCATGATCATGACCATTATTGAATACACAAATATTCTTGGCCCGTAGTTCATGGATAATTATGGTCGTGATACTTAAAGAATATCCTTGGTAGTAGTCAGGGGTGATTCGATGATGTGGATTATTTATTAAGTTGAGTCCCAAA
The DNA here is from genome assembly GCA_020205605.1 of Panax ginseng. Classification (NCBI taxonomy): domain Eukaryota; kingdom Viridiplantae; phylum Streptophyta; class Magnoliopsida; order Apiales; family Araliaceae; genus Panax; species Panax ginseng. The sequence continues at coordinate 126,557,934 of CM035138.1, read as the reverse complement.
TGATAAAAGTGATGAAAACCTTCTAAATCATAAAAAGATAGTAGATTTTATTCTCTATTGACTCTTTTAATGGATTGTTTGTTTCACCGCAGCTTAAACTTGATGGTTGTTATATTGTATCGCTTTAACACTGTTGAAGGCTAACGATAATATATTACGCATTATCTTAGTCATAATATTTCCCATCGGGCTAGTTGAGCTCACCCTTTTACTTTTATTGTTACATTCAGAAATGAGAGCGTAGCGAGGACTAGTCAGGGAGCTGGAGCGTATTTTACGGATGATAAAGATTAGTAGTCCTCACTATTCTATAAAATAGTGTGAATAATTGTAATGAGGACTCCTTTTGAGTTTGTATAATATCTAGTATACAATATTTGTATTCAAACTCATAGCTTATGTTTTGTCGTATTGTACACGACAATTGTATTATTAAGTTGTATTTGAATTCTGTACCATGTATTTGACGACTCAGAATAGGTGATGTATACCTGTTTTGGGGGCGTCACATCAATAATTAATCCACATCATCAAATCATCCCTGCACTACAGGCCAAAGATATTCTTTTAGTATCACGACCACGAATTATCCATGCACTACTAGCGCCAAACAAAATCGTGTTTTCATCAACTGGTCTGATCATTACCATAAAACAATTCATCTTTGCCTTTAGCCAAGAGAATCCATAGCCATAATTATACCAAAATCGTCCCATCAATGCACTACTAGCAAATGAGGACTTTTTTATTAAGATCACAACCACAAATTATCCACGACTACGGGCCAAAGATAATCGTGTTTTTTCATCAACAATCCCGATCATGCTATAAAATAATTCATCTTTGCAACCTTAGTAGAAGAGAATCCATAGCCATAATCATATCAAAAATCGTCCATCAATGCACTACGCCAACGATGATTTTACCACGTCATTTGTAACATTACTATCCATAATTATATCGAATAATCCACGGTCATAATCATACCAAGTTCATCTACGACTACAGAAGCACGTATGACTTTCAACAAAATATAAATATGAGGATGATGACAATGATATAAGAATTCAATAAAACAAGTTCAAGAATTAATTTAACCAAGAACTAATAACATCTCATTTACTCGTAATTAGATTATTTTCATAAAAAATACCAAATCAGTCCCAAAATTATTCTTTTCTCGGGATTAAGCATAATATAGTCCCATATTGAACATATATTTTTCTCTAAATTTTAAAATTCATTTACTATTTTTCAAAAATTAATTTCTAATTAATTCCTTAAGAAATTAGCTACCTTAAGTTTAACTCCAGAAATTCCCAAATCTTAGCAGGATCTTACACATGTTAACGTGAGCAACTGAGCAAGCCAACTTGGAACAAAAAAATTTCAGCCCACATGTTTTGAAAAATAAAAGTGGGTCCAACCCAATTTTAATAAAAATATTTAATTTTCCAAAACTTCAATAACTCATAATAAATAGTCTTTTATCAGAAAAATACAAATTTTATGTCCATTCCACACGAAATTGAATTCTCTACAACTTTGTAACATTAAGTTTTTCCAAACAGAAAATATCTGAAATCCACAAACAGACGATTTTCAATACCTAATAAAATTCATAACAAATCATACGTTAATTTTTAACGGTTCAAAATTTGTAGACATATACTCAACTTATACATGTATAACATATCCAAAAATCACAACGATCCAACGATCGGATTAAAATTATAACTCACGCAATAGAGCTTTAAGAACACTAATTTGATTTTTAATACCTCCATTCCGACAAAAATACTGATAAAACACCTCAACATTAATTCCTTCATTTATATCCACATAAAAATAAATATTTCTTTATCATATAAATCAATAATTAATTATTCACAAATAATATTACAGAATCACAATAATGACAACCAGACCGTTCCCAAGAAAGAGGGGGTTTTCCGATAAGGATTTCTCTTTATTGGCGCGCAATTAGGTGACCAAACCCCTTTTCTAGACAGAACTTCCTTAGACATTGCCAATAATGTTATCTAATAATATTATTCAAATAATATGAATTATTGATCTGATAATGGAGATACTGTACAGTGATAATTATTGAACAACAATAATATAAATATCAACGTAGCAATTATTGAATCAATAAAATAAAATATCGAATAAAGAATTATCAGTAACAATTATTGAAAGTAAAGGTCTTCACGTAAGAATCAATAATTCAAAAATATTGTGTAATACCGCGTCTTACTTATCACGCAACCACGCCAGACATCGTATTTTAACCATCTGTATTCCAACAGTGTTAATTCGTAGAATAACTACGCCAAGTTATTTATATAAAACTCAAACTTGTCGCTTTTTCTTCATCCGATATTTATTCATTATGGAGCCCACAAATGGTTCCAATCCACGTATTTAATATTCCCCGACAACAAGAATATTCCATGACCAAACGAATATTCCCTGACAAAAATGAATATTTTATAACCACTTGCTTATTTTACAAAATTTGCACATTTCACCCATAACCAAAGTATTATATCAAATTAACAACTTATTATTCACAATAATAAATAGAGAAAATTCGATTTTATTTATAATAAATTGGGGTCTTACAACACACCCCATCCAAGAGTTTAATTTAATATCAATAGAATATTGAATGACCACTTAAATACAAAAGATTACTAATTTATTCTTTTCGTCCCTAATTATTTGACGTTTTAGAGATGAACACAAAAATTAAGATAATAATTAGAAAGAATTAAATATAGTAATCAATTGTCTATAATACCTTTAAATCATCATTTGTCATAGTTTTTTTGAAACATCATTTATAATAGTTATTCATATTCTCTCACACATTTTTTCATAATTATCTCCTAGAAAACTCTTATGCCTCATTTACTCATTGGTCTCTCTCTACATCCATCCCCATAAAAAACGTATCAAATTCTTTAGAAATTATTTACACTCTCTCTCCCTCATAATATAAAGAAAAATTTTGTTAGGATCAGGAGTGTTTTATTGGAATAAGGAGAGAGAAAAAGTTAAAATTATCAAAAAATAGACAGAATAATGAGGGGTAATTTTAAAAAAATTATTATTAATTTTTTAAAATTTGAACAAATATCAAATAATTGAGAAGAAATGAAAAATTTTAAAACATTAAATAATTAGAGACAGAGGAAGTATATATTTTATTATCTTCTTAGTTTATTTTATGTATCATTTAACAACAATATATTAGTATTTTTTTTTTCCCGAAAGGACAGAGTATTTGTGGCTCGTTTCAGATATTAATATCCGTTTGTCTATATATTTCACGCAAAATCCCAACTTCTCTCTCTAACCATATCGTCGGGAACAAACCCTAGATTTTTCTTTACCCATCTTTCTCCCTGTGTAAAGTTATTCAAAGGAATTGAACAATTTTAGATAATGGATTCCAAGTCGAAGACCGATAACCCTCGATTAGGAGATGGAGCGAGTCCTGGGTTCGATTCTCTTACCCGTCCATGTATTGTTTCAATTCCTTCTTTTTCTTCTTTTTGGGGTAAATTTCTGATTTTTCTTTACTTTTTTCTTTACAGGAAGATCTTCATCGGAGGATTACCAAAAGATACACATTACAGTCAGATCTTTATCTCTCTCTGCTTTCTCATATATATGTATATATATTATATGCATTCATTAGGGCGATTTGATGGTTAAAAACTTTTTCTGGATATATGTTTATAATTTGATTTTGTGAATTATAGGAGATGATTTGCATATGCAATATATGCTCATTTGTGTCTGGGTTGGTCAGGGTTAGGGTTATTTTTTGTGGATATTTATATGTTTACTTATTTGTTGGATTAGTTCAGCTGTAGACTTGCCCTTTCCTGTCATCTGTAATTTTGGATATGGTGATACTGGTGTAATTTTGTGCCCCGTGATGTATCCTGTTGTTGATATTTTTTTTCTGTATTACTTTGTATCTGGATTACATTAAGCCTTGTGATATTGATTTAGTTATACAAGTAATTAATTAATTTTGCTAGTAGGTTATTTGTAGTTGCTGATTTATTTTATGTATTTATTTAAATTTTGTAATTAATATTACTATAGATGCTTTCACGAAACACTTTGGAAAATATGGAGAGATTACGGACTCGGTGATAATGAAAGATCGTCAAACTGGACAGCCTAGGGGTTTTGGATTTATCACGTATGCTGATCCTTCAGTTGTGGACCAGGTTATTGAGGACAGCCATATCTTCAATGGTAAACAGGTTAGAATTTTCTTAAAATTTTAGATGGCTATTGTGGTGATTGTGTTGATAAATTATTTGATTCAGTGAGGGTATGGATACCTGTAGATCTTTTTGTCATATTAATATTCTTCTTCTATATATAGTTTTGGAGCTTAGTTTGTGAGAATTTTGCAGGTTGAGATCAAAAGAACCATTCCTAAAGGGTCTGCTCAATCAAAGGATTTTAAAACAAAGAAGATATTTGTTGGGGGTATACCGTCAACGGTTAGTGAAGGTACGTCTTTCTCTGCCCTATTCATGCCTATAGCTAAGAGTTGTATGTATTTAATTTTGGGACTTCTTTACTCTCTATTCACAAGTATTTATTAAATTTTCAGATGAACTCAAGAATTTCTTCTCAAAATATGGAAATGTGGTTGAACACCAGATTATATGTGATCATGAGACCAACCGTTCTCGGGGTTTTGGATTTGTAATATTTGATAGTGACGAAGTTGTTGATGAATTGTTGTCTAATGGAAAAATGATTGATATGGCGGGTACCCAGGTAAGATTAGTTGCATGGTCCCCAAAAAATAATCATGTAAATAGATACATGTTTCTCAGAGCTTTTTCATCACATAGCATTCAATATATTTTTAAAGGGTGTGGTTTTTTGGTAGGATTTGTATTTTCTATGTTTACCTCAATGTTGAATCATACTTGGCATTTTGTTGGGTCTTTTATCTAATGCTAGGCTGAGATTGTTACAGGTGTAGATTTTTCCAGGGAAAAGGCTCTTATACTAGTTTATGCAGCAGAAATTAGGTTAACTAAACTCCTTTGTTGTAGGTGGAAATCAAGAAAGCAGAACCAAAGAAAGCCTCAAACCAACTACCTGCTCCTGCTTATGCTAGCAAGTCTAGGGCCCGTTCTTTCAGTGATGAGTTTGGTCGATTTGGCAGCTCCTACGGGGGTTTTGATGGATATGGGCCAGGTCCCTATAGGACACCAGGAGGTCTTGGCAGGCTTGTTGGTGGATATGGTGGGTATGGTAGTGGTGGTAGTGAATTTGGTGGCTATGGAGACTTCAGCAGCAGTACCCTAGGAGGTTATCGAGGTGAATCTTCCCTTGGTTATTCTAGCCGCTTTGGAGCCTACGGTGGTGGGTTTAGTGGGGGTTATGGTGGCAGTGGTTTAGGTGGCTATGGCAGAGGCGAAGGCTATGGGAGTTATGGTGGTGGTGCAGGCTATGGTGGTGCTTATGAATCTGGTCCTGGTGGTAGTTATGGTGGAACAGGCGGGCTTTATGGGAGGGGAGGCTATAGTGGCAGTAGTCGATACCATCCTTATGCAAGGTAGACAGCATATTTGATGCATTTGGTTGAGCTTTGCCATAGGAGATCAACTCAGGTTCCGGTAGTTTCTTGCATTGCTAGGCACTTTCTCAGTACTAGAGGTGACTCCTACTTATTGCATGTGAGCAAGCATTGAGAGATACGAGGAGATAGACTGTCATCTTTATTGTATTTCCTAGAAGAACCTTTTAGACTTGTGGTTTCATATTTAGTGACTGGCTGTGCTGTTCTAGATGAATATTCGTTAGCTTTTTATGTAGACTATATAGCTATTGTGGTTTGTTGGTTACTTCCATAGTTTTAAGTTTTAGGTACTTGGTCTGTAATATGACTCATCTAGTTTCTCTGCATTTCTATTTGGATCTTATTATTGTTATCCTTAAGTTGGTCTAAGATAGGGATTTATTCTAAATCTCTTATATTATCGTATGGCTTATTTTGGTTCAGGAAATTTGCACTTCTTTTTTGCAAACCTCCCAAGTGTTATTTAGATGTCTTGGTAAAATCTTAGCAGAACCGTTTTTAAGGCTTTGTAGGTGCTGCTGACTGCAAAAATTTTCAGGTAAAATAGTAGATATCTATGAGCATATAGATTAGATACCAGCTTAATATTTTGTCCGATTGTAGATTAGAAAATCTCGTTGCTAAGAGATAAATGTTACTCCATCTAGAGTGAGTAGGGGTGTAGAGTTACTTTCATTATTATCATATGGAACTTTTGGAATACACGGGGATAGTTGATTATTCAACTGCATTATCACTCTTGTAGTTTCAACTGGATTATCACTCTTGTAGTTTCGACTGGATTATCACTCTTGTAGTTTCAACTGCATTATCACTCTTGTAGTTTCAACTGCTACAGGGATGTTTTGGAGCAGCTGTTTGTCATTTGTCTTGAATTCACTTGAAGTTTGCATATGATTCATGTGTGGTGTTACTTTCACTATTAGCATATGAACTTTTGGCATACAATGGGGATAACTGATTATTCTACTGCGGTGCCAGTCTTTTAGTTTCAACTGCAACAGGGATGTGTCGGAGCAGTTGTTTCTCATTTGTTTTGAATTCACTTAATGTTTGCATATGATCCCTGTGTTTTTACTGTTTTTAGTTGTTTTGGGCAAATATTGATGATTGGTAGTCATGAAGATTTTCTTCGCTAGGGGTTGGCGTTCCCATGATTTTCAGTAGAAGTCCCAACAGCTTGAAATTTCTTATTCTGCTTGTTTTTGCCTGTTGCTCGTAATTCTCAATAGTGGGTGTGTTCCCATGATTTTAAGAAATAAATTTATTTTTCAGTCGGACAAGTCTGACAGCTTGAAATTTCTTGGAGCAGGCAAAGCTTGTTAATTGTGTATATTATCAATATTTTTATAGACCACAAAGTCCCATTAAAATTATATTTATATTTATTCTCATAATGAGATCATTTGCAAATTTGTGCTGCTAATAGATGTGGTCTTTGGTGGTTACAATGTGATGTTTGCCTTAATTGTTGAGAAACAAGTATGTCGAGAACGATTGAAAAATAGCAAGTATGTGCTTCTTCAGCTGTTTGATTGATTCAATTTTGTTTGTTCGAAAGGTTTTTTGTAACTGCAGTTGTTTATGATTCTCTCTCTTAAATTAAGCTCGTTTGATAAAACTGAATAAATAGTTATGAATGTTTGAGAACATGTGAATGAGTTTAATAATGTAGAGGCTTTGAACACGAAGCACTAGGCTTATAGGCTTAGGTTTGTTTGTAAAGATTATATTTGGGGTATGACTATTAATTTTAAATGTCTTGTTTGTTTTTAAATTTATACTTTGGAATATTAGATGACTTAATAGTATTGAGATTATAATCTTAGGATTAATCTTAGGAATTATAATCTCTAGTTTATGCGATTCCGCCTCCCTCCGCTTCCAGCCTCTACTTTATGCGATTCCGCCTCCCTCCGCCCCCCTGCATTTATCGACCTCTCAAGTCTCATCTCTCATCTCTCATCTCATCTCTGCGTCTCAAGTCAGATTTCATCTCTCATGAAATGAACCGCGAACACGTGAACACGTCGAAAGGTATTGTAGACTTGTAGTCTTTGTTTCATGGGTTCATGAAGTGGAATACATTTTCAAGAATTAGAAGACTATTTGAAGTGCGGGGCACACTTTACCAAAAGTAACATACAGACGCACAGTTTGAATCTTTGAAGACAAGAATCACTATAATACTCTATAGTCAAGTGTTGAGACTCATTTGCCTGAATGTTAAAGGTTATATATTTTTGAATCAGATATTGGTTCATTCATCAAACTAGTCTTTTAGTTATATCTTAATCAGATATTTTCTGATCACTTTTTTTTTTGTTTGGTAAAAATGAAATTTAATTTCGGTTTTTAACTGACATAACTGAATAGAAAATTCGGTTATTTGGTTATTGCCTAATTCGATTAGTTTTTCGGGTAGCAAAATCATGTAAATTTTGGATATTGGTTATAACCAAATAGCATAATCGGTTTGGTTATAATTGAATAGTTTATTTGGTTCGGTTATGACCGAATGATCAATCTAAGTTGTTTTGTTGACCTGACTCAGTTGTCAGTCTTTAACTTGATTATTAAGGGGGTGTTTGTTTAGAGCTGAATGGAGCTGAATTTGAATGGTTGAATCGATCAGTGCGTTTGTTTTGGTCTGAATGACTGAATCGGTAAGATAGACGAGCTGAATGACTAAGTCAGATTTTTTGAGCTGAATGGCTGAATGAAGTAAAAAAATTTAAAAAAATTAAAAAATATAGTAACTATTATATTAAGTAATATTAAATAAATTTACAATAATTTTGAATATTTTTAGATGGGGTAAAATAATAAAGTTTTGTCATTCAGATGTTTCAGACATGTCAATTATTAAATAATTTTTTTCATTCAGATTCAACTCATTCAGATTCAGATTCAGCTCATTTAGATTCAGATTCAGATTTATTCAGTTTTTATCAAACACTCCCTAAGATTGAGATTTTTGATGATTAATTTTAATTTTTAATTTTTTTTGGGACTGATCAAAGCTACAAGGGAAAGACTTAATTGACTGTGTGACATACATGGATAATCATCTTAATTATCATATGTGAAATCTATGGATTGATAACAATGATCTTAAAGGTTACCAATTATTATATTTTGTCAATGTAATTGCCATTGCCTGCTTAATTTCTTAACCAATAAAATAAATAAATAGTATTTTAGTGTTTATAAAATAAATAAACGACTTTATGCAATATAAGTAATTAATTAACTAAATTACTATTATTTATTTATTTTATAAACACTAAAATCTCAATTTCTCGTACAATGCACTTCATACCCATTTTTAAATTAAAGTTGCATGTAAATGTATATTATATTTTTCCATTTATTAATTATAAATGTAATTATCGCTTTAACCCAACTCCCTCTCATTTGTCAAAGCTTTTATTTTAGTATTGATATATTGTTCTAAACTATATAATTTCATCACTTGATAAGAATTGTAAATTGCAATTCAAACAAAAAATTCAATTACAGAGAAAAATAATATGCAATATAAAAAGGAATTTTGACACTCATATTGTATTCTTAAATCATTAGTATTTTTTCAGCTTTTTTCTAGAGAGTAAATCAAATAAAATTAATTAAATATGATTTTATGTTTATAAATATTTAATAATTCAATTAAATATTTATAATGAATTAGACAATTCAATTTAGGACTTTAATTTTGAAGTCTGATAGTTGCACTTTAAATTTTAGGAAACTGATAAATTTACAATCGAAAATGATATTTTCACATAAAATTTGTCACTATAGATCTTATTTATAGCGACACTTTTTATGTTGAAATATCAAAAAGTAATGTGAAAATATCAATTTTCAAAACTTTATTCTATTTTAGCAAAATAAGAATTATACCTCATGACTAAGTTTGGATACAAACAAGTATAAATGTATTTATTTTAAACAGATTATTGAAATGTTTATAGAGAATTGTTATTTACACCAAAATTTTTTGATAATTCCACAAGTTTTTACTTCCATGAATGTGGGGTCTATATACAGTTTAGGGCATGTTTGTTTTTTGGTGAATGATTGAACTATTCAGCCATTCAGTACGTTTATTTTTTGAAAAATTTGTCTGAATGACTGAATCGATTAACCATTCAGACGATTTGAGCTGAATGGTTTAGTCCAATTTTTTTGGGTTAAATGTTTTATAAGTCACTTTACTTTAGGTCGATTTACAAATGGGTCACTGAACTTTTTTTTCTTACAGTCAACTCACTGAACTTTTATTTACTAACAAAACGTTACAAAATCCGTTACGTTTGTTGAGTTTTGACGGAATTTGCCACGTAAGCTGCACACGTGTAAAATTTTTTTGACGTGGCACATATCAATTCCATGTGGCTTTCATTAGGTGGAAATGGAGCAAAATTTACAAATGTAATAATATAAATTAGAAAAGTTAATAAAAAAATAAATGAAAAATATATTCAATTATTTTGTAATTAATATCAAATGAATTTTTATTTAATTCTTAAAAAAATATAATAATATAAATTAGAAAAGTTTGTCAAAAAATAAGAAAATAAATGAAATGTATATTCAATTATTTTGTAATTAATATCAAATGAATTTTATTTAATTATTTACAAATATAATAATATAAATTAGAACATTAGCCAAAAAATAAGAAAATAAATGAAAAATATTTTTAGTTATTTTTGTAATTAATATCAAATGAATTTTTATTTAATTCTTTACAAATATAATAATATAAATTAAAAAAATTAACCAAAAAATAAGAAAATAAATGAAAAATATATTTAATTTTTTTGTAATTAATATCAAATTAATTTTTATTCCTCATTGTCTTCAACTCTCAAAAAAATAACCCTGATAAGCTTCTACTCATCTTCTTCCTCGTTTCTCAAAATCAGATCGGAAGAGGAGAGATTGTGTTCCTTTTAATATGCAAATGCAGATCTTCATGATACAAATGCATATCTCCACATTATACATAATCCCAACCTGTACAACCTCCTTCTTCAACCTCCAGATCCGGAAGTCTTGAAGCAGCGACAAACTCTTAATCTTCTTCAACCTCCAGATCTGTACACCATCATCCTCTTCATCGGCTACTTTTTTCAACAGTCATTGTAAGAGAAAACAAAAAATTCGTGGAACTGTGAAAGGGATAGAAAAAGAGAAGAAGATTCCGATCTTGCCATTGTTGCCGGGTTTCCGTCTGACTCTTGTTAGATTTATCTTCTCCGATTGTGTTGTGTATTGAAAGAATGGGTGGCTTGAAGAATTTGGTTGTTGATGATGGATTTAAAAGAGTAGATCTGATCGATTTTGGCAAAAGATACAGTTGTTTCGTATGATTTGATTTTCTCTTCCGATATGTTTAAATTTTTTTTTGTTTTTCTTTCTAATTTTGTGATATACTAAAACATTTAAAGATATTTACTTTTTAGAATATTCCAATTGTAACAAATATTATTTGTAACTTGTTTTAAATTTGTTGGGATGGATCGGATCTTTATTGGGTGGGTCGGATCTTCGTTTTTCATGGGTGGGCAATGACTTAGGTGTTAAAACACGTTACAGGTCAGCTCCAGTTAGGATTATAAGGGACCCTTCGTTTTACACGTCAGATTTCCGTTCAATAAATTAACGTCTGTTACAAAAATTTAAATTTTTGTTAGTAAACTAAAGTTCGATTGAGTTGGTATAAAAAAAAAAGTTCGATGACTATATATGTAAATTAATTTATAAATGCAATGACTTGGAAAACATTTAACCCCAATTTTTTTTGCTGAATGAACGGCCAAATGATTTTTTTTTTTAATAATATTAACTATTATATTAAGTAATATTAAATAAAAAAATTAAAATTTTTGAGAGGGATAAAATAATAAAAATTTATTATTCAAATATTTCAGACATGTCAATTATCAAATAATTTTTTTTATTTAAATTCAGATTCAAATTCATTTATTTTTTATCAAACACCCCCTTAGTTGAGTAGAGACTTATGAAACTATCAAATATACTTGCAAAAATATCAATTCTATATTTATAAATTTAAAATAATTAAAATATCCAATAAAATAAATAAAAAGTGAATGCATAAAAATTAAAAACAAATACAACTTAAAAATAAATATTAATGGCTCCAATACCATATCTTACAATCCAATCACCAAAGGACTCATCATGATACCCACAACCAGAGCATTTAATGTTAGCAAAATTCCAAGAATTAATTGTTTTCTAATGGGTTAGAGATTTTTTGATTAGTCACTCGTCCCATTATCATGTTCCATTGATGTAGTGTTTTATTTATTATAAAATTTATATTTTATTTTATTAATTTTGAGAATAAATTTTTTTATATATATTTAGTCATTTTTTTAAAGATGAATGGAGTAGTCTTTATTAATTTATATTTAATTTGTATTTGTGCTATTTTAATAAGTAAACTAGGGTCAAAAATTTGGCCCGAATCGTATTTAGGTCCATTTTGCTTACGTAATCAAATGTTGGAGAGCAAAATGGGAGAATTTATACTTTGGGGTACAAAGTGTAAAACATTGTATACTTTAAGGATCGATATGCAGTTAATCCATTAATTAATTAACTTCGCTTCTCCCGCCTTTTGTTTTCACTTTTGAAGTTCTAAAAGAAATCTTTATATATAAAAATATATATATACAGAGAGAGTACATAATCTGAAGGGTCAGACTTCTCAAGACAAGACAGAGCACATCATCTCCTGCTGAAAATCTCTCTTTTATAGCTCAGGTTTGCCCCTATCTTGGCTTCTTTTTTTTTCTCTTTCTGTGTATATTTTTGTATATACATATATATATTATAAATGATTTTGTTCTTCAAATTAAATGATGAAATTGCTAGTTTCTCAAAAATTCATTGATACCCTCTGTTATGATTTCTTGTTCTGTTTGATATATTTCCCATTTTGGTTGATGAATTATAGATTTCTTGAACATTTCTGGGAAATCAAAATGAAGTAGTATGAGTTTCTTATAAGCAGTTTGATTGGGGTTTGTTTTCTTCTGAAAGCCCTCTTTGTCTAATTAGGGTTCTAAAATTTCTGAAGGGTCAAACCTTCTCAAGACAAAGAACATCATCTCCTACTGAAAATCTCTCTTCTATAGCTCAGGTTTGCCCTATATTGCCTTTCTTTTTCTCTTTCTGTATATATATTTGTATATATATATGTAATATAAATGATTTTGTTCTACGAATTAAATGATGAAATTGTTAGTTTCTCAAAAAATCATTGATACCCTTTGTTAAGATTTCTTGCTCTGTTTGATATATTTCACATTTTGGTCGGTGAATTATAGATTTCTTGAACATTTCTGGGAAATCAAAATGAAGTAGCATGAGTTTCTGATAAGCAGTTTGATTGGGGTTTGTTTTCTTCAGAAATCCCTTTTCCCCTCTTTGTCTAATTAGGGTTCTGAAATTTCTGTTTCTCAATGTAATCGGTTATTCAGGATGTTTAGGGTTTTGATTGGGTGGGTTTTTTTCCTTGAAATTTCTTGAATGATTTATTGTTATTTATTTTTCTGACTAATGAGGTTTTGCTGAGTGTGTGTTTTTGCCATCTATTTGGCTTTTAATTAATTTTGCTGCGATGGTTTCTTCAAGTCTTGAATAAGCTATTAGGTAAATTTCATTTTCTTATAATGTTGCTAAATATCAGTTTTAATTTCTTCAGTAATCATTGTCATGGGGTTAGTAATAGTTAATCGAATCTTACACTAAAGGGATTGCTATCTCTTTGTCTTGAATGACTTTTTGTTATTTATTTTTTGACAAATGAGGGTTTTGTTGTATGTGTTTTTGGCAATCTATTTGGCTTTTAACTTTGTTACAATGGTTTCTTTGAGTTTTGAATAAGCTAGTAGGTAAATTTCATTTTCTGATATGTTGCTAAATATCAGTTTCAATTTGTTTTTGGGCTTTGTAACGATAATGGGATCATATTTTCCAGTGGTCATTGTCATGAGATTAGTTAATAATTAATCGAATCTCACACTAAAGGGTTTGTTTTATTTTAATTTATGGAATCTAGACATTTGTTGCAGTTAATTACCACTAGCAGTTTGATTAGGGATTGTTTTCTCCTAGCATCTCACTATTTTTCTCTTCAGTTGCATGCTAATTTGTGTTTGTCAAAAGTGAATGTGCATCATTTCTGTTGAATGGATAAATTAAATTCAGGGTGTTTAAGAATCTGATAGTGATTTATCTGGCTGGAATATATCTTCAATAACTTGATTTATTATGAGAAATGAGGGTTTTGTTTTGAAATATTTGGGTTTTTAAAATTGCTGGAATAGTTTCTTTATATGTTGTAGAAGCTAGTGGCTTTTTAAAATCTAAAGGTTTGTTCTTAATTTTGTTCTGTTCTTTGAATTTTTACTAGCAGATGACGCATTTGGTTTGAAATATTTGGCTTTTTAAAATCTAGGTTTTGTTCTTTGTGTGCTCAGTATAGCTAATGGGGCTATTATACTTTCCAGTATTGTTTTTTCTGGGATTAGTTAATAATCTATCAAATATTAGAATGGCTGTATTTTACTGAACTTTTGGATTGTGTGGGTTCCTCTGTTAGGGACAATTTCTGAGTGTGCAATTTTCATTTGAGTTGATGGCTAAGAAGAAACAAAGTGAATCTGTCCCAACCAGCAGTGGTAGGCAATGGAAATCAACAACTGGAGGTGAAAAAGTTGATGGAAAGGGTAAGGGGAAGATGCCTGTGGAAGTTAAAGAAAAGGCCAAGGGAAATAAATCTGGGGCGAAAGGAAGCTTAAAGCTTAATGAGGCTGGAAATGGTGAAAATGCTGGGAAAAGAAAAGTTATAACACATGAGTTAAATGCAGAGGTTTCTGGAAGTTCATTGAAAAGAATAAAAAACACTAACAATAATGAGAAAGAAAAGGGTGATGTGAGTGGCTGCACACGGGTACTTAGATCACAAACTCCAAGGAAAGGGGAAGAAGATCTAAATGAAAAGGCCGCTGGGAAAGAGAAGAAAAGTGATGCAGGGAAGAAGATTGTAAAGAAGGATGCTGCAGCAAAGGCGAAAACTGACAAGGACATAGTAGAAGCTAATGTGTCGTCTGCTGGTACAAGTTCAAAATCTCTACAACTGAGGCGGGGGATTGCAGAAAAGAAAGGGAAGCAGGCGCAAAAGGATTTAGAGCCAACAAGAAAAGTGGTAACCAGATCTCAGGAAAAGTGTCACTTGGAACTGCAAAAAGACCTGAAAGGCAAGAAAATTGTGAGAAGGGAGGTAGCTGTTGAAGAAACTGATAGTGATTCGGACATCCCCATTTCAAAGATCTGTATCAGAAGTCCTAAGCCAAAAAAGGTTCCTGTGACAAGTGAAAGAATTACTAGAAAGTCAAAGGGTGATCAGTCGGTGGAAAATGCTGAGGAGCAAACTACAGGAGATGTTTCCAGGGGCAAAACAGTCTCAAAACAAGTTTCAAAGTCACAAACCAAGAAAGGAGGTCGAGGTCAGGGCAGTGTTGCGGTCAGGAAAAATCCAATGAGAAAGGCACGGCCAGATGCTGAAACCAAGTGAGTTTGTCTTGCGTAAACATTCAAATGATCTGGAAGAGAACTTGCGTTTTTATTAATTTTCTGCTTATATGATTTTTTTCTCTCTCTCAATTTTGCAGGAAGTGAAGCTCTTATGTAGATTGGCAAGTAGTAGTTATCAATAGGTACACATCTTTAGTCCTGATTAGATTCTTGCTACTACATGAATTATACTCTTCTGATGCTTTCAAGTACTTGTTAGTTGAGTACTCACTCTCCCTTAATATAAGTCGTTTTAGAGAAGTGTTTTTGTCCCTTAATATAAGTCGTTTGAGAATTTTAAGTAATGTTTAGTTTCCAATATTACTCCCAAGTATTAAATATAACTTTGCTTCTCTCACTATTTTTTACCCAATAAATAACACTCTCTTTTTCCAATATAAGGGACAATATAGACAATTGATATTATATTTAATGATATACAATCATTTCCTTAATACTTGTGCACAACTCTAAAACTCTAAAACGACTTATATTAAGAGACGGAGGGAGTAACATTTTTCCAACCTCATCCCAAGTAATCACTTTAAGAAATTTATACTTGGAGGCTTTGTTGCCCAATTGCTAGATACTGTATTTCTTTGGCATAACATTATCTGTAAATTTGTGTAGGATCTACTCCTATTTGACATAGTTTTGTTTTGATTAGCTTATTGATTGTGCAAATATCATTTTATGAGTTTTTTCCTCTCTTTTTATTAAAAAAATTTAAAATTTTGTTTTTTTTAATATGGTTAAGTAATGCTAGAAGGTTAGTACTTGGTTGTCAACCAAACTGTTATCCTGTGCTAGAGATAGCATTAGAGTTTTGAAATTTTCCATGGGGAATCCTTGATATATTACTTTGTTGTGATTACATTACATTCCATTTGCAAGATCTACTATAAATTTTAAAACAAATGCAGTATTTTTTACTTCTGCGCTGTTAAATTTGTTTACTTGTTTTGCAGATGATTTTGTAAAATGCATAAACAACTTAGTTGAGGATAACCATAGCCTGTGGCAGTACTTGGACCTTGCTCCAGATACTTGAATGGTCTTCTTTTGGCCATTTTTTTTTTGTTTGATATTTCTCATTTTTACAAACTTCAGATGTTGCTAAAGTTGTAATTCTTGTTTGGGCTTGTTGTAATGCCTCTTCATTTTTCTGATGGAGTCTGGTGATGAATATTATGTTTCTTTGGGAATGAATTCTTATGCTCCATTCATCTACCCATAAAACTGTCCACTGCTTCTTATGATGAAACGAAAAACAACAAATTCCTTGCTTGCTTGCTTTGCAGGTTGCATGCTCTGCTATATGCATGTAAGATGCTAACTTGAATATTAGTTGGTCAACTACATTAGGGGTAGTGAATGTTACATATTATAGACTAAAGAGGTACTCATTGTTACTTAAAAAGGGTGATGATTGTTATTATAGTTATCTCAGGGTGTCAATATATATATATATATATATATATATATATATATATATATATATATATATATATATATATATATATATATATTTTTTGGGTATCTCAATAACCCATTTTTTTTCTTGTTCTAATTTTACGTGTCATAAATTTATTTACAATAACTTCTCAAATTCATAAACTTAACAATAAGTCTAGGGGGACATTTTTTAGTTTTTGGATTTTTTTTTGGTAGTATCTCTCAAAAAATATATAGTATTTATTTCAACTGGAATTTTTATAAAAAACAGTGTTTTAGGTATAATTTGAATACATACAAAAAACAGGAAGGTAGAGACTGTCACTAAAAAATATCCTCCTACTTAATGCATTGAACGGGTTTATTACGATTGAGAAATTGAAATGACTACTACTGGTGTATCTAGTGTCATGTGACTTCACTATAAGTACCATACAACCTGGTCCGAAAGCAAGTTCACCATGAATCTGAGTAAGTACAATTTTTTTTTGTTTAAAAAGATAAGATAAAGTATATAAAGTGGAGAGTAAATATGTTATTTAGTGGGGTCTATTAATATAAAAAAATTTATCATTTTATATAATCTTGTGGAATTGCAAAGTATAAATTTGAAACTTTTTCTCTTTTTTCTCTATTTCTATTTTTCTTAATATGTGTGCAAATTGTACTTTGTTCATCCTTTTGGAGACAGGGGAGGGTGTACATAATACTCCCTCTGCTCTGAATTATAAGATCGTTACTCATTTTCTAAAAGTCAATTTGAGATATTTTCAAATTTAAAATTGATATGATTAATTTAAGTTTTAAAAATAATAAATCTTATAATTAGTATTACTTTTTAGATAGTTTAGAGTCTATATGAATCTTAATCATTTATGAGTGAGCATTACACCAAGAATGGAAAAGAGGATGCGTTTTCTAGTGGGCTATGTTGATACAGCTTAGATAGGGAAAAGATACTCTACTATAGCGTAGAGAAGGTTATCCAAAAGCGGTATATAAGGCGCAACCAGTAAAACTTACAAGTAAATCATATATTAATCTTAAGATATAATCTCGAGATTATAATCCCAAATCTGGAGTAATATTAAGATTAAATAGTCCTAGTCATATGTTTGTTTTTTATGAAATTATTCATGTGATAACTTAAAATAATCTCATATTATGTTTATTTTTTTTAGGATTAATTAAAGAATTAGATAAAAAAATATAGATTGAACTATTATACCCTTATTAATAATAATATATTTTAAACTATAATTTAATCTTGTTTATACATGAAATTTCTTTTTTGTTGAAGAATTAAATTGATGTAACAGCTCTACTGATGCGTTTTCCAAGCTGAAAACAAGAATAAAAAAATAATCTCATAATTAAGATATTGTTTAGAATTATACGAGTCTCAAGTCTAAATTTAAAAACAAACAAGACACTTGAAATTAATAGTTCTATCTCAAGTGTAATCCTTTCAAACAAACATAAAAGTTTTCCAGGAAAGTTTAACAAAAAATGGAAAGAAAACAATTAGTCAAATAATAGTACATCAGAAGAAGAAACTGCATAGGAGAATCGGCTGCTATGGCACTTGTCAAGTTCGCCAAAACTAATTTTTGAATAGTTCCGTGTTCAGCCAATCCCTGCAGGGAAAAAAAAAGTTGATGGCGCCAAGTTAATATGACAAGAAAAATATTTCTTTGTTTCTAAATGTATATATGAATATTAATAATACATTGAAAAAAATCATATTGCCTTCATTCCAAAATTGGAGATTAGTTTTTTTTTTTTTTCGAACAAAATTAAGGATACTAACATGTCATTACTTATAAGAATATGATATATATTGATTGTATTAAAAAAGAGGGAATACATAATTGAGTTGTGGGGTGGACGGGTAGAACTGATTCATGGCTCTTACTTGCTAATGTCATCAAGGTGATCATCAAAATCTATAATGTCCTCCCATTTTCTAGTTGAAATATAGTCCAATAGAACTATATTTGCTGATGGCTCCTTGATTGTTAAGTGGCTGCGTTCATCAGACCCAAATAACTTCCAACTCCGAGATGCATCCCTCGTGTAAAGCTGAGTAATGAGAAGATAAATCCAACAAGGTTAATTTGAATGACAAGTTGACAATGAAACTAACGTGTTTTTGACTTGTTCAATATTTCACTCATTGACGGAAACCATTCAGATTTGCAAAATAAACAAGATAGGAATAAATGAGTGTGAGACACTACAGTCAGCTAGGTATGGTGTGTGTATGTATAGTGAGACCTACTACAATGAGCAAGGACAGACTAGGTGAAACACCACACAGAATGCAACAACGCATATTTCACTTGAATTTTCTTAGATATAAAATAACTGAACAAGCTTCGAATAGAAACATCACATTTGTGTCAGATATTAGTATGTGTGTATGTTAGTTAGTCGGAGTCGGTTATAAACGTGTAGGTTAAGGGAGAACGTGGATTAGTTTAAACTTTCTTTTTAAGCAAGTGTAGTTCTATAAATAAGTTCAAGAATCTGTATTTTCATTTCTTAAGCATCATAGTTGTCAAGTACTAAAGTCGAGTCGAATTGGTGGATGGGAGCTTAAGCGACTAGTAGACTAGGCGCCTAGTCGTACATAAGTCGACAAGTCATTACCTATGTACAATTTACATATATATATATATATGTGTGTGTGTGTGTGTGTGTGTGTGTGTGTGTGTGTGTGTGTGTCTGTGTGTGTGTGTGTGTACATTTGACATTATTATTTCATAATATTTAACACTATCAAATACTATTGGAAACACAAATATATTAATATTGCCACAACCAAAGTCATTTGATATTAAAGAAAAAGAAACTACTAAAGCAACTCATTGTTTATTACAATTCAAATAAGTAGCAAATAGCAATAAAGTAAGGTAACAACTTTAGTTTTAGGGTTAGGACTTATACGTAATGGTTAATGGGTCTTGGGTATGGGGTCGTTATTGGGTAAATGGGTCTTTTCTTTATTTATTTTTTTAAAATCCCAGCATGGCAGTTAGGTCTCTAAGTCGGGCAACATGGAGGAAGTCGGTCAAGTGTGTCGACTAGTTGACACAAGGCGACAACTTTCTTTCCAAGTCGAGCGACTTAGAGACATTAACCAAGTAATGCCCTCGACTTGCCCCTTCTGCATCGACTCAACAACTAGTCGATGACTAGTTAAGGACTTAACAACTATGTTCAGTATTGAATGATATTTGAAAACTGAGAAGCTAGCTCACAATCTCTCTCTTTCTCTCATTTCTCTCTTCTCTGCATCTCTAATTCTTCTGTAGACTCAACCTAAATTCTATCCTTCTTCCTCTCTAAACTCTGAATTCTCTCTCCTCTCTATCCTCTTTCAATATCTCTAGGTCAGGCCTCCAATGCCTGGCTTCTTGTAGAACAGAGTTCAATAAATTTGTTTAAAAAAATTAGGAAACTCCTACGTGTAAACTATTGACTTTCTTCAAACCAAGAAATGAATTCTCAAACACACATCAATACATCATGTGGAGATTATTTGAATATTGGAACCCTATGTATGCAGGTAATATATGAAAGAGGGTGCCGAATAGATATAGAAGCAACAACAACAGTTTAACAATAAGATAGAAGCTGAATCAGTAATTACTCAATTTTCTACCAGCCTTTCTAAGCTCACAGCCCACAGGCATAAAAAATGTGGATCACTAATTACAAATCACACAATGCATTTGCACACAGATCCAATAAGCTATGCGTAGTAGTAACATGCAGCTCATGAGATTTGCTAATAAATAGCGGCATTACAAGGAAGACAAAGCTACACATGTTTAAATTTTCAGCTTATTAGTAACTCCTCTATATTTCACCTGAGAAAAGTTTACCAGTATTATTTGTGGGAATTTAGTTTATTAGATGGCAGATAGTATCTCCTAATCCTATTTTCAACTGTAGCATGACATATTGATGTAGGACGAGCCCGTGAAAGTTGGTTAGAACAATATAAGAGGCTTTGGAAACCCATGAATTAGAAGTCGTTTAGTTTCTTTAATTTGCAGTTATCTTATTTAATTTGTAGTTATCTTATTAGAGTCCAAGTTAGGTTAGGAAAATTGTCTAGGAGTATTATAAATAATGATGTACTTTATTATTTTGATACATTAAATAATTAAAATTGATTGATTTTTGTGTGATAATCTGTGTGATATTTATCCTTCATCCCAAAACCCCTATCCCATCATTTTGGTATCAGAGCCTGGCACACATCCATCCTCAATTGTCCCCCAAAATCACTGTCATAGAAACTGCCTGGTCTCCAAAATCGCGAAATTCAGCTAAACCTAAATTTATTGTCCAGCCATCATAGACTCATTTTGTAGCAGTCTATCATCCGCTTCTCACCAAAACATTAACCAGCACAAGAAAACCAAACCTCACCCAAACAAAACCAGAATCAACCCCAGTACAATATACATATACCAATCATAGTCCTAATTTCAGCCAGAAACCTAGCCAAACACAACCCAAATAGTAGCCTACATAGGCGAGAAAAAAAGGAAAGAGAAGTAAAAAAAATAGCAGTGCCAATATCGCCACTTCTTATCGTCATCCCTTGCCGCTATAGCCGCCGCGGCGGCGTCCCGTCACCACCATCCTCATTTTTGGTCGAGAAAATTCTAAGCCTTTAGCCTCCTCAAGCTTGTTGCTCTCCTTGGACTTACGTGAAACAGTGAAGCAGAAGAGAGAGAATACAAAGAGATCAGAGATATGGGAAAATAAATATCTCTAGGCAAATTACAGTTAGGTACCCCATAGTTTTTATAGCTTTTAAGTTTAGTCCAAATTTTCTTAAATTTTAAAATACCCCTGAAAATTTTACATATCAATCCCTATACTTTCATCTTCTTCAATTCCAGCCCCTGAAGTTTCATTAGTTTCAGTTCAGTCCCTGTTTTTTTATACTTTATGCACTTATGCCCCTAGAGCAAGTTCCAAAAAAAGGTCTATATTTTTATTTACAGGAACCATGGTAAATGTCGGAGATATTAACACCAAGCTTGATGCTTATATGTTACAACAAGATGAACGTCTTTAAAGGATTGGAGATTCAACCACAACACTTACTGCAAATGCAACAAATTTTCAAGCTTTTATTACAACAATTGCAGTAAAAATTGATGTACTCACGGAACGCGTACATAAGGGACAAGAAGATGCTCATAAGAATTTTGAAAACCCCATTCTGGATCTTAATCATCTGAGACTACAACAACATGACCCTAATCCACGAGTTAATCCCCATGTTCCAAATTCTAAGATGAATGCAGTGATAGAGGAGCAAAATTAGATGTTGGAGATTTTAATGGCGATAATGGTCCCGAAACATTATTTGATTGGATTCACGGCTTAGAGAGTTTTTTTCGTTGGTATGAATTATCCGATGAAAGGAAACTTTTCTTTACTAAAGCAAAGTTGAAAGGAACTCGTATTTGGTGGAATCAACATTAGCGAAATTTATATACAGCTGCGAGAAGATGGAAAGATATGAAAGCTGCATTGACACGACGTTTTGTACTTTCAAATTATAAGCAGTGAGCATATTTGCAGTTAACTGAGTTGGTACAAGAAAATAGCCTCAGGTATACTTTTGCTCTTGGATGATGTTGTTCAAGTTGTTGTTCAGAGGATAATTTGAAAAGAAATTTTGTTAGGCCTCCAATACAAGTCCAAACTCGAAGGGAGCGTACTTTTATGGAGCCTATTTTAAATAGGTCGGTGGAAAGATCGTCAACAAACCCTTCTGCTACTAGCAGGCCTAATCGTACCCCAAGTTCTTCTAATGCTAGCAATAACCATACGTCAAGGTATTATAACTATTGTGGTTTTAACCACATGTCTTTTGAGTGTCCTTCCCCGAAGATGAATATTTTGTTTCTTCTCTCTAGGCAACTTGCTATTGTTGACAAAGAGTGCAAGCCGTTAGACATTGAATATGAGCCCGATGAGCAAGATTTGGAAGTTAATGCTCATTTGGAAGAATGTTTAGGTGTTCATCGACCTTTACTTGTTACTCAGAAACACAAGGATGATCCTAAAATTCATCGTGGGCGAATTTTTCAGACGAGCGTCATATGTGAGGGACAGGTGTGCTCTCTTATGATTGATACTGGTAGTTGTACGGATGTTATCTCCGAAGAAGCAGTTAAGAAACTTGAGTTAAAAGTTGAGCCTCACCCGGAGTCGTATGATATTGCATGGATTACCAATACAAAGTTGCAGGTTACCCAGAGGTGTTTGGTTACATTTTCCATTGGCAAGCTTAAGGATACATGCTCGTGCTAATATCTATTTGATTATCAAAGGCAATACCAAATTCACTCTCATTTGTGCTCTGACATGCCAAATTTGAAGATTGCAAAGACTTCCTTGGTGATCCGAAGTGATTGTTCTTGTGTTGATGTTCATAATTCGACAGGGTCGAGTTTTTTTTCAGCGAAGGAGAACTGATGTAGCACGATCCCGTAAAAGTTAGTTAGAACAATATAGAAGGCTTTAGAAACCTATGAATTAGAAGTTGTTTAGTTTCTTTAATGTGCAGTTATCTTATTTAATTTGTAGTTATCTTATTAGAGTTCAAGTTAAGTTAGGAAAGTTGTCTAGGAGTATTATAAATAGTGATGTACTTCATTATTTTGATACATTGAATAATTAAAATTGATTGATTTTTGTATGATATTATTCGTGTGATATTTATCCTTCATCCCAAAACCCCGGTCCCCATTACATATCAAAGTTGTTGTATATGATAAGGAAATGTCAAGTATGAGCAGGTTTGAAGGGAAGAAAGGGGGGATTCCAACTCATAGTCATAGGATCATGGAATTTCAACATGCTTGACCGTTAACCCATGTTATTTTTTATATAATTCTTAACCATTCACTCATTTGCCTATATTTCAATCTTCAATTTTACGCGACTGACTTCAAGCTAATGTTTAATTAAAATATGAACGACTTATCGTTTGTCCATTTTTTGTTGGTAGATTTAAATATGACAGAACTTCACAAGAAGGCCGAAAAGTGCAAATTATATAAGGACATAAATTTATAGTCCAACTTTTACCAACTGACTATTACCCAAACTAGACAGAGACAAAGCACCCATGAAGTTTGAGGCTATAAAATTTGTGCATGAAGAAAGAGACAAATCCAAGTCGGTTTGAGTAGCAGGGCTCATCATGAAATAGCAAACACCCTTTTCTTTCTTTTTCTTTTCTAATAGATAAGCATAAAAACCTACTCTATTAGTGCTGCAACAGATTTAACTTTCTTATAGTGAGAAAGTTTGATTCATTGTTGGCTCCTCTTAGCATATAATTCTGGAAAAGAATAAGCTTTCACTCAATAAAACATAGTAAATGCCAAAATGGAGTGAATTATTTGATTATATATTCTTGAAGAAACCAACACAATAATTTTTGTTTTAACAGTTTCCTAATCAACATTAGCTCAACCAAAATTCAATCATCACATCCCAAACCAGTGGGAAAAAAAACTTCAAATTAAAACCAAGAGGAGAAAAAATTGATTTTCCTGTACGCACTGTAGCTAAAACTCACCTGCATCACAGGACTCATATCTTTCCCCTTTGATAAAGCTCCAAGCTTTTTGTTATCTAACTGAAATTAAAAGAATCAAACTCATTAAAACAATTAAAAAAACTTATATTACAAAT
This sequence comes from Panax ginseng, assembly GCA_020205605.1. Classification (NCBI taxonomy): domain Eukaryota; kingdom Viridiplantae; phylum Streptophyta; class Magnoliopsida; order Apiales; family Araliaceae; genus Panax; species Panax ginseng. The sequence continues at coordinate 126,533,486 of CM035138.1, read as the reverse complement.
ATATGTACGTTCATACATATATAACAAATAAAATAGAGGAAATTCAAGTCCTACCAGAAGCAAAGCTGCTTGGGGGAGGTATTTGTATATGTGATCGCCGATATTCTTAGCAGCATTAGCTAGCTCTATGTCATCAAATCTCTCATTAGCGTGAAAGTAACCAACAATACTCAACCCTTGAGCACCGTAATACTCCTCTATCTGCTCCAATTAATCAAAATCAAATAATAAAATTGAATTAGAAAAAATAAAAATAAAACCCTAATAAGATCCAAACAGAGTATTAGCTTGAGTGAAAAAGGGACAGACCATGAGTAGGGCGATCTCGAGGGGAGGAAGGAGGCCGATCTGAGAATGGAACAGAGGAACGGAGTCAGTAATTTCGACGACGGAGTTGGCGTCGGTACCGGAGACGCGGCCGACGAGAACACCGTTGACGGCGGATGCCTTGTGCTTAACGGCATGCAGGATGAGCTTGATGTACGCGGTTTGTCCGATCTGGTATCGAAACTCGGCGCCCATCACTCACTGAGTCTGTCGAGTTTTACAGGTTTTTGTGGAGCGCCGGCGCGAGGATCAATACATACAGTTAGAGAGAGAGAGAGAGAGAGAAAGAAAGAGGCAGTGTTTGGGTGGAGGATCAATACATACAGTTAGAGAGAGAGAGAAAGAAAGAGGCAGTGTTTGGGTTGTTTTTTTATGGAAGACGGATTCAAAAGGCGAAAAGACCCTTTTAGTCATTTTACTCTTAGTTTGGTTTCAATTTAATGCTTATACATTTTTTTTAATACTTGTCTGTGTACAATTTTATAGGTGATCAATGTCACCCTTAATGTGTGTGAGATGTAATGATGTAAAAAAAAATAATTAGAAATGGTTAAATTCATAATATTTTTTGTTATTTTCACAACAAAAGTGTCGATGTAGATGTATAACAATGGTAAAAATCGTCGCTATAGAATATATAGCGACACTTTTGTTATAGAAATAATATTTTCTGTTGTGGATTTAACAATTTTCAAAAAAAATCATGTGGCCAAATATGCCAGATCAACGTGGTAAGTGAGGGACAAAATAGTCTTTCCACTTTCCCTCTTATTTCCTTCATGTTTCCCCCTAATTCACTCGGGAAAAATTTACTTTTGGTGCATGTACTAGAACCCGACTTACAAGTTGGTATTCCAACTAAAAAAAGTAACAAACTAATACTTGTACTAGAAAAAAATTACAAGTTATACTTGAATATTCATGTAAAATCATTAAATTTGACTAACGGACATGACCAACAAGTCTTATTCGGCTAATTGATCATAAGTGAATAATGACATTTGTAGTTGGAACTCATCGGAAATCGAAATTGAAAGAAAAGTTGCATCCTACTCACGCATGTGGGTTACGTGAGGAGGAAGGAGGCAAAAGGAACAAATTTGGCCAGCAAATTCAGAACGTTGGAGACAAACACAAAGAAAAAGAGGGAGAGAGAAAACACGGCGCGATTCTTCAAATTTGTAGGTGTGATTTTTCAAAATAATGAATATTGTTACGATGATAAAAAAATTGCAAAAATTAGTGAAAGTCCAATAATAATCTAGAATGAGGATTGAATAGATTATTACTGTTTAAAAATTTATCTTAAGCTTTTTTGAATTTTTAGTTAATTAATTTACAGTGTTAGAAATTAATATGCAAGTCGGCAAAAATTCAACTACACAATGCACATAAATTTGTATGGTTCATAACACACACCGGGTATGTTGCTACATTCAATCTCAAGCTCTTCTCCAAGACTTGAGATCCTATTACTCACAGTAATAAATGATCCTTCAATAGGCGGAGAAGCATTTACAAAGTTTTAAAGATAAACTTACAACTATCCATAACTAACTATCTCGGACAACAGCTCATATGTACAAAAAATAAACTAACTCTACCATTTTCTCTTTACAAATAATTAATAGAAATTTTCTTGTGAGATCAACACATAAAATTCAATATATATATATATATATATATAAAAGTTTAAATAACTTTTATATTTTATACTTCTCAAATAAGCAGATAACAATTAAAGATTGGAGATTTATAAAAATTTAAGGACTTTTATATTTGTATGAAATATATTTATGTGTAAGTTGTGACGCCCCCAAAATAGGTCCAATCCCTCCAACCTATTCTGAGTCGTCAAATATATGGTACAGAAAACAACTACAACTTTATTACTACAATTGTCGTGCAAAATACAACAACACATATACTGTGAGTTTTAATACCAACTATGACTTATGTCCCAACTATGGACAGCACCTCACATTGATACATTACATAAAGGTACAGTCAAAAACTGTTTTAAAAATTAAAATCTTTGGAAAGTGCTCAAGGAAACCTTCGTACATGGGAGGCCACGCGTCTGGGTTATGATAGATATCATATGTCCACGCAAATTATCCTTGGTTGATTCAATAGACCCCAAAAGAAAAAGCGAAGATTAATATCATGTTCTTTCCAATGGTGAGTCTTCTCTTGACATATAACTATCTCCACTGTCTCCAGCTTGAAAATTATATTTCAAATAAACTCCAAGATCATGTAGGTAGTAGTGTCGTAGATATACTCGCAGTGGTGGATGTGCATGACCCTCGTTTTATGATAACACGATGTTGTATGTCATTAGACATCTTGAATGATAGTGGCAAAACACACTTCCAACGTTAGGTTCGCTTCACCCTATTTGATTCACCAAATATAACTACTAAATGATGTATAAAATACAACACACTTTTCTATCTGGTTTAGGAGAACTTCCACCGCCAGAGACCACCGTTCTATTCCTCATACCCCGCATTTCAACCCAAATTACAATCTTATTACACAAAAGGATTGTGAAGCAAAAGGTTGAGCTCAACTAGCCCAGTAAAGAATATCATGACTAAAGATAAATAAATTATCAATAGTATTCATCAGTAATAAATTAGAGATTTAGAACATATGAAATATGATAAAAAATTTTAACTATAGTTGCAGCAGAACGAGCAATCCATTAGAAGAGTCAAATAGACCATAAAGTTTATTATCTTCTCCATGTTAAAAGTCCACCAATAATATTTTATCCCTGTAACATCAATCAACAGTTCTTGTCCACAATCATGTGAATAACTTATAATCATAATTGTGGTTCTAAATTCCTCTTCTCATCCAGGACGAAGATAATTTATATCACATGTCTTTACCTGAAACATCAAAGATCATGGTTATACAAAATCACAGTTCATGTTCATAATCATACTAATAAATTCATCTTTGCACTACGGGCCAAAGATATTCATTAACAGTTCATTTTGCACTACAGACCAAAGATATTCAACAACTGGTCATCTTTGCACTACAGGCCAAAGATATTCAACAACAGTTCATCTTTGCACTATAAGCCAAAGATATTTAACAACAGAACATCTTTGCACTACGGGCCAAAGATATTCAACAGATCATCTTTGCACTACAGGCCAAAGATATTCAACAACAGGTCATCTTTGCACTACGGGCTAAAGATATTAATATCTCAAAGAAATATATAATCATTTCAGAATTTATATAAACAATAATTATAACCATGTTGATCAATTCACCTTTGCACTTAAGCTAAAGATATTCAATTATAAATTTAATGGTCATGATCATACCAGTTAACAATTTATCTTTGCACTACTGGTCAAAGAGAACCCATAGTCACGATCATACCAATAATCTACCCATCTTTACACTCAAGTCAAAGAGAAATATCATCATTAGGGTTATAAAAATGTTATATATGATAATAAAAAAAATATAATCAACATATAACTTTAATCTCAAGAGTAAGATTCATAAATCAACGATAATTTGGTCAGAAAAAGAAACTAATTTTTTCGTGAATAATAACTCATGAATAATAACTCGTGAATAATAATTCATGAATAGTAACCCCGACATGAAAAAGGAAGAAATTTCATAATAAAATTCATACTAATATTTCGGTATAATGATATTGAAAGAATAACATTTCTTAAACTTATAAATAATTTATTTTAATTGTTTACACTTTACTAAATAATGCATTTAATCATCCTAAAATGCCAAACTCATAAGTTTTCATCACCAATAACCAAAACCCTCATCAAAAATCTGCATATACCTCATATAGGATTCTCAAGCCATAAAATCCTATTTTCCAATTTTTTTACTTCACATAACATATTTAATTCATTTACTCATAACTAGTCCATTTTTATGAAAAATACCAAATCGGTACAAACAAATTTTCTTTTCTGGGATTTAGCAGAATATAGTTCCATATTGAACATATATTTTTCTCAGAATTTTTAAAATTCATTTACTATTTTTTATATGGCCAAAACAGCCGAATATTTAGACATTTATCATAAACTGTACTTTTGTCCAAAAATTCTGAAATTTACAGAGTATACTTCTGTTATATACATGTACTCCCCATAAAAATTTTACCAATTTTGAAGTTAACCACAAGGAGTTATAAGGGTTTACTTTTAAAATAGTATTTTCCCATAAAATTCATAACTCTTAATCTATATATCCAAAAATCGTCATTTTTGGACACAATCTCGAAAACTCATCAAATTATTATTTTAAATTTTTCTAGAATTTTTGAAGGTTCAGAAAAATTACGAAACTGAAAAACATTATAACCCTTACAATCCCTTACCTCAAAAGAGCAGTACTTCTAACTGGAATATTGGATGTAAATCCAAAGGAAACTTCCACTGAATAGTAACTCTCAAAGTATCTAAATACTCACAAAAATATGCTTGATCATATAGAGAGAAAGAAAACTTGTTTCTGGTGTGATTTTCAATTCTAACATAAGCACCTATTTATAGGAAAATGCTAGAATGTCATAGGAGACTAAATAATAAAATAATAATATAATTTATTTACTTTTCCTACGCATGACAAGACTTACCAGCCTCCACCTTTGAATAAGAAATTCAGCACATGTTTTCAACAAATGACAAAAGTGGGTCCCACCCATAATTTTAATAAAAATTATTTTATTTTTTGAAACTTCAGTAATTCATAGAAAATAGTCCGTTTATCAGAAAAATATGAATTTTATATCTATTTCACACGAAATTAAATTCTTTACAACTTTGTAGCTTTAAGTTTTTCCAAATTGCAGACAGAAAATATCTGAAATCCACAAGCGAATGATTTTCAACACCTCTTAAAATTCATAACAAATCATGCGTTAATTTTTAACAGTTCAAAATTTGTGGACATATACTCAATTTATATATGTATAACATATCCAAAAATCACAACGATCCAACGGTCAGATTAAAATTATAACTCACGCAATATAGGTTTAAGAACACCGATTTAATCTTTTAATACATCTAATCCGTCAAAATACTGATAAAACACCTCAACATTAATTCCTTCATTTATAACCACATAAATAAATTCATCATTTATATCCACATCAAATAAATATTTCCTTATCATATAAATCAATAATTAATTATTCATAAATAATATTACGTAATCACAATAATAATGACGAGCGGTTCCGGAAAGAGGGCTTTCCATAAAATTTCTCCTTCTTGGTAGCATGATTAGGTGACAAAATCTCTCATTAATGAAACTTTCTAAACATTGCCAATAATGCTATCTAATAATATTATTCAAATAATATGAATTATTGATCCGATAATGGGAAATACTGTGCAGTGACAATTATTGAAACAACAATAATATAAAATATCAACGCAATAATTATTGAATCAATAAAATAAAATATTGAGCGATAATTCTTGCAACAATTATTGAGTAGTGACTTTTACGTAAGAATCAATAATTCAAAATCTTTATGCAATCTGAGTGTCTTCTTTGTGCAAAAATCGTATTATTGTATTTTAACCCACCGGGTATTTCAACGATGTTAATGATGAACGATTACGCTGTGGTTTATTTATAAAAACTCAAATTTGTCATTTTCTTCATTCGACAATTATTCTGTTATGGGGCCCACAATGGTTTACTTGCCAATCGTGCGAATATTCTCCGACAGTAAGAATATTCCACGACCAAACGAATATTCCCCAACAACAATGAGTATTTTATAACCACTTGCTTATTTAAAATATTTACATATTTTAACATTAACTTTAACCTTTTATCAATTTAACCATTTACTGAATAGAAAAATTGAATACTTTTATTTCATAAAATTATGGGTCTTACAATCTCCACTCCTTATGAAATTTCACCCTCGAAATTTACGTACCTGGTATTTCGAAGAGTTGAGAATACCTTGCTTTTATTTCAGATTCCATCTTCCCTATCATCATGATTTCTCCATTGCTCATCTCCTGTATTTTAGATATTATTCTAGAATACAGCTTCAAAACAAGGGTTAATTGAATAAATTAATATTTCACATAATATCCCGATATTATGGCTGACCAACAAATAAGCTTAGGTAGGACACACTAGCGAAGGATTTACTCATCTCTCCCTCCTAGTTCTATTCCCAGATCTCCGCTAGAGACCATATCCTAAGCTCGATACCAATCGCGACTCATGTCCCAAAGTGGACAACACCTCACATGATGATACCTATCGATTGCCACACCATGAATCAGGCGTCCCCTACGGAGAGTGCGGCTTGGTGCATCCCCCATCAACAAGAAAGTCACCAGATAGAGGCTCAAGGCTATTTACTTATGGCTCTGATACCAACTGTGACGCCCCCAAAATAGGTCCAATCCATACAACTTATTCTGAGTCGCCAAATACATGGTACAAAAAATAACTACAACTTTATTACTATAATTGTGTCGTGCAAAATACAACAACACATATCTTTGTGAGTTTTAATACCAATCGTGACTCATGTCCCAACTATGGAATGACAGACTCACATTGATACATTACATAAATGTACATTCAAAAATTGTTTTAGAAATTAAAATATTTGGAAAGTGCTCAAGGAAACCTTCATAAATGGGAAGCCATGCGTCTAGGTTATGATAGATATCATATGTCCACAAATTATCCTTGGTTGATTGATAGACCCCCAAAGAAAAAGCGAGAAGATTACTATCATATTTTTTTTCCAATGGTGAGTCTTCTCTTGACATATAACTATCTCCATTGTCTCCAGTTGAAAATTATATTTCAAATAAACTCCAAGATCATATAGGTAGTGCTCGTAGATATACTCGGCAAGTGGATGTGCACAACCCTGTCTTATGATAACACGAGGTTGTATGTCATTAGACATCTTGTATGATAGTGGCAAAACACCCTTTCAACGTTGGGTTACGCTTCACCCTATTTGATTCACCAAATATAACTACTAAATGATGTATAAAATCTGACACACTTTTCTATCTTTGTTTAGGAAGAACTTCCACCGCTAAAGACCACCGAATTCTATTCCCACATACCCCCATTTCGACCCAATATTTATACTCTTATTACTTGAAAGGAATTTTGAAGCAAAAGAGTGAGCTCAACTAGCCCAGTAAAGAATATCATGACTAAAGATGAATAAATTATCAATAGCCTTCATTAGTAATAAATCAGAGATTTAGAACAAATGATAGATGATAAAAAAATTTAACCATAGTTGCAGCGGAACGAGCAATCCATTAGCAGAGTCAAATAGACCATAAAGTCTATTATCTTCTCCATGTTAAAAGTCCACCAATAATATTTTATCCATATAACATCAATCAACAGTTCTTGTCCACAATCATGTGAATAACTTATAATCATAATTGTGGTTCTAAATTCCTCTTCTCATCCAGGACGAAGATAATTTACATCACCTGTCTTTACCTGAAACATCAAATATCATGGTTATACCAAATCACAAGTTTTGTTCATAATCATACTAATAAATTCATCTTTTACTTTTCACGGGCCAAAGATATTCATTAACAGATTTATCTTTGCACTACGAAGCCAAAAGATATTCAATAATGAGTCATCTTTTTACTCTCTGAGCCAAAGATATTCAACAACAGATCATATTTGCACTACGGGCCAAAGATATTCAATAACGGATCATCTTTGCTTTTACATATCGAAGATATTCAACAACAGTCATCTTTGCACTACGGGCCAAAGATATTAATATCTCAAAAGAAATATATAATCATTTGAATTTTATAAACAATAATTATACCCATGTTGATCAATTCACCTTTGCACTTAAGCTAAAGATATTCAATTATAAATTCAATGGTTATGATCATACCAGGTTAACAATTCATCTTTTTTACACTGAGCCAAAAGAGAACCCATAGTCACGATCGTATCGAATAATCTACCCATCTTTACACTCAAGTCGAAGAAAATATCATCATTAGGGTTATAAAAATGTTATATATGATAATAAAAATAATATAATCAACATATAGATTTAATCTCAAGAGTAAGATTCATAAATCAACGATAATTTGGTCAGAAAAAGAAACCAATTTTTCCGTGAACAATAACTCATGAATAGTAACTCATGAATAGTAATTCATGAATAATAACCCCGACATGAAAAAGGTAGAAATTCTACAATAAAATTCATACCAATATTTTGGTATAATGATATTGAAAGAATAACATTTTTTAAACTTATAAACAATTTATTTTAATTGTTTACACTTTACTAAATAATACATTTAATCATCTTAAAATGCCAAACTCATAAGTTTTCAGCACCAATAACCAAAACCCTCATCAAAAATCTGCATATACCTCATATAGGATTCTCAAGCCATAAAATTCTATTTTTCAAATTTCTTACTTCACATAACATATTTAATTCATTTACTCATAACTAGTCTATTTTCATAAAAAAAAAATACAAAATCAGTACAAACAAATTTTCTTTTCTGGGATTTAGCAGAATATAGTTCCATATTGAACATATATTTTTCTCAAAATTTTTAAAATTCATTTACTATTTTTTATATGGCCAAAACAGACGAATATTTAGACATTTATCATAAAGCGTACTTTTTGTCCAAAAATTCTAAAATTCTGAGTATATATTACATTATATACATGTACTCCCAATAAAAATTTTACTAATTTTGGAGTTAACCACAAGGAGTTATAAGAGTTTATTTTTAAAATAGTCTTTTCTCATAAAATTCAGAACTCTTAATTTATACATCGAAAAATCGCCATTTTTGGACACAATCTAGAAAACTCATCAAATTATCATTTCAAATTTTTTCAGAATTTTTGAAGGTTCAAAAAAATTACGAAACTGAAAAACATTATAACCCTTACAATCCCTTACCTCAAAAGAATAGTACTTCTGACTAGAATATCGGATGTAAAGCCGAAGGAAACTTCCAGTGAATATTAACTCTCAAAGTATCTAAATACTCACAAAAATATGCTCGATCATATAGAGAGAAAAAAAACTTGTTTCTGGTGTGATTTTCAATTCTAACATAAGCACCTATTTATAGAAAAATCTTTAGAAACATACAGAGACTAAATAATAAAATAATAATATAATTTATTTACTTTTCCTACGCATGACATGACTTACCAGCCTCCACCTTTGAATAAGAAATTCAGCACATGTTTTCAACAAATGACAAAAGTGGGTCCCACTCATAATTTTAATAAAAATTATTTTATTTTTCGAAACTTCAGTAATTTATAGAAAATAGTCCGTTTATCAGAAAAATACGAATTTTATATTTATTCCACACGAAATCGAATTCTTTACAACTTTGTAGCTTTAAGTTTTTCCAAATTTCGAATGAAAAAATATCCGAAATCTCTGAAACGATGATTTTCAACACCTCTTAAAATTCATAACAAATCATCGTTAATTTTTTTAGCGGTTCAAAATTTGTGGACATATACTCAACTTATATATGTATAACATATCCAAAATCACAACGATCAACGGTCATATTAAAATTATAAATCACGCAATATAGGTTTAAGAACAGATTTGATCTTTTAATACCTCGAATCCGTCAAAAAATCTCGATAAAACACCTCAACATTAATTCCTTCATTTATAACCACATAAATAAATTTATCATTTATATCCACATCAAATAAATATTTCCTTATCATATAAATCAATAATTAATTATTCATAAATAATATTATAGAAGCACAATAATGACAACCAGGCAGTTTCCAAGAAAAAGGGGGTTTTTCAATAAGGATTTCTCCTTACTGGCGCGCAATTAGGTGACCAAACCTCTCCTTGACAGAACTTTCTAGACATTGCCAACAATGCTATCTAATAATATTATAAAATATCAACGCAATAATTATTGAATCAATAAAATAAAATATTGAATAGTAATTACTGTAACAATTATTGAGTAGTGACTTCTTACGTAAGATTCAATAATTCAAAATCTTTATGCAATCTGGTGTGTGCTACTTCTTTATGCAACCACGCGTATTCATCGTATTTTAACCACCAAGAGTATTTCATCCCCCATTACGAGTTGTCAATACAGAAACAACTACAACTTTATTATTACAATAGTAAAGCAGTTTAAATACGAGATATTGCCATCAGATAATATCCACATACAAATAAATCCTCATCATAATTATTGATACATTATTTTACAACAATGGTGAGGACTACTAAACAACTCTCCCTAGAACTTTCATTCCATACCCCCAGAAGCTTCGTACTTGCTATATATTCTAGCCTCACGAGAAAGAAAAATGGAACAAAAAGGAAAAGGGTGAGCTCATTAGCCCGATAAAAGAATATTATGACTAAGATAATATCTGACAAAATTATCGTTAGTCTTGAACGAGGAAAAATATAATAGAATACAATAGACAACAAGTTTTAAATCAATATTAGCGTGAAATAATAATTCATTAGAAGAGTTAAGTAGAGAATGCAAACTACTATCTTACATGTATGAATTTTAAAGTTCATCGTCTATTTTTATCCTGTAACATCAATCAATATATATCTTGGGATCAAATATTCATCCTTACTTTTCTGAGGCCGAGGACATTCACCGATTAGTCATATTCATCTAAACACTGTTCATCTTTTGCTCTCTGGCCAAAGATATTCATCGAAAATCATTCATCTTTGCACTACGGGCCAAAGATATTCATCGAAAATCATTCATCTTTGCCTTCTTGGCCAAAGATATTCATCATAAATCATTCATCTTTTGCACTACGGGCCAAAGATATTCAATAATATCATCATTTAAGGCGAGGATGATGAAAAATATTTTTTAAAAAAAGCGAATCCGATGAATCAAAATGACAAGGATTAAGGATTAAGGATTAGTACTTTGTTTTATCCACGTCCAAAAATACCTCAAAAATAATCATAGTGGCGTAAAATTCAAGAATGATCAAAACATGGATACAATCAAAGCTAGTATCCACAATAGATATTTTGAGACGAAAAGAAAAATTTTCATTTTTCGATGAATAGTCTTAAATGATAAGTGAATAGTCTTAGTATCGTGAATAGTCTTAGTATCGTGAATAGTAACTTTGACACCAAAAGTTCCAAATTTGATAAAAACTTCCAACCAATATTTGGCATAATGATATTGAAGAAATAATATCATTTTTCGAATAAAATAACATCCACTTACCTCGAAGATCGATCTTCTAGCTGGAATCTTTGGATATAGACTATATCTTGAACTTTCACCGTATAGCAATACTCAAAGTATACTCAAAATACTCACAAGAATAAACTCGATAATATAGAGAGAAAACTTGATTTACGGTGTGATTTTCAATTCTCTAACTAAAGCACTTATTTATAGGAAATTGCTTAGAACACCAAAGCGAAAAATTTAATATAATATTAATATATATAAAAATATTATCGTATTCCTTGAAATCTTAATCTCAACAATTCACACATACCAACCTTCTAGAAAAAAAAAAAAAAAACGTTTTCTAATTTAAAATAATTTAAACTTCCAAAATTAATTATTTGAACTTGAACTTCAATAATTCACAATAAATAGCCCTTTTATCAGAAAATTCGAATCTCATGAGTTTTTATAGGAAATTCAATTCTCTACAACTTTGCGAAGAAAGTTTTTCCAAATTTCCAACAAAATTGGCCAAAATCCACAAGCGGGTGATTTTAGAATTTATAATCAAATTTTATCGATAAATGGGGTCCCGCAGAGCATGTTTAACATGTTTTAAACATTTATTGCAACAAAAATACTCTTCCTCCTCGTATACTACTCATATATCCCACATTACGTTGTAAAAATATCACCATTATTATATTATTAAAATATAATAATATATATTTAAATGAATTATTTTATCGAGAAAAAGATAAAATTTCAATTTTCAACAATTGTCACATTAAAATTTTCTCCATCTATATCCACATAAAATCAATATTTTCCTCATCATATGAATCAATAATTAATTATTCACAAATAATATTACTGAATCACAATATTGTGACGAGGCGGTTCAGGAAAGAGGGGGCTTTCGATAAAATTTCTCCTTCTTCTTGGCGCGTAATTAGGTGACCAAACCTCTCCTTGGCAGAACTTTCTAGACATTGCCAATAATGTTATCTAATAATATTATTAGGATAATATGAATTATTGTTTGACGATGAAAAATCTTGTGTAATGACAATTATTAAAACAACGACAATATAAAATATCAACGCACGACAATTATTGAATCAATAAAATAAAACAACGAGCGATAATTCTGTAACCATTATTGAGTAGTGCCTTCTTACGTGAAGTCGATAATTGGTGCAATCTGGTGTCTTCTGGATTCGACAATAGCGTATTCTTGTGTTTTAACCACCGGGGGTATTCAACGATTAAGCGGTAACAACTACTGTAGTTATTTTTAAACAACTTATATTTGTCATTTTCTTCCTCCAATCGCTTTTTCGTTATGGGGCCCACACATGGGCTGCTGCTTGTGGTCGTGCGAATATTCCCAAAGCGATCTGAATATTCCACGACCAACGAATATTCCCAAACAACAATGAATATTTTATAACCACTTGCTTATTTTGAAATATTTGCGTATTTTACATAACTATCCACATTAATCACATCAACCCTTACTATTTCAAAATAATAATTAGAAAATTAAATTTCATTTATTAATTATTTGGGATCTTCTGACCTCCCTCCTTATGAAATTTAAGTCCTCGAAATTGGCGTCACGATACTGGTGTTTGAAAAGATGAGGATACCTCGCTTTCATTTCCGTTTCCAACTCCCGGTCATTTCCTCTATAGCATGGTTTCTCCATGAGACTTTAACTTGTGGTATGACCTTCGTCGTGTGGGACATGCTCCTTCTATCCAAGATCTTGGCAGTACTTCCTCATACGTTAAGTCTTGGCTATCTCGTCCGGTTCCCTAACTCGATAACGTGATTGGGTCTTTCACATATTCTGAAATGCGGATATGTGAAACACATTATGAACACAGAGACATACTTGGAGAATAGCTTGCGAGTCTATAGGCTACATTTCTACTTTCGGTCGAGAATTTGAAATGGACCATAAATGCGTGGATTGAGCTTTCCTCTCTTCCGAATCTTGTAACTCCCTTCCATGGGGCAACCACCTTGACAATACATGATCCCCATACTAAATTCCACATCCTTTCGATGAAGATCCGCATAACTCTTTTGTCGATCTTGTCTTGGTTTGTATCGTTGTCCGAATCATTTGGATCTTTTCGGGTGAGTCATACGTCTTAACTTTCGGGTCCCAACAATGTTGCTTCACCCACCTCATCCCAACATATTGGAAGCGACACTTTCGTCCATATAATGCTTGAATGGAGGGCCACACTTATACTTGCACGATAAGCTGTTGTTGTGGGAGAATTCCACCATGGTAAATACTTATCCCAACTCCCTTGAAATCTAGGACCACGAGTCTTAATAAATCTTCAAGAGTTTGAATAGTCCTCTCGATTGTCCGTCCGTTTGAGGATGGTATGCGGCCCAATCTTAAATCCGTACCCATAGCTTTTTGCAAGCTAACCCAAAATCTTGAAGTGAATCTTGGGTCACGATCCGAAAACTATGGATCTTGGCATGCCATGTACAATCTCACAATCTCATTTACGTACATTTGAGCAAGGCGTTCGAGGAATAAGTCTCCGTATTGGCAAGAAATGAGCGGACTTGGTTAATCTATCAACAATAACCCAAATAGCATTTATGCCTTGAGAAGCCGTGGGAAGTCCGTATAACGAAATCCATGGTAATGTGTTCCCACTTCCATTTGGAATCTCAAGTGGTTGCAATGGTCCCTTAGGCACTTGATGCTCTGCCTTTACCGTTGACAAGTTAAACATGTTGAGATAAACTTTGCAATCTCTCTCTTCGTATTGTTCCACCAAAATGTATGTAGAAGATCACGATACATTTTAGTACTTCCGGATGGATTGCAAATGGTGTATTGTGTGCCTCCATCATAATCTTGTACTTCAAATCGAGAATCGTTAGGAACACAAAGTGCAGGTGGACTCGAAGTATTCCTTCTTCATCAATTCTCGCTTAGGAATAGCTCCTTCTTGTACTTTCTTCTTCATATGCATCATTTCTCAAGATTGGGTGGCTTGAAAGCGACCTTAACTTTTTCTATTAAAGTTGGCTCTGTCGTATATTTGACATCATCGCACTCGTTCCTGCATATGATCTTCTACTCAACGCGTCATTTACCACGTTAAGCTTTTCGGATGATGGTATTGAATAGTGTGGTGCGTAGTCTTTCAATAGCTCGAGCCAGCGTCATTGCCCGCGTGTTAAGTTCTTTTGAGTGAAGAAATATTTAAAGGCTTTTATGGTGCGAATATATCTCCACTTTCTCTCCATATAGATAGTGCCTCCGGATCTTTAAGCGAAAACTTATTGCTTGACTCTAGATCATGGTAGGATAATTCCTCTCATATTCTTTAAGTTGTCGCGAGGCATAGGCTATGACTTTCCCACGTTGCATGAGAACACATCCTAACCCTTTGCTGAAGCATCGGCTGTAGATAACAAATCCATCCGAGACGGATGGTATTGTTAGAAACAGTCTTAAAATAAGTCTCCTTTTAAGCTCTTGGAAACTCTTCTGCACTCTTACGCTCCAAGCAATTTTGTATCCTTAGGAGTTAGATGAGTTAGCGGATAGCGATTCGAAAAAACCCTTCCACGAATCTCAGATAATAACTAGTAAGCCCAAAAAGCTCGTCTTGATCCTGCAAACTTGGTTGCTCCCACTTTGTATTGCTTCATCTTGGCGGGTCAGACGGATACTCCATGTTTTGACACCACATGCCCAAGAAATGCTACTTCCTCGAAGCGAACTTCGCATTTCTTTAACTTGGCATAAAGCTTGTTTTCACGAAGCCTTTGGAGTACCGACTTCAAATGGTGCTCATGATCTTCACGGCTTTTGGAATATATGAGGATGTCATCAATAAAGACAACAACAATGCCCATCGAATACTCTTTGAATACTCGGTTCATCATATCCATGAAAGCCATGAGGAGCATTAGTCAATCAAAGAAAGACATAACTAAGAATTCATAATGCCGTCTTAGAGTTCTAAAAGCGGTCTTTGGAATATCCTCGATTCTAATCTTGGTGATGATATCGAGCGAAGATCGATTTTGAAAAGAATTGTGCTCCTTGCAATTGGTCAAACAAGTCATCAATACGAGGTGAGGATACCTATTCTTGATAGTGACATGGTTCAATTCCGATAGTCGATACAAAATCGCATACTCCGTCTTTCTTCTTTACTGAATAAAGCAGGAGCACCCCGAGGAGATGTCTTGGGGCCGAATGAAACCAATGTCCAACAACTCCACGTAGTTGGACCTTTAACTCTGAAGTTCAATAGGAGCCATTCGATATGGGGTTTTAGAAATGGGCTTTGTGCGGGTTCAGTCGATAAAGAATTCAACTTCACGTTACGGGGGTAGGCCAGGAAGTTCTTGAAATCGTCGGGAAAGTTAATAACAACGGAATATTATTCAATTTTGGCGTGTCTTTATTCAAATCCATAACATGGGCTAAGAAAGCTTGACATCCGTTTTTAATAAGCGAATAGCTTTATGATTAGATATGACGGTGATTGATTTTAATGGTTTAGTTGCTTGAATTGAACAACGAGGTTGTTTAGGAATATGAAAGCTAACAACCTTCTGAAAACAATCAATTTTGGCATGATGAGTAGTTAACCAATCAATCCCTAAAATCACATCAAAAGCAAGTATCTTTAAAGAGATAAGGTCAGCGAGGTAAATATAAGGGTGCCAACATGGATTAGACAAGATTTATAAGCGATTGGATGTGATGAAAGTTTCTCTAACGGAGTTTCCACGAGATAGGTCAAAGTCTAATTTCTCGGAGTCAAGTTTAAGCGTTGAGCACAAGCGGAGAGATAAATGAATGGGTATGCCGGTATCTAGTAAAGTATAAACTTCACAAAATTTATAAATAAACTTACAGTGATCACCTCGTTTGGGTTCCTCACATTTTGACCATTCACAACAAAGCGCTCTTCCGAGGCACGTTGACTTTGACTTTTACGGGACGATCTTTTGAGTCACCAAATCCCCATTGAACTAGGTTTATTCTGCGTGCAATCTCGGCGATATGTCCTTCCTTTCCACAATTATAGCATACACAGGCTAACGTGGGCGGTTTGGTGATATGTCCCTCTTTTCGCATTTATAGCATATAATGGGTGGTCGTTCTCCTCCTTGGAACCGATTCTTCTTTGTACTTGTCGTCTTCACATAGTGGTTGTTGAATCTCCTCTTTTTAAAATCTCCTCTGACTCGCTTCTTATATTTTCATGGCCATGATTACCACAGGAGTGGTTACCATTTTTGTCGCCTTTTCTTTCTCCACTTTGATTATTGTTGTTTTGTTGATTGCTTTATCTCGGTATGATCCACGATTGTGGTACCTCGGTTGGTAGTACTTTCGTTATCTCGCTCTAACAATTGAGCCACATTAACAACATCTGAATAGAGAAAATTTATGAG
The DNA here is from genome assembly GCA_020205605.1 of Panax ginseng. Classification (NCBI taxonomy): domain Eukaryota; kingdom Viridiplantae; phylum Streptophyta; class Magnoliopsida; order Apiales; family Araliaceae; genus Panax; species Panax ginseng. The sequence continues at coordinate 126,516,429 of CM035138.1, read as the reverse complement.
AGATGAGATCTTGGCGTATCTTGGGGTTTGAACCTCTCGAAACATCCGCGTCATCGTTCCTCATTCTCCACCAAATGAGGTGCAAACACAGATAACTCTGCAAATTTAAGCCTCGTCTTTGAGACAAATCGTGTTGTTACTGCTCGATCTAATAAACTCCACTTCCTTCATATAGCGAACACTTTCGGGAAAGTATTTGTCATTAAATAGTTTACTGAACGTCTCCCAAGACATCTTGGCCTTGGTGGATGGATGCGCTTCACGCAGACTCCCACCGATGATGCACTGCGCCACGGAACATAAAGGTGGCGAATGGAATCTTCTCTGTTCCTCTGTGCATCCCAAGACATCGAATATCTTGGTAATTTGCTTGACCCATGTTTACGCGGTGATCGGATCGGCTTTCCACTTAAATTCGGTGGTCCCAACTCTTTGAAGCTTTGCATTGGTATGACAACCCGTGAATTACTATCATTTCCTCCTATGTTTTTGAACACGAGTCTCCTCGTGCGATTTTGCATGAGCTGCAAAAAGCTTACAAATATCCCTCGTTCATCATCTGCTTTCGATTGGTGTTGTTCACGGGAGGAACATTGCCCGACTGTTGCCGTTCTCCTCGTTGGTGAGTCTGAGCGTCTCCACGGTCTCATTTCCATTGTTAATATTCTCGATCGACATTCTCAAATCTTGTCGTAAAACAAGGGTTAATTAAAATCAATATATCACATAATATCCTATATCTTGACCAACTATCAAATAAGCTTAGGTAGGACACCTTTAGCGAAGGATTTACTCGTCTCTCCCCTCCTAGTTCTATTCCCGATCTCATGGAGATCATATCCTAAACTACGATACCAAGCTGTGACACCCCCAAAATAGGTCTACATCCCCCATTACGGGTTGTCAATACAGTGCGAAACAAACTACAACTTTATTATTACAATAGTAAAGCGTGAGTTTAAATCTGAGATATTGCCATCTGAGACAATATCCACATACAAATAAATCCTCATCATAATTATTGATACATTATTTTACAACAATGGTGAGGACTACTAAACAACTCTCCTAGAACTTTCATTCCATACCCACAGGCTCGTACTTGCTTTATATTCTAGCCTCACGAGGAAGAAAAATGGAACAAAAAGAAAAGGGTGAGCTCATTAGCCCGATAAAGAATATTATGACTAAGATAATATACAACAAAATTATCGTTAGTCTTCACGAGGGAAAAATATAATAGAATACAATAGGCAACAAGTTTTAAATCAATATTACATGTGAAATAATAATTCATTAGAAGAGTTAAGTAGAGAATGCAAACTACTATCTTCATGTATGAATTTTAAAGTTCATCGTCTATTTTTATCCTGTAACATCAATCAATATATATCACGGATCAAATATTCATCCTTGCACTCTGAGGCGAGGACATTCACGATTAGTCATGTTCATCTAAACACTGTTCATCTTTGCCTTTACGGGCCAAAGATATTCATCGAAAATCATTCATCTTTGCCTTACGGGCCAAAGATATTCATCGAAAAATCATTCATCTTTTTACTTTCTTGGCCCAAAGATATTCATCATAAATCATTCATCTTTGCACTACGAGGCCAAAGATATTCAATAATATCATCATTTAAGGCGAGGATGATGAAAATATTTTTTTAAAAAAAATCGAATCCGGTGAATCAAAATGACAAGGATTAAGGATTAAGGATTAGTACTTTGTTTTATCCACGTCCAAAAATACCTCAAAAATAATCATAGTGGCGTAAAATTCAAGAATGATCAAAACATGGATACAATCAAAGCTAGTATCCTGAATAGATATTTTGACGAAAAAAAAAATTTTCATTTTTCGATGAATAGTCTTAAATGATTCGTGAATAGTCTTAGTATCGTGAATAGTCTTGAGTATCGTGAATAGTAACTTTGACACCAAAAGTTCCAAATTTGATAAAAACTTCCAACCAATATTTGACATAATGATATTGAAGAAATAATATCATTTTCGAATAAAATAACATCCACTTACCTCGAAAGATCGATCTTAAGCTGGAATCTTTGGATATAGACTATATCTTGAACTTTCACCGTATAGCAATACTCAAAGTATACTCAAAATACTCACAAGAATAAACTCGATAATATAGAGAGAAAACTTGATTTACGGTGTGATTTTCAATTCTAACCTAAGCACTTATTTATAGGAAATTCTTTAGAACACCAAAGCGAAAATTTAATATAATATTAATATATATAAAAATATTATCGTATTCCTTGAAATCTGAATCTCAACAATTCACACATACCAACCTTCTAGAAAAAAATAAAAAAACGTTTTCTAATTTAAAATAATTTAAACTTCCAAAATTAATTATTTGAGACTTGAACTTCAATAATTCACAATAAATAGCCCTTTTATCAGAAAATTCGAATCTCGCGAGTTTTATAGGAAATCCAATTCTCTACAACTTTGCAGAAAAAGTTTTTCCAAATTTCCAACAGAAATTGACCAAGAAATCCACAAGCGGGTGATTTTGGAGGCTATAATCAAATTTTAGTCGATAAATGGGGTCCCATGAACATGTTTAACATGTTTTAAACATTTATTGCAACAAAAATACTCTTCCTCCTCGTATACTCATATATCCCACATTAGATTGTAAAAATATATCACCATTATTATATTATTAAAATATAATAATATATATTTAAATGAATTATTTTATCGAGAAAAAGATAAAATTTCAATTTTCAACAATTGTCACATTAAAATTTTCTCCATCTATATCCACATAAAATCAATATTTTCCTCATCATATGAATCAATAATTAATTATTCACAAATAATATTACGAAATCACAATATTGACAACCGAGCGGTTCCCGGAAGAGGGGCTTTCGATAAAATTTCTCTCTTCTTGGCGGCGTAATTAGGTGACCAAACCTCTCCTTAGACGAACTTTCTAGACATTGCCAATAATGTTATCTAATAATATTATTCAGGATAATATGAATTATTGTTTAAACAATGAAAAAATCTTGTGTAATGACAATTATTAAAACAACGACAATATAAAATATCAACGCGTGAATTATTGAATCAATAAAATAAAACACCGAGCGATAATTCATGTAACCATTATTGAGTAGTGCCTTCTTACGTAAGAGTCAATAATTGGTGCAATCTGGTGTCTTCTGGATTCGACAACGCGTATTCGTGTTTTTAACCACGGGTATTCAACGATTAATAAATTGGTAACAACTCTGTAGTTATTTTTAAACAACTTATATTTGTCATTTTCTTCCTCCAATCGCTTTTTTTCGTTATGGGGCCCACACATGGGCTGCCGTCGTCGTCATGAATATTCCCCGAAGCGGTCTGAATATTCCACGACCAAACGAATATTCCCAAGCAACAATGAATATTTTATAACCACTTGCTTATTTTGAAATATTTAAGTATTTTACCCATGTTATCCACATTAATCACATCAACCCTTACTATTTCAAAATAATAATTAGAGGAAATTAAATTTCATTTATTAATTATTTGGGATCTTACAACCTCCCTCCTTATGAAATTTAGTCCCTCGAAATTGGCGTGTCGATACTGGTGTTTCGAAAAGATGAGGATACCTCGCTTTCATTTCCGTTTCCAACTCCCAGGTCATTTCCTCTATAGCATGGTTTCTCCATAAGACTTTAACTTGTGGTATGACCTTCGTGCGTAGGACATGCTCCTTCCTATCCAAGATCTTGGCAGTACTTCCTCATCGTTAAGTCTTGGCTATCTCGTCCGGTTCTAACTCAATAACGTGATTCGGTCTTTCACATATTTACGGCAGGATATGTGAAACACATTATGAACACGAGACATACTTGGAGGTAACGCGAGTCTATAGGCTACATTTCCTACTCGGTCAAGAATTTGAAATGGACCAATAAATCGTGGATTGAGCTTTCCTCTCTTCCCGAATCTTGTAACTCCTTCCATGGGCAACACGCAACAATACATGATCCCTATACTAAATTCCACATCCTTTCGATGAAGATCCGCATAACTCTTTTGTCGATCTTGTGCCGTTTGTATCGTTATCGAATCATTTGGATCTTTTCGGTGAGTCATACGTCTTAACTTTCGGGTCCCAACAATGTTGCTTCACCCACCTCATCCCAACATATTGGAGAGCGACACTTTCGTCCATATAATGCTTCAAATGGAGCCACACTTATACTTGCACGATAAGCTGTTGTTGTAGGAGAATTCCACCAATGGTAAATACTTATCCCAACTCCTTTGAAATCTAGGACACAGAGTCTTAATAGATCTTCAAGAGTTTGAATAGTCCTCTCGATTGTCCGTCTGGTTTGAGGATGGTATGCGAATCGAATCTTAAATCCGTACCCATAGCTTTTTTTTGCAAGCTAACCCAAAATCTTGAAGTGAATCTTGGGTCACGATCCGAAACTATGGATCTTGGCATGCCATGCAATCTCACAATCTCATTTACGTACATTTGAGCAAGGCGTTCAAGGAATAAGTTTCCGTATTGGCAAGAAATGAGCGGACTTGGTTAATCTATCAACAATAACCCAAATAGCATTTATGCCTTGAGAAACCGTGGGAAGTCCCGTAACGAAATCCATGGTAATGTGTTTCCACTTCCATTTCGAATCTCAAGTGGTTGCAATGGTCCCTTAGGCACTTGATGCTCTCTTGCCTACACGTTGACAAGTTAAACATGTTGAGATAAACTTTGCAATCTCTCTCTTCATATTGTTCCACCAAAATGTATGTCGAAGATCACGATACATTTTAGTACTTCCCGGATGGATTGCAAATGGTGTATTGTGTGCCTCCATCATAATCTTGTACTTCAAATCAGAATCGTTAGGAACACAAAGTCTGGAGTGGACTCGAAGTATTCGTTTTAAACAGGGAATATTCGTACGACGGCACAACCACAACGGAATTATTTTCGGATTGAGAAAACGACAAAAATATCTTTTTATGAAAATAACAGCGGAAGTTTTACCGTTAACTATTGAAACACCTGGTGTTAAAAATACGATGTCTGGCGTGGTTGTATAATAGCTACACAGTATTGATTATTGATGATTACGTGAAGTCACTCCGGTTTTGTTCAATTATTGCTTTGAAGAATTGTGTTGCATAGTATCTCACGTTATTTGATTCAATTATTGTCGATATTTTATATATTATTAAATCAATAATTGAGATGGTAGAGTTATTAATATTATTATTTGCAATATTGACAATGTCTAGAAGTTCAGTCAAGGAGAGATTTGATCACCTAATTGCGCCATAGGGAGAAATCTTTATTGAAAGCCCTCTTTCACAGGAGCGATCTAGTTGTTAAATATTGCGAATTATAATAATGATGATAAATGTTGTTAAAATATTGAGGAAATTTTTATGAAGTATTTGTTGTAGGATGATCGTATTATATTAACCCCCACTTTCTCATTTTTCAAAATCGCTTGGAGAAAGTTATCTCGATTTTATTTTATTACTTATATATATATATATATATATATATATATATATATATATATATAAGATTTATATGTATATATATAAGAATGCGTTTTATATATATTATATATATATAAAAAGTTGATGTGGGGGGGGGAAAGAAAAATGATCACGGGTGGGGAAGAAAAATGATGAGGTGTGTGAATAATATATATATATATATATATATATATATATATATATATATATATATAAATGTGTGAGTGGGTGGGTGGATGTTGATTTTGGTGTATATATATGGGTGGATGTTGAATTTGTAGTGCGTGGGTGGAAAAAAATTGCCATATAAGGCATGTGATGAATATATATATATATATATATATATATATATATATATATATATATATATATATATATATACTCTTTTGTTTTGTTTTATTTGAGAAAAATCAAACAACGAATGTGCATATGAAATCCGTGACTCTGCATTTTGAATTCGTGAGTTTTTTTCTTACACAGTGTCCCTTCCATTCTCCTATAAATAGGATGCTTATTTAGAATTGAAAATCACACCAGAATCAGAGAATTCTTCTTCTATAATATTGAGCGTATTTCTTTAGAGTTTTAGAAAGCTTTGAGCGTAGAAAATAGTGAAAGTTTTTTTCAAGAATATCCTCGCTATACTAGTTGGAATACTCTTCTTTTTAAGGTAAGGGGTGTTATTTTTGTTCAATATTCGCTTGAAATAATATTTTCTTCCAAACTCCGTAGTATGTAAGTAATATTATTTCATTTCAGATTTCGAATTCTATATTCGTTTGTTAAAATTTTGGCTTCTATACTCAATGAAATTAGTAGAATATCCTTGATATTTGCGCTTCATCCAAAGATCTTTTCATGGAAATATTATTCGAGCATTCTTGATAAGTTTTAATTTTTTCATTGCAGTACTTATTCACTTCGGTTACTATTCCCAAGTCTCTTATTCACGAAGTCTTATTCACTCGAAAGTACTATTCACAGGGTACTATTCATGATAAAAATTGATTCTTTTTCGGTCCAAATTATTTTTGGTACAATATTATTCTTGAATTTTACTCCACAAAGCAGTATCATGTTGACAATTTGGACGTTATTGATTTCTGGACAAATTAAATTATAAATCTTTAAAAATTTATCTTTGAACTTGTTTTATTGAATTCTTATATCATTCTCATCATCCTCATGTTTATATTATGTTGAAAGTCATCTGTGGCCTGTAGTGCATAGGTGGACTTGGTATGATTATGACCAGGGATTATTCGGTATAATCATGACCGTAATGTTACAAATGATGTGGTAAAAGTCCTCATTGGCCCGTAGTACATTGATGGACAGTTGTTGGCATGATCATGACCATTGATGAATCCACGAATATCCTTGGCCCGTAGTGCATGGATAATTTGTGGTCGTGATACTAATGAATATCATTGGGTACGTAGTCTGCGGGGATGATGTGGATTATTTATTAAAATTTGAGTCTTAGCGATAAAATGATGAAAAACCTTTTAAATCATAGAAGATAGTAGATTTTATTCTCTCTTGACTCTTCTAATGGATTCTTTGTTCATCTACCAGCTTAAACTTGATATTTGTTATATTTTATCGGTTTAACATTGTTGAAGGCTAACGATGAATTATTATGCATTATCTTAGTCATACTATTTCTTACTGGGCTAGTTGAGCTCACCCTTTTGCTTTCATTGTTCTCTTCAGGAAATGAGAACGTAGCCGGGACTAGTCGGGGAACGGAGTGACGGTCCAGATGATAGCATTAGTAGTCCTCAATATTCTATGAAATAGTGTAATAATAAATATATTAAGGACCTTATTTGAGTTGAATACTGTCTAGAAGACAATATTCGTTTTAAAACTCTCAGTTTATGTCTTGTCGTATTTTACACGACAGTTGTATTTGAATTTTGTACAATGTATTTGGCGACTCAAGATGGGTGATGTATACCTATTTTGGGGGCGTCGCACTATTAATTAGTAAAATGATACTTGATCTAACAAATAAATTTGTTTTACTCAAAAATATATATTATAATATATTTGATCTACGTTTTGAAAATTTGGCCACTTAGGATTTTAAAGACCGTTCAGAGGAGGATTTTAGAGAAAAACTTCTGAATTGTTTCGGTATCTAAGTACTGACTAAATTTAGTTTTCACAACTGATGTTTATAAAAAAATTTACAATATTTATATAAATTATCTATATCAATAAAAGGTCACTTATGATTTCAAAGACTGTTCAAATAATATTTTTATGTAAGGAATATATCCAAATATCGGTATCTAAGTACTGACTTTTTATTTGATATGAATAGATGAAATATGTGTGTGTGTGTGTGTGTGTGTGTGTGTTTAACAGTTTATATTTGTATATCTATAATTATAAGCAAGTATAAGATAATATAAATACAATAATTCAATAACTTATTTCAAACACTTTGACCATTTTGCTCTTCTTCAGAAGATTAGAACTTTTAGTAGAAGATAGAGAGAAAACTTATTTAGAGAGAGTATGTAGGCAATGAGATATAGTTTTTCTTTGTTTTGTAAATTGGTTGTTTGAAATGAAAGAAAAAGCCTATAATATCATTATGCCGAAATATTGATATGAATTTTATTGTAAAATTTTTACCTTTTTGTGTTGGGGTTACTATTCACGTATACGTCACTATTCACGTATACGACACTATTCACGAATACGGCACTATTCACAAAAAAATGAAATTTTCTTTTCTTTGTCCAAGATGTCTATCATGGTTACTATCTTTGATTGTATTCATGTTTTGATCTTCATTCTTCAATTTTACTCCACTATGGTTTATTATGGAGCGTTTTTGAACTTGGATTATTCAAAGTACGAATCCCTAATCTTTGTCCTTTTATCTCACTGGATTCGTTTCTTTAAAATATTTTCAGTCCTAAATGATGATATAACTGAATATCTTTGGCCTGTAGTGCAAAGATGAATGATTAACTAATGAAATTTTTTGGCCCGTAGAGCAAAGATGAACATGTGTTGAGATGAACATGACCAACTGGTGATACAAATGAATATCTTTGGTCTGTAGTGCAAAGATGCGTATTTGATTCAAGATGTATATTGATTAATGTTATAGGGATAAAATATTGATGATGGACTTTTAAATTCATAGATGATAGTAGATTTCATTCTCTACTTAACTCTTCTACTGAATTGTTATTTTCGCTGCGAATATTGATCTAAAATTAGTTATCCATTATATTTTATGTGATTTGTTGAAGGCTAACGATAATTTATTGTTCATTATCTTAGTGATAATATTCTTTACTGGGTTAGTTGAGCTCACCATTTTCCTTTTTGTTTTATTTTTCTTCTCATGAGGTGAGAATATAGCAGGAACTAGCCGATGTATGGAGTGATGGTTCTATAAAGTTGTTTTAGCAGTCCTCATTATTTTTGTAAAATAGTGTATCAATAATTATAATGAGGACTCTTTTTGAGTTTGAATATTGTCTATTAGACAATATTTGTATTTAAACTCACAGTATATGTGTTGTCGTATTTTGTACGACAATTATATTAATGAAGTTGTATTTGTTTCTGTACCATGTATTTGACGACTCAGAATGAGTGATGTATACCTATTTTGGGGGCGTCACAGACCACCTTTTCTCGTTGTTCGAATATTATCTGCAAAGACAAAAGGCAATTTCAACACAATAATTTGCCTTGTGTTTCTGCAATATCAACACTAATTTGTTTTCTCTTCTAATCTCCTTAAATTTAGGCTTCCCTGAATTTTAGTAATTGATGAAACTTGTTATACATTTTATTTACAGTACGTACTCGCCTTAGCTAGCTATAGGGGAGAAAACGAGTCGAATCTCAGCGAACACTTTAATGCTCAAATTCGGCTCGACTCGAAAAAATTGAGCTCGAATTTGATAAAGAATTTCTAATTTTGCGCTAGATTCGACTCGGATCATTATTTCGGACCTCTTACAAGTAAGATCTTTCGACTTCGATTTACAAAAAGAGTCTTCATGAGCCTTCAAATCAAATTTTGAATATGAACCATTTCGCTTAATACTGAACCACTACATACTAAATTGATTATTGAACTAATGTTTATATATAAAAGTCTTTTACTTTTATTTATGTAAAGAAATTACAAAGAATGTAATACGAATTGATAATCAATTCATTGGTTTATTCAAGTACAAGCTTACACAATTTAATACTACACTTTATAAATTATAACGATTGATACAAATATCATATATTTTATTAGTATGGATCAGACCAGTATTCGAATATGATCCATCGAGCAGGTATCGAATATGATTCGAGAAAAAATAAAATAGTCGAACCCTAATCTGAGCGAATACTGGTATATATACTCGAATTCGACTCGTGTATCATTAAACAGAAAATGAGTATGGATCATATTCGACTCGAATCAACTTTGAATTCGAATTTTAAATCATATTTTCGAACCGAATATCGAACTACTCTGTTCGGCTAACCTCCCTAGCTAACTAGATGATAATACACCACGTGCCATTACAGAGCCCACTACTAGGAATTCACAAACTTCGTTATCAGTCGGGTCTAGGACGTTTAATTAAAAATTCTACATTCCCAAGTCAAATTAGTACAGCAAAGACCGAGTACTCCATTCAATAGTGCACGCCATTGTTTGCTCACAATAGTCTTGGACAAAGCAAAGTGTACATGTGGTGCCGTGGTGGATGTCCGAACAATATTACTACTCCCTCCTTTCCTATTTAAATGATATTTTATAATTTTTTATTTATCTTTAATTAATTGACATTTATTTAAATTTAAAAGAATTAATGATAATTTTTTTAAAATTATTTCTCATTACTCTACCTATTTTTTTGGTACTTTAAACTCTTATACTATAATAAATTAATAATTTAAGAGTACTATAAATAATTGAGTACTATATTTAAATTAGTGCGTAACAAATTAATGTTTCCTGAACTATTAAGATAATGAAAGGAATTAGTTTATGTAGCTCCAATTACAACTTAAACACTTTACTTTAGCTAAAAAAATATGTTTTTTTATTGTGTATTATTCCACAAAAGTTCCATTTACAAAATAAAAATAAATAAATAAAATTGTTTTACCAAAAGAGTTCTTTTTTTTATTTTTTTTATTGTTGGTAGTATAAATTGACATCATGTCTTTAATTTGTCAATATTATTATTTTATTATCATGACACAATTACTATACTAATATTTTATTACTTTTAAAGATAAACATACAACAAATTAAAATTATATTATTAATATTTACAATTAGAACCCTTTTTGTGGAACCCATTTAAACATAACATTTGAAGGTTAGATAATTTACATGAAAGAGTAAATATAATTTTGTTTCCAATAACCTTTGAGACAAGTTGTTGGTGTAAGAAAACAAAGGGTTTACAGAAGCGGCAGAAAATTCAATTTGTGTATAACAAAGAAAAAACTTTAATTAATGCCTCTATCTGTACACTAAGTTGTTGTTGTCGGATTATTCATCCAATGTTTAAATTATTCAAAATATTGTATCAACCTGATTTTTTAAAGTTAATTTAAAATATTTTTTTAAAATACAAAATTATTGAAATTAATTAACTTTAAAAAAAAATCTTTTATGTTATTAATTATTTTTTAAATAATTTATGATTTTTGCATTTATATAATCTAAAAATTAAATTAATTTATATTAATTTTAAGGATATTTTAAATGAACTTCAAAAAAATAAATATTGATAATATATTTTGAATAAAGGATGGAGTATGCAATGAGTTTTTAGTCTAGTGTTAAAAAGAGGACAGTCATCCATACAGCTGCTACAATAAATTAGAGAGTGAAGTGAATTTAGTGCTGATACACAGGCAGAAAGGTGTATATTGGTTATAAAATGAACTTATTATAAAGTTCATTTCATGCTAGCCGGATCAAATAAATTAAAGGGTCTTGGGCCAACTTTCTTCATATAAAAAGAAGACGGATGGAGTAAATAATTAAAAAGAGTTGTAAAAAGGAGTAAATATATAACTAGTCGTCGTACGTGCAAAACCAATAAAGAATAGCCGTCAATGAGGACCAGAAATAATGGAGTGCTCAATGAGCAGACAAAGAGGACTGTGAATGGATCAGACATGCATCAAGCACATGTAGTGAGTGGCGGGCGCTCTTTAATTAAACTCTCACTTGCTGGACTGCTCATTTTGTACGTTTGAGTATTACGTACGTAGTGGCCGAGTAACCCTACAAGCATATTACGTACGTAGTATAAATAATTAAGTGAACTTGTTGGGGAACTTCATACCAACATCACCAACTCGATCAATTCTGTCTCTCTCTTTTTTTAACACAGAGAGGATATATCAAAGCAAAATGGGTGCAGGTGGCCGCATGTCCGCTCCACAGCCTAGTGGCAAGAAGACTGCAGCTGAAGCCCTTCGACGGGCTCCTCACGAGAAACCTCCATTCACAATTGGAGACTTGAAGAAAGCTATTCCAGCTCATTGTTTTCAAAAATCCCTTATTACCTCTTTCCGATACCTTATTCAGGATCTCCTCATGGCCTACTCCCTCTACTACATCGCCACTAACTATATCGACCTCCTCCCTCGTCCCCTCAACTATATGGGTTGGGCTGCTTACATTGCTGTTCAAGGCTGTGTCCTAACAGGGGCTTGGGTCGTCGGCCACGAATGTGATCACCATGCATTCAGTGACTACCAATGGGTTGATGACCTTGTTGGCCTTGTTGTCCACTCTTCCCTCATGGTCCCTTATTTCTCTTGGAAAATTAGCCACCGTCGTCACCATGCCAACACCCAGTCCCTTGACAATGACGAGGTATATGTCCCAAGATTCAAGTCCAATATCCGAAACTATTACAAGATCCTCAACAACCCACCAGGCCGAGTGTTCGTATGGATTACCACGCTCCTTATTGGATTTCCTTTATACTTGATGTTCAATGTATCAGGACACAAATACGAAAGGTGGACATCCCACTACGATCCTCACAGCCCACTTTACTCCGACCGTGAGCGCAAGGAAATCATTATTTCTGATGTTGCTATTCTTGCTGTCATCTATGGACTATACCGTCTGGTATTGGCCAAAGGATTTGCATGGGTTTTCCTTGTGTATGGTGGTCCATTGCTAGTTGTAAACGGGTGGTTTGTATTGATCACCATTCTCAATCACACTCACCCATCTTTGCCTTACTACGATTCCACCGAGTGGGATTGGTTGAGGGGAGCCCTATGCACTGTTGATAGAGATTATGGAATCCTAAATAAGGTTTTCCATAATGTTTGTAATGCTCATGTCTGCCACCACATATTCTCGATGATCCCTCATTATCATGGGCTCGAAGCAACAGAAGCAATGAAGCCAATATTGGGTGAGTATTATCAATACGATGGAACTCCAATTCTTAAGGCAATGTACCGAGAAATGAAGGAATGCATTTATGTTGAGAAAGATGAAGATGAGACAAAAGGAGTCTACTGGTACAGAAGCAAGTTTTGATGTGCTGACAGAAAGCGAAGAGCAGCTTGCTTTTTATTTGTCTTCCATTTCCTAGTAGTTTAGGTTGTATGCCTACATTGTATTCAATCAAATCTTGTTCATTGATGGGTTAAAAACCGTTTCCTATAATATGAATAAAACGTCCTAATCGCTTTACATCAAGAATATCCTTTCGGTACCATATATAATTTCATGTGGGAAGTACTGTTTTATTTGGTTTTGTGGGCGAAGAAATCGCGCCTTGCTAGTTTAGGGTTTCGTGTTGGCTGGGGAGGAAAGAAATCCACGAAGAGCACGGAATTGATTGATTGATTGAAGGAGGGAAAACGACAGGTGGGCGATTACTCCAACGACGCGTGACAGAACTCCTAGGATTCGGGAACCGTGTTAGGGTTATTGGGATTCCAAGAGCCTTCTTGAGTGTCCTTCGAGTTGAGAGAAAATGCCTAAACCCTTTTTAGTGTTTTTAGGTAGAATATCCAAGCCTTAAGTCACCAAAAGAGTTCCAGTCTTGTGTCTCCAAGCGAGGTCCCTTCCTTCATAGGGTATTTATAGAGCCTCCTGGAATTTAAGTAATCACATATCAGGCACATGTCTTCAGGAAAATTTTAGAAATACCCTTTAGTCATTAAAATAACCATGGAGACATTGAGACTCCACGAACTTGGCAATGTGTTCTCTGGCATTTCCTTTCTCCCCATTATATTTTGGAAATTGCGGGGGATGCTCAATATACCCTACCGGGTAGGGTTGTCTTCGAATATGTGTCGGGTAAGGTGGAGTAAATTCTAACTCCGAAGGTCGGGATGTCTGCTTGTGAAGTTGATTGATCACATCGATCATGTCATCCTTTCTCACATATTGGATTATGGTATGGACTCTCTGTGGTACAGAAATTGGTTGATGTATCTTTGGCATCATATAAATTACAGATCGGTGGTCTTTATTAAATTTGGTTCGTTGAACGAGGCTTGGGATGGTTGGCCTCTGCACTTGTGAAAATACGGGGATAGTAATCGAAATGATGTTTATGCGAAATCGACCGAGTTGTGTACGTCGCCACCATTGCTACGAGGTTAAGTGGATAATGGGAACGGACTAATTCTCCATCAATGAAGGTGTAGTCTGATTTTCCTTATTGTTACTATCGTTGTTGTTGTCCTCCACTCCTGCTTGTTCTCCTTGTGAATTGTCTGAGAACATGGCCTTGAAGGCGGGGATCTGCATCAACTGCTGACGAAAATTTCCCATTTTCTCTTGCTTACTGCATCTCTAAAGATCATAGCCATCATCATCCTTGCCTTCCCGTGCTTCTTATCAATGCCTTGAGTATCTCCAGGTTGCACAACATTTGCTCGCTTCTCCGCTTTCTTCCTCGCTTTTTCCTTCCGCTTGGCTTCGCTTTGATATTCGTTGGTTGTTGCTTTCGGCCGTGTATCATGATGTTCAACTTTCTTCCGATCGTCTTCAGGATGGGTTGATCGAGATTTAGATTCACGCCTTGAAAGCTTGACTTGTTTGCCTTGAACTGGGGAACCGTTGAGGTAATCTTTGTTTTGTTGGTGAAGCTCTTCCCGTTGTTCTCCCACTTCGAGTTGTGGGCATACCCTTCATGAATTCTACACCTCCCCAGCAGAGTCGCCAAAGAAATGTGGGCAAGGAAATCGCGCCTTGCTAGTTTAGGGTTTCGTGTTGGCTGAGGAGGAGAGAAATCCACGAAGAGCATGAAATTGATTGATTGATTGAAGGAGGGAGAACGACAGGTGGACGATTACTCCAACGATGCGTGGCAGAACTCCTAGAATTCGGGAACCGTGATAGGGTTATTGGGATTCCAAGAGCCTTCTTGAGTGTTCTTCGAGTTGAGAGAAAATGTCTAAACCCTTTTTAGTGCTTTTAGGTGGAATATCCAAACCTTAAGTCACCAAAAGAGTTCCAGTCTTGTGTCTCCAGCGAGGTCCCTTCATTCATAGAATGGAAAGGGTATTTATAGAGCTTCCTGGAATTTAAGTAATCACATGTCAGACGCATGTCTTCAGGGAAATTCCAGAAATACCCTTTAGTCATTAAAATAATGCCCATATCGTCATGTCCTTCTAGCCACCAATCCAATCCCTCAATCAATTCCCAAAACGAGCCGCCTCCATGAGCCTTCTGTCTCGGGACACGTGGAGGCTTCTCCCGGGTCTAGCCCCTTTATTTCTGACTTATCCGTCTTCATTTAATTAGGTTATGTGAACCCTAATTTGTGCATTTAATGAGGTCGTGGAACCCTAATTGTGCATTTAATTTAATTAGGTTATGTGGACCCTAATTTTGCACCTGGGCCCACAGGTTTTAAAACATTCATATATGTTTTGTTCAGTTACTGATGCTTAACTAGCTCTAAATTTTTATCTTAGTTGACTACTTTGAGGGAATACCAAACAATGTGTATGTTACTCGTCAAGGTGTCGTTTATCCTCACGTGTTACTTTATCTTTCTCCCCAACAAGAAAATTAGAAGAAATAGAAATTTGGGTATATATATGAAGTTCAATGCTAATATTAATGTAATCTATCGTAATTCAGTTTATATTTGTTATCATTGGGCGTATTGTTGAGAAAACTGACTGATAATAAGAATAGGTACACATTGTGATTTAAAAACCTAAAAATTATAAAAACAAAAAAAAATTAAAAAAATTTTTTTTGGCTTGCATCATCGTCAGACAACTCGCTTGTCTAGGCGACTTGCTGCCATAGAATACCACCTTTGATAGAGTCATAAGATTTACACACTTCTTTTGACAATCAATTATCACTCCATAATTGAATAACCAATACATCCCCAACATAACATCAAATTCCCCAAGTTTAATTAGAATTAGATCCACGATATCACATTTCCCTTAATATCCACCCTACAATTCTTGTGTACAAACCTAACAGGAATTACCTCTATATTAATTCCCAATTTCTATGTTCAAAGGGTAGTCTAATTCTTCATGAGGTAAATCTAGCTTCTTAGCAAAGTCATCGAATATGAACGTATATGTAGCACCTGAATCAAACAATACATATGCATTTAAATTGTTGATCGGAATAATACCTGCCACCACATCTCCTTGGACTGCATAGCATCATGCACGGTCATGTTGAACGTTCTAGAAGTGGGTCGGTTTGATGGTGTTGGCCCAGTGATAGTCAATGTACCACCAATGTTGATTTCCTTACTTCCACTTGCTACTCTTGTTGCCTTTTTGGGACAATCACGAGCTAGATGATCATTTGACCCGCATGTAAAACAAGCTCCTTTCTTAGGATTAGGCCAATTTGGCGCGATGTGGCCTTCCTGACCACAATTAAAATACATTCGCTTACCCTTCAGGCACACGCCAATGTGATTCTTCTCACATGTAGCACAAGCTTCAAACTTCCTCTTCTGTTGGTTTCCCTGTTGACTTCCAGCATTTGAATTTTCATTCCACTTCCTTTCTGGTTGTTGCTTCTGTTATTGCTAGCACCAGCTTTGCTTTAATTCTCGTTCTTCCTCTTCTTATGTTCTTGATTATATTTCGTCAAGGCATTGCTTCCACCCGCTGTAAATCCATATAAAATGAAAATAAAATGTATAATTGATCAACTTCCTATCAACATCATCCATTACAATCAATTAATTACCATTACATCATGTAAATCCATGTAAAAATTACAACCAAAGTGACAGTCAATGACAATACACTGCATATGATGAGTTTTGAGTTTCCCTCTTTAAGTCTGTCAAGTTCCATTTCCTTTTTAAGTGCTTCCCTTCTCTAAATTTTCAACTTCTCTTTAAGCTTTACATTTTTATCCATCAGTAAGCTCACGTCTTCAACTGGTTTACTCATCACACTCGTTGCTTCATCTTCATTGGGAGGCACTTCAACCCATTCAAAATATCCATAATATCTCCTAGTTTCATATCAAATTTGGTTTCACAAAGTAAAAACAGATCCACATAGCAAACTTAATTTAACAGAGAGAGGGACAAAAATAATTTAACAGAAACAGGGACGGAGGAAACTAATCTCATAGTTGCGGCAACCATAAAACCTTCTTCTTATTGACATATCCTTCTTGGAAACACAAATTCGAGCTGAAAAATCACAAAAGCACATGCGCATGTCTGCATCAATAGCTGACAATGATCTAGATCGTGATGAAGCCATCTCAGATTCATGACATGATCCCACTTACCTCGATAGTAGTTACCAGCAAAAGCCCTAAATTTTCCAAACTTGTTGTCTACAATTTTGGTGAGAAACTTAAAACCTTGTTCTAAAGTTCTTCAATTCTTCACTTACATGACTAGTAAAACATACGATTTTAAACTTACATGCTTTGTAGACATGGATTATCTTCTTAAATCGACTTCTCACTCGATTTTGCTTGACATGAATTTTCTTCTTCGTCGCTTTCTTCTCAGAGCTCGATTTCTTCGTGTTGTAAGATTGCTTTCTTCCTCGCTTTAGTTTTTTCCTCCCGCACATTCCACATCAGACACAACTGATTAGCCAACTTACACACATCAACAATTAGGTGTTTTGTTTTTTTTAAAGCCATGTAGGAAAATTGGGTAGATTATTTGATGTCTGACAGCGAAATTGAACGGAATTACTCAATTAAAAACTTTTTAAAAGTTCATGGAATTAATTCTATTTTTTTAAAGTTTAGTGATGTTTAAAAACAAGACTAAAAGACAATTTACACCTTAAACTTTATACCCTTGTTGACTTTTGCACCTCAAACCGAAAAATGTGTCTAAGTACACCTCAAACTTCATTATACGTAACAAAACGCACACTTTCTTCACTTAATCGGTCAAAAATGACCAGCTAAGGCTGTAACACAAGTTTGGGGTGCAAATTGTCTTTTAGTCTTAAAAATTGGCAAAAATAATTAACTTTAAATAAAATAAAATAATTTAAAATAATTAATTTTAAATAAAATAATTAATTTTAAAATAAAAATAAAATAATTAATTTTAAAATAAAATAATTAAAATAAATATTTGGAATTAATGATTAATAATTAATCATTAACTTGTAAAATGATTATTTTATTTTTATTTTAAAATTAATTATTAATCATTCCGGTTAAAAAATATCATTAACTTGTAAAAAAATCATTTTTGCCACATATTAAAAAATTGTTTTTGTTTTAAATTTTTTTTTAAAAAATAGAATCTTTTTTAAATGTAATTTTATTTTACAAGTTAAAAAAAAATTCTTTTTGTTTTCAAAAGCAGAATTTTGTTTAAAATAAAATTTTTTAAAATAAAATTTTGTAAAAACTGAATTTTTAAAACAAACTTTTTAAAAACAGAATTTTATTTTAGAAGTTAAAAAAAATACAAAATTTTAGAAGACAAAACAGAATCTGATACTATAAAATGAAGCTCAAGTTATTCATCACAAATATATTAACATCACTACAAAATTAGATATTAAATAAATTTTAATATTAAACATGTAACATAAATATAATTTTAAAAATTTTAATCTGATAAATAGAACTTTGTTTGTGAAAATATTAATTTTTTTCATGAAAATAACAACTCCCATTTAGAATACCAAGTCAAACTGTCAAAGCCATAATTTAAACGAGAAGGATAAATGTTATTCCATCTATTTCACAAACAAAGTTCTATTTATCAGATTAAAATTTTTAAAATTATATTTATGTTACATGTTTAATATTATAATTTATTTAATATCTAATTTTTAAAAATATTCTATTTTTAAAAACAAAAACAAATTTTTTGAACTTAAAAATAAAATTATGTTTTAAAAAAATTCTATTTTTAAAAGTTGTTTTTACAAAATTTTGTTTTAAAAACAAAAATGAATTTTTTTTATGTGGCAAAAATGATTTTTTACAAGTTAATGATTTTTTAACTGAATGATTAATAATTAATTTTAAAAATAAAAATAAAAAAATCATCTTACAAGTTAATGATTAATTATTAATCATTAATTCAAAATATTTATTTTAATTATTTATTTTAAAATTAAGTATTTTATTTTTATTTTTAAAATTAATTATTTTATTTAAAATTAATTATTTTAAAATTATTTTATTTTATTTAAAGTTAATTATTTTTGTCAATTTTAAGACTAAAAGACAATTTGCATTTAAACTTGTGTTATGTTTTTAATTTCATCACTACTTTCAATTCTAAAGTCAAGAAAAAAAAGTGCTTTTATTACGATATAATAAAATTTGAGGTATATTTAGACACTTTTTTAAGTTTGGGGTCCAAAAGTCAACAAGAATATAAAATTTGGGATGCAAATTGTCTTTTAGTCTAAAAACAATTACATTAGGAATTTGTCCTTTTTGCCATTTTCAGCAAGTTTGGACTTGGCTTCAAATGTTTGTTAGGGATATTCTGTTCTTTTGAGTTTAAACGGTTGAATAAGCTGCAAAATCCACAAACCATAAATGGTTTATTCTCTCTCCTCTTTATCTTCTTCGCTCCATACACCTCCCTCCTCAAAACCCAACCAAAAATGCACTAGCTTTCTGTCGCGTATTTCCGATCCCCTCCAATCCCATCTTCTCCACAGCTTCACCACTCCATTTGAGCTCAAACAACTCCATGCCCTTATCACTAAAACTAATGCTCCCGTCTCTGTACTCCCACTCGCTCGAGTTGGCTCAGTCTGCGCTTTTACCCCTAGCTTTTCCTACGCTCAACAACTGATTGCGCGTTCTGGTAAGCCGGAAATTGTTGCTTGGAATATTTGTTTGAAGTCCTTTGCGGAGAGTGATACTCCAAATGATACCATTTTGTTATTTTATCAGTTGCGGAAATTTAGTGTTTTGCCGGATAGTTTTACTTGTTCTTTTGTTCTTAAGGCTTGTTCACAGTTATTGGATCTTTTACATGGTAGAATTGTTCATGGGTATATTGAGAAACTTGGGTTTCAGAGTAATTTGTTTTTGCAGAACACAATTGTGCATTTGTATGCGTCTTGCGGGGCGATTAGTGATGCAAGACTGTTGTTTGATAAAATGTCGCAACGAGATGTTGTTACTTGGAATATAATGATAACCCAATTGGTGAAAAGAGGGGATGTTGATGGGGCGCATGAGTTGTTTGTGCAAATGCCAGAAAGAAGTGTGAGGTCATGGACTGCTATGATTGCGGGGTTTGTTCAGTGTGGGAAGCCGAAGGAAGCCATTGGTACTTTCACCCAAATGGAAGAAGCTGGGCTCAAGCCTAATGAGGTAACAGTTGTTGCTGTTCTTGCAGCGTGTGCGGATTTAGGTGCACTTGAACTTGGCAGGAGGATTCATGAGTACTCAAATCGAAGTGGGTTTAGGAGAAATGTTCGTATTTGTAACACTTTGATTGATATGTACATCAAATGTGGATGTTTGGAAGCAGCACATAAAAGTTTTGAGGGGATGGAGGAACGAACAATTGTATCCTGGTCGGCCATGATCCAAGGGCTTGCAATACTCGGACAAGCTGAGGAAGCTTTAAATTTCTTCTCTAAAATGATTAATGATGGAATTAAGCCTAATGGGGTCACTTTTATTGGCCTCTTACATGCTTGCAGCCATATGGGGTTAATAAATGAGGGTAGGAGGTTTTTCACTATAATGACAACAGATTATGGGATAATTCCTCGGATTGAGCATTATGGTTGTATGGTTGATCTCCTAAGCAGGGCAGGGCTCCTTCAAGAGGCTCACGAGTTCATTATAAACATGCCTATTAAGCCAAATGGGGTTGTGTGGGGAGCTCTCCTCGGTGGCTGCAGGGTTCACAAGAACATTGAATTGGCTGAAGAAGCAATCAAACACCTCCTTGAATTAGACCCCCTTAATGATGGGTATTATGTAGTTTTATCAAATGTTTATGCAGGAGCAAAGAGGTGGGAGGACGCCGCGAGAGTGAGGAAGTTGATGAGAGATAAAGGAGTGAAGAAGAAACCGGGTGGAGTTCAATCACAGTAGATGGTAAAATTCACGAGTTTGTGGCTGGTGATGAGACTCATCCTCAGAGTGAGGAAATTAATCAGCGGTGGGACAAGTTATTGGAAGAAATGAGACTTAAAGGATATGTACCCGACACCTCTGTGATTCTTCTGGACATTGAAGAGAATGAGAAGGAAAAATTTCTTTACCGACACAGTGAGAAATTAGCACTGGTTTTTGGGCTAATGAACACCCCAGCTGGAACACCAATTCGGATCATGAAGAATCTTCGTGTTTGTGAAGATTGTCATGCTGCATTGAAACTCATATCAGAGATTGTTTCCCGCGAGATAGTTGTTCGTGATAGAAATCGCTTTCATTGTTTTAGAGATGGTTCTTGTTCTTGCAGAGACTATTGGTAAATGATTTGTTTTTGTATAACATCATGATGTAACTTTTTGTAGATGGAAACATTTATATGCATCATCTCCACTCTGATTTTTTTTTTATTTGTGAAGGATTGCAAAACTCAATTCTGTCTTCCTTTTGTTTTGTTCATTCTTATTATTGTTCATTTGTTTATCATCATAGTAATTCCTTTTATTAATGGATTATTATATGGCTATGATATTGGTGCCAAATGGAGTGCTACAATTTCCTTACAGGTATAATATTTGATCTGCTTGCTTATTTTTTTAAAGGGTCGAGTGTTAATTTATTTTAGAAAACTGATAAATCCACAATAGAAAATGATATTTGAAAATTGTCGCTATAGGATCTATAGTTAGCGACGATCTTCACGTGAAAATATCAAAAAATGTGTTTGTATTAGAAGAAAACTATTATTAGCTCATACTGACAGACTGATATTGATGATGTTTAACATTTCGTTTCCAAATATTCTTCCGCAAATCACCCAATTCAAGCATTTCAGAATCTTCTGATTTTCTTATTAACATTTGAAGATAATAGGAATACACTTATCATTTAGTCAAAGAGTATAATATAATTAGGGATTTATATAAGCAGTTTAATATATAAATCCCTAATTGATGTTACAGCACAACACATTCACTATGCACAGAAATTACGAACATTTTTACAAGGAAAATAATATATATTGCGATTTTATATGTATATTTTTTTATTGCAAGTTATGTGCTGTGTTACTCGGACTCTTCACTTTGCCCTGAAGTACCCGTGTCCGACACCGTGTCCAAAAATTGGATACTTCACTTGGATACTTCACTTTAGTGTAAAAAATTGGCAAAATTAAAAAGTACCCGTGTCGGATACCGTGTCCAACCGGACACTCCATCCGTGTCCGAGTAACACAGGTTATGTGGATAAATTTAATTAGTAATACTTTTACAATGTATTTGTTTGCTAGTCCAATCAACCAAACAACGTGTCAAATCCTCCGCATGTAAATAAGATCACATCGAGGAGGTCGACAGTGCAGGCCGCCAGGGGATAGTTCAGGTGTGAGAATAAGTACAGACTGGAGAATAGGTTAACAACTGAGAAACAAGATCACACCGAAGAGACTGACGGCCTGTGCCGCCGGGGGATAGTTCCAGTGTGGAAATAAGTACAGACTCGAGAATAGGTTAACAACTGAGGCTTAGTACTTTAGTGCTCAAAGTGACATTACCTTGTAATTAAGGTATAACCTTATATTTATAACTGATCACGCCTCCTTATTGTAATTAAGGTAAAACTTGTGCCATGTGGACTTGACTTTGGGCGTCCAGGGTATTGTTAAATTTAAATGCTTGAAGTTACTGACCAACATTGTATTTTTTCAAGTACTAATACTACTCAATACCAGGTTTATTCGATACAGGGAGCAGCGATTTCATACATCTTTAGAAAAGACGAGGCGTTTCTATCCCCATGTTCACAACATGGATGGATTCTTTGTTGCGAAGGTATATTTCATTTTTGTGGCGAGGTTCCTCACTTGATCAGTACGCGTAATGCGGTTGAATTATGTTAAGACATAATAGTCTGAGTTAAATAAGTAATATATATTATTCGTGTGTTGGAGTCTTAAATAAATATGCAATTGCCAGGTGAAATTTTGCACGTAAAATTTTCTATGTGGATTGTGGAATATAGTCATGCTTCTCTCCAGCATAAAAAATAATCCCTAATTTCTCGCACCAAAAAACATATAAGCAAGAGGTTGCTTGGGGATAATACAGTTTTGGTTGAAGTTCCTAATGCTTCAGTGGAACATCAACCCGGGGAGGTCTTAAACTGTTTGGATATTTGGTTTGCCGTGCAGAAAAGAGGTGTGTTCAGTTGCGCCTTCTAATCATGAACAAGTAATCTGAGTAAATTTACTTTTTTTCCTATCTTTCAGTTGAAGAAAATGAGCAATTCCAAGGTAGCTCCCTCTGAACCATCGAAAGAACCAATTGAAGAGCCATCAGAAGAACCATTGGAAGACATGGGGGAAGAGCCAATTGAAAGCATCAGCATAAAGAAAATCGTATAAAAATTGAAGCAGCAGCACAAAAAAGATGAAAGCACTGATAAAGAAAAGGCGCGTTTGAAGAATGGTGTTCCTGAACATGGGAGGACAGATAAAAAACGGAAGTACAGTAAAAGCTTTTATAGAGAGAAAATCTCAAAAGAAAGGTACCCGGCTTTTTTTTCCATCTATAAGAATAAATGCATTTCAACGTTCATGTGATACATAATTGCTTTGAACTTGGCTAGCTATAGTTCTATCGAAAAGAATGAAATCGTGTATTACCCCCTAATTATGATGGTGTATTTGCGAATGACTTGGGCCCTAATATCGGATTTCTCAAGTTTGGGAGATGTCCACTCCTAATAATTTTTAAACAACCATAGTGCGATCAAGTATATTGAAAGGCTTATATTTTTTGACATTTGTGCAGGGAAGAGAAAAAGACTAGCTATGAGAGCAAAATCAAAGGGAAAGCCTTTCGGTGAAAAGAAAGCTGCAAAGAAGGCTGAAAGGGTTGGACGAAGTTGGTGAATTTGAGTTGTTAAAAGTAATTATCGCTTTGCAGAAAGCAAATGCAGAAAAGAGGTGTGTTCTTAGTTTGTTTGGATTCTATTTTTTCGGGTTGCTATAGTTTTGCCTGTATTAATTAACAAACATATTGACTGATGCATAAATGTTGTTATAGCTTGTTCGATGTTTTACCAGAAAATTACCGTTAAATTAGTCCGAGTTGGCGCTGTTCAGCACCAACTTTTTTACCATTGAAACTGATGTTAATTCTACCTGAGAACCGAGTTGATGAGCTTCTGCAATGTGATCAAAGCATAATGGAGACATGAACAGGATGCTTGCGAAGGATTTTGAGTCCCAATTTGTTAGTTGTTTTGATTTTTGTTGAACATTTAAAAACAATTTTGCTTGGTTGTTCAAGCCTTTGTTAGATATAAATCATGGGCTAATGTTTTTCTTTTGTATTAGTTTGTTAAATTCTCCTCAATACAAGATGTATACTCTTTCTTTTTCCTTGTTTAAATGACCAGTTTTTTAATTATATACTTGTATTTCAAACCAGTCAGTTTTTTTAACATGGATATGTTGAGTTACATTCAAGAAACAACAAGTCTTGGGGACATTTTTGAGCCACATTTCTAGCAATAATTTTTTTTTGGTTTTTTTTATAGTACTTCTCAAAAAATATATAGTATTTATTCCAACTGAAATTTTTAATAAAAAAAATAATATTTTAGGTATAATTTGGATACATACAAGAAATAGGGTTGTACAGACGGTACATACCATGTTTCTTGTATGTATCCAAATTACACCTAAAACACTGTTTTTTACAAAAATTTCAGTTGAAATAAATACTATATATTTTTTAGGAGGTACTACAAAAAAAAAAGCCAAAAAAAAGTGTCACTAGAAATGTCGCTCAAAAATGTCCCCCTAGAAGTACTGTTTAAGAAACTTCTTTTCAACCAACCCTCGGGATGGAAAGAGCTCGTGTTTCTGTCAAAAATAGGGACAGATATTTTAACATAAAAATTGATATTTTAACGTGATTCTTTTCAAATGAATAGTGAGTAGGTCTCACCTTGCTCAAATGTTATCAGCTTACAAATTGTAATGCATTTTATTTCAATGTTTTCAACTTTATAATCAATTAGAATACATTTCAATGCTTAGAAATTAACTTTTTAAATAACAAAATTTGGGATTTGACTCCCCTCCATTACATATTTTCTCCAAATATACCAATTATTTGATCTTAATAATTTTATTAGTAATGATCAAAATATATTAATAAATAGTTGATGATATTTAATATCAATTATACAAAAATTAGAATCATAAAAAATATTTTCACAACTTAAAGTCTAAAAGAATTGGTATCCATTGAAATTTTAATGAAAAATCCATATGTTCATCAAAAGTTGAAAATGGTTGGTTACATTCATTTTTAAAACAATTATACTATTCAATAAAATAAATTAATTGACCGGTATCGATTTTAATTGTATTCACAACTATAAAAATATGGTATATTGGATGTAATTTGAGAGAATGTGTAACGTAGGAATTTAAATCCCAAATCTTGATTATGTTTCTAAATAAACGATATTTTTATTCTAATTTAATTTACCAACAAATAAAATAAAAAAGGTGTAAAGTTCCATCAATTAGTAAAAAACTTTTTTGAAGGAAATAATAAAAATAAAAAATCCTTCAAAACCAAACATTCAAGAAAAACCCTTATAAGTTCTTAATTGTTATACATAGCAAGTAAATGTAGAGAAATTGATATTTCCACATGTATTTTTTATATATCACCTCACATAATTATGAGCACACAATAAATCTCACGTTCATGTGAGAACTAACATGTACTCCATCCATTCTTAAATAGGTCGTTTTGAATTTTCTTTCTTATTCCTAATTATTTGATATTTATGATTATCTAGGAGAATTGATCACAGTTATTCCTAAATTGTCCCTTATAATTAAGGTGTTTTATGGGGAGAGAGAAATGAAAAGAAAATAAGAGTAAATGAGACTATTGAATTTATTTTATAGTAAATTATGGGAAATATCGGAGGGAGAGTATGAGATAAGTGAGGTGAAAGGTATTATCGACAATTGATGCTATAATGAATGGTTTTCAATTATTTCTTTAGTTTTTGTGTATAAATCTAAAATGAGTTATATTAAGTAATGGAGGGAATAATATCAAAATTACTCCCCTAACACTCTGTTTTTGAGTTTTAAACAGAAAAGAAAAGAATAGAAAACTTAAATTAGAACAGAAAAGAAAAGAATAGAAAACTTAAAGTTTTCTTTTGTGTTGTTTCTGAGTTTTTAATGAAAAAAGATAGAAAATTTAAAATTGAGAATATGAGTTGTAATTTAAAATTTATTATATTAAAAGTTGAGGATAATATGAGAATTATAAAAATATTACTTATTCTAATTTCTTTTTCGTCCGAATCATGCCAATTTTGGACGAAAAACTTTGCCAGGAAAACTTATATTTTCTTCATGTATATTAACTTAAAACCCCTCTCTCTTTCTCTTTAAAACCCTAAACCCTAAAAACAACATTATCAGCCTTCATCTTACATTAAACCACAAATTCGAATTTTCTTGCTATACTAACGCAGAAGGTAATAACAATAATAATGGAGAAAATTCCAGTATGGGACTTGCCGGACGTGCCAAAGGGTCAGCTCCCCCATCACCTAGAACAACAGAGAACTCGCGTTTTCTGTAATTCTGATGCTCCAACTCATGTATCTCTCTCTCTTTTATATATATATATATATATATATATATATATATATATATATATATATATAAAAATGTATATCTTTAATTTTTACTTTGAAGAGTTCATGCCTTTTTGTTTGAATGCTTTTATTGGTGGGTTTATGTTTAATTTTGGTTTGTATATATCTGAACTTGTTGTAGACAGAGAACATACACTACTCTGGTGCATATTCATCTATGGGAGTGGATAACAGCTTGCGGTTGGATCAATTCCGCAAAAACTTTAGAGTAGAAGTAATTCGAGTCACCGAGGATGAAATGGAGTTTGATATGATTGGTATTGATCCCTCACTTGCTAATGGGTTTCGGAGAATCCTCATTGCTGAGGTGGGTTTGTTCGTACCCCCGAATTCTTACATTTGTGTTTAATATAACGGTCACTTGTTAATGTTATTGATTTGGTATTACATAAGTTATGTCTTCTAAAGTTGTACTAGCTCCTTCAGATTCTAAAGTATAAAATTTAAAATAATAATAATAAAAGAACATTTCATGCACTATGTAGAATTCCTCATTGTAGTGCACATTATTGGCCAGTAGTTTGTAAGAATTAAAAGATGAAAGTGTATGACTAGAGAGAGCTTTTAATATGCTGATGCAACTAAAACTTCTTGGCTTTAATTCCAATTGCAGTTCTTATTCTGTTTTCTTTCTTTGGTTTTGGCGAACTGATTTTTTTTGTCTAGAACATGACATTGAGCCTTGAGGCCCATACTCCATAGATAGAGGAGGCGTGAAAATTAATTGCAAACATATTTCTTGGAGGTACTTATGGACAGTTGGCAAGGGTGAATCTAGAATTTTTTTCCAATGGCGTCACTAATGCAAACATAATCACATATAAATTTTGTTATAGAAAATATTTATAATTTTACTTTCACCAAAGAGGTCCTTGGTTTTCATATGATTTTGACATCAATATATATGAGTTTATATGTTGTAAACATAATATTTGCACTTATTTCTACTTGGTCTCATTTCTTAAATTTTTCTTACGGGTTTTTTCATTTTTTATACTATTAAAAATGTCTTTCTCAATATCTAGCAGAACACAACCATCTTATCTCTTGTATGATTGTTCAAGGTCCAATTTATATTTTTTTACTTTATCTATTATAGGATTATAACGCGAATGCATAGTTGTCACAGTGTCGCCTAGGCGTTGTCTTGGCGCATGAGCATGCAGCAAGTCGGGGGTAAGCTGCCAAGGTGCTCGCCTTGACAGCTAGGTGTCCACAAGTCATCGCCAAGGCGACGCCTTAGCCGTCTAGCTACCAAGGCGAGCGCCAAGACAGCTTGGTCAAATTGGAAGGCAACCCTAAAAACTTCTGTCCACTTTGACTTGCCGACTCACACACAACATCACTCTACGCGACACACACATAACAACTACATAGAAAACTAATTAATTATGGATCACATATTAGAGTCAATATAGAAAACCAAGATGTTGCAACCGGTAATACTTAAGGTCATGTGACTCATGTTCATTCTCATTGTTGCAAATATTTTCATCGTTTGGTATTACTGGTTCATTTTCCATCTTCTTTTCCAACTTGATTAAAAAAGGAGAATTTCCACTTAAAGTAACAGCGAGTGGTAGTTATCTAATGAACATACATCATTATCCGTATGGTGTGCTTTCAGTAGTGTGGAAGATTGCGACTGAACAGATGAACATAATTTATGACTTGGTGTTATTGGTATGTTATTTTTATTTTCTTTTCATTGTTTCTGTGTGCAGCTTCCAACAATGGCTATTGAAAAGGTCCTTATTGCAAACAACACATCAGTGATTCAAGACGAGGTGCTTGCCCACAGATTGGGTCTCATTCCAATCAATGCTGACCCGAGGCTGTTTGATTATATTTCAGGTTTTATCTCACATTCTTACCCGCTGGTTATATGTTTGATTATTTAGCATCTACCTCAGTGATTTAGACGGCTAATGGCGATCTACTTTTTATTTCTCAGAAAATGATGTACCAAATGAAAAGAACACCATCGTTTTCAGTCTTCATGTTCGTTGTGAAAGAGGTGGTCAACGCATCACGGGTATAGTTAATTTGTTTTGTAGATAATGGCCTTAGCTTTAAATTTTTACAACCATTTAGTTTCATATTATTCAAGTGCTGCTCCATTATTTTATTTTTGTATGATGGTATTTTGTTGACTGCAGTAAAATCAAAGGAGCTGAAGTGGTTGCCAAATGGGAGTGAGTTTCCACTTGCCACAGAAACTTCAGCTTCAAAATCACCTTCAAAACCAAAAACCTATACTTCATTTAGCTCTAGCCAGGACAGTTTGCCTGAATTTTCTGAGAAGCCGATATCACCCTGCCATCGTGATATTATTTTAGCTAAGCTTGGACCTGGACAGGTAAAGACTTCAACCTGGCTCATTTTTTTTTATAATTCCATACAAGAGCTAGAAGGACTAATTTAAGAAAAGGATATGCTATTTTTGCAAGGAGATATATTAATTTTACCATGTCCCTCTCACAGGATACTAGGTTGATCCCTCAGAGGAGACCTTGTGGAACTAACAAAATATTTCATGGAAATAGTCCTCTCCTTATACTAGGAGAACTATTGTTGTATCTGCTGTTAATTTTGATTACATCACAAGTGAAATAACTGTTTCTCTCTATGGAAATCCATGTGGTCTGCATCGGAATATTTATAACTGGCTGATGATTCATAAAAAAATGCTTCTTCTCCAATCTAACTTGCATTTAGGTTTACATACATATATATACATACACATATATATATATATATATATGGGGTTCCATCCACAACAAATCGAAAGTTTGTGGAGCAACCCCCACAGCCTCATGAAATTTCGGTGAGCAAAATAATAATAATAATAATAATAATAATAATAATTTCACAGGTTAAAAAAGGGGTTGCTCCTATATATATGTATGTGTGTATATATATAGGTATATATGTGTATATAACACCATTTACTTGGAATCAAATTCTTAAATAAATTCAAATTCCCAAGTAAATGGTGTCTAACCCATTTACTTATAAATAAATAAATAAATTAAATTCCTAAGCAAACTGTGTCTAACCCGTTTACCTAAACCAAATTCATACATAAATTTAAATTTTCAAGTAAATGGTGTCTAATCCATTTACTTAAAATCAAACTCTTAAATAAATTCAAACTTCCCATGTAAATGGTGTGTTTTATTTACTTAAAAATCATATTCCTACGTTAAATTAAATTCCCAAGTAAATGATTCCAAACACGTCTACTTAAACCAAATTCTTAAATAAATTTTACACGGACTACGAACTGGCTTGATCCCGTTACGGGTACGTAGACAACCTAAGTAAATAAAATTATTTAGGCTCAACCACTAAATCAAATAAATCCCCAAAACCCCCAAATTAAATAATTAGACTTATAAATTGGAATCAAAAGGTGTTCCCTTAAAATAAAGGGATGTAATCAAGAGACATAATCTCAAATAGGTCCGACCTACATTAATAAGAACGCGTGTACTTCAATTGCACGAGTGAAATTATGTCGAGTAATTATTTACAATTTTTGCTCAACATAGTTTTATATTCATATACACATATACATACACACACACACACACACACACACACACACACATATATATATATATATATATATATATATATATATATATATATACACACACACACACGTATGTGCTTGTTAGTATATACTGGAATAATAGAGATGCAAGGACGTGCAATTGTTTTCCTGCAAGGTAGTGAAACACTTGACCTTTACTCAACAATCCAACCATATAAACGCAAAGAACATGCAAAAATATTATAGTGTAATTTTTTGTTTGACAATTTGATTTGAGGTTATGGAGCATTATTATAACTATGTAAAATAAGTATATTTTTTTACATTTGTTTATTTCCATTGTTATGAAATTGTTGATTCATAGCATTACATTATAAGAAGATTTACATGCTCTCATATTTTTGCATGCTCCTTGTATCTGTAAGGTTGGATTGTGATGAAGACCCATCGTTTCACCTACCTTGCACGAGAAAAAATATATGAATTTACGTGGCCTTATACCTCCATTATGCATGTAAATTCACTAATTCAACAAAAGTTACAAAAGTTATCTTCAAACCTTTAGAGCCTGTATAAAAAGTGGCAGTTTATGGAGTGTATATGTCATTTTTTCATGTATTTTGACAAGTAAAGTGCATATCACTTCAAATGATGCTTAGATCAACTTCTACAATGATATTTTTGGTTCAATCTTTGGCGCTTTGTTACTATGATAGCTACAATTTATTCTTAGCCATGTTACTTCTCATTTATACTTCTGAAGAAAAATTTATTGTCGACATTCAATTTTGAAACTTAGGAGCAATGATCTTAGTTGGGTGGAAAATACGCTTATAAAATAAATTCAAAATGTAGGAAGGTATCGAACTTAGGTGTGAGGAATGCATGTGGTTAAGACCAGTTGGGTGATGGCTCTGGTGGAGGGTGGAGGGTGGAGGGTGGAGGGTGGATGGGGAGGGGGTTCATGGGTAGGAAGAAGGGCTACAAAAATTAATATTATTCTGTAGCCCATAGCCATATTGTTGAAATGCTGAGAAGAGGGGGATGTGTTCTATTATTAACATCATTTGAGTGAAGTTTTACTAAAAAATTTTTGTATGAGTGTTTTGTTGTTTGAATAGTTGATATGATTTTGGTGAGCTCAAAATTTGGCAATTTGCATCAGCTGCGGTTTGAACCATTGATTAAGTCTAATATGTAACGTATGAACTGACTGTATTATGAATAAGAAAAGGATATATTGTAGACAAAAACCCCATCAAGAAGGTTGATTGCAAAATTCTGGCCCCTCATCAAGGAAGCTCTGGAATACAGCCACTAGGATACTTGGTTTAAGATTTGTGGATAAAGATTTTGTCATTAGAAAAATTTAGATTAAAGAAATGTTTTAGGTCGCAAGTTGTGTATCTTTCTCCTCTGCTGAAAATTTTGAGGGAGATATGAAACAGCTCATCTCTCTATCAGATTGAAAGAGAAATATTGCAGATAGGAGATTGCGAGAACTACTTTTGAATTCATAATTATTTTGTAGCCCTTAAAAATGCTTATAGCTATTATCTAACAGACCTAATGTTTAAGTACATCCACTAGATTACAATATTGAGTGTACACTTGGCAATGACTTAGACTTTAAGATTATAAATTGATATTTTAGAATCTAGGTATATTAAGTCCTAAAATTTTGAAGCATTAGGCAAGACTAACATTCAAAAGCTAACAAGTGAACCATAATATTACTGGTGATTTATCTTGTTTCCGAATGCCATTTTCAGAAAATGGCTGACCTTTTATCTCTGAAGGTTATGTTTACTTGCCAGTAATGAATCTAACTTGCTATTTTTGTAGGAAATTGAGCTAGAAGCACACGCTGTTAAAGGCATGGGAAAGACGCATGCAAAGTGGTCACCAGTGGCCACTGCTTGGTATAGAATGCTCCCAGAGGTGAGTTTTTTTTATATGTAGCTTTTCTGTTAACAATTGAAACAGTGCCACTCCGGATATTAGTGAGAGGAGTTTGTGTTGTGACTTCTAGTCAAATTTCCACTGTACAGGTTGTACTATTGCAAGAATTTGAAGATGAGAAAGCAGAGGAACTTGTTAAAAGATGCCCTGTTAACGTATTTGACATTGAAGATATTGCTAATGGTAAAGTGGTATTATTCTTCATTAGACTTTTTCTCTATATACTTAAATCATAGAATCCAACGATTGAACAGAAGCATTTAGTTTATGTTTTTGGCTTGATTACTAGAAGAGATTGTCACTTTCCCTCGTTACTGGTTAGGTAAGAAGAGAGGTATTGTGGCACGGCCACGGCTTTGTACCTTGTGTAGGGAATGCATCCGTGGGGATCAATGGGAAAATGCTGTGGCACTTCGACGTGTGAAAGATCATTTCATTTGTAAGTAATGTGGCTTGTGCATAGAGCAATATATACAGATATTTGAAGTTCAATTAATACTGGTGACTTATTGGCTTCATCTGACCACTTTGATATATTTACCTGATTCAATTGGTACCTCTCCTATAGGTGTTGCATGCAATATGATTTAAATTGTCATGGGCAATCCCTTTTTCCTTTTATTGTTTCGGGTAGGATTTTATCAAAACAAAGAATTTGGTAACAAGTACAAATCAAAAATGAGAGCAAACCTCCCTAGCAGACTAGATACTGCCCTAGAGGTTCAAGTAGACACAGATGCCCAAAAACTAAAAATAATTAAGAACTCGGGAAGGCATGTTTTGTATGTAAAAATAACTCAGAACGCAAAGACCACCTACATTCAGGACTTTTAGCTATATAGGTTAACCCAGGCGGTTATCATCCTGAAGGGGAGTCAAAGTTTTAAAGAAAAAAAAACGAACTTTCTCCAATAGAGAAATGAAATTTGCTGCTTGATCTAGAAGCATTTTTTTTCTTTTTTTTTTGTTTGTGGGGCGGGGCGGGGTGGGGGGGGGGGGGGTTGCTAATCCTAAACACTCTGCTTTAATAGGACTGTGAATTTGATAATCCCTTCCGCACAACAGATAACTTTTCAGTAGTATGAAGATTCTCTAAACGAATAGATGTTTAGGTTCAATATAATTCAATGGGGGCTAAAGGGATATGGTTTATGTTGTTGTTGGACCCTATATAGGTTATTATCAGGCACTGTGTATACTTGCCCTATTTTGCTTCCAAACTATTTATATGATTTGATTTGTTTTTTTACCAACTTTGGATAACTTGAATCACTATATTTAATATAGAGAAGGTTTTGACAATGCAAATACTTCATTCTTTGTTCTTATTCCCCCCCCCCCCCCCCCCTAAATTCCCTAGTTACTAACGAGTCAACTGGAGCATTAGATGTTCTGGTTCAATACAATGCAGATACTTCATTTTTGTTTTTTCCCTCTCTCTTAAATTCCCTAGTTACAATCGAGTCAACTGGAGCATTCGATAATCACTTCGGCACAACAGAGAACTTTTTCAGTAATATAAGATTCTCTGAGCGATTAGATGTTTTGGTTCAATAAAATGCACTGGGGGCTTAAGGGAAGAGACATGGTTTATGATGTTGGACCGACCCAATATAGGTAATTATTATGTTATACGATTCTTCACTTTGTCCTAAATTACCTGTGTCCCAGACAAGAATATGGGTATTGGACGAGCGTAAAAAATTGGCAAAATTGAGGAGTACTACCTGTGTTGGACTTTTCAAAATATCGTGTCCAACCGGACACTTCATCCAAGTCCGTGTAAAATAGGTTATTATCATGATCTGCTTATACTTGCACAATTTGCTCCCAAACCAAACTTTTAATATGATTTGGTTCATTTCACAGTCGTTTGGATTACTTGAATCACTATATTTATATAGAGAAGGTTCTGAGTTCTGACAATGGAGATACCTCTTTTTTTGTTCTTATTCTTCTTCATTTTTTCTCTTAAATTCCTTAGTTACAATCGAATCAACCGGAGCATTACCTCCCGAAGTGCTGTTCACCGAAGCTGTGAAGATATTGGAAGACAAATGCGAACGAGTGATAACGGAGCTCTCATGATCTTCTCCCAAGAAATTTGCATCTCAGGGATTTGTATTTTTTGGCTGCTTGTAACATAATTTTTATGTCATAAATTGTTTTCCATTTTTTTTGTTTAATTATATCCTAATCTAGCATGGTTGGCTCCATAAAATTATGAGAACAGAAAGCAGCTTTTTAGAAGTATATTGTGGAAACTCTTATGGAGTAATTAACAAAGGGACCATGGCTTTATTGATTCTGAGGCTTACCAAACAAATCTTGGAGATTTTCTATATATATATATATATATATATATATAGGGTTTTAATTCGTATGAAGGGGTTGTCGTAAGTATCGCTCAAGAATCAAGTTTACATCCATACACTTAATGGTTGAGATTGATCAAATTTTCTTCTTGTCGCTATAGCTTGTAGCGGTAGGTCACATCCCCCAATCCCCTAACAATTTAATTCCTGCATGACCAAAAGACCTCTCAGTTATTATTTCCTCCTTGTTCCTTGTAGCGGCAGGTTTGATTTCCAAAACTCAACTGCCAATACTCTAGTTAATTGGTGGTGTTTGTTCTAGTATTATTATTCAATATATTCATAAGATAAAAAATGTGCAAGTATTATATCACAATAAAATATTCTCACCACAAGACACTAGTACACTTAAAAACCTTTCTTGATTTATGTGCTCTTAAACTCTACCCCCATAAGAAATTAAATATCAAAATGATCAAAACAATCAAAACTAAATTTAATTTATATTTTTATGTAGTTAATTTAAAATATTTTTATAAAAAATAATTTTAAAAAAATAGTAAATATTTTTAAAAAGTTAAATAAAATATTTTTATGTAGTTAATTTAAAGAAATCTAGTATATTTTAAAAATTGCACATCACTCCAAAAAATTATAAGAAATATTTTTATAATAGAGTTAATTTAAAGAAATCCAGTATATTTTTAAAAATTAATTTAATATGTATTTTTAAAGAAATACGGTATATTTTAAATTTTATATATTTATTTCAATTAAACACTAAAAAAATATTATTCTAAATTTAAGTAAAATACGAATTCAAATTCGAATATGTCCAATTATGATCTTATTTAAATTCCATTTGTTCAGAGTTTTGATTGTTTTGATCATTTTGATATTGAATTTCTTATGCGGGTAGAGTTTAAGAGCACATAAATCAAGAAATGTTTTTAAGTGTACTAGTGTCTTGTGGTGGTAATATTTTATTGTGATATAATACTTGCACATTTTTTATCTTATGAATATATTGAATAGTAATACTAAAACAAACACCACCAATTAGCTAGATTATTGGCAGTTGAGTTTTGGAAATCAAACCTGTCGCTACTTCTTGTAGCGGCAAGGAGGAAATAATAACTGAGGGATTGGGGATGTGGCCTGCTCTACAAGCTATAGCGATAGGAAAAAAATTTGATCAATCTCAGTCATTAAATGTATGGATCAACGGATGTAAACTTGGTTGCTGAACAGTGCCTATGGCAACCGTTTGCCACGAATTAATATTCATATATATATATAGGGGTTCCATCCATAGCAACCGGTTGTTGTGGAGCAACTCCTTTTTTGACTTATGATTTTTTTTTTGTTCCAGTCGAAATTTCACAGGCCAAAAAAGGAGTTGCTCCACACCAACCGGTTCTTATATGGATGGAACTCCCCATATATATATATATATATATATATATATATATAATGCACAACACTAGTATAAGACCTCAACTTTTATGAATAAAGATGAATTTTCTATAAATATCATTTTTGAATAGGGAAAAGGGTCAAAAAAAGCCTTTTACTGATGTTTACACGTTTCAAACTTAAAAACTAATTTTTTTTTCCAAAAGTACCATTAACATTACATTTTTGGGTCCCTTGTACCTTTCAAGTTAACGAGAATCTAACAGTGTTAAAATCGATGACGTGGCAGACTTAATTATAAAATATATTTTAAATAAAACAATATATATATCATTTAATCAAAACAAAAAATGCTAAAATTCAAAATAAAAAAAAGCATAACATATTTACAAAAAAATTTAAAACAGATTTGTTTAAAAAACATAATTTTTTAAAAATAGAATTTTTTTAAAAACAAACTTTTTAAAAATGGAACTTTTTAAAAGCAGTTTTTTAAAAAATATAGAATTTTTAAAATAGCTTTTAAAAAAAACAGAATTTTATAAAACAATTTTTTTAAAAAATAGATTTTTTTAAAAACAAACTCTTTTAAAAAGATGAAAGCAGAGTTTTTTAAAAAATAGAATTTGCTTAAAAAAACAACCTTTTTTTAGAAAACGAAAATAGATTTTTATAAAAAAATAGATTTTTTTAAAACAAACTTTAAAAAAACGAAACTTTTTAAAAACAGTTTTTTTAAAAAAAATAGAATTTTAAAAACAACTTTTTAAAAAAAAACAAACAATTTTTTAAAAACAAATTATTTTTTTAAAAAGATTTTTAAAAACAGATTTTTTAAAAAATAGAATTTTTTTAAAACAAACTTTTAAAAAAAAAGCGTAACTTTTTAAAAAATTAGATTTTTTAAAAAACATATTTTTTAAAAAAGGAACTCTTTTAAAAACAGTTTTTTTAAAAAAAACCAGAATTTTAGTATAATAGAATTTTTAAAAAAGTCTTTTAAAAATAGAATTTTTTAAAAAATAGAATGTTAGTATTTTAGTATTTTTTAATTTGATTTTTTAGTATTTTTTTTTTAATTAGTATTTTAGTACTAAAATACTAATTAAAAAATAATACTAAAATACTAATTAAAAAATAATACTAAAAATACTAAAAAATTTGCTTTTTTTAAAAAAAAGCTTTTAAAAATTCTATTTTTTTAAAAACTGCTTTTAAAAAGTTCCGCTTTTTTTAAAGTTTGTTTTAAAAAAAAAAATCTGCTTTTAAAAATTTCTAAAAAGGTTGTTTTTAAGCAAATCTCTATTTTTTAAAAAATTTGCTTTTATTTTTTAAAAAGTTTGTTTTAAAAAAATTCTATTTTTAAAAAATTATGTTTTTTTAAAAAAATTGTTTTTAAAAATTCGCTTTTTTTTAAAAGCTATTTTTAAAAATTTATATTTTTTTTAAAAAAAATGCTTTTAAAAAGTTCCATTTTTTTAAAGTTCGCTTTAAAAAATTCTATTTTTTAAAATTATGTTTTTTTAAACAAACTGCTTTTAAAAATTTTTGTAAATATGTTATGCTTTTTTTTATTTTGAATTTTAGCATTTTTGTTTTGATTAAATGATATATATTGTTTTATTTAAAATATATTTTATAATTAAGCTTCTTGGCCATTATCATCGCATTTTAACACCGCTTGTATTCTCGTTAATCAAGCAGGGCACAAGTTGACCCAAAAATATAACGTTAAGGTACTTTTGAAAAAAAAAATTAGTTTAGGGTGCAAGGGACATCGGGTAAACATCGAGGGCTTTTTTGACCCTTTTCTCTTTTTGAATATTATGGAATGAATTTGATATAATGTTATAGTTTATGGGTAATATTTATAAATTTTACAAAAGACGCAAGTTGTTATATAATATTCGATTGGTTTGTGGGAATATTCGCTTTAACAGGAATATTCGTACAACCAAGACAATTATTGGTAGACCCTCCACAACGGAATTATTATCTGATTGAGAAAATAACAAAAATACTTTATGAAAATAATCTATGGCGGAAATTTTACCGTTAATCTGTTGAAACACTGGGTATTAAAAGTACGAAGAATACGCGTGGTCAGATAAGAACATACCACAGATTGATTATTGATGCTTACGCGTGAGAAGTCACTCAATTTTATTCAATTATTGCTACAAGAATTTCTTTGATAAGATCTCACGTTATTTGATTCAATTATTGTCAATATTGCATATATTATTAAATCAATAATTGAGATGACAAAGTTATTAATATTATTATTTGCAATATTAACGATGTCTGTAAGTTACGCTAGGAGAGGTTTGGTCACCTAATTACGCACCAATATGAAAAATCCTTATCGCAAAAGCCCCGCTTTCCGGGAATAACATGGTTGATTAATATTATGAATTATAATAATGATGATAAATTTTGTTTTATTAGTATTATTAATGTAATAAAATGTAATTTTTTTTATATAAAAAATGTAATACTTTTATAAAGTTATCTGCTTTTATTAGACTATAAATAGATTATATTATATTCTATTATGCATAATTTTTTGCATAGTAAAATCTTTTTATATAAAATAAAATATTTTTATAAAGTTATTTGTTTTATTAGACTATAAATAGAATATATTATATTTTATTATGCATAGTGTTGCATAATATGTTCGTATATTATTTTGTATAGTAAAATCTTTTTATATAAAATGTAATACTTTTATAAATTTATTTATTTTATTAGATTTTAAATAAAATATATATATATATATATATTTAGAATATATTATATTTTATTGCATAATATCCTCTCAATTCTTCTATAAATAAGATGCTTAGTTAGAATTGAAATCACACCAGAAATTTAGAGAATTCTTCTTCTATAATCTTGAGCATATTTCTTTAGAGTTTTCAGAAGCTTTGAGCGTAGAAAAATAATATAAGTTTTCTTCAAGAATATCCTCGCCCTACCAGTCGGAATACTCTTCTTTTATGGTAAGGGATATTATTTGTTGTACTCGTAAGGGGTATTATTTCTTTCGTCTCCATGAAGAGAACTTCAGTTATTCCATTCTTTATCATTATGTTGAATAACTTTGTCATGCCAAATACCGCATACATGGTGAAATTCTTCTATTATTCCATTCTTTATTATTTTGTTGAACATCCCGTCTGCTGCGTTTACGCATGACCGGTTTCGCTTTTTTATTATTCTCGTTGGAACATCCCGCCTCGCATGCGGTTTCGCATTTACCGATTCCGCTTCTTTATTATTCTATTGGAACATCCCGTTGCATGCGATTACGCATGACCTTCGGTTCTATTGTTTATTATTCTGCTGAATAACCTCATATGCGGCCTATCGCATGCATGGTGATTTCTTCCGTTATTCCATTCTTTATTATTCTCATTGGAATAACTCGCCTATGTGGATTATCACATGCATGGTGAATGATCCTTTGTATGCATTTCTTATTAAATTGTGGAAATGATCTGTCTAAGTGAATTACTCCATGGCGTACGAAAATCCATTTGTAGTTTCATATATTCTCTTATATTCAATTGGTTAAAGCTTTGACTTCTATACTCCATAAAATTAGTGGAATATCCTTGATATTTGCGCTTCATCCAGTATCTTTTCATGAAAATATTCTTCTGAGCATTCTTGAATTTTACTCCATAAAGAAGTATCATGTTGACAATTTGGTCGTTATTTGTGACGCCCCCAAAATAGGTATACATCACCCATTCTGAGTTGTCAATACATGGTACAGAAACAACTACAACTTTATTATTACAATAGTAAAACTGTGAGTTTGAATACAAATATTATCTTCTAGACAATATCTATACTCAAATAAATCCTCATCACATTTATTGATACATTATTTTACAAAAATAGTGAGGACTACTAAACAACTCTCTGTAAACCTTCGCTCCATACCTCACTCAGACTCACTATATTCTCGCCTCCCCGAGAAGAAAAAATGGAACAAAAGAAAAAGGGTGAGCTCAACTAGCCCAAAGAAGAATATTATAACTAAGATAATATACAACAAATTATCGTTAGTATTCAACAGAAAAAAATCTAATAGAATACAATAGATAACAAGTTTTAAATCAATATTCGCAGTGGAAATAATAATTCATTAGAAGAGTTAAGTAGAGAATGCAAACTACTATCTTCTATGTATGAATTTAAAAGTTCATCGCCTATCTTTTATCCTTGTAACATCAATCAATATATATCCGAATCAAATATTCATCTTTGCACTACGTGCCAAAAAGATATTCATCATTAATCATGTTCATCTAAACACTGCTCAACTTTGCACTACGGCCAAAGATATTTATCGAAATCATTCATCTTTGCACTACTGTGCCAAAGATATTCAATAATATCATCATTTAAGACCAAGATGATGAAAAATATTTTTAAAGAAACGAATCCAAAGAAACAAAATGATGAGGATTAAGGATTAAGGATTCGTGACTTTGTTTTATCCATGTCCAAAAATACCTCAAAAATAATCATAGTGGTGTAAAATTCAAGAATGATCAAAATATGGATACAATCAAAGCTAGTATCCACAATAGATATTTTAGGCGAAAAGGAAAAATTTTTATTTTTCGATAAATAAAGGTCGATTCGTGTAATAATAGTGTCGATATCGTGAATAAAGGCTTGAGTATACGTGAATAAGAATCTCCGAGACCAAAAGTTCTAAATTTGATAAAAATTTCAGATCAATATTTCAAAGATAATGATATTAAAGAAATAATATCATTACGAAAAAATAATATCCCTTACCTCGAAAGATCAAGATTTAAATTAAACACCTGGGATATAAAGCATGACTTGAACTTGCAGAATCAGAGCAGCAATACTCAAAATATACTCAAAATACTCACAAGAATACGCCGATAATATAGAGAGAAAACTTCAGCTTCGTGTGTGATTTTCAATTCTAACTTAAGACCCTATTTATAATGAAAATACTAGAACACCAAAGTAGAAAATTTATTAAATATTATTATATTTTTCCAAAATCTCATACGCACACTTCTTCCAACTAATTTCAGCCTCTATCACATGTTACATAAGGGCCAATAAAATGAAAAACACGTTTTGTAATTAAAAATATTTTAAACTTCCAAAATTAATTATTTTGAGCTTTTAACTTCAATAATTCACAAAAATAGCCTTTTTGTCGAAAAATTTGAATCTCGAGACCTTTTATAGAAATTCCATTATCTACAACTTTTACGTAAGAAAGTTTTTCCAAATTCCAAAATGAAATTGACCAAAATTCATAAACTGACGATTTTACACAAAGCTATAATCAAATTTCACCAAGAAATGGGGTCCACCGACACATAAAATATGCTTTAAATATTTTGGTAACAAAAAATACTCCTCTTTCACATATACTCATATATCCCACATTCATCATAAAAATATCATCATTATTATATTATTAAAATATAATAATATATTTAAATGAATTGTTTTATCGTAAAAAAAAGATAAAATTTCTATTTTCAATAATTGTCACATTAAAAATTTTCTCATCTATATCCACATAAAATCAATATTTTCCTCATCATATGAATCAATAATTAATTATTCACAAATAATATTACGTAATCACAATATCGACAACTGTGCGCGCTTCAGAAAGAGGGGCTTTTCAATAAGAATTTCTCTTTACTCACGCCAGCAATTAGGTGACCAAACCTCTCCTTATGTAACTTTCTAGATATTGCCAATAATATTATCTAATAATATTATTCAGATAATATGAATTATTGCTTCGATAATGAAAAATACCGTAAATGACAATTATCAAAACAACAAAGAATATAAAATATCAACGCAAAGAATTATTAAATCAATAAATAAAATACCTAATAAGAATTATCAGTAACCATTATCGAAAGTAAAGTCTTCACGTAAGAATCAATAATCGTGCAATACCGCGCTTCTTGTGTTTTAAACCAATTTGTATTTTAACAAAGATTAATTAGAATAACTACGCCTGCTATTTTTAAACAACTTATATTTATCGCTTTTCTTCATCCAATCGCTTCCTATTATGGGGCCCACAAAAGATCATCAACGTCATTGCATTTAATATTCTCCGACAAAGAAGAATATTCCACGACCAAAACGAATATTCCAATGAATAACAATGAATATTTTATAATCACTTGCTTACTTTGAAATATTTGCGTATTTTACCCATAACTATCCACATTAATCAAATCAACCCTTACTATTTCAAAATAATAAATAGAGAAAATTAAATTTCATTAATAATAAGTTGGAGTTTTACATTATTGGTTCCTGGATAAATTAATTCTTGAACTTATTTTATTGAATTCTTATATCATTGTCATCATCCTCATGTTTATATTATATTGAAAGTCATTTGTGGCTCTGTAGTGCGATAGATGGACTTTGTATGATTATAACCGCGGATTAATCCAGATAATCATGGCACCGTAATGTTACAAATGATGTGATAAAATTTTTATTTTGTCAGAAGTGCATTGATGATATGATTGTTGGTATGATCACTTACCATCATGAATACATCGAATATCCCTTGCCCGTAGTCATGGATAATTTGTGGTCGTAATACTAATGAATATCCTTGGCCGAAGTGCAGGGATGATGTGGATTATTTATTAAGCTGAGTCAAATTAATGAAAAATCTTTTAAATCATAGAAGATAGTAAATTTTATTCTCTATTTGACTCTTCTAATGGATTATTTATTCCACTGCAGTTAAACTTGATGTTTGTTATATTTTATCAGTTTAACACCGTTGAATGCTAATAATAATTTATTCTGCATTATCTTAGTCATAATATTTTTTACTGGGCTAGTTGAACTCACCCTTTTGCTTTCATTGTTCTCTTCTGTGAAATGAGAACGTAATGGGATTAGTTTTAACGAGGAGCGATTTGCTCGCAGATGATAACATTAGTAGTCATCACTATTCTATGAAATAATGTGAAAATAAATGTATTGAGGACTTATTTTGAGTTTGAATACTGTTTAGAAGACAATGTTGTATTAAAATTCATAGCTTATATTTTGTCGTATTTTACACGACAGTTGTATAAGTAAGTTTTTATTTGTATTTTGTACTATGTATTTGACGACTCAGAATAGGTGATATATACCTATTTTGAAAGCGTCACAACTAGAGTATATATGCTGTTTATTAATTGGACAATTTCAGTTAATTTTTCTTCTTCTACTTGGGATTAGTTACTTCTTCATTGAAGAGCATTGTACACAATCTTCACAAAAAAAGTCCCTTCTTTTTTCACTCGTCTACTGGTTTGATACACCCTTCTTTCCTTCTTATCCATCTACTTAGGTAGTGTTTTTTTTTTTTTGCAGATTTTCAAGGCAGTAGTACCGACTTAGGGTCGGTTCGGAAATGACTTATTTTAAAATGATTTATAAATTAGAAATTAAGTTAATACAAGTTATGATGGTATTAGGCTTATAATGATTTATAAGTTAAAATAAATATAAAAATTAAAAATGACATTAATAAAAAGATGGGCAAAATATGCATTATATTTAGTCAAATTAACTTATTTTAAAATGACTTATAAGTCATTTTTAAATAAGTCACAAATAATTATTTATTTTTTTTGACTTAAAACTCAACTTATAAGTCAAAAAATAAGTGATCGACCAATTTATAAGTTTGTTTAACCAACTTATAAGTTGTTCTTGAACATGGCCTTAGTTTCTCACATTTTTCTTACATTAATTATTAATTTTTTATAATAAATTTTATAATATTGAGATTTTTATTTAGTCAATCAATCAAATAAATATAAATTATGTTTTTAATTTTTATAATTTTTTTTTCCTAAAACATTAATTATAAAGGAAAGGAAGAAGCATTACAATTCATTTTCCTAAAGATAACTCTCAATATTCTCCCATCTGTCTGTCTTTACCATGGGACACTAAATAAGCAGACACATTACATCGATGTTGGTCCAGAATGTTGGCCAACTCTCTGTTCCTGTCATGGTCAAATTTGACCATTAATGGAAAAGTCTACTGTCTTTATCGTTTCAATTTCAAGGTAAGAGTTTCATTTTTTTATGCCTACTTA
Organism: Panax ginseng; assembly: GCA_020205605.1. Classification (NCBI taxonomy): domain Eukaryota; kingdom Viridiplantae; phylum Streptophyta; class Magnoliopsida; order Apiales; family Araliaceae; genus Panax; species Panax ginseng. The sequence continues at coordinate 126,472,119 of CM035138.1, read as the reverse complement.
TTTTCTATATTTTAATTAAAATATTACGTAATATGATGCGACTAGTTGGGTTCCGTAAGCTTTATTTAGATGGATTTATCTCAAATTTTAAACTACCAGATAATTTATTGAAATGAAATGAAAATTCAAAATCATTTGTATTTTATTAGATAGATTCAAAAAATTTTAAAAAAATCTTCAAATACATAATTATAACTATTTTAGAATATGAAAATGCCAGTAATTATTTTCAGAACTAAAAATTATTTTATCAGAACAAATACATATTTAGTGATATTTTTACCGTTGTTATAACGAGACTTAAAATTTTTAAATAATATTTGTTATTCTCACTATAATATTTTTACCATGACAATTTCAATTACCTAAAAAAAACCCTAAGTTATGTCGAGTTTGAAATTTCTTGAGTTTAAATGTGATAGATTTAAATCATCCCGTGATTCAAAAATTTTAAAAAAAATCTTCAAAATACATAATTATAACTATTTTAGAATATAAAAATGCCATTTTCAGAACCAAAATTATTTTATGAGAACAAATACTTATTTATTTTATAAAAATAATCTCATTAGTAAAATTTGTGAATATTTAAGGATTTTGTTTTTGCTTTATGTATATTATTAAAAATAAAGAAGTTGTTAGAGAGTGTTTAGAATCGCTTTTAATCAATCAAAATTTTTTATAATAATTTTTAAGAAGCAAAATATATTTTCGTACCTGATTTTAAAACTGCTTTATAATCGCTTTTTATGTAAATAATCAGCAAACTCCCGTCTAGAATTTTTGATTATTTGTCAAATATAATAATGTTCGACCAAATATATTACTAATTTATCCTTATTTATTTTAATAATTTCACCAATTATCTATCTTTACTTCTCCAAGCCTTTTTTTTTTAATTTACACTCACAAATAATTGATACTTTTCATAAGTATTTTTTATTTAATTTCCGCCAAATATAAAAAGGGGAGTTAGATTGTTAATTAGGTATTTGATCTTGACACCTCACAAAGGGGATTTGCGTCCATATGGCCTAATCAAACCTTCTATGACTATAGACATTAAATTAATATATTTTTATTTTTTACTTTGTTATTGTCAAATATGTACTTAATGATAATGACAACAATAAAAAATAAACATTTCATTGACATAAATAAATAAAAATTATTAAATAAAACTCTTATTTCAAACGTAACGTGTTGGATTATATCATAAATAATAAGTGATTAGATGATCAATTATTATCGATTATAAAGAGTATTCACACAAATTTATAAGAGATACAATTTGATTTTTAAATTTAAACGACGATATATTAAATTTCAGATTGATGTGAATTTATTTAATTTAGTTGATATAATTTTATAATTATATAATAGTATATGACAAAAACTATTAATTATAAAATTTATTTTATTTAAAATTAAACTGTATGTCTAATTTTCAAATGGAGGGAGTACTTTTAGAAGAAAATAGAGTTGAGATTGTTTTGCCTATTATGTACTACTTTGAGTACTTTCAATAATAGGGGAAAAGTAAAATAAACTAAACTAGGGACATACATACATACAGTTGCATCTAAGAGCATGTCCAGCAGGCCGGTGATATTCAAATTCTAGACTAAATTTAGTTTAAGACTCAGAATTTGTTTCAGTAGACAGATTAAATATAGTTTAAGTATTTTTCGACAAAATAAAAAGACTATATTTAGGAATTTAGTTTGATGGACTATAAATTTTTAATATATTTGAATGGGAGTGTGGAAGAATAATTAGTGGACAATAATTCATTAAATATAATATAATATTTTAATATTATAGTCTATGAGATAGTCCATCTGCTGGAGCCTGGAAGGATTGAAAGACTATCTCATGAATTAGTGTCATATGAACTAAATATAGTCCATGATGGATCCGGATCCTCTATGAGGATTTTTTTGTGAGGATCTTGTGAGGGTTTTATTGTGAGATTGACAATACATTAAAAAGAAGATCCAATGACTCACAATTCTTTTTTTGTCTGTGTATCAAAGCGACGTCGTTTTGAAGAATTTTTTTTTACAAGTTGACAGAAAATTGGAAGTCACCAAACGCAGTTTATTTTTACCAAACAAACAAAGTAAAGTAAAAAAGAATACATTTAAAATAGTATTTGAGTTGTGATGATGATTGTCTCCGTTGAGCAGTGAATTACGAGAGGTAAAATAAAACGATTATTAATAATAAAAAAAGATATAAAAAAATATATAAACAATAAAGGTCTAGAATAAACTCTTTTTAGGGAACATATAAATACAAATTATAATAATAATAATAAGCAATAATATAAATAAACAAACAAAACAATAATAAACGAAAAATAACTAAAGCCATACATTGAAAACATTAACGATAATTATAACCGATATATTTATTCATTTTTTAGCCAAGTTTGTAGTTATCCTAATATTAATAGCAAGCTAAGTTATTAAATATATAAAAAAAATCATATACAAAATAATTAAAAAATTTAAAATAATTATTTGTAAAAATAAATTGCGTTTGGTGGCTTCTATTTTTTTGTCAATTTATATAAAAAAATTCCTATCAAAACGACGCCGTTTTGATACATAGACAAAAAAAAAAGAATTGTGAGCCATTGAATCTCTTTTTTGATGTGTTGTCAATCCCACAACAAAACCCTCACAAGATTCTCAGAAAAAAATCTTCACAGAAGATCCTGATCCATAATGTAGTCCACATTGCTGGAGATGCTCTAACCCACAAACTCATTAGTCATCACTAACTTTATTAACTAACATAATTTGTGGACCATTTGCCTGCAAATATTGATTATCTAAACACCCAAAAAGCAAATTTGCAACTTTTGGGACCACTGCATCTACAGCTACATCTACATGGTTGGCACTACTATGAACATTACAATTCACAGGTCATAAACCCTAACAGTTGAAGCTCTAAATGAAAAAATAAAACTTTAAAAAAAGAGATCTTAAGCACATGATAGACAGGTTGGAATTTCAAGAGACCCCATATGTTTTTAATTTATACCCTTGGGTTTGTGACAAAATGCAATGAAATAATTGAACATGGATTTAAATACAGTTTTGATCCTAGACTTTGTAGAGTTATTGAAGTTTCAACCTTAACATTTAAAATATATCCGAGTGCATTCTAAGCTTTTTCCTGCTGAACAAAATACAGCTTTCATGACTTTAATCGGTCAAAATAAGGGTGCATTTTCTTTATCAAAAAAGAATTTTAAAGTATATTTTGATCGATTAAAACTTTGGAGGGTGCTTTTTAATAAGTTTTAAATAATAAGGTCCAAAACTCGACAACTCTATAAACTATGGGAGCCTAGCTGTACTTTGTCTTTGAACATGAAATGAAAAGCTTTACTTTAGCTTTGACCCCTCTCAAAAGCTTTTCTTCCTCTCTTTTTTCTCCTCTCTTTATCTCTCCACACAAATTAGGGGAGCTCATCCTCTTTTATCCCTCTCTCTACAGTAGTGTTATTGCTATTCTTTTCCATTGTTAAAGCAAAAACCCTAATAAAGTTCTAATCTTTGTAACTTCAGGTACTCTTTCGAGCTTCTTTTATTCATACTTTTGGACTGGTCCCGTGATTTCCTTGGTGGGTTTACTTCTCCATGTTCATTACTTTGGCTTTTAGCATCTGGTTTTTTGTGGGGTTTGGGATCCTTGTGTAGGGTTTCAATTCAAAGAGGTGGGGTCTTTGTTTAAGATCTGTGTGCTTTTCATTGACCCTTTTAGTTTTTCTCTTGTTCATCTTATTGAGTTTGTTCTTATCTTTTGCTATGTGGTACCTGATCACTGTAGAAAGCTTTAAAGATACTACATTTTGAGCCCTAATTGGATTTATTGCTCCACAGGTTTTTGCTTCTTCCAAGTCTACGTTTTGGGGTAGTTTGCTGTGATCCTTGTCCTCTGATTATGTTATTATATCATTATTGATATCTATATTTTGTTCTGAGAGATAATATATTTTCTGGGTTTGTTTGTAATTAAGTTCTTGCATCTTCAAAGATTTCCTTGGTTTTTCAATATGTTAGTGTTCTTGCTTGGATATGGATTTTCAACTCAATATGGACTTACAGCTGTTTTTACTTCTAGGTTTACTTTGGTGATATGAGTTTCAGATCTGTTTATTATTAATACCTAGATGATGCTGTTTAGGTCTTGGTTTTGACAGATGCAATCCAAAAGTAGTTGGGATTCATTTTAAGCCTGCCCCAACTACTTTGGGATTGAAGGCTCGGTTGAGTTGAGTTGTTTAGGTTTCACTTTGTGATCTGTTTTTTGATATTGTTGATTGGCGGTTAAGTGCTCTCACCTATATGCTTGAATTGTCTGCTGTTATGTTCATTTTATTCTAGAGTTCGTTTTCAAAAAAAATAATTTCCAATTAATCTTTATTTGAATATTGACACGAGCCTCTTGATTATGAAATTATAATTTTTCAATCCTGATTATTGTAGATACCTTCTCGCTATTAGTGGAGTTCGAGGTGGTAACTTTTAGGAATGGTAGTGGACGTGGTCACGCATTGAACAAGGTGGTTATGTGATGGGTTTCTCCAGTTGAATTAGATTGAAGAATCTGTATTTCTTATAATGGCCTCAAAATCTGGTGTGAATAGTTCCTTGAAAAAGCAGAGCAAAATAAATAGTCCACAAACATTAGAAGGCAGGTTACCTTTACAAGCTTCACAGACAAGTAAATCAGATCCCTCCACACCTGAAAAATCACCTAGGACTGTTCAAGAAGTTGGGTCTAAGCAGGTTGCCCAGGAAGCATCACTGAACCAGAAGTTACATAATTCTCAGCAGAAGGGATCTGCCAATTCCTTAGCTGATAAACTGGATTCAAGCTTATCGCTTGGTCACCTACAACAAACACCAAAAAGCAAAAATCCTACAATAAGTGAGACGAAGGGCTCACTTGAAAGTATTGCTGATCTGGAAAAGAAGACATCAGAGCTGGGAACTGCCAAGGATAGCTTAGCCGCTGCTAAAGTTAGTGATGGAGCCAGTAGCCTTGCAAAAATTAGTGGAAGTGCCAAAATTAGTGATCGAGCTGATTTTGTTGAGAGTGGCAAGAGCAGCATGTGTAGGGGTAGTACAAGCACCGATGTAAGTGATGAAAGTACTTGTAGCAGCTTAAGTAGTAGCGTTAGCAAACCTCATAAAGCAAATGACTCGAGATGGGAAGCCATTCAAGCTATCCGAACAAAAGATGGCGTCTTGGGTTTAAGTCATTTTAGATTGCTGAAGAGGTTGGGATGTGGGGATATTGGCAGTGTTTATCTTTCAGAATTGAATAGTACAAAGTGTTATTTTGCCATGAAAGTTATGGACAAAGCATTGCTAGCAAGTCGTAAGAAGTTACTTCGCGCTCAAACAGAACGAGAGATACTACAGTCTTTAGACCATCCCTTCCTTCCAACCTTGTATACACATTTTGAGACAGACAAGTTCTCATGCTTGGTGATGGAGTTCTGCCCAGGAGGTGACTTGCACACACTTCGGCAGAGGCAACAAGGGAAACATTTTTCGGAACAAGCTGTAAAGTATGACACGTTCTCCTATTCCTTATCTCAGATTGGTTTAATTTTTTTTTTATAGAATTGTATTACGTATAAATTAGGGTGAATGCTTTTCATAGTGGTTTTAAAAATTTGTTATGTTTCACTTATAAAAAAATAAAATTTTTAATTTTGTTATACCATCCTGCCTCTAAATTGCAAACATAATATTAAGAAAAAATCACGAGTTTAGGAAATTTTTCCATATACTCGACTTGTGTTTCAGTAGTGCAAGTTTGATTATAATTTTGTGTTATTGAATAGTTTGTAGTTTGCCTGTCAATACCAATTAAAGCACACCAGATAGTGTGCTTTTAGCGTAGTCGGTAACCATAATTGTGACTTTTTTTATATAGAAGTTACATTAAGTAGTGTGTAAAATGTAAAATATACTTTAAATTGTCAGAGATAGTTCTATAGTTATTTCTATTTTACAAAACCAAATTTCCCACATGAGTGGTATAAAAGAGAGAGTCTGCACTAAGCAACCTTCAAGATCACCTCTGATGTCTCGGTAGAAATTTTGAAAGTGTAAAGCTTAACGAATTTAAATGAACATTCAAAGTACTGAATTGACCTTTTTAATTGACGGTATTTGTTGCAGAACTTTGTTTATTTGCCTTTTCACATTGAAACCTAAGTTCATATTATAGAACATTTTTCTGGTTTTGATGGTAGAAGCTTGAACTGACAACTACAGGGTTGTAGTTTTGATCCCGAGGAAATTGCATAGGTGACTTTTGAGTTTTTCCAGTTTTTTTCAACTATTTAAGGGTTATCAAACAAAAAACCTTGAGTTTGCTCTTGGGCCTTAACATGGTTTAAAGAACGCATGTACAATGTACATACTTTTCCTCCTCGATTCACGTGGATTTTACCTTACTGCTCATTGAATCTAGTTGGTTATCCCTTATTATGCATGCAGTTTTTGGTTTAGTTCCTCCATTTTTAAAACAATCCTCTCGTACCTTCCCTATTTTGTTCTCAAATTGGTGATATCTTTTTCGTGACAGGTTCAAATTGCTGATATCTCCTACACTGCAACATAAAAAATGTATAATTTAATTCTCTCAATTTTATCGTGCCACTCAAATCTCAACTTCCACATTTGGGTCATGCTTATTTATGAGAATTGCTTCATAATCCTGTTAAATATGAACTAAAAAAATTTGAACATAGTTTCTTTCATACCCAATTCAGGATTATTTACCTCTACTTTAATCTTTCCATGGTTGAATTTCACAAGTATATCATTTGGTTTCCATGATGTTATGGTACATAGCATGTACCAGTGTCATGATGTCCTATTAGAAATATACATAGTATGTGTGTTAATACTTCCTTCAGGACCAGTGTCGAAACTTTATAAACCAGATCAAAATGATAGACTATGAGGAGATTATCATTCCATCTTTTAAAGCTTCCACGAATTGCCTTGGGTAGATAGCTTCCCCAGTTGATTTTCTAGCACAATGCTAAACTAGTTCTCAACACAAATTCTTATGCTTTGTAATTGCTGAGATTATAATTTTTTTATATAGGACAATTAAAGTTTTACTTTCTTGTTCTCTATATATGAACCATGTGGGCTACTTCTTTTATTGCCTATTGATTTTTCGGTTTAGATGCTTCAACATTATACTATCAGGCAATTTCGTCCACCTAAATCAACAAAGCCCAGTATGCTACATGTCAGTCATTAATTTATCCATACATTTAGTTTAACTCACAGATGACGGAACATATTCAGAATATGATGCCCCTTTCTACAAGTTGAATGCTGCTACCGTTCGATGTATAAACCTTATAGATAACACCCACTTAATTTTATATGCAGGTTCTATGTGGCTGAGGTCCTTCTAGCTATGGAATACCTCCACATGCTTGGGATTGTCTATCGTGACCTAAAGCCAGAGAATGTTCTTGTCAGGGAAGATGGACACATAATGCTTTCCGACTTTGATCTCTCCCTCCGCTGTGCAGTCAGCCCGACACTTGTCAAGTCTTCATCCATTGACACTGAATCCTTGCGAAAGAACCCTGTTTATTGTGTCCAACCTGCATGCATTGAGCCCTCTTGTATACAACCATCTTGCGTGGCCCCCACAACATGTTTTTCTCCACGCTTCTTTTCAAGTAAATCCAAGAAAGACAGGAAATCCAAAAACGAAATTGGAAATCAAGTCAGCCCATTGCCAGAGCTTATTGCTGAGCCAACTGGAGCACGCTCAATGTCATTTGTTGGAACCCACGAGTATTTAGCCCCTGAAATCATCAAGGGTGAAGGGCACGGCAGTGCCGTGGATTGGTGGACTTTTGGGATCTTTCTGTACGAGTTATTGTTCGGCAAGACGCCTTTCAAGGGATCAGGAAACAGGGCCACTCTGTTCAATGTTGTGGGTCAGCCTTTGCGGTTCCCAGAATCACCTGTGGTCAGCTTTTCAGCAAGGGATCTAATTAGAGGCCTGCTAGTAAAAGAGCCACAGCATAGGCTGGCATTCAAACGAGGAGCGACAGAGATCAAACAGCATCCCTTCTTTGAAGGTGTAAATTGGGCATTGATTAGGTGTGCAAGTCCTCCGGAAATCCCAAAACCGGTTGAGATTGAGCGTATTCCACCACCTCCACCACCTCCAGCCGCATCAACTAGTGAAAAGGAGGCTGCTGCTGTGATTACCCCAGATAAGAAGGGTGATAATTATCTTGAATTTGACTTCTTTTGATGGTTTTAAACTGATTTCATATCTCGAGGACAGAACACGTTAGAGGAGTTTATGATGATGAATTTAGGATTGTTGTTATATTGATAGTTGATAATCATATTGTTGTTTGTTGTTTTATTAAACAGTTTCAAATTTGTTGTATTTCAAACAATGAAATGTTTTTGCTAGCAATCCATAATGATGATGCAATTGGTCCTTTTCCAATGAAATAATGAAGCAATATTCTTGGGATTTCTTATGATGTTACTATGGTAGATGTTCAGTCTCGGCCATGGTTATGAAATAAATGGTGCGGAATAAGAGTTCTATGCTAACCCGATATAAGAGTTCCAGGCTCTATAGATCTTGTGTAAACTTCTCTTTTGTTGTAATACTAGCCTACATACGAAGGAGAAGAGAGATTGTCCGCGTTAAAGAATGGAAGAGGCAGAAGGTGAGCTCGGGAGGGAAGAATGGAGGAGGATATGAGGATATAATGGACGGAGATATTTATCTCAAACTTTGGACGGTTCTGATCGTTTATTAGGATGAGCGGTAAATTCAAAATGAATTGTGTTTTGTTAATTAGATTTTTGTGTTAGGGGTGAGCTTAAAAAACTGAAAATCGAAAAAAAATTGCAAAATTGAAACAAATGGAAAATCTAATAATCGGAAAAAAAAAACTGAACCACATTTGGTTATTAGCAAAAATCGCACCAAATTAATCTAATCGAACCAATATATATATATATATATATATATATATATATATATATATATATATGAATACCTATATACGGTATTTTTATTCATAACAAACGTTTTATATGACTGCTCAAAGAACCAAGTTGATTATCGTTGATCTTGACAATAGAAGGTTGAGATTGGTCAATATTCTCTCTCGCCACAACATGTAGCAATGAGCAGATTTTTCTTTTTTGTCCTTAGGCTTATTACATTATCGTCTCCTACCATTTAATACATGCTCATTTGCTCAGAATTTGTGATTATAATAGCGGGTCTCAAATATATACTATAATGTAAAGATGAATTTATTTTTATGTATACATAATGTAAAAATAAAAGATAATGATAAGATAAGTCTGAATAAAAGACAATTTTTTTTTATAAATACATAATGTAAAAATAAGATAAGTGTGACACCCCCAAAATAGGTATACATCACCTATTCTGAGTCATCAAATACATGGTACAGAATACAAATACAACTTAATTATACAACCTGTCGTGTAAAGTACGACAAAACATAAGTTCGTGAGTTTTAATACAAATATTGTGCGTGCAGACAATATACAAACTCAAATTCAATATTATTATATTTATTTTCCACTATTTCACCGAATAGTGAGGACTACTAATCTTATCATCTCGTCCAATCACTCCGCTCCTCGACTAGTCCTCACTACGGGTCTCATTTTCGAAGAGAACAATAAAAGTAAAAGGGTGAGCTCAACTAGCCCAAGGAGAAAATATTATGACTAAGATAATGCGAGAATATATTATCGTTAGTCTTCAACAAAGATTAAATTGATACAATATAACAACCATCAAGTTTAACCAAGCAATGAACAAGCAATCCATTAAAAGAGTCAAGTAGAGAATAAAATCTAATATCTTTTATGATTTAGAAGGTTTTTCATCACTTTTATCATTTGAGTCATCGAACTTAATAAATAATCCACATCATCGAATCACCCCCCCACTACTACTAAAGATATTCTTTAGTATCACAACCACAATTATTCATGCACTACGCGGGCAAGAATATTTGTGTATTCATTAATGGTCATGATCATGCCAACAACTCATCCATCAATGCACTACGGGCCAATGAGGATTTTTTCTACATCATTTGAAATATTACGGTCATTATTACACCGAATAATCCTCAGTTATAATCATACCAAGTCCATCTACGCACTATATAGGCCATGTATGACTTTCAACAAAATATAAACATGAGGATGATGACAATGATATCTGAATTCAATAAAAGAAGTTCAAGAATTAATTTATCCAGGAACTAATAACGTCCAAATTGTCAACACGATATCGCTTTGTAGAGTAAAATTCAAGAATGCTCGTAAGAATATTTCCATGAAAAGATCTTTGGATGAAGCGCGTATATCGAGGATATTCCACTAATTTCATGGAGTATAGAAGTCAAAACTTTAACCAACCGAGTATAATAAGGAATGAAATAACAAAAGAAATCACCGTGCATGCGATAGTATCAAGATACGCATGTTATTCCAATGTAATAATAAATAACGGAATCAGTCCCAGAAACGCATGCATGTGATATTCTAACAAAATAATAAAGACGGAATCAGTCCGACGTAAACGCGCACAGAACAAGATATTTCAATGTAATAATAAAGACGGAATCGGAGTTCGTACCGTAGAAACGCATGCAGACGGGATGTTCCTAACGAATGATAAATAATAGAACCAGTCCCATTACGCATAAGCATGACGTAATGTTCCAAATGAATGATAAAGAATGGAATCATAGAAGAATTTCACCAAGTATAGGGTAGCCGCGATACATGTTATTCTAATGTAATAATAAAGAATGGAATAATGAAGTTCTCTTCATAGATAAGAAAGAAATAATACTCCTACCTTAGAAAAAGCTGGATATCTGGAATAGTGAGAAGTAGTAGACTTCTCTTCTTCTTTCTATAATTTCTCTCTATAATAATCGCTTCTAAAGCTTTTTTTTTGAATTGATGAGAAATGAAGGAAGAATGAGCTTCTATTTATAGGAAAATATAGTTTCGATAATTGCATGCGTTTTGGGCTCGAAAAAATACAAAGACAATACCTCCAACTTTTCTTTTATTTTTAATTTAGTCCTGCAAGTATTATCAAACTTTCACCATCTCCCCTAATAGTAAATAATGTGAATCAATAGTTCAATCATGTGAATCAATAGTTCAATCATGTGAATCAATAGTATAATCATGTGAAAAATACGAATTACGATATAAGACTTCCATCTATACCTCCATTTTTAACTTAGTCATGCAAGTATTATCAATTTTGCACCAACTCCCCTAATAGTACAAGAATGTGAAATAATAGTATACACATGTGAACAAATAATTATAATCATGTGAAATAATAGCAATCAATTGCTCATTTATCCTAAGTTAAATACCCGATCGTCAAAATAACCTCCAGGACATCAATTTTTATCGAAATAAATGTCGACTTTCACTAACACAAATAATTTCAATATAATGAAACTATTTTTATCAAAAATATAAATTTTAAAATTTTAAAGTTTGATTTTTCCCTAAAAAAGTCAATCGTTGACTTTTTTGACCAAATAGTAAAAAGCTGTAAATTTTGTGTTTATAGTCTATTTTTACTAATTTCATCGTTCCGGACTCAAATATCACGTCCGCGTCTCCAAATTCAACTTCGAGCACAACTTCAATATTAATAACATTCATCATTAATATTATAACTCACAATATTTATCAACCGTGTCGTTCCTGGAAAGAAGGGGCTTTCAATAAGATTTCTCCCTATCATGCGCAAATTAGGTGACCAAACATCTTCTTGTAACTTCTAGATATTATAAATATTGTAATTTAATAATATGAATAACTTTGTCATCTCAATTATTGACTTAATAATATAAAATATTATGCAAATGATAATTGTGCAATAATTGAATCAATAATATGAGAGATATGATGTAGCAATTCGTAGTAATAATTGAGTATAACCGAGTGACTTCTCAATGTAAGCATCAATAATCAATACTTTGTGCTACTATCAACTATGCCAGACATCGCATTTCTTTTAACAAGATTGTTTCAACAGCTAATTCAGAAAATTTCCACCAATTATTTTCATAAAGTATTTTTATCGCTTTCTCAATCCGACAATAATTTCGTTGTGGGGGTCCATCAATGATTGTGTCGTTGTACGGATATTCCCTGTTAAAACGAATATTCCCTGACCAATCGAATATTATATAACAACTTGCGTACTTTGCAAAATTTATAAATATTACCCACAACTATAACATTATATCAAAACCACACCATAATATTCAAAAATATATTTCGAGAAAATTATTCTATATTCATAAAAATTGGGGTCTTACAATAAGTTTGAATAAAAAATAAATTTATCTTTTATAATAAAATAAATTTATCTTTTATAATAAAATAAATTTATCTTTTATTATAAAAAATAAATTTATCTTTTATGATAAAATAAATTTATCTTTTATAATAAAATAAATTTATCTTTTATAATAAAATAAATTTATCTTTTATTATAAAAATAATTTTATAAAAAATAAATTTATCTTATTATAAAAGATAAATTTATCTTTTATTCAAACTTATCTTATTTTTACATTATGTATTTATAAAAATAAATTTATCTTTTATTCAGACTTATCTTATCATTATTGTGACGCCCCCAAAATAGGTCCATTCCATCCAACCCATTCTGAGTCGCCAAATACATGGTACAGAATAACTACATCTTTATTAATACATTTGTCGTGCAAAATACGACAACATATATCTTTGAGTTTAAATACGATATTGTCATCTGAGACAATATCCACATACAAATAAATCCTCATCATAATTATTGATACATTATTTTACAACAATGGTGAGGACTACTAAACAACTCTCCCTAGAACTTTCATTCCATACTCCGACTCGTACTTGCTATATTCTCGCCTCCTGAGAAGAAAAATGGAACAAAAAGGAAAAGGGTGAGCTCGACTAGCCCAGTAAAGAATATTATGACTAAGATAATATACAACAAAATTATCGTTAGTCTTCAACAGGAAAAATATAATAGAATACAATAGACAACAAGTTTTAAATCAATATTCGCAATGAAATAATAATTCATTAGAAGAGTTAAGTAGAGAATGCAAACTACTATCTTCTATGTATGAATTTTAAAGTTCATCGCCTATTTTATCCCTGTAACATCAATCAATATATATCTCGATCAAATATTCATCCTTGCACTACAAAAGCCAGGGACATTCACCACTTAATCATGTTCATCTAAACACTGTCATCTTTGCACTACGCCCAAAGATATTCATCGAAAATCAATCATCTTTTTGCACTACGGGCCAAAGATATTCATCATAAATCATTCATCTTTGCACTACAGCCAAAGATATTCATCATAAATCATTCATCTTTTAAGACCGAGGATGATGAAAATATTTTTTAAAGAAACGAATCCAAAGAAACAAAATGACAAGGATTAAGGATTAAGGATTCGTGCTTTGTTTTATCCACGTCCAAAATACCTCAAAAATAATCATAGTGGTGTAAAATTCAAGAATGATCAAAACATGGATACAATCAAAGCTAGTATCCGAATAGATATTTTGGACGAAAAAGAAAAATTTCATTTTTCGATGAATAGTCTTCAGATTCGTGAATAAAGGTCAGATATCGTGAATAAAGGTCGAGTATCGTGAATAGTAACTCTCACACCAAAAGATAGAAATTTCAAAAAACATCTTCACGCTTCGTGAATAGTACTCATGAATAAGAACTCGTGAATAGTAACTCATGAATAGTACTGTGAATAAGAACTCATGAATAAGAATCTCGTGAATAAGAACCCCGGCATGAAAAAAGTTCCGAATTTGATAAAAAGTTTTAACTAATATTTCAAAGATAATGATATTGAAGAAATAATATCATTTGAGAAGAAAATAACATCCCTTACCTCGAAAAGATGATTTCTAAATAAACACCTGGATATAAGGCTATGACTTGAACTTGCCGTATAGCAATACTCAAAGTATACTCAAAATACTCACAAGAATACGCTCAATAATATAGAGAGAAAAACTTCAGGTTTACGGTGTGATTTTCAATTCTAACCTAAGCACCTATTTATAGAAATTGCTTAGAACACTCAAAGCGAGAAAATTTAATATAATATTAATATATTATATAAATTTCTACGCATTACATTCTAAAATCTGAACTCAAACCATCTTGCACATGCTAAATGAGGGAACCAAATGAAAAAACGTTTTTGTAAATAAAAATATTTTAAACTTCCAAAATCAATTATTTGAGCTTCAGAATTTCAATAATTCATAATAAATAGCCCTTTTATCGTAAAATTCGAATCTCATGCGAGTTTTTATAGGAAATTCAATTTTCTACAACTTTACGAAGAAAGTTTTCCAAATTCCAAACAGAAATTGAACGAAATCCACAAATGGGCGATTTTACAAGTCAGTAATCAAATTTCAATCAATAAATGGGGTCCAATTTACATGTTTAACATGTTTTAAACATTTTTAGTAACAAAAATACTCCTCCTCCACATATACTCATATATCCCACGTTCATCATAAAAATATCATCGTTAATATATTATTAAAATAATATATTTAAATGAATTATTTTATCGTAAAAAGATAAAATATTAATTTTCAACAATTGTCACATTAAAAATTTTCTCCATCTATATCCTCATAAAATCAATATTTTCCTCATCGTATGAATCAATAATTAATTATTCACAAATAATATTACGTAATCACAATATTGACAACGAGTGCGCCTCAGAAAGAGGGGCTTTCCAATAAGAATTTCTCCTTACTTGGTAGCAATTGATTTAGTGACCAAACCTCTCCTTAGACGTAACTTTCTAGACATTGCCAATAATGTTATCTAATAATATTATTCAGATAATATGAATTATTGCTTCAATAATGAAAAATCTTTGTGTAATGACAATTATTAAAACAACAAAGAATATAAAATATCAACGCAAAGAATTATTGAATCAATAAAATAAAATATTTGAATAAAGAATTATTCTGTGACCATTATTGAGTAATGCCTTTTACGTAAGAATCAATAATTGGTGCAATACCGTATTCTATCGTGCGAATAACGCGTGATACTTATGTTTTAACCAATTGGTATTCCAACAAGTAATTCAGTAATAACTACGTCGTTATTTTTAAACAACTTATTTTTGTCGCTTTCTTCCTCCAATCGCTTTCCGTTATGGGGCCCACATGGTCGCTACTGTCAGTATTTAATATTCCCTGACAAAAGCATGCGAATATTCCACGACCAAACTAATATTCTCCGATGATAATGAATATTATATCACCACTTGCTTATTTAAAATATTTATGCATTTTACCCATAACTAACCACATTTATCAAATCCACCCTTACTATTTCAAAATAATAAATAAAGGAAATTCCTTTTTATTTAAAAAAATTTCGGGGTCTTACAATTATCTTTTATTTTTACATTATGTATCTTTACATTATCTTTTATTTTTATATTATGTATACATAAAAATAAACTCATCTTTACATTATAGCAATATGGCTGAGACCACATCACTGCTAATACAACTGTATGGCACAGTATATCTATTAAATGGTAGGGGCAGTAATGTAATAAGTCTAAGGACAAAAAGGAAAAGGGACTGCCGCTACAAACTATAGCGGTAGGGGGAATATTTGACCAATCCCACCTTTCCATTTCCGGATCAACTAGAATCAACTTGGTTCTTTGCGATGTCCATGTAAACGTTTCTTATGAATAAATACTCATATATATATATATATTATACACACACAAATGGACACATATGTATGATAAAACTTTAGTATAATAGAAAGTGTGTCTATAAATGAATTAATTGTTTACGTGTTGCTTAACACTTTTTAGTTGTTTATATAATTTTCTTGGCTTAAATATAAATTACTACCCTAAACTATAGGCCATATTCCACTTTGGTGATCCACCTTTCAATTTTGTCAATTAGATAACTGAACTATTAATTTTTTTCAGTTTCGTTCCATTAGACACCGCCACGTCATAAATCGATGACGTGGCATCATTTAATAAGCTAATCAATGTTTATGTAATTAAAATTATTATTTGAAATAAATTTTTACATTTGTTGAATGTCTAAGGGTAAAAAGGTCAAACTATTATAACTTTTTTTATTACACTTTACTCTTATTTCTCATCAAAGCAAAGAACAATAAAAAAGCGGATCTACGATATCTACCACAAAGACCACCACCACCACCCTCTCTCGCTATAATTTTTCCTCCCCATCCTTCTTTCTCTTCTACATAAGACAAACACATAACCATTATCACTATCATTACACCAATAAAAAAAAAAAATCTCACCAAAATCTATATCCACAAAGATCACCACCACCTTCCACCACCACCACCACCACCACCACCACCACAAATACCACCATCAGTGATCCACACACTGCTCTCAACGCCTCGATGGATATGTTTCCACTAACAAAAAACTCAAAACTCAAACTATATATATATATATATATATATATATATATATATATATATATATAGAGGGAAAATAGATCAAACTATTAAAAGTAAAGGCCTTACTTCCATCAGAAGATGAAACATTTGTTCTCCAATCACCACCGTTAAACCTCCATAACCACCACAGATCCACCAAGCCATACACCTCAAAGAAGAAGCCCGATGCAATGATCGTTGTAAGACCCCAACTTTTTGAATAAAGATTAAATTTTCTCAAAATATATTTTTGAATATTATGGTGTGGTTTTGATATAATGTTATAGTTGTGGGTAATATTTATAAATTTTGCAAAGTACTGTGAGTTGTTAAATAATATTCGATTGGTCAGGGAATATTCGCTTTTAACAGGGAATATTCGTGATAATGGCACAATCATTGGTGGACCCCACAACTAATTATTGGCTTGATTGAAAAACGATAAAATACTTTATGAAAATAACGACTTTTAAGTTTCTACTCGTTAATCTGTTGAAACACTCGGTGTTAAAAGTACATGAATACGGCTGTGGTTGCATAGTAGAAGACACTTAGTATTGATTATTGATACTTACGTGAGAAGTCACCGGTTATACTCAATTATTGCTACAAAGAATTCACGCATCATATCTCTCATATTATCGATTCAATTATTGTCACAGTGTCATTTGTATAATATTTTATATTATTAAGTCAATAATTGAGATGACAAAGTTATTCATATTATTAAATTATAATATTTACAATGTCTAGAAGTTCTGTCAATGAGAGGTTTGGTCACCTAATTGCGCGCTAATAGGGAGAAATCCTTAGAAAGCCCCCTCTTTCCTGGAAACGACCTGGTTGATAAATATTGTGAGTTATAATATTAATGATGAATGTTATTAATATTGAAGTTGTGCTCGAAGTTGAATTTGGAGATGCGGACGTGATATTTGAGTCCGGAACAATGAAATTAGTAAAAATAGACTATAAACACAAAATTTACCGATTTTTACTATTTGGTCAAAAAGTCAACAGTTGACTTTTTTGAGAAAAGTCAAACTTTGAAATTTCAAAATTTATATTTGATAAAAATAGTTTCATTATGTTGGAATTATTTGTGTTAGTGAAAATCGACATTTATTTCGATAAAAATTGATGTTTGAAGGTTATTTTGACCAATCGGGTATTTAACCGGATAAATGAGCAATTAATTGCTATTATTTCATATGATTATAACTATTTATTTACATGTGTATACTATTGTTTCACATTCTTGTACTATTAGGGGAGTTGGTGCAAAATTGATAATACTTGCATGACTAAGTTAAAAATGGAGGTATAGATGGAGGTACTATACTGTAATTCATATTTTCACATGTCTAGAACTATTGATTCACATAATTTACTATTGAATCACATTATTTACTATTAGGGGAGGTGGTGCATGTTTGATAATACTTGCAGGACTAAATTAAAAATGAAAGAAAAGTTGGAGGTATTGTACTGTAATTTTTCGAGCCCCAAAACGTGCAATTATCAAAACTATATTTTCCTATAAATAGAAGCTCATTCTTCCATCATTTCTCACCAATTCATAAAAGCTTTAGAGCGATTATTATAGAGAAAATCATAGAAAGAAGAAGAGAAGTCTCACCTCACTATTCCAAAGAGATCCGGTTTTTTCTAAGGTAGGGAGTATTATTTCTTTCTTATCTATGAAGAGAACTTCATTATTCCATTCTTTATTATTCTGCTGGAATAACTTCAGATACTGTGAGCGGTTGGTGAAATTCTTCCAGTGATTCCATTCTTTATCATTCTGTTGGAACATCCATGCGCATGCGTTTACGCCGGACCGGTTCCATTATTTATCATTCTCATTGGAACATCCCACATGCATGCGTTCTACGGGACTGGTTCCGCCTTTAATATTCTCATTGAATATCCTCACATGCATGCATTTTGTAGGACCGATTCCGCTTTTATTATTTTGTTGGAATATCACCGTCTACGTGCGCTTTGCCGGACCGATTCCGTTATTTAGTATTCTCATTAGAATAACTTTTGCTGTGCTGATTCTATCGCGTACTGGTGATTTCTTTTGTTATTCCATTCCTTATTATACTCGAATTGGTTAAAGTTTTGACTTATACTCCATAAAATTAGTGGAATATCCTTGATATATGCGCTTTTATCCAATATCTTTTCATGGAAATATTCTTCCGAGCATTCTTGAATTTTACTCTACAAAGCGAAGATCATGTTGACAATTTGGGCGTTATTAGTTCTGGATAAATTAATTCTTGAACTTCTTTTATTGAATTCGTATATCATTGTCATCATCCTCATGTTTATATTTTGTTGAAAGTCATCATGGCCTATAAAGGCGTAGATGGACTTGGTATGATTATGACCGAGGGATTATTCTTGTAATAATGACCGTAATATTTCAAATGATGTAGAAAAAATCCTCATTGGCCCGTAGTGCATTGATGAGCAGATTGTTGGCATGATCATGACCATTAATGAATACACAAATATTCTTGGCCGTAGTGCATGGATAATTGTGGTCGTGATACTAAAGAATATCCTTGGTCGAAACGGGGGTGATTCGATGATGTGGATTATTTATTGTCGACTCCGTGATAAAAGTGATGAAAAACCTTCTAAATCATAAAAGATAGTAGATTTTATTCTCTACTTGACTCTTTTAATGGATTGCTTGTTCACCGCAGATTAAACTTGATGGTTGTTATATTGTATCGGTTTAACCTTTGTTGAAGACTAACGATAATATATTCTGCATTATCTTAGTCATAATATTTTCTACTGGGCTAGTTGAGCTCACCTTTTTACTTTTATTGTTCTCTTCAGGAAATGAGAACGTAGCAGGGAATAGTCGGGGAGCGGAGTGACGGACGGAATAATGATAGCATTAGTAGTCCTCACTATTCAAATTGAAATAGTGGAAAATAAATGTAATAATATTGAATTTGAGTTTGTATATTGTCTAGACGACAATATTTGTATTAAAACTCACGACTTATGTTTATTCGTTACTTTTACACGACAGTTGTATAATTAAGTTGTATTAGTATTCTGAACCATGTATTTGACGACTCAGAATAGGTGATGTATACTTATTTTGGGAGCGTCACAATCAGTCCCTGCAAAACCCGACCCACCAAAACCCCCAACCTCCAGCGCTGCAATCGCCCCGTTAATGGCCTCGATCGCCACCGGAATCTTACCAGGTCGGGATTGACTTATTCTTCTCCACGACATCGATTTCTTGCTCTAGGGTTTCAACTGCAGTCATCAAACTGAAAGCCCCTAATTCTGTTGTTGTTAATAAAGGGAAAGTCCGAGAATTTGAGTTTTTGAAATTTGATGACGAAGATGAAATGAGTGAAGGGTTTTTTGAGGCAATTGTAGAATTAGAGCGTATGACTAGGGAGCCATCCGATGTTCTTGAGGAAATGAATGATCGGTTATCTGTTCTTGATCTCCAATATTTGGCTAAAAGGAGTTTTTGATGATTTTAAATTTTGTTGTTTTTGATCTGAGATGATATATTTTAGATAGTTTTGTTGTTTTTATTTAGTTTAAATTATTAATATAAGTGATTTGACGAATTTGCCCTTAATATATAATAAATGTGTAAATAGATATTAAAATATTTTTTTTTATTTACACATCAGTTGCCTAATGACCCACTCAGATAGCCACGTCAGCAATTTCTGACGTGGCTGCTCAATTTGTTGCAATTGAAAAAAATTGATAGTTTAATCACCTGATTGGAAAAAATTGAAACTTTGATCCCCGAAGTAGAATATGACATATAGTTTAGGGTAGTAATTCATATTTAAGCCAATTTTCTTCTACTTGTTCATATCATGCAAGTATACTAATTTTATAAATGCATTAGTAACCATATTAGTAATAGGTAATAGTTATGGTTTTAACTTTTAAACTCTTTATATTATTAACTTTTTTTTTATTCTTTGAATAATATATTAATCGGAAAAAATCGTAACCGTAAAATATTAGTCTAAAAATGTTAATAACCGAACAATTTGGTTAACTACGGTTACCATTACTTTTATAATATTAATCACACTATACAGTTTTGTTAGAATCTGCATGTTTAATTTCATGATAATATGATAAAAGTATATTTGTCTAGTAGTTTTCGTAAAGTCTTTAATAAGATCGTAATGTACAAGGATTTAAAGTAGAAAAGATCAAATGTGTTAGGTTGATCTTATAAAACTAAAATGATGTATAGTTAATAGGATCAAAGTGATCGTATTGTATTGTTAAAACGATCGTAAAACTACTCCGTCTATTCGTAGAATGATTATGTAATCGCAGAGTAGGCTATATCTTCGTAGCTCATCAAGTGTTTGAGTTGAAGGGCTAAGTAAAAATCGTTTAGTAAAAGTCTCATCGTAGAGTTCACTCTGGTCGTAAAGTGAATATCAGATCACAAATTGAACAAAAGATCGTTAAGTGAAGACAAGATCGTATAGTAAAGAAGTTAGCAAAGTCTGCTCAAACATTGTAGAGATCAAATTCGTAGAGCAAAGTGTAGAGATCACAATCGTAAAGTGTCTCTCTACTCGTAGAGATCTAGTCGTAGAGCAAAACTTAGAGTTTATGTCGTAGAGCAGAACATGGAGCTCATGTCGTAGAGCAAAGTCAATCAGACTGTACGATTGGCTCAGTTCATAGAGTAAGTCAAAACTGATAGATGACTGACAATAAGAAGTGTTGCAAATTGAAGAACCCGATACAAGTTCAAATATTCTTAGTTGAAATCGAAGATCAGAAAAATTTGTTTCTAAACAGCTAGTTCGGCGAAGTGACAACTTATCCATGTGGTTGGTAGAACTGTAGAATGACGTGACATGTCAAAAAAGCAGAAAACAAGCTGAGACAACAATCCCTAGAAGTCAACATCAAAGATCCTCAAGTATAAGAGCATTAAAATGCTCAACGGGAACTTTGCAACGAGAAAAGCTCAACAAAATCTATAAAAGGAAATAAGTTTCAAATCATTAAAAACAAATCAAAAACTATTAAGCTGAAATTATGTCAAAGTAAAAAGAGTTACTCTACAATATTGAACTATTTGTTCAAGTTGCTAAGTCCCAAAGAAGTCAAGCTCATTGCAAACTTAGCAGAACCTTAAATAACTTTCCCAACCAACATTGATTAATTGTCTTTGTGACAATATCCAAGTTTAAGTAATTTGAAGAGATCTTAGTGATATGGATTGTGTCCCTATTTTGAGACCAAGTGACTCGAAAGAACATTAGTGATTTAGGTGTAAAAGATCTTTGTGATCTATATCCTTAGTGGATTTCATACTTGTATTAAAAGAGTGGACTAAGAGTTGTTCAGTATCCGAACCACTTAAAACCTTCCGTGTCATTTACATTCAGTCTTTATATTCTATTATATAATCTGTGTGAGTGAAATCCACAGGGACTAAATTCATAACTGAGATTTCATCAAATTTTTAAGGGAATTTTAAACTAATATTTCGTTGTGCTTAATTAACATTGATTAATTATATGGTAATACATTCTTTAATATTTGAATTTTTTAAGAAGATATATTCAACCCCCTTATAAATCTTTTTTGTGCCTAAGAGAAACAATAAATTTAATTATAATTAGTCGATTATATCTTATAATCGTACTAAAATGCACCATACACACCCCTAATTTTTATGTTGTTAGGAACTAGTGTAAAATATTTGCCTAAAGCTCCTGATCCTGTATAAACATGTGATCTGTCCTTTCTATAAAAATAGTATCATTTCAATATAATTTAGTGATAGTATAAAATGGTAAAATGAACTCAACGTTACTTTCATAATTTTATTTTAAATTTAAGAATAAACATGAATTAATATAATTTTTCTTATAGATTATATGTATATACACAGTTATGTATTATACAGTTAGAACATGGCGACGAGTTTTTTTAGCTATGGCGATGGTTCATCCGTTGCCGTTGAACCATCGCCATAACCCAGAATAGATATGGCGCGATTACTGCAAAAGCGTCATTTATAGTCTAAAAATATCGTCGTTATAATCAATCGTATGTCTTCTGGCATTTGTGTACATACATTTTTTTTCTTTTTTTATATATATTTTAAATTAGACTATTCTAAATTACTATCATAATTTGACTCTAAATTTTATTTATGTATTCTCAAAATTTACCTCTTGTTATGGGACCAAGCAAGAACCCTTTGGTCACAGCTTTGAATGACCAATGAACATGTCAGACAAAGAAGTCTGAGAATCGTAAGATTTACCAACAATGATAAACCATAAAGTAATAAAAAAAAAATTAAATAATACATTCTCTCTCCTTTTCACAAAAATATTTTTATTTATTTGTTGTTTTTTCTTGCAGAAATGATCTTATTTAGACAACTATACCCTTACCAATTCCTATTATAATTTTTCATCATATTTTAATGATAAGGGCACATTAGTACGACATAAAATAATTGGCATGTCCCCCTTACTTTTTGCCTAGTTAATACTTCATAAATAAAGATACAATTTAATTTTTAAAATCAAACTACAATATATTAAAATTAAAGTTAGTAGGACTCATAAAAATTTAAAATAAAATAAATTTTGTGATTAATAATTTTTGTTATATATTATACAATTATAATAATTATATCAATTAAAATTAAATAAATTCACATCAATTTAAAATTTAATATGTCGTCGTTTGATCTCAAAAAGTCAAATTGTATCTCTAATTTTAAAACAGATAAAGTATTATTATCTTTATTTATAATTATATAAAATAGCAAAATATACTTAATTTTACTGTCATAATTTCATCATGTCATAATTTAGACTAAACCCTCAATAATTTTGGGATAAACATGGAACCAAATGAGAATTTTGCAAAATTTTCTAATATTAAAGATATATTTTTGATAATTGTTAACTTTAAAATTAATAAATTATTAATTTTATAGTTATGGCATGATAGGATATTATTATTTTATATTACTATTAATAAAAAAGAATTCTTATTTAAAACAAAAAATGATCGACAACTTTTTTGTTATAAAAGATGGAATAAAAATAAATTTGGGAAAAAAAAATAAATATGCGGTGAACGTGGATCGAACACGTGACCTTCAGATCTTCAGTCTGACGCTCTCCCAACTGAGCTATCCCCGCTTTGCTACTTCATTAAAAACGTTTTATTTAAATGTAAATCCTTTTTTTAAAATAAAAATAATAAAATCAACTTTTTCTTTAAAATTAAATAAGTTTATTATTTAATTATTATTTTTATTCTTGTTATGCACATTAATGTTACTCACTTACAACATTAAATATACATATTTTCTTGCTGACTTTTTCTAAATATGAGTTTTAGTATAATAAAGTTTGAAAAAAAAAATAGTTTAAAATAATTTTAACAAGCTTTAAAATGTAAAAATATGTCAAAATAAAAAAGATGAGGGAATATACATACGCATATCTCCCACTTTATTATAAAGTGATGGGGATTATTATACTCCGTATATCCTAGTAAAGTTTTAAGGTATTAGGTCCACGATGCTGATGGCTCATCTTTCTATTGAAAGGCCATTTAAATCTCCCGGGAGAAGTTCAAAAATGCCCTTGATTTTAACCACGATATTTACCGAGTATTGGAAATAGATTTGATAAAATATATATTTATGTGTTCAAATTCATTAAGAATTGAATGAGAAAATTGTCGGGTCGGGTCGGGTGTTCATATATATTTGTTTTTGAACAAAATTTATAATCAATACTACGTCGTTTTGACTATACCCAACAGTCATATCCTTTCTAACTGTCAGAAAATTATCTATAAATAAGTTATGTGGGATTCTCGTTTCAGAAGAAGAAAAGTCCCATTCTTTTCTACAATTCCCGTTCTTTTCCTTCCTTCCCCGTTCTGCAGTAAGAAATTTTCGTTCCTTCCCTTCTGAAAAATTCCATTCCTTCCCTTCTGCAAAAATTCCGTTTCTGTTCTACAAGTTCCGTTTGGTGTGAGGTTTTTTCCTATATTTTATTTACATGCATCAATATTATAACTTGTAGTTTTCATGCATCATTAATGTAAGTTCGATTGCATAAACATTGAAATTGGTTCGATGTGTTCTTAATTTTGAAGTCTTTAATTAAGAACCTGAAATCCGTTTTATCTTGGGAAGCAATTATTCAATTAATCCTTAAAGACCCCATGGTGAGAATAAATTTACTTTAAGGAGACTTTGTGAATTTAAAGGAGTCGGATTTATTCATTAATATTTTCTATGTTATATATATATAAAATTATGTTCTGCTTTTATTATATTTATATATATATTAAATAATACTATATATTATAGATAACAATCTTAAAGCAAATCTATTTTTCTGTAATTATAGTATTATTTTATGTGAACAGAAAATTATTTTATGTAAACAGAAAATTATTTTATAAAACAAATACACAGGTTTTACATGTTTGTATAAAACAATATATATATATATATATATATATATATATATATATATATATATATATATATATATATATATCATCATGCATGATTATCCACGTAATTCTGAAAATTTATTCTGTTATTTTATATTACATGTTAAATGTCTATTCAATATGTTAACAGATTTAACTTATGTATTCATGCTTACAGTACTAAGTTATATCATATAGTAATATAATACTAAGATATATTATATAGTGATATAATACTAAGTTATTAGTTTTCTGGAAATTGCATTTGGTTTTCTGGAAAGTTGCATTCACTCACTTTATTGGTTTTCATTTTTTTTCTTGTACGGTGTAGTAAATAATAAAGTCATAATGGCTAATTGTAGTATTATTTGGCCTCTTTATTTATGTGAACTGAAATATTCGGTTTTATTTCAACATATTTGCTATACATATATTATTCTGTAATTATAATTTTACATGTTAATATAAAGCCACAAGTATTCTGTTACTTTTCCGGTCGGATTTAGTCATTAATTTTTGTTGCATATATTATATTATGTTATCATTTATGTTTAGTATATTATGCAAAATGATTGCATGTAAACTGTAATTATTGTTTAATATAAATATATATGAATACATAGCTTTTTGCATGTTAATATATTAATACTCAGTATTCTCAAATATTATTGCATGTTATTACTGTTAGTAGTGTTCAATATATTATTCTGTTATTATTAATATGTAACCATTTCTTATAAAAGAATACATGTTAATTCGGTTTGACTGTAATATGTGTTGCTTGGAATATATTAGTTTGCAATATGAAATTATTTACGTAAACTAGTTGTGCTACTATAAATAGGTAACTTTTGATATAGGATATTTTTGTATAAAAATGAAAAACTCTCGTCGTCAATACCGCCAAAACTGATAAAATCTTGGCCATGCCAGTGAACACATGTAATTGGATAGATAGATAATATTACCGTTGTATTTTAATATATTACAGTTGCTGTTATTTTCCTTACTTTTAGAATGTAAATTTTTATAAAACAGAATTTGGATTTGTGCTATACAAATTTGTAAAACAAAATTTGTGAACAAACTTTTTACAATAGAAATTTTGTAAATAAAATTTGTTGTTTGAATTCTGTTAAATTTTTGTACAACAGAAATTTGTTTCTGATTATTGATAGTCTTTATTTGTATAACAGAAATGACATCTACTAATACCATTCCTGCCGTGAGTATGTCTCATGGAGAAAAGCCTGAAAGGTTCAATGGAACTGATTTCAAGCGTTGGCAACAAAAGATGCTCTTCTATCTCACAACACTGAACTTGGTAAGGTTTATACAAGAGGACTGTCCTACTCTTATTGAAGGAGAAACTGACAAGGAAAAGGTGGCTACTGTTGATGCAGATTTTCTTTGCAGGAACTATGCGATGAATGGTTTAGATAATACATTATATAATGTGTATTGTACAATTCAAACTGCAAAGGAACTTTGGGAATCTTTAGACAAAAAATATAAAACTGAAGATGCTGGCATGAAAAAAATTCATAGTCGGTAGATTTCTTGATTATAAAATGATAGATTCTAAAGCAGTTATCACTCAGGTTCAAGAATTACAAGTAATTCTACATGAAATTCATTCTGAAAGAATGTCATTAAGTGATTTATTCCAAGTTGCAGCAATGATTGAGAAGCTTCCACCATCATGAAAAGACTTCAAGAATTATTTGAAGTATAAACGCAAAGAGATTAATCTTGAAGAACTGATTGTGTGACTTAGGATTGAAGAGGACAATCGAGGATCTGAGAAGAAGAGTAGAAAGAACTTCATTGAAGCAAAGACAAATATGGTAGAAGAAAGGCCAAACAACAACAAAAGGAAGCGTGAAGGCAAAGAAGCTTTCAAGGCCAAAAAGAAATTCAAAGGCAAATGCTTCAACTGTGGCATTTCAGGACATAAATCTAATGAATGTCGAAAGCCAAAGAAGTTGAAGAAAGATCAAAAGCCTCAAGCAAATGTGACAGAATCGAAAAAGCTTTACAAGATGTTTTACATGAATCTTTGTGCGCTTATATCCGAATGTAACTTGATAGAAACCCTAAAAGAATGGTGCACGTGGACACTTTGGGGCTACTCGCCACATTTGTTCCAACAAAATGGATGTTCTCTACTTACAAACCAAAGAGAATGATAATCAACTCTTCATGGGAAACTCCTCAAGTTCAAAGGTAGAAGGAACGTGGGAAAGATTATAATTGAAAATGACATCCGCAAAGAACCCGACTTTGAATGAAGTGCTTCGTGTGCGGATATCGCCAAAAATCTAGTTTCGGGTCACTACTTAGCAAGAATGGCTTCAAGTTGGTGTTTATGTCTCGATAAGTTTGTACTTACTAAGAATGATATGTTTGTAGAAAGGGCTACATGAATGATGGGCTCTTTAAGATGAATGTTATATTTGTTGTGCAGTAATCAAGTCTATTGATAATAATAAAATTAATTATTCTATTTACTTGTTAGAGTCTTCAAATATATGGCATGCTAGATTAGGACATGTTAATTATAATACTTTGCATAGATTAATTAATTTAGAATTCTTGCCTAAATTTGATATTAATCAAAAACATAAATGTGAAATTTTTGTGAAATCAAAAATGGCAAGATTACCCTTTCATTCTGTTGAAAGGAAAACTGAACCTCTAGATTTAATTCACACTGATATATGTGACTTAAAGTTTGTGCAAACTAGAGGTAAAAAAAAATATTTCATAACCTTTATTGATGATTGCACAAGATATTGTTATGTATATTTGCTAAGAAGCAAAGATGAGGCAATAGAAATGTTTCAACTTTATAAAAATGAAGTTGAAAATCAACTTAGCAAAAAGATTAAAGCAATAAGAAGTGATAGAGGTGGTGAATTATATGAATCATCATTTGAAGAGATATGCTCTACTCATGGTATTATTCACCAAACTCCCGCTCCTTATTCACCTCAATCTAACGGTATTGCTGAACGCAAGAACCGCACATTGAAAAAAATGTTGAATGCTATGTTAAACAATTATGGAGCACCCTAGAATTCGTGGGGGGAAGCTTTGCTTTCTGCCAATTATATTCTTAACAAAGTGCCTCATAAGAAAACTCACAAAACACCTTATCAATTATGGAAGGGTCATAGACCTTGCTATAAATACTTAAGAGTGTGGGGGTGTCTAGCAAAAGTGATGGTTCCTAAATCTAAAAAGGTTAAGATAGGACCAAAATAATTGATCGTGTTTTCATTGGTTATGCAAATAATGGCGAAGGTTTATCGATTTCTTGTTCATAAATCAAAAATTAATGATATTCATGTTAATACATTTATTGAATCAAGAGATGCATCATTCTTTGAGAATATTTTTCCATATAATGAAAATAAAGATTCAAGTTTAAACAAAAGACCTTTGGATGCTACTAGTAATAATCCGTAAAAATATGATAAAGAGTGCAGAGAGGATGAACCTGAGACGTAGCAAAAGGGCAAGGACTTCAAAGTCTTTTGGTCCGAATTTTCTAACATTCCTGTTAGAAAACGATTCTCTAACGTACAAGGAAGCAGTATCCTCTCCAGATGCTTCTCATTAGAAAGAAGCAATTAATAGTGAAATTGAGTCCATTACGCAAAATCAAACATGGAAATTGGTGGACCTTCCACCTAGTTCAAAACCCTTAGGGTATAAATGGATCTTCAAAAAGAAGATGAAAACTGATGGTTCAATAGATAAATATAAAGCAAGGCTTGTTGTTAAAGGCTATAGACAAAAGGAAGGATTGAATTATTTCGACACTTATTCACCTGTTACAAGAATTACATCTATTCGAATGCTAATAGCAATAACATCTTTAAATAGACTTGAAATACATCAAATGGATGTCAAGACTGCATTCTTAAATGGTGAATTAGATAAAAAAAAATATATAGAACAACCTGAAGGTTTCATAGCTCCTGGACAAGAGAGGAAAGTATGCAAACTTGTTAAATCCTTGTATGGATTTAAACAAGCACCAAAACAATGGCATGAGAAATTTGATAATGTTATGTTATCAAATGAATTTAAAATCAATGAGTGTGACAAATGTGTTTATGTCAAAAGTACTCAAAAGGAATATGTCATTGTTTGTCTTTATGTGGATGATATGTTAATCATGGGTAGCAACAATGAAGTTATCAACTCAACAAAACGTATGTTGTCAAATAGATTTGATATGAAAGACTTGGGGGTTGCTGATATAATTTTAGAAATCAAGATTTCTAGAACCTCTGATGGAATTATATTATTTCAATCTCATTACATTTAGAAAATACTTGAAAATTTTAACAAGTATAATATAATTCTAAATAAGACCCCAGTTGATATAAATCTTCATCTAGCTAAAAATGAAGGTGATGGCATATCTCAATTAGAATATTCTCGTATAATAAAGTGTTTAATGTATGTCATGAATCAGATTAGACCAGAATATAGCTTATTCTGTAAGTAAGCTAAGTAGGTATCTGAGTAATCCGTGTAAAGATCATTTGAAAGCAATTTTGAGAGTTTTAGGATACCTAAAACATACTCAAAAATATGGACCGCACTATACAAGATATCCAAAGAAGATTGGAAGGATATAGTGATGCTAATTGGATATCCGACAATAAAGACTCAAAAATCCACAAGTGGATATGTCTTTACCCTTAGAGGTGCAAAACGGTATCTTGAAAATCCTCAAAACAAACTTGTATTGCAAGGTCTACAATGGAATCAAAATTCATTCGTTGAGACAAAGTGGAGAAAGAAGTTTGAGTGGCTTCGAAATTTCTTAGAGGATATTCTAAATTGGTCAAGACACGTGCCCTATATATGTATATCATTGTGATAGCCAATCGGCGATTGGAAGAAAGACAGAGTCATTTATATAACGATAAGTCACGCCATATACGATTTGAGACATAATACCGTTAGACAATTGCTCTCAAATGGAATTATCTCAATTGACTATGTAAAGTCAAAAGATAATATTGCGGATCCGCTTACGAAAGGTTTAACAAGAGAACAAGTGGAAAAATCGTCGAAAGGATTGGGTTTAAAGCCTATTGTTTAAATAAGAGTCGTCATAATGGCAACCCAACCTAGCTGACTGGAGATCCCAAGATCTAGGTTCAATGGGCAAACCGAACTATGTAGTACTCAGTAAAGCACTGAGGAGATATTTAATCCTAACCATTCCTATTATGAGACAGTGCACATCTGCCGCAAGAATCAGGATAAGATACGCTTTTAATAATTTTTATATCTTGAAATATATTCAAGTGGGGTATTGCAGGATACTCTTGATAGAAGTCGCATACGTGAGTAAGAAGGGAGCCACTTCTGTGAGAATTTTGAAGGCTAAATTATCTAATATACTCATGAAACCAAGAGGTGTTTCAAGGCCAAAATGAACACAAATGTGAGAACCAACTATGTCTGAAGAGATATTTTGTGAATTCTATTGTCTTGATTTACACGAAAAGCTGACAGTTCAAAGATATCAAGTCAACTGATTAGCCAAGTAAATTCAATAAATTTTACTAGGGCAAGTTCAAAGCCACTAGGCTACTTAACCTGATGAAATATCTTTTCTCATGTACTCGAACTAGTGTCTAAATATTCATAACATATTTTACATATTGTAAATCCAATTTTACATTCATATGGGGGATTGTTGGAAATGGGTTTGATAAAATATATATTTATGTGTTCAAAGCCATTAAGAATTGAATGAGAAAATTGTCGGGTCGGGTTCGGGTCGGGTCTTGATATATATTTGTTTTTGAACAAAATTTATAATCAATACTACGTCGTTTTGACTATACCAACAGTCATATCCTTTCTAACTGTCAGAAAATTATCTATAAATAAGTTATGTGGGATTCTCGTTTCAGAAGAAGAAAAGTCCCGTTCTTTTCTACAATTCCCGTTCCTTTCCTTCCTTCCCCGTTCTGCAGTAAGAAATTTCCGTTCCTTCCCTTCTGAAAAATCTCGTTCCTTCCCTTCTGTAAAAATCCCATTTCTGCAGATAATTCCCGTTTTCCGTTTGACAGAGTTCCGTTCTGCAAAGAATTTTCCCGTCCCTTACTCTGCAAATCCCGTTTCTGTTCTACAAGTTCCGTTTTGGTGTGAGATTTTTTCCTATATTTTATTTACATGCATCAATATTATAACTTGTAGTTTTCATGCATCATTAATGTAAGTTCAGTGCATAAACATTAAAATTGGTTCGATATATTCTTAATTTTGAAGTGCTTCTAATTAAAAACTAGAAATCCGTTTTATCTTGGGAAGCAATTATTCAATTAATCCTTAGCACCTGTGAGGGAATAAATTTGCTTTAAGGAGACTTTGTGAATTCAAAGGACTCAGATTTATTCATTAATATTTTTTTGTGTTATATATATATATAATTATGTTCTGTTTTATTATATTTATATATATATATTAAATAATACTATATATTACAGATAACACCGAGTACCTTATATTTTTTTTTGTCCAAAAATATCCTTAACGTTATATTTTTTGAGTCGCTCGTACCCCTGCCGTTAACAGATCTGCCAACTAGACAAACGGGGTTGACATTTGAACATATTTTTACTGACATATCAAATAATTAAAACAAAAATTACTACCATACCATCTGATGTGTATAAAAATAATATTTTATACATATTTGATAATATATTTATTATGTGTATTTTATTAATAATTTTATTATTTAAAATGACCCATTTATTTTTTTTAAGTAATTATATTTTTTTAGGTAATAATTTCTTTTTAGGCTTATTTTTTAAAGTAATTATCAAATTAATATTGTGAACCACCCACCCCACCACCGGTCCACCACCATCACCACCATCTAATATCACCAGGGACACCAACGCCACCAGCAAAATTCAGATTCGTATAATCCACCAACAAAACCAAATTCATCACCGTCCATCACTAACAAATCCACCATTATGCACCGCCGCCTCTCAAAATCACGCCATCAACAGATCCACTACCACCACGACGAGATCCAACCGGTCAACAGATCCACCACGACGAGATATAGCCGACGAGAACCATGGGAGAACTTAAGGTCGATCTCTGGTTTGGTTCGACGAGATCCATCCTTCCATTTTTGTTTTTATTTTAAAAAAAACAGAGATTGCAAAATCAAGTTCTCCGCTAAAAGGAAAATAAATAGAAATAGATGAAACCAAGATCATCGTCGTCGTCGCTCTTGGTAGTTCTCTTCTTGCCGTCGAGGATGGCTCCTTCATCTTTGTCACCGGTGAGCAATTAATTTTCAATTTCAATCTTTTAAGAAAAATAGAACAGATTTGTGGAAATCCCCAAATTTCTCTTGGAGTAAAGTATTCTTTGGTTGTGTGATCACTTTTTTGGTTGTACAATGTGGGTTAGGGTTTAATTAGTAAGAAGAAGATGTCCAGTGTGGGTTAGGTTTTAATTTAAATCGATGTGTTTGGGTTTCAGGTAAGAAGAAGAAAACGAAGATAAATAATTTATTTTTTTTTGTGAATTTTTTGTGTATTCCTGTTCGGCAATGACGTATGACA
Organism: Panax ginseng; assembly: GCA_020205605.1. Lineage (NCBI taxonomy): Eukaryota > Viridiplantae > Streptophyta > Magnoliopsida > Apiales > Araliaceae > Panax > Panax ginseng. The sequence goes on along the minus strand of CM035138.1, from coordinate 126,439,286 downwards.
ACTTATAAGTCAAACCCTATTCAGGAAAGAAATCGTATTGGTCGTATTAGTAAAATAATTTTAGTATTTAAGTATTTTTAATTAATAAAATAATTTGAATTTTATTATTTTTTTAATTTGATTTTTTTAGTATTTTAGTATTTTTTTAATTAGTATTTTAGTATTTTTTTTAATTAGTATTTTAGTATTTTTTTTAATTAGTATTTAGTATTTTTTAATTAGTATTTTTAGTATTTTCATGTGGCAGCCACATAATCAATTTGGACGGATGTTAGTCTAGTTATGCGGATCTCATTAATGACATGGGCACGGCGACCCAAAAAATATAACGTTAAGGGTACTTTTGGACAAAAGAAAAAATATAAGGTGCTCGGTAGACATCGCGATAAAAGTCAGGGGCATTTTTGAACCTTCTCCCTTTAAATCCCTGTCGAGTCATCAACATACCCAAAAAAATTATAATGAAATAAAAGAGAAATAATATTTTTTAGAAAATATTTAATTAACGAAAATGATATATATATATATATATATATATATCAACAAATCTAATTAACAAAATATTACTGATTTGAATTTTTCGTCCACCCTAATAAACGATCAGAACCGTCTTTGAGATAAATCTCACCGTCCATTATATCGTCTTTAACTTTAAACAATAAAAATCACTGTCCATTATATCGTCTTTAACTTTAAACGATAAAAATTGCTCTTTCTCACTCTCAGATCCTCCTCCATTCTTCCTCCTCCCGAGCTCGCCCTCTGTCTCGTCCATTCTCTAGCGCTAGTAATCTTTTCCCCCCTTCGTACGTAGTGCCGGAGGCACAAATAGTACGATTTGTATTTAATAAAGGAAAATGATTTTGCGACAAATGTCAAAATTTATGTAATAAGATGAAATAAATTAGAGTGAGATTATTTTTAATTTCTACTTATCTGATGTGATTTAACAAGTGGCCTCTGAACATCTCTTCTTAATTTTTTCTCTTTTTTTAAATAAAAAGACTTAAAATTTTGGATCGATAATCTTATGTCTGAATCTTCCCAAAATTCAAGAATAAAAAGAATATACCATTAATCATACGAGGAATGATTAAGACCATAAGACGAGAGCAGATCCTGTTTCCTTATTTTTCTTGTTTTTCTTGTGTTTTTACTTAAATTTTGACACATGATCTCCTACTTAACACTAATTAACTCTAAAATTAAATAAAAGGTCAGGTGTCAAATTTTAAGTGGGACACAAGGGTGACAGAAAAAATGGGGACATAAGATCTACTCTCTTGGATTACCCCCTCTGTTCCTAAATAACTAATGTTTAAAGATGTTGCACACAAATTAAAAAAATATTTAATATTGTAAAACATTCCTAATATACCCTTAATTAATACCCTATTAAATTATTTTTCAGCTTTAAAACAAATTTCTTGAAGTAATGTTAAATGGAGTATAGTTTAAAGAATATGAAACATCAACCTTAGAAAAGAGAAAGAGTGAAAAATAATTAAGCAAAATTGGAAAAAAGATAATAAAAAAATATTGGTTTCTTAAAACATTAAATATTTTGGAACATAACCATTCTTCAAAAACATCAATTATTTAGAAACAGATCGAGTAATAAAAATATTTCCTTCTTCTTTAATTTTTCCCCCATCACTCAAAATGAACAATACAATTATGTGCCATTATTTTTTCCTTTTGCTAATTCGGGACCTCGGGTATCAACTGAGCCAAGACCAATTGGTTATGTGTCATTATATATTTTTTAAAATAATTTTATATTAGCAATTTTTAAACTTACACGCTCATTCCTTGTCATGTCAAGGATCGAACCCCAACCTTATGGATATCATGAGTTGGGTCATACCACTCGGCCAAAGGTCACTCGGTAATGTGCATCTTTACAATGGAAATGCATAATATAATACTCCACATTTATGTATATCAATGTTTTGTACATATTTCTGATCTATTTCTCTTATATATATATAGTCCAGATCTTAAGCTCACCTCTTATTCAACTTATTTCAGCAACCCCCTTTAATGACGGACGGATGATGATGTTCGGTCATACAACCGTCGTCTATACTTTTAGCGACGCTATATGTTGTCCGTCAAAAAAATATAGGCGACGGTTGTATGATCGAACCGTCGTCGAGTCCGTCTGTTAAAGGGGGTGAGTGAGTGGATAAGGTGAGTTTAAGATCCAACCATATATCGGTCCGGATCTTAAGCTCACCTTATTCAACTCACCAGAAGCTCACCCCCCCTTTGACGGACGGACTGACGGTTGGTTATACTGAACCGTCGTCTATACTTTTAATGCGACGCTATATGTTTGTCTCGTCAGCTAAAAGTATAGACGACGATTGTATGACCAATCTGTCATAAGATTAAAATCGCTAAAGGGGGTAAACTTCGAGTGAGTTGGATAAAGGTGAACTTAAGATTCGAAATATATATATATATATATATATATATATATATATATATATATATATATATTCTCTCTTGCAATAAACATGTCTAATGTCACGGAAGGGAGCAACTCCACTAAGAAATTTGTGTAAAAATCTGAAGGAGAAGAGAATCCAGTTATACTCCTGCCCCTACCATTCCCATTATTTCTACTCCTTTTTCATTATGGGTTCCAATCAATAAAGAGATTCAAGACTTTTGCCAATACCGTCAAGAATTTTAGGACATCGTGGAAAATAAGATATCTTTGTCAACTTTGATGCTAAATTGATAGTAATTAATAAAGGTATAAACGAGTTAAACCGAAGTGAATAGAGCGTTATTTGAATTCGATTTGAAAAGTAAAAATTTTACTTAAATTCGACTCGGATTCAAATTGTATTCGAAAAACTCTAATTCGATTCGACTCGAATATTTATTACTCGAATTCGATCCGACTCCTATCAAATTATATTCAAACTACTCGCAAACTTCGAATTCAAGCCCGAATTCAAGTCTTCAGATAGATTTATAATATATATAATTACCCATTGAACTTATTATTTTACTTAAAAATTAGAAAATATATTTACAATTACACTTTACAAATAAAAAATACAATTAAAATAATAATAACTATTTATTCTAATTTTATTAAATTGTGCATATATTATAAGATAATATTTCGAGTATCTATTTCAATATGTATCAATTGAGTATGTATCGAATCATGATCAAAAATTCGAATAGTTTGAATTCTAAACGAGTCGAGTACAAATTTTACTCGTATTTTGTTCGAACTATTTTTTATACTCAGATTTGGATAATATTATTAATTAATCCGAATCTCACTCACATTTTTTCAAATCAAACCCAAATCGAGTTTGAATTGTTTGGTTCGATTTACGACTTTAGTAATTAACATATTTATATTCTATTAAGATCTAAAACCTACACTTTTTTTTTATTATTTTAATTTGTATTCTTATTCTAGATCCACCAAGACTTTTTAGTGCTTCCCATCTGGCCTTTGGAGCATCTTTTAATATTTTAAAATTCTACCTAGATAAATTATAAGAGAACAAGAACTCAACTGTTCTAAGCAAAATAAAGTCAACAGTTTTTGAGGGAAAAAATATCAGTCAATCATATATCTATTTGTTCAGTTGTACAAAATGTGAAAAAAACAAATGAACATGTGTATGTACAAGATATCTATCTAATAAAATATAATTGATTTTGAATTTCTTGCTCATCTTAATAAATTATCTGAGCCGTCTAAAATTTGGGATAAATCTCACCGTTCATGTAGTGCTGGGTCTAGAGGCACGGGACACGACTAGTAACCTATAAAACAAGATTCTTGAATTTATTTTTTTGTCAAGGACTACTAAGCTCCAACAACCCGTAAATTAATCATAAATTTTACTTCATAACTTTACCTTTGAGATAAGCCATAATTATACATTAGTCACGTAATTTGTAGTTTAGAATATACTTCATCCATTTCTTAATATAAATCATTTTAAAAAAATATTTTTATCTCTTAATATAAGTCGTTCAAGTAAATATTAATTACTTAGTTTTCAATATTATCCAAAGTATAAATATAACTTTGCTTCTCTCACTATTCTCTGTCAATAAATAACATTCTTTTTCCAATACAAATACAATGTAGACGATTGATATTATATTTAATGTTTTACAATTATTTTTTTAATATTTATGTACAATTCTAAAACGATTTATATTAAGAAACGGATGGAGTAATGACCTGGGCCCACAATTTTAGAAAGATGCAAAATCAAGAATGGTCGATGGTAATTTAGAAGACCTTGAGAATAAAAAGAAGGTAATTGTTAAATCTACAACACTTTCTGTTATTTTCACAACAAAAGTGTCGTTGTAGATGTATAACGATGGTGAAAACTGTCGCTATAGGATCTATAGCAACACTTTTATTGTGGAAATAACAATTTCTGTTGTGAATTTAACAATTTCCTAAAAAGAATTAAGGGTGTCCTATCAAGTTTGCATGTTTTCACAGTAGGATTAATAGACTACTTAAGGGGAAACAACACATTATTATCATAATTAACCGAGCTCTTTTAGGTATACATAAAAATTAGACATGAAAATTGGATATGAGTGTATTTGAATTTCACTTATTTGTATTTTGACCTCCACAATTTTTATGTCCACATAAAATTAATTACCCACGAGGAGAAACATGTTTCTTGCTAAAAATTTGGGATAATGTTTGGTATATAAGTCCAAAATATTGATCTTTTTTAGCCTCTTTCCACTTTAATTTATTTATCTTATCGCATACATTTCCACATTAGTCGCAATTTAATTTCGCTCTCAAGAGCTCGACGGGCTGAGCTTGGACAGAGTGGTTTGGGCTGGGGCGAGTTCAGAGCACGTCGGGGCCAACTTGGACAGACACCAATTCGTCGAGGCGAGTTCCTTAGCTCTCACGAGCTCGTCGGGGCAAGCTCAACATTTTTCCGAATTTTCTTTCTTTTTCCTCTTTTCAGCTTTAATTCCTCCTGAAATCATTTAAATACCTTAATAAACTCATATACACATAAAACATAAAATAAAACTAAATATAAAGGAATCATAATCAATGAATATTATGCATTCATTAATAGGCGAGTGGGAGATGTTGAATTTTTGGTATCCAAATGGGACGCCCACGGAGGGTCTAACCCATTTGGTTTATTTATCAGCTTGGCCAATTGACAAAGTCAAAAGTCGTTTATTTTTTGAACCTTTTTAGACTGGGTGTTAGAGAAAAAATTGGGAAATGATTCAACCACTTTAGGATTAAAAACACACGTCTCCTCAGTGTTTCATAAAGAATCAGTTGGCCAAAACCCAAACATAGAGATTGCTATTTTCAGTAAGCTCTCCCAACACAGACCAAACCTCAGTTGTTACGAATCATATCGTGGATTTGATTTTCGTTCTCATATTGTAGTTCGGAGTAGGGCTGTAAATGGTAACCGGAAAATTCGTATTCGTCCGCATCCGTATTCGAAAAAAAACGGATATTATTCGCATTCGAAAAAAAATGGATATATCCGTATTCGGTTTAAAGGTATCCGTAAATAAACGGATATGAATACGGATATAAATGTAATTCAGATTCGATTAACATCCGTCTCAGTAAATATATCCGTATGGATATCGATATCCCATTCCGTTATCCTAATCCCAATAACTTATATATATATATATATATATATATATATATATATATATATATACACACACACACACACACACACACACACACACACTTAATATTTACATTAATTAAGTTATTAATTAATGTAAATTATTAATTAATAATTTACCTATATAAGTTGTTAATAATTTAATATATACATATATATATATATATATAATATATATATATATATATATATATATATATATGTATTTATTAATAACTTACATTCATTGATTAATCACTTACATTCATTTATATAAATTATTAATATATACGTATATATATATATATATATATATATATATATATATATATAGTAACTTTCACATTCATTTATATAAGCTATTAATATATATTTATATATATATATTATCGTATGGCGCCTCCAAAATAGGTATACAACACCTATTCTGAAATGCCAAATACATGGTATGTAAACAATTACAACTTTATTATCACAATTGCCGTGCAAAATAAATGACAACACTTAAACCGTGAGTTTAAATACAATTATTGTCATCTAGACAATATCCACACTCAAATAAGTCCTCATTACAATTATTAATACACTACTTTACGAATAGTGAGGACTCATCGTAACAACTTCTAGAACCATCATTCCACACCCCATTAGTACTACTTTACATTCTCACCTCCCGAGAAGAAAAATGGAACAACAAGGAAAAGGGTGAGCTCAACTAGCCCAGTAAAGAACATTATGACTAAGATAATATAAAATAAATTATCGTTAGTCCTCAACAGGGAAAAATCTAATAAAATACAATAGACAACAAGTTTTAAATCAATATTCGCAGCGAAAATAATAATTCATTAGAAGAGTTAAGTAGAGAATGAAATCTACTATCTTCTATATATGAATTTAAAAGTTTATCGCTCTATCTTTTATCCTCAGTAACATCAATCAATATATAATTGAAATCAAATATTCATCTTTGCACTACGTGCCAAAGATATTCATCATTGGTCATGTTCATCTAAACACTGCTCATCATTTACTACTAAGCTAAAGATATTCATCGAAATCATTCATCTTTTGACTACTGAGCCAAAGATATTCATTAATATCATCATTTAGGAATCGAGGAAGATGAAAAAATATTTTAAAGAAAACGAATCCAAAGAAACAAAAGAATAAATATTAAGGATTCAGTATTTCAAATTTATTCCATGTCCAAAAATACCTCATAAATAATCATAGTGGAGTAAAATTCAAGAATGATCAAAACATGGATACAATCAAAGCTAGTATCCATAATAGATATTTTGGAGGAAAATAAAAATTTAATTTTTCTCGTGAATAGTCTTATATTAAGTGAATAGTCCAGATATCGTGAATAGTAGATCGTTATACGTGAATAAGTAACTCAGACACCAAAAGATAGAAATTCTACAAGAAAATCATCATGTTTCGTGAATAGTACTCGTGAATAGTAACTCGTGAATAGTAACTCATGAATAGTAACCTCGACATGAAAAAGTTCCAAATTTGATAAAAAGTTCCAACCAATATTTCGGTATAATGATATTGAAGAAATAATATCACTTACGAAGAAAATAACATCCCTTACCTCGGAAGACAAAGATTTTTTGACCGAAATCTTGATATAGTGCTTGAATGGAACTTGCAATCAGATATAGCAACACTCAAAGTATCAAAATACTCACAAGAATACTTTCGATAATATATAGAGAAGAAGTAGAGAAAAACTTCAGTTTGGAATGATTTTCAATTCTAACCTAAGACCCTATTTATAGAAAAATGCTTAGAACACCAAAAAGCGAGAAAATTGAATATAATAATATATTTATAACCAAATTTTCTTTAGCCCACCACATCAAAAACACATTTTCCACACAAATGCACCAAAAATGAAAAACATGTTTTAAACAATTTTTGTTACAAAATCAATTCAGACTCAATAATCCGAAACTTCAATAATTCATAATAAATAGCCCTTTTATCAGAAAAATTCGAACCTCATGGCCTGTCCATAGGAAATTTAATTCTCTACAACTTTGCAGAAGAAAGTTTTTCCAAATTCCAAACAGAAATTTACCGAAATCCACAAACGAGTGATTTTACAGGCTATAATCAAATTTCAATCAAAAATTATGTTCACCAACACACAAAACACGTGTTAAACATTTTTTGTAACACCAAACATGTGTTAAACATTTATTGAACAAAAATACTCTTCCTCCTCATATACTCATATATCCCACATTCATTGTAAAAATATCACCATTATAATAATAAAATATTATTTCATCAAAAAAGATAAAATATCAATTTTAAACAATTGTCACATTAAAAATTTTCTCCATCTATATCCACATAAAATCAATATTTTCCTCATCATATAAATCAATAATTAATTATTCACAAATAATATTACGAATCACAATCATCGACAACCCGTGCGCCTTCTAGGAAAGAGGGGCTTTTCAATAAGATTTTTTCCTCACCGGCCTTGATTAGGTGACCAAACCTCTCCTTAGATGTAACTTTCTAGACATTGTCAATAATATTTTCTAATAATATTATTCGGATAATATGAATTATTGCTTCGATAATGGAAAATATTGTGTAGTGACAATTATTGAAACAACGATAATATAAAATATCAACGCAAAGAATTATTGAATCAATAAAATAAAATATTTGATAAAGAATTCACTGTAACAATTGTTGAGTAGTGGCCTTCTTACGTAAGAATTAATAATTGGTGCAATACCGCAGCTATTCTTGTGAAACAACGCCAGACATCAGTATTTTAACCATTTGAGTATTCCAACAGTGTTAACGCAGAATAATCGCTACCAATTATTTATAAACAACTTATACTTGTCGTTTCTTCATCCAATCGCTTTTCCGTTATGGGGCCCATACAAAGGTCGCTACCGTCAGTATGCATTTAATATTCTAGACATCAAAAATATTCCACGACCAAAACTAATATTCTCCGATAAAAATGAATATTTTATAACCACTTGTTTATTTGAAATATTTAGCATTTTACCCATAACTAACCACATTAATCAAATCAACCCTTACTATTTCAAAATAATAATTAGAGAAATTAAATCTTTATTTATAAAAAGTTGGGGTTATTACGTATATATTAATAATTTACATTCATTTATATAAGTTATTAATATATATATATATAAATATATTAATAACTTACATTAATTAGTTAATAACTTATATATATATATATATATATATATATATATATATATATATATATATATATATATATATGTGTGTGTGTGTGTGTGTGTGTGTGTGTGTGTGTGTGTGTGTGTGTGTGTGTGTGTGTTAATAACTTACATTCATTAATTAATCACTAGCATTCATTTATATAAGTTATTAATATATATATATATATATATATATATATATATACACACACACACATATATAAATTAATAACTTATATTCATTATTTAATAACTTACATATATAAATTATAAATATTCATCCATAATCCAGTATGATAATGTTCTTGTATGATAATGTTCAATGAAGGATGATCAATGGTGTATGCATCAAGTTAAGTTAGAATGCAAATTAATCTTGTAATTTTTATGATGATGTATTTGACATTTTTCTCCCTTTATGATTAGGATGTTTAATTAATATGTATGGTTTAAATATTAAATTGTGTTTAATTAATATGTATTATTTAAACTTTAATTTTTTTTTGTAAATATTGTGAATGAATTTTATATTAGGTTACTTATAAACGAATTCGGATATTCTCTGATATCCTAATATCTCAATAATTTGTCTATTCGGATAAAATAAATTCAGACCGGATATTATCCGTATTCAATATTTTTCCAAATCTGGGATACGGATAATATTTTTAAAATCCATGGGATCTGGGATCACGGATACGGATAAGCGAATTAGTTTTTCGGATACGGATATACCTGTATCCGTATCCGTTTAATACCGTTTACATCCCTAGTTCGGAGACACCATTGAGTTACAGAGGACGTACAATTGCATGAATTTTTCTCTCTAGAGGCTTTCACACTACAAGATGTATGTCTTTGGTTCTCCCATTATGTGTAAACATGTAATATATAGCATACATGTAAATTTTCCTTCAAAATGAATATATGTTAATTTTGAATTTGAAAATGTCTCAAATTGACATCAAAAAATAAATAATTATCTTATATTCTGGAATGGATGGAGTATAATTATGAAACATTTTGTAAGGTGCAAACTATCTACATAGTACTAAAGGTATAAACGAACCGAGTCGATCCGAGTATTGAGTTACTCAAATTTGGTTCATAAACTTTATCGAGTATAAAATAAGGTTTGATTGAGGCTCATTTAGCTACCAAGTCGAGCATGATTCCGAATCGAGCCCGAACAATTTTAACTTTTCGAACGAATATGATCCGAGTATCAATAGAAAATTACAATTTAAGAAGGTTCGAGTAATTTATCGAACTTTAAAATGTGCTTATATTTGGATAATTTATATTTCGAGTCGAGCTCGAATCGAATTTTTACTCGAGCGAGTACGAATCGAGCCCGAATTGTTAACTCATTTTACAGCCTTGCATAGTACTACTAATTACACAATTTATTATTTTAAAAGATTAAACAAATAACATCAATTTTTAAGTTAAAAAATATTTCCAATTGCATTTGAAAAATCAAATTTTATCTTATATTTTAAAATAGAGAGTACTACTAATAAAAATATAATATTACTTTAAAATTTTAAATAAAATTTTTAATTAAATTTAAATTTAAAAATATTTTAAATTGATTTTAAAAAATTAATCTTAATTCTATATTTTAAAACTGAGAAAATAGAACACGCAAGGAAGGCCTGCGTGTTACGGGTTACTGATGAGTGATGTCAACTGTTTGACTAAACGAAGATTTAACCCGTTCAAAACTCAACTAGACTGGTCAATATGATCTGGTCAACTAATGAGGAAGGTAAGATGTTCCGGTCAAACAAACTACAAAGACTTGATAGAATTTGAAATGGATACTTATTTGCCAAACAATGTCCTATTTTATATTGAAACAAACAACTAAATAAAGGGAATAGTTGTTATTGGATTTGGCTTATTTAGAAGAATAATCCATAACAAGTATTTGTTATAAAAACGAACAATATTAGAAATGGGAAATTATTCGTCTGGTATTATTTGTAGCAGACATAATTTATCGTTCGCTAATAATAATAACGGATGAAAATTAAAAATAATATTACATTTGGATGACAGATGTTACATCTGTTACTAATAGTAGTAGACGAGTGATTTCTCATTTATAATCACTTCTGTTAGATCCTGTTTGATACGATAATGATGATATAGGCTAATTTTTGATGGGCAAAGGGTCAAAAAAGTCCTTAATGTTTACCGCAATGTCCCACTTGCACCCTAAACTAATTTTTTTTTTTCAAAAGTACCCTTAACGTTATATTTTTGGGTCATCCGTGCCCCTGCCGTTAACAAAAGACAAACATGGTTAAAATATGATGACGTGGCATGCTTAAATATATAATATATTCTAAATAAAACAATATATATCATTTAATCAAAATAAAAAATACTAAAATTCAAAATAAAAAAGCATAACATATTTACATCATTTATTCAAAATAATAAAATTCAAATTATTTTGTTAACTAATCAAAACAACTAATTAAATAAAATAAGTTGTATAACATATTTACATCATTTAATCAAAATACTAAAATTTAAAACATAACATATTTACATCAAATACTAATTTAAAAAATACTAAAATACTAATTTAGAAAAAATACTAAAATACTAAAAAAATCAAATTAAAAAAAATACTAAAAATACTAAAATTCAAATTATTTTGTTAATTAATCAAAACAAAAAAAATTCAAATTACATCATTAAAATACTAAAATCATAATACTAAATACTAATTGATATAAAATTTTAAATTACTAAAATCATAATACTAAATAATATTTTTAAATTATATAAAAATTTGATGATGTAATAATCTATACATAATCTATATATGTTATAAATAATTTGATGATGTAATAATCTATCAATATATGTTATAATTTGATGATGTAATAATATTTTAAAAAAATGTATTAAAAATTTAAATTATATCATAATATTTTTAAATTGATATGATTTTAAAATTAATATTAAAATTACTAAAATAATCATAATACTCCTGCTTTTGAATTTTAAAGATATTATTTAATATTATGATTTTAGTAATTTAAGTATTTTGATTAAATGATGTAAATATGTTATACAACTTATTTTATTTAATTAATAGTTTTGATTAGTTAACAAAATAATTTGAATTTTATTATTTTGATTAAATGATGTAAATATGTTATGCTTTTTTATTTTTTATTTTAGTATTTTTTGTTTTGATTAAATGATATATATTGTTTTATTTAGAATATATTTTATATTTAAGTCTGCCACGTCATCATATTTTAACCCTGTTTGTCTTTTGTTAACGGCATGGGCACGGATGACCCAAAAATATAACGTTAAGAGTACTTTTGGAAAAAAAAAATAGTTTAGGGTGCAAGTGGGACAACATTAGTTTAGGGGCATTTTTGACCTTTTTTCAATTTTTGATTCATAACAAGTACGTATTATGAATCATTACCCTTTTATTTAATACATCAAAAGATATATTGTTAATAAATATCATGATATCAACACCTATTATTTATTTTATAATATTAAATTTTACATTATTATTTTTAAAATAAAAGTAATCGGTCATATTTCTAATCATTTAATAAATATGAACATTTTTGTGACGCCCCCAAAATCGGTATACATCACCTATTCTGAGTCGCCAAATACATGGTATAAAATTCAAATACAACTTAATTATACAATAGTTGTGTAAAATACGACTAAACATATGCTGTGAGTTTTAATACAAATATTGTCATCTAAATAGTATACAAACTCAATGGGGTCCTCATTACATTTATTATCACACTATTTCATAGAATAGTGAGGACTACTAATGCTATGAAAGCAAGGTATCCTCACCCTTTCGAAACACCAAGTACGTACGTCAATTTCGAGGACGAAATTTCATAAGGAGTGGAGGTTGTAAGACCCCAACTTAGTATTAATGAAATTAAATTTTCTCTATTTATTATTTTGAAATAGTAAGGGTTGATTTGATTAATGTGGTTAGTTATGGGTAAAATGCGCAAATATTTTAAATAAGCAAGTGGTTATAAAATATTCATTTTTATCTGAGAATATTCGTTTGGTCGTGGAATATTCTTCTTTTGCTTGGGAATATTAAATGCGACAAGCAGCGACCTTGTGTGCCCCATAACGAAAAGCGATTGGATGAAGAAAACGACAAGTATAAGTTGTTTATAAATAACAACAGTAGTTGTTACTGAATTATCTTTGTTGGAATACCCTATGGTTAAAACACGAATAATGCGTTGTTACAGACAAGAAGACGGTGATTGCACCAATTATTGATTCTTACGTACGTGAAGACACTTACTCAATAATTGTTACGATGAATTACTGCTCAAATATTTTATTTTATTGATTCAATAATTACTGCGTTGATATTTTATATTACTATTGTTTCAATAATTATCACTACACAGTATTTTCCATTATCAGATCAATAATTCATATTATTTGAATAATATTATTAGATAGCATTATTGACAATGTCTAGAAAGTTCTGTCTACGGAGAGGTTTGATCACCTAATTGCGCGTAAGTAAGGAGAAATCCTTATTGGAAAGCCCCCTCTTTCCTGGGAATTGCCTGGTTGTCAGTATTGTGATTCTGTAATATTATTTATGAATAATTAATTATTGATTTATATGATGAGGAAAATATTCATTTTATGTGTATATAGATGGAGAAAATTTTTAAAGTGACAATTGTTGAAAATCGATATTTTATTTTTTCTGATAAAATAATATTTTATTATATTATTATAATATAATGATGATGATATTTTTACAATGAATGTGGGATATATGAGTATGAGGAGGAAGAGTATTTTTGGTTGCAATAAATGTTAAAAACATGTTAAACATGTCGGTGGACCCTATTACTTGACTGAAATTTGATTATAGCTTGTAAAATCGCCTGTTTGTGGATTTTGGTCAATTTCTGTTTAGAATTTTAAAAAACTTTCTTCTGTAAAGTTATAGATAATGAAATTTCCTATGGAAAAGACATAAGGTTCCAATTATTCTGACAAAAGGACTATTTATTATGAATTATTGAAGCTCTGAAGTTCCGAAATAATTGATTTTTGGAAGTTTTAATTATTTTTAATATGAAATTTTTTTTGGTCATTATTGTGGGTCTTGCATGTGATGTAAATGGCTGAATTCAGATCTAAGAAAGTGGGCGTAAGAAATTTGATTATATATATTAATATTATATTAAATTTTCTACTTTGGTGTTCTAAGCATTTTCCTATAAATAGGGTGCTTAGGTTAGAATTGAAAATTACACCAGAAACTAAAGTTTTTTCTCTCTTTCTCTCTCGATATATTGAGCGTATTCTTGTGAATTTTGATACTTTGAGTGTTGTGTCTGATTGCAAGTTCCTTGAAAGACTATATTCAAATTATTCGGCCCGTAAATACTTATTCTTTCGAGGTAAGGGATATTTTTTTTTAAAATGATATTATTTCTTTCAATATCATTATGCCGGAGAATTGGTAAGATTTTTCTTGTGAAATTCTTGTCTTTTAGTGTCAGGGTTACTATTCACGTATACGGCACTATTCACGAATATGACACTTTCACAGAAAAATTAAATTTTCATTTTTGTCCAAAATATCTATTATGGATACTAGCTTTGATTGTATCCATGTTTTGATCATTCTTAAATTTTACTCCACTATGATTATTTATGAGGTATTTTTGGACATGGATAAACTGAAATACGAATCCTTAATATTTGTTATTTTGTTTCACTGGATTCGTTTCCTTTAAAATATTTTTCATCATCCTCAGTCATAAATGATGAGATTACTGAATATCTTTGGCCTGTAGTGCAAAGATGAATGATTTCTGATGAATATCTTTGGCCCGTAGTGCAAAGATGAACAGATGTTTAGATGAACATGACCAACTGATGAATATCTTTGGCCTGTAGTGCAAAGATGAATATTTGATTCCAGATATATATTGATTGATGTTACAGGGATAAAATATCGACAATAAACTTTTAAATTCATATATAGAAGATAGTAGATTTCATTCTCTACTTAACTCTTCTAATGAATTATTATTTCCGTTGCGAATATTGATCTGAAACTTGTTGTCTATTGTATTATATTAGATTTTTCCCTGTTGAAGACTAACGATAATTTGTTCTATATTATCTTAGTCATAATATTCTTTCTTCGGGCTAGTTGAGCTCACCCTTTTCCTTTTTGTTCCATTTTTCTTCTCAGGAGGCGATAATGTAGCGAGTACTAGTCGGGGTATGGAATAATGGTTCTAGAAGTTGTTTTAGTAGTCCTCACCATTTTTGTAAAATAATGTATCAATAATTATAATGAGGACTTATTTGGGTATGAATATTGTCTAGATGGCAATATTTGTATTTAAACTCACAATTTTTATGCTGTATTAATTAAGTTGTAATTGTTTCTATACCATGTATTTTGACGACTCAGAATGGGTGTTGTATACCTATTTTGGGGGTGTCACAAGGTGTTTCAACAGTTAACGGTAAAACTTCCGTCGTTATTTTCATAAAATATTTTTGTCGTTTTCTCAATCCGACAATAATTCCGTTGTGGGGTCCACCAATGATTGTGTCTGTGAGATCCCAGATTTTATGAATAAAGATTTAATTTTCTCAAAATATTTTTTAATATTATGGTGTGGATTTGATATAATGTTATAGTTGTGAATAGTATTTACAAATTTTGCAAAGTACGCAAGTTGTTATATAATATTCGATTGATCGGGGAATATTCGTTTTAATAGGGAATATTCGTACAACGGTACAATCATTGGTGGACCCCCACAACGGAATTATTGTCGGATTGGGAAAAACGACAAAAATACTTTATTAAAATAACGGCGGAAGTTTTACTAGTTAATCTGTTGAAACACCCTTGTGAAAATACATGCGATGTACACGTGATTGCATAGTAGCGCACGGTATTGATTGATTATCTTTATGCTTTACGAGAAGTCACTCGCTTATACTCAATTATTGCTACAGAATTCACGTATCATATCTCTCATATTATTGATTCAATTATTGTCACAATATCATTTGCATAATATTTTATATTATTAAATCAATAATTGAGACGACAAAGTTATTCATATTATTAAATTACAATATTTACAATGTCTAGAAGTTCTGTCAAGGAGAGGTTTGGTTACCTAATTGCGCATCAATAGGGAGAAATCCTTATTGAAAAGCCCCATTTTTTCTGGGAACGACCTGGTTGATAAATATTGTGAGTTATAATATTAATGATGAATGTTATTAAAATTGAAGTTGTGTTCAGAGTTGAATTTGGAGACGCGACGTGATATTTGTGTCCTAGAACGATGAAATTAGTAAAATAGTCTATAAACACAAAATTTTCCTAATTCACTATTTGGTCAAAAAAGTCAACAGATTGACTTTTTCTGAAAAATCAAACTTTGAAATTTTAAAATTTATATTTTTGATAAAAATGGTTTCATTGTGTTGGAATTATTTGTGTTAGTGAAAATCGACAATTATTTCGATAATAATTGATGTCCTGGAGGTTATATTGACCAATCGAATGTATTTAACTTAGGATAAATGAGCAATTAATTGCTATTATTTCACATGATTATAACTATTTATTCACATGTATATACTATTGTTTCACATTCTTGTTACTATTAGGGGAGTTGGTGCAAGATTGATAATACTTGCATGACTAAGTTAAAAATGGAGGTATAGATGGAGTACTTATCTTGTAATTAGTATTTTCACATGTCTAGAACTATTGATTCACATAATTTACTATTGAATCACATTATTTACTATTAGGGGAGGTGGTGCAAGTTTGATAATACTTGCAGGACTAAATTAAAAATGAAAGAAAAGTTGGAGGTATTGTACTGTAATATTTTGAGCCCCAAAACGTGCAATTATCGAAACTATATTTTCCTATAAATAGAAGCTCATTCTTCCTTCATTTCTCACCAATTCACAAAAGCTTTAGAGCAATTATTATAAAGAGAAATTATAAAGAGAAAGAAGAAGAGAAGTCTTCTATCTCACTATTCCAGTATCCAGTTTTTCCAAGGTAGGGAATATTATTTGTTGTACTCGTAGGGAGTATTATTTCTTTCTTATCCATGAAGAGAACTTCTGTTATTCCATTCTTTATTATTCTGTTAGAATAACTGGTATATGCGGGCTACCCTATACTTGGTGAAATTCTTTTGTTATTCCATTCTTTATTATTACTGCTTTGGAACATCACATGCGTGCGTTTCGCCTAACTTTAGTTCCATTATTTATCATTCATTGGAACATCACATCCTGCATGCGTTTTCTGTGGGACTGGTTCCGTCTTTATTATTACTGTTGGAATATCACATGCATGCGTTTTCTGTGGGACTGAATTAAAATCTTTATTATTACATTGGAATAACTTTTGCTTTTGTCTTGATCTGCATGCACAGTGATTTCTTTTGTTATTCCATTCCTTATTATACTCGGTTGGTTAAAGTTTTGACTTCTATACTCCATGAAATTAGTGGAATATCCTTGATATTTACGCTTCATCCGATATCTTTTCATGGAAATATTCTTACGAGCATTCTTGAATTTTACTCTACAAAGCGATCATGTTGACAATTTGGACATTATTAGTTCTGGATAAATTAATTCTTGAACTTGTTTTATTGAATTCTTATATTATTGTCATCATCCTCATGTTTATATTTTGTTGAAAATTCATCGTGGCAGCATGTAGTGCATAGATGGACTTGGTATGATTATGACCGAGGATTATTCGGTTGTAATCATGGCTGTAATGTTACAAATGATGTGGTAAAAGTTCTCATTGGCCCGTAGTGCATTGATGGTAAAAGTCATCATGCCAATAACTGTCCATCAATGCACTACGGTCAATGAGGACTTTTTCCACATCCTTTGTAACATTACTACCATGATTACACCGAATAATCCCCGGTCATAATCATACCAAGTCCATCTACGCACCACAGTGCCACAAATGACTTTCAACATAATATAAACATGAGGTTGATGACAATGATATAAGAATTCAATAAAAGAAGTTCAAGAATTAATTTATCCAGAACTAATAATGTCCAAATTGTCAACATACGATTAGAGTAAAATTTAAGAATGCTCGTAAGAATATTTCAATGAAAAGATATCAACGAAGCGCTAATATAAAGGATATTCCACTAATTTTATGGAGTATAAAAAGTCAAAACTTTAACCAACCGAGTATAATAAAGAATGGAATAACAAAAGAAATCACCGTGCATGCAGATTTCGCATAGAGCAGGTTATTTCAACGAGAATACTAATAAGGCGGAATCGGTCAAAGTAAATTGCATAGGCGGGATATTCCAATGAATAATAAAAATAATAAAAGGCGGAACCCGATCGGCGTTAAATGCGCTAATAAGAGAATCAGTCCCACAGGATATTATTCCAACAGAATAATAAAATAAAGATTTTAATCGGAAGAAAACGCACTCATGTGATATTCGTAAAATAAAGCGCCCACAGAAACACAAACATGATATTCCAACAAAATAATAAAGGCGGAATAATAGAAGAATGTCACCAAGAATAGGGTAGCAGCGTGTCTGAGTTATTCCAACAAAATAATAAAGAATGGAATAACGAAGTTCTCTTCATGAATACAAAAGAATAACACCCCTACCGTAAAAAAGAAACTGGATATAAGAATAGGGAAGTAGCGGAATCACTTTTCTTCTTTCTCTCTATAGTTATCTCTCTGAGAGTTTCAAATTAATTAAGAAAATAATGAAGGAATGAGCTTTCATTTATAGAAGAATGGTACCATAGTAACTAATTCATGAACGGTCCAGATTGATTTACTTTAATCGGACGGTCCATAATTAAAGAAAAATCTTTTAAATATAATATAATATATATATAATAACACATATTGAATTTTAACAAAAACCAAAACTGCCAACTTTTCATCCGAATTCTTCTCACTTATTTGCAACTTGCAAGATATATCTATATATATATATACACATATATATATACCCACTCACAAATTATATATATATATATATATAATCACACACATGCCAATTATATAATCCTCCACCCACTAACACAGCACACCACTTGATAATAATTCCCCCACCAAAACCCACTACCACACACACACACTCCTACTCATACACACACACACACAAAAGTCAAATATATATATATATATATATATATATATATATACTTTATAACTTTCTTCCGATAATTTTGAAAATTGGGCAAATAGGGATCCAAATAATAAGCAAAACTGAGTGACTTCTCACGTAAGCATCGATAATCAATACTGTGTGCTACTATGTAACAATGCGTATTATTGTACTTTTAACACCGGGTGTTTCAACAGTTAATGGTAAAACTTCCGCCGTTATTTTTATAAAGTATTTTTGTCGTTTTCTCGATCAAATGAATAATTCCGTTAGGGGATCCACCAATGATTGTTCCGTTGTGCGAATATTCCTGTTAAAACAAATATTCTCCGTCAATCGAATATTATATAACAACTTTTCGTACTTTGCAAAATTTATAAATATTACCTGGTATAACATTATATCAAATTCATTCAATAATATTCAAAATGAATAAAAATGATATTTATAGAAAATTCATTTTATTATAAAAGTTGAAGGTCTTACAACCTCCCGCTTCTTAAGAAATTTAGCCCTCGAAATTAGAATGCGATACTGGTATGTCGAAGAGGTAAGGATACCTTGATTTCATTTGATTCTAACTCCCAAGTTATTTCCTCGACATCGTGGTTTCTCCACAAAACTTTGACTTGAGGTATAACCTTGGAGCGTAGAATATGTTCTTTCTTATCCAAGATTTGAATAGGAACCTCTTACATCGTCAAATCTTCCCTATTTCGTCCGGTTCTAACTCAATAATGTGGTTCGGGTCTTCCACATATTTACGTAACATGGATATGTAAAAAGCGTTATGAACACCGGACATACTTGGCGGTAAAAGCGAGTCTATAGGCCCACGGTTCCTACTCGATCGAGGATTAAAAATGGGCCGATGAATCAAGGATTGAGCTTTCCTCTCTTTCCAAATCTCGTAACTCCTTTCCATAGAGCAACACGTAACAACACATGATCTTCTATATCGAATTCCACATCCTTTCGATGAAGATCAGCATAACTCTTTTACCGATCTTGTGAGGTTTTTATATTTTGTCGGATCGTTTGAATCTTTTCCGTAGTCATACGTACCAACTCCGATCCCAACAACGTTGCTTCACCCACCTCATCCCAAAGATTTGAAACGACACTTTCTTCCATCTGGCAACGAATGGAGACATGCCAATACTTGTTTGATAAGCTGTTGTTGTAGGAAAACTCCACCAATGGTAAGAACTTGTCCCAACTTCCCTTGAAATCAAAGACACAGAGTCTTAATAGATCTTCAAGAGTTTGAATAGTCCTTTTCATTGTCCGGTCAAATCGAGGATGATATCTTAGAAAGCTAAATCGTGAGTCTGTGCTTTATAGCTTTTTGCAAACTAACCCAAAATCGTGAAGTGAATCTTGGGTCTCTATCATAAACTATGGATCTTGGGCATACCATGCAATCTTACAATCTAAACATATGTACATACGAGTAAGGCGTTCAGTGTATAAGTTTCTCATTATAGGTAAGAAGTGAGCGGAGACTTGATCAATCTATCAACAATGACCCAAATTGCATCTATGCTTTGAGAAACCTTGGGAAGACCAGTAACGAAATCCATGGTAATGTGCTCCTACTTTCATTCTGGAATTTCAAGTGGTTTCAATGGACCTTTTGTGTGAGACCCCAGATTTTATGAATAAATATTTAATTTTCTCGAAATAATTTTTTATTTTTTTTATATTATGGAGTGGATTTGATATAATGTTATAGTTGTGGGTAGTATTTATAAATTTTGCAAAGTATGCAAGTTGTTATAAAATATTCGTTTGGTCGGGGAATATTCTTTTTGTCAGGGAATATCCGTACGACGATACAATCATTGGTGGACCCCACAACGGAAGTATTATCGTAGTTAAAAAATGACAGAATTATCTTTTTATAAAAATAACGGCAAAAGTATTACCGTTTAAACTGTTGAAACACCCGGTGTTAAAAGTATAATGTCTGGCGTGGTTGCATAGTAGCACAGTATTGATTATTGATCTTTACGTGAGAAGTCACTCAGTTATACTCAATTATTGCTACAGTAATTGCTGCATCATATCTCTCATATTATTGATTCAATTATTGTCACAGTATCATCTGCATAATATTTATTATTATTAAATCAATAATTGAGATGACAAAGTTATTCATATTATTATTTACAATATTGACAATGTCTAGAAGTTACATCGAGGAGAGGTTTGGTCACCTAATTGCGGCGATAAGGAGAAATCCTTATCGGAAAGCCCCTCTTTCTGGGGAAAGACACAGTTGTTAAATATTATGAGTTATAATATTAATGATGAATAAGTTGTGTTGATTAAAATGAATTTTAATAGTTTCATTGCGTTGGGATTATTAGTGGTAGTGGAAATCGACATCTATTAGATGATAATTGATGTCTAGGGTTATATTGATAAATCGGATAATTTATCGGATAAATAAGCAATTAATTGTTACAAATTCACATACTTATATAACTATTTGTTCACATGTGTGTCTTATTGAATCACATTATTTACTATTAGGGAGTTGGTGCAAGATTGATAATACTTGCATGACTAAGTTAAAAATGGAGGTACTTATCTTGTAATTACATATTTTTCACATGATTATACTATTGATTCACATGATTGAACTATTAATTCACATTATTTACTATTACGGGAGGTGGTGCAAGTTTGATAATACTTGCGGGACAAAATTAAAAATGCAAGAAAAGTTAGAGGTATTGTCTTATAATTTTTTGAGCCCCAAAACGTGTAATTATCGAAACTATATTTTCCTATAAATAGAAGCTCATTATTCCTTCATTTCTCACCAATTCACAAAAGCTTTAGGCGATTATTATATAGAAAATTATAGAGAGAAGAAGAAGAGAAATCTGCTTACCTCCTTTATTCCAATGGAGATCCAATTTTTCCAAGGTAGGGAGTATTATTTCTTTCTTATCCGGAAAGAAATTACATTATTTCATTCTTTATTATTACATTGGAATAACTTTTGTCACGCGTGCTATCCTATACTTGGTGAAATTCTTACATTATTCTATTTTTTATTATTACATTGGAATATATCGTGGTACATGCGTTTTATCTTGGGACTGGTTAAAATCTTTACTATTACGCCGGAATATATCCTATCTCATGCGTTCTGTGGGACTGAATTACATTATTTATTATTATGTTGAGAATAACTTGTCTATGCAGTCTATTGCACGCATGGTGAATCCTCCTGTCTCTGTGGATTACCACATGCATGGTGAATGATCCTGTGTATTCATTCCTTATTAAATTGTGGAAATGATCTGTATACACGATGTCCTCATATGTTTTGAGTATTAGTAAGTGTTATGATGAGTTATGTTGGTTATTATGTGAAAATATGAAAGTTTCTTAGAAATCACAAAGAGTTGAAAATCAGATTTTGGTGAAAACGGAACATAAAATTCAATTGACCATATCTCCTTTTATATTTTGAATTTTTGAGTGAGGTCAAGTTCTAGAGTTAGATCTATGAGTTTTGTAACTTATCCAAGTGGAATCACTGTATAAGGTGTTTTAGATTTTCGTGTGGACTGACTTTAGTAAAGGAGTCAAAAGCTGCAAAAGAGAAAAATGCTACTGCCCAGAAATTTAAAAGGGCTATTTCGGCCACTTAATTTGTGAGAAAAAATCTGGAATTTTGGGACATGAAATTATATTGTATAAAGTACCTCCTGTCCAAAACGGAGCTCATTCTGACTTAAAATGAGCAAGTTATGACCATTTCAATATTTATGTTTTTTCGACGAAAAACGCTATAACCGGAGTTCTATAACTCCGATGACCATAAAATTTAAACTGGAAGCTCACGTTAACATGTGTAAGATCTTGCTAAGATTTAGGAATTTCTAGAGTTAAACTTAAGGTAGCTAATTTCTTAAGGAATTAATTAGAAATGGATTTTTGAAAAATAGTAAATGAATTTTAAAAATTTCAAGAAAAATATATGTTCAATATGAGACTATATTATGCTTAATCCCAGAAAAGAATAATTTTTGGGACTGATTTGGTATTTTTTTTAATGAAAACAATCTAGTTACGAGTAAATAAGACGTTATTAGTTATTGGTTAAATTAATTCTTGAACTTGTGTTATTGAATTCGTATATCATTGTCATCATCCTCATATTTATATTTTGTTGAAAGTCATCTGTGGCCTGTAGTGCATAGATGGACTTGGTATGATTATGACCAGGGAATATTCGGTATAATCATCAACGTAATATTACAAATGACGTGGTAAAAGTCATCATTGGCCCGTAGTGCATTGATGGACAGTTTTTGGTATGAGTATGGCTATGGATTCTCTTCGACCAAGGGTGCAAAGATGAATTTTTTATAGCATGATCGGAATGACCGGTTGATAAAAACACGATTATCTTTGGCACATGAGTGCATGGATAATTTGTGGTTGTAATCTTAATGAAAAAGTCCTCATTGGCCGTAGTGCATTGATGGGCCAGCTTTTGGGTATGATTATGGCTATGGATTCTCTTGACCAAGGGTGAAAAGATGAATTATTTTATGACATGATCGGGACCAGTTGATGAAAACACGATTATCTTTGGCTCGTGAGTGCATGGATAATTCGTGGTGCGTGATCTTAAAGAATATCCTTGGCACGTAGTGCGGGGATGATTCGATGATGTGGATTAATTATTGAAATGAGTCTCGTGAATGAAATATTAATTCATAGATGTGATAATAATGAATATCCTTGGCCGTAGTGCATGGATAATTCATGGATGTGATATTAACGAATATCCTTGGCCGTAGTGCAGGGATGATTCGATGATGTGGATTATTTATTAAGCTGAGTCTCAGCATTATTGGTTTTAGAGTTGTATATCTTTGGAAGTAGTGCAAAGATGAATTTATTAGTATGATTATGAGAAGGAATTGTGATTTGGTATAACCATGATTTGTGATATTTCAGATAAAGATAGGTGATGAGAATTATCTTCGTCCTGGGTGCGAAAAGGGAATTCAGAATCACAATTATGATTATGAGTTATTCATATGATTGTGGACAGGAATTGTTGATTGATGTTACATGGATAAAACATTATTGGTGGACTTTTAACATGGAGAAGATAATAGACCTGATGGTCTATTTGACTCTTTTAATGGATTGCTCGTTCCGTTACAACTATGGTTGAAAAGTTTTATCATCTACCATATGTTCTAAATCTCTGAGTTATTATTGATGAAAGCTATTGATAATGTCATTATCTTTAGTTATGATATTCTTTACTGGGCTAGTTATGCTCACCCTTTTGCTTCACAATTCCTTTCAGGTAATAAGAGTGTAGCTGGGTCGAGCGGGGATAACAGGGGAATATAACAGTGGTATCTAGCTGTGGAGGTTCTCCCTAAACAGTATAGAAAAGTGTATTGTATTCTATACATCATTTAGTAGTTATATTTGGTGAATCAAATAGGGTGAGGTGAACCCAACTTTGGAAGGGTGTTTTGCCACTATCACACAAGATGTCTAATGACATACAACCTCGTATTATCATAAAAAACGAGATTATGCGCATCCACTTCTTTGAGTATATCTACTGGGCACTACCTATATGATTTTGGAGTTTATTTGAAATATAATATTCACTTAGAGACAGTGGAGATAGTTATATGTCAAGAGAAGACTCACCATTGGAAAGAAGATGATAGTAATCTTCTCGTTTTTCTTTGAGTTCTATTGGGTCAACCAAGGATAATTCTGTGGCCATATGATATCAATTATAACCTAGACGCATGGCCTCCCATGTACGAAGGTTTCCTTGAGAACTTCCCAAAGATTTTAATTTCTAAAACAGTCTTTGACTATAACTTTTATGTAAAGTACCATTGTAAGGTTGTGGTCGAGGCACCGTGAGAGTTACATACATTTGTATTAAAACTCACGATTAATCGTGTTAAATCGATTCTATCTGACATGACTCAACAATTAATATAAATGAAGTTTTATCTGAATTTTGTACTATGTATCTAGCGACTCAGAATGGGTGATGTATACATAATTTTGGCAACGTCACATTTGGTATCAGAGCTTAGGAATATGGTAGCTGGCGGAGATATGAGTCTAAAACTAGTAGGGGAGAGGCGAGTAATATACTTCGCTAGTGTGTGACTTACCTAAGCCAAAAATTTTTACTTGATAAATTGACAATTTGTGATATGTCAATTGACCTTTGTTTTGAAGATATATTCTAGAATGATATCTGAAATATAGGAGATAAGCAATGGAAAAATCATGATACAAAGAAAATAACCGGGAAGGTACAATCTGAAAAGAAAGCAAGGTATTCTCATCTCTTCGAATACCAGGTACGCACGTAAATTTCGAGGGCGAAATTCCATAAGGAGGAGAGATTGTGAGACCCCAGATTTTATGAATAAATATTTAATTTTCTCGAAATAATATTTTATTTTTTTATATTATGGAGTGGATTTGATATAATGTTATAGTTGTAGGTAGTATTTATAAATTTTGCAAAGTATGCAAGTTGTTATAAAATATTTGTTTGGTCGGGGAATATTCTTTTTGTCGGAGAATATTCGTACGACGACACAATCATTGGTGGAACCCACAACGTAAGTATTGTCGTAGTTAGAAAACGACATAATTATCTTTTTATAAAAATAACGGCGAAAGTGTTACCGTTAAAACTGTTGAAACACCCGGTGTTAAAAGTATAATGTCTGGCGTAGTAGCACACCAGTATTGATTATTGATGCTTCCGAGAAATCACTCGATTTATACTCAATTATTGCTACAAGAGAATTGTTGCATCATATCTCTCATATTATTGATTCAATTATTATCACAGTATCATCTGCATAATATTTATTATTATTAAATCAATAATTGAGATGACAAAGTTATTCATATTATTATTTACAATATTGACAATGTCTAGAAGTTACATCGAGGAGGGTTTGGTCACCTAATTGCGCGCCAATAAGGAGAAATCCTTATCGGAAAGCCCCCTCTTTCCTGGGAAAGACCTGGTTGTTAAATATTATGAGTTATAATATTAATGATGAATAAGTTGTGTTGATTAAAAATGAATTTTAATAGTTTCATTGCGTTGGGATTATTAGTGGTAGTGGAAATCGACATCTATTCCGATGATAATTGATGTCTAGGGGTTATATTGATAAATCGGATAATTTATCGGATAAATAAGCAATTAATTGTTACAAATTCACATACTTATATAACTATTTGTTCACATGTGTGTACTATTGAATCACATTATTTACTATTAGGGGAGTTGGTGCAAGATTGATAATACTTGCATGACTAAGTTAAAAATGGAGGTACTATACTGTAATTCGTATTTTTCACATGATTATACTATTGATTCACATGATTGAACTATTAATTCACATTATTTACTATTACGGGAGGTGGTGCAAGTTTGATAATACTTGCAGGACAAAATTAAAAATGCAAGAAAAGTTAGAGGTATTGTACTATAATTTTTTGAGCCCCAAAACGTGTAATTATCGAAACTATATTTTCCTATAAATAGAAGCTCATTATTCCTTCATTTCTCACCAATTCACAAAAGCTTTAGAGCGATTATTATAGAGAAAAGAAGAAGAGAAGTCTGCTACCTCACTATTTCAAAGATCCATTTTTTCCAGGTAGGGAGTATTATTTCTTTCTTATCCATGAAGAGAACTTACATTATTCCATTCTTTATTATTACATTGGAATAACTTTGTATATCTTGAGCTACCATATACTTGGTGAAATTCTTCCATTATTCTATTTTATTATTACATTTGGAATATCATATGCATGCGTTTTCTGTGGGACTGGTTAAAATCTTTACTTATTACTGCCGGAATATCACATGCGTGCGTTCTGCCGGACTGGTTCCATTATTTATTATTACATTGAGAATAACTTTGTTTTGTCTGCGATCTATCGCATGCGCATGGTAAATCCTCCTGTTATTTCATTCTTTATTATTCTGTTGGAATAACCTGTCTATGTGGATTACCACATGCATGGTGAATGATCCTGTGTATTCATTCCTTATTAAATTGTGGAGATGATCTGTATACATGATGTCCTCATATGTTTTGAGTATTAGTAAGTGTTATGATGAGTTATGTTGGTTATTATGTGAAAACATGAAAGTTTCTTAGAAATCACAAAGAGTTGAAAATCAGATTTTGGTGAAAACGGAACATAAAATTCAATTGACCATATCTCCTATTATGTTTTGAATTTTTGAGTGAGGTCAAGTTCTAGAGTTAGATCTATGAGTTTTGTAACTTATCCAAGTGGAATCACTGTAAAAGGTGTTGTAGATTTTCTTGTGGGCTGACTTTAGCAAAGGAGTCAAAAGTCTGCAAAGAGAAAAACTCTAACGCCTGAAATTTAAAAGGACCTGCTGTTTGCCACTTAATTTGTGAAAAAATTTCGCCTTTTGGGACATGAAAGTATATTGTATAAAGTACCTTACATCCAAAATGAGCTTATTCCGACTTAAAATGAGCAAGTTATGACCATTTCAATATTTAGATTTTTTCGATGAAAAATCTGCTATAACCGGAGTTCTATAACTCCGATGACCATGAAATTTAAACTGGAAGGTCACGTTAACATGTGTAAGATCCTGCTAAGATTTGGGAATTTCTGGAGTTAAAATTAAGGTAGCTAATTTCTTAAGGAATTAATTAGAAATTGATTTTTGAAAAATAGTAAATGAATTTTAAAAATTCCAAGAAAAATTCTAGATCATGAGTAGAATAATAAGGAATGAATACAGATCATTTCCACAAATTAATAAGGAATAATATGAGGACATGATGAGTAGAATAATATGAGGACATCATGTATACAGATCATTTCTACAATTTAATAAGGAATGAATACACATGATCATTCACCATGCATGTGGTAATCCACATAGACATGTTATTCCAACAGAATAATAAAGAATGGAATAACAGGAGGATTCACCATGAGTGCGATAGACTGCACATACAGGTTATTCTCAACAGAATAATAAATAATGGAACCAGTGCGGCGTAACGCGCATGAGACGTGATATTCCGGCAGAATAGTAAAGACGGAATCAGTCGGCGTAAAACGCATGCATGATGCGTGATATTCAACATGTAATAATAAAGACAGAATCGGTCCCGTCCGTAAAACGCGATAGATAAATATTCCAACGAGAATAATAAAGGCGGAATAATAGAAGAATGTCACCAAGTATAGTGTAATTCTACAGATATCTGAGTTATTCCAACGAGAATAATAAAGAATGGAATAATGAAGTTCTCTTCATGAATACAAAAGA
This sequence comes from Panax ginseng, assembly GCA_020205605.1. Taxonomy (NCBI): domain Eukaryota; kingdom Viridiplantae; phylum Streptophyta; class Magnoliopsida; order Apiales; family Araliaceae; genus Panax; species Panax ginseng. Next base: position 126,410,722 of record CM035138.1, on the reverse strand, counting down.
ATAACACCCTTACCAAAAAAAATGGATATAAGAGTAGGGAAGTAATGAGAATACTTTTCTTCTTTCTCTCTATAGTTTATCTCTCTAGAGTTTCAGTGAATTTGTAATAAAATAATGAAAGAATGAGCTTCTATTTATAGAAGAATGGACTGCATAGTAACTAATTTATGAACGGTCCAGATTGATTTACTTTAATCAAATCGGTCCATAATTAAAGCAAAATATTTTAAATAAAATATATATATATATATATATATATATATATATATATATATATATAATAACACATGTTGAATTTTAACAAAAAAACAAAAGCGCCAACTTTTCATCCGAATTCTTCTCACTTATTTGCAACTTGCAAGATATATCTATATAAACCCACTCACAAATTATATATATATATATATATAATCACACACATGCCAATTATATAATCCTCCACCCACTAACACAACACACCACTTGATAATAATTCCCCCACCAAAACCCACTACCACACACACACTCCTACTCACACAGAGACACACAAAAGTCAAATATATATATATATATATATACTTTATAAATTTCTTACGATAATTTTGAAAAATGGATAAATAGGGATCCAAATAATAAGCATAAGCGGTGACTTCTCACGTAAGCATCAATAATCAATCTTGGTATGCTCTTTATGCAACTACGGCGTATTCATCGCACCTTTAACACCGGTGTTTCAAATAGTTAACAGTAAAACTTCCGCCGTTATTTTCATAAAAAGTATTTTGTCATTTTCTCAATCAAACATAATTCCGCTATGAGGTCCACCAATGATTGTGTTGGTTATACGAATATTCCTGTTAAAACGAATATTCCCAAACCAATCGAATATTATATAACAACTTAATTACTTTACAAAATTTATAAATATTATCCACAACTATAACATTATATCAAATTCATTCCATAATATTCAAAAATAATATTTATAAAAATTTATTTTTATTATAAAATTAAGGTCTTACATATATATATATATATATATATATATATATATATATATATATATATATTCTATTTACAACGAGAGTTTGAATATATATGTATTATATACTTACACACTTAGTCTTTATATATATATTGCTCCTAACTTTTTTTATATATATATATATATTCGGTTTCTCACACATATATCATATTCATAAAATATTTATATAAATTTATGTGGTACAATTTTTGAGTTTGAATAAGAAAAATTAGAAGCTGTTCATGTGTTATTCAACTATTTCAAGTTTATATATATATATATAAGCGGTAAAAGCCACGGATAATCGATCCAGACTCAACTGATCGAGTTCGAGTCTATATATATATATATATATATATATATATATATATATATATATATACACGGTCAGGATCAAGAGCTTTCTCCTTAAATAGCATTCCTCCTTAAATAGTATTCTTTTATTAAAACTAAGTCGTTTTGGAGGGACGCGGTGGCATTTTTGTAAATATAATGCCACCGCATATTTACAAAAATGTCACCGCGTTCCTCCAAGTGTTACCGCTTAAATTTCAATATGTTGTAGAACACAAGCTTACAAGTGTTTAGAAAGAAGAATCACGAAGTTTGGAACACTCTAGAAGAGGTTAAGGGCTGAAATTGACAGAGTTTTCTCTATTTTTTCTTCTTTTTTTCAAATGAGCTGTTAGGAGCTTATATTTATAGAGTAGATAGCCGCGGGTTTACCTGCAGCTTCCTTGGGCTTTGCGGGTCTTGTCATCTCGAAGTACGAACACTCGGGTTACGCATTGTCCGCTTGAACCTTCATAACTTTCAATCCGGCCATCAGATGAAGGCGTATTATACCTTTTCGAAAAGCCGTTGACGAGAGTTACATAATGACATGGGAATAGACATTGTCTGAAGCCGAAAAGATGGGTCCATAACCAGATCTCCAAATCTTCACGGTCTATCCGTTGAGCTGTCTGTGCAGTTGTCATTCGGGATTTGAGATACGGTTCTTGTGGGACACCTTTTGGCGCAGTTTGAGTTGAACTGTGTTGAGACGATGTTGAGGTGGCAAAATGACCATTTTACCTCTCCCGGGGTTATCTTCGGTTTTGGCGCAGTTGTAGCAGTCTTTTCCTAGGGTTATCTCCAAGATTGGCCTGCTGTTGACTTTGACTGTCCTCATAGTTATCTCTGAGGTTGGTTTGACCTCCCGGGGTTGACTCCGGGATTTGAACTTGATCTCCCGAGGTTATCTCCGAGACTGGAACTGACTTTCCCAGGGTTGAAAACTGGATCTCCCGAGGTTATCTCCGAGGTTGGAAATTGGATCTCCCGGGGTTATCTCCGGGATTGGAAACTGGATCTCCCGGGGTTATCTTTCGGGGTTGGTACTAGATCTCCCGAGGTTATCTCCAGGGTTAGAACTGATGTGACTTCCAGGGTTGTCTCCGGAAGACGATTCTGCCCTCGTGCATGGTTAGTAACAGGAATGCAAAATTTTGAGTGTCTACAAGGAGTTACCAAACCCTAATGGACTCTTTAATTGTAATTAAATCAATTATTTAATTATCTACTAAAATAATTTAACTTTCCAAATGAAACAAGAAATAATTTTTTTTTAGTAACTTACCTTTTCCAATTCAATTATGATTTTAGAAAAATAAAATTAATATTTAATTATTAACAAAAATTCAGGTTATTACAAGTTCAATTTTTGACACTTCTTAGCGTTTGTTCAGAAGTGACTCATAAGTTGGTCAAACTAACTTAAAAGTAGTATTTTTTATTATTGGAGTGTTCGCGTGTGACTTATTTTTAACTTATAAATTGACTTATAAGTAGTTTTTAGAAGTACTAATTTCTTACTTTTCAAAAAATGACTTATAAGTCATTTTAAAATAAGTATTTTTTATATCTTATTTTAACTTATAAGCCATCTTTAAAGACTCTTTTGCTCTCAATTTAGTAGGCTTTACATCTTATTTTAACTTACAAGTAACTTTCACAACTTACTTGAACTTATAAATCAAAATGATATCAAATATTTTATTTATAAATTGCAGCTTAAAATAACTTATAAATCATTTTAAATTTGAACTCATACTCCATCTGTTCTAAAATTAGAGATATAATTTAATTTTTGAAGTCAAATGACGACCTATTAAATTTAAATATGATGTAAATTTATTCATTTATAATTGTAAAATATACACCAACAAATTATTAATTATAAAATATATTTTATTATAAACTTTTATAAGTCATGCAAATTTTAAAATTTAATATGTCGCCGTTTAATTTTAAAAATCAAATTGTATTTTTAATTTTAAAACGGAGGGAGTAAGGAAGTGTTTGATAAAAACTGAATGAATCTGAATGAAAAAAGTTATTTGATAATTGACATGTCTGAAACATCTGAATTACAATTTTTTATTATTTTACCCCTCTGAAAAAATTTAAAATTTTTGTAACTTTATTTAATATTACTTAATATTGTAAAAATTATAATTCATTCAATCGTCATTCAACCAAAAAAATTAGACTTAGTCATTCAACCTAAATTGTCTGAATGGTTGAATCGATCAGCCATTCAAATAATTTTTATTAAAAATAAACGCACTGAATGACTGAATCAATCAGTTATTCAATCATTCAATGTTAATCGAACAGTCCATAAATCATTTAAAATAAGTCATCGTTGAATGAAATGCCAAAATAAAGTAAAATGTAGACTTTAATAGTCAACTCCACAAGGACCACAACTCAATAAAAATGAACATTTTTTTAGTTGGTTAGTATTCTCATCTTATTAGGTTTATCTATATTTTAAAGAACTTTAAAATTCATACTTCTATACTCAACTTCCTAAAATCTTTTATTTATTATTTTAGGAGAAAAAGAAAAGGAAATAGAATTAAGAAAATAAAAGAAAATTCTTCATACCAATTTCAACTCCACCTAAATACCAAACAAACACCTACCTACTAGTATATGATATCACTTTTAATTGTCTTTATTACTTCTCCTATAATTTATTAGAGTTTTTATTGCAAAATTAATTTATCAGATTACAATCATTACATATTATAGTGTGTATCTATAACATTACTCTTATAAAAGTGATCAGATATATCTCTTTAATAAGATTAATATTAATATTTATTTAGGTTGTTGTCAAACGAAAATGTTTACCCATAAAATCAATATATTATTTTAAAAATTAATATATATTAAAAATATTTACATCAATTTTTTGGTTAGTATTTATACACGTCATTATTAATGGAAACATTTTTCAAGAGACATAATATTTTTCGTAAATATAATTCGAAATAAAATTGTCACTATACATAATATGACTACGTTTGTTTTTCATTTACTTATTTTTAAAATTTAAAAAGAAAAAAAAGAAAATTCTAACTTTGCCTTTATGAACCTCACCGTCACTTTTTTCTTGTTTTCAAAACAAGGTGGCAGGTTATGAAGCCTCCATCCATTCCATATATGAGAGAGAAAGAAAATGCTAAGAGTATTTATTACAGTTGCCATTATTGAAAAAGGAAGAGATTTTGCTAAATCCCCACTTACCCAATAAAGATGAGATTTTGCCAAAGTAAATCAATCTGTCCTAATTTCACACAAATTGGGCTCAAAATTTCAAGCATCCCTTTTTTCTGACACCTCTATCTTCTCTCCCTCTGCACTTTCACTCATAACCACCAGAGAAATTTACTCTTTTTTTTTATTATTTTCAGAGCCAAAGAGTTGAATCAGAGAAATTTGGGATTTGGGTTTGAGTTTTTTTGAAGTGGGTCAATTTTATTTTGAGAGAAAATGGTGATCATAACACAGGAAATGATCAAGCAGTTTCAGAAAATGATGGGTGAAAGTCAGATTTCCAAAACCCTTAATTCACATTTTCTTTTAAGTTTGAATTTGAAGGGTCATCTTATTCCGATCTATAGAACCCTAACATTTGTTTTTTGTTTTTTGTTTTCCTCTTTTATTGCAGTTGATGAGCCACTCAAGATCACATTTGAGGTATTTATATGTGTATATGTTGGATCTGTTTTATATAGTTCATAGTTTAAATGTGAATCTGATCTGAACATAAAAGTTTATGCTTGATGTTGGTTTCTGATCTGAACATAAAATTTCTTTTTTAGCTGATTGATCTGTTCTTTTTGTATTTTGTTAGTTAACTTGGTTTACTTTTGGATTTGAACTGCATAAAGTGTGTTCCTTTATTTATTACCCGTTAAAATTTTGACAAAACATGATTGATCTTTACATTGTTTCTTCAGTGAAGTAATAAGTGCTATTTGAATTTCTAAAGTCTTTTTTCCCCTTTTGTGTCTGTTTAGGTGAGCTGAAAGGTTGGGTCTTTGACTTTTCTTAATTTTATTTTCAATCGGGTTATGATGGAAATGTCTCAGATGGGACTGCATGATTTTATGGTTGTAGAGCTAAAGAGCTGAACATTTTGACCATTTTGTTGACTAATGTTTTATGTGCAACACTTGAAGGATTTTAGCTTCGTTGATATCCCTTACTAATTCAAGTAGGTAGATCAATTGAGTTTCAATAACTTAAGTCATTTCATTTCACGGTACAACTCCATTAACTTGAACTGTTGTATTTGTCTTTGGAATAAGACGCGTGATTAGCACATTTCAGCCCCCCTTTCATCTTTGTGTATTGATATCAAGAGTCACTGAAAGAGATTGATTAATTGTTGCCTAGATAGAAAAGGTAGCCTGGGGATATCAATTTAAAAAGATGAGGTAAAGATAAAGGGCTGTAAATTCAGTAGCCAAGAATTAGCAAATTTGTTCAAAGTGGTCTAATTTTATTTTCATCAAGTTACCCAGGCTATATAGAGTTCTTCCCATTTCAATCTAGGGGGGAGAAAGAAAAAGCTATCATGTCGTAAGGAAGTAATGAACACAATTTGCATAGTCTACTCCACTCCCCCTTATTCCAACAATATAACAAATCCATTTATATGAAGTCTTTGCCTTTTGTAATCCTACTGCATGTTGAGGACCTTCAGGTCTGATCAAGTAGAAGTTAAAGATTTGTAGATAAAAAATTTCTTGGTAACTTTTCTAAGATTAAGACGTTAAGTATGTCTGGCTGGACAAAACTTATACACAATAGAAGATAATGTTAGCTCTTCTTTTATTCTATAGAATATGCATCAAGGATATCCAAGTGAAACTCTGATGCGGTTTCTCAAAGCAAGGGACGGGAATATCTCCAAAGCCCATAAAATGGTCAGATGCTATTCATTTGGTTGAAAATTCATTACAAACTGTTCCCTTCAATATGTTTATATTTGTATGTCTTCGTTGCTCATTATGTCTGCAACTTTTCCAGCTGGTTGACTGTTTAAACTGGAGGATACAAAATGAGATTGACGATATATTGGCGGTGAGTAGAATTTTTTTCAAACCATCCTCCATCCTTTTAGATAATTGTACAAAACCTTGTATTTGGCATACAAGAACATGGACCACAACTTGTAGTAACCAGCTTCTACTTCTTGGATACTTGCTGACTATGGGTTGGTTCTTATTTCCACTGCAAGTATGTGTTGTCAGTAAGAGTTTTATTTACTTTATGATTGTTATGTGAGACTATGGACTTTCTTTTTCTGTTTTAACTTTGGTCTCAATGGGCTCTGGAAGTTGAATACATTGTGGAAGTGCTCAATGCCTTAATCCTTGTGAAGTCCGTAAATGTATTAAGGAAGCTATGAAAATTCAATTAGTTAAGACAATGGTTATAAGACCACCTCCTTCATGCGGTTGAAATTGTATACTCACTTGCTATTTTAACTTGATTTTGAATACAGAAACCAATTATTCCAACAGATCTTTATAGAGCAGTGCGGGATTCACAACTTGTAGGAATGTCAGGTTACTCAAAAGAGGTACTCCTTTTATGTATAGTTGTTTGTTTGGCTGTTTATTCATAGTTTTGTCATCCTGGGTGACAATCCTGCAATGCCTTACTGGAGTTTTGTCTTTAGAGTGATTATCTTGTCTGTATCAAATCTGAATGGATGTATGACACTATGAGGTGTAAAATATTGCAGGGTCTTCCTGTTGTTGCTGTTGGCGTAGGGCTCAGCACGTATGACAAAGCATCTGTAAGCTTACCTTCTTCTGTTTCATCTTCTTAAATTGGGCTCAGAAATTTATATTATGAAAATATGTATTGTGGTTGTGGACAATCATGTGACATCATTCAGGACTAATCACGTGATATTTGAAATAAGATTTTCTTATGATACTTGAAGACTGTTTACTCAATCGAGGGTTTAAGATTTAAGCTTTATGCTGCCGTCACAATTCTAGTCTCCATGTATTAGGAAGCATTCACCTGTAGCATCTAGCCATTTCCAGTCTATTCCAGAACAGATTGGTTTCCATCCATCATTGCTTTATTATTAATAATGCATGTCTAATTGTCTTTATAATCTGATAAAGCTCACGTCACATCTTTGAATTTAGTTATGATTTTTGGATCCGTACCTGACACTCTTTTCTGGCTTGTGGTTGTGCATGCTATTTTATGCTTCTTAAAAAATAGTGCCTTCAAATTTATTAGATAGAATATATAATCTTGCAAACTCTAGACTTCAATTCTGGTAGATGGTTCTATGTGATGCTACCTGTAATGCAAAAAAATTCTTATTGTATACTTCTTTTGTTTTTCATTTTAGATTCACTACTACATTCAGTCACACATCCAAATGAATGAATATCGAGATCGTGTGATATTGGTAAGAATTATTCGGACTGAGATTGTTTTGATCCTATATATTGTTATGCCTGGCCCTGTAAAGTGACTTGTCTTGCTGCAGCCTTCTGCTACAAAGAAGTTCGGCCGGCATATTAACACATGCGTGAAAATATTGGATATGACCGGTCTAAAGCTTTCGGCACTGAACCAAATCAAGGTACCTTCATACAAAAAACCTCGTGTCTCTCATATTTATTTATATTTTGACAAAATTCCTCCTGTTTTCGCTATTAACTTGCCGGACAATTGCAGTGTTTTCTCAATTAAGGCATAACAATCTTAGTTAACTGGTGAACAGAATCTGACTTGAGTTGACTCGATTTGATTTCAGAAGTAAATTAATTCTTATACGACCATCCAAAGGAGACAAACAATGATTTCATAGATTTAACAATTTCACGACTACAACTTTGCATTGGTATCTAATAATCAACTCCATCATGGACAATCTGCCACATATGTTAAAACTTAATATTCTGTGCATATGTTGGCTACTTCTGTTATAAACTTGTATGCATCTTCAATGCAATGTTTTTGTTGAGAGTGCTAGTTTATGTACATTGTTCTGTTCTCGTAAGTTTGACAATTATCTCGTTCCACTTAATTGTTTGGGAGTTTTTTTCTTCTGCTCAACAATAATCTTTTTAGCGAACTCATATCTTCCACACTCTGATTGCTGCAGATTTTGACTGTTATATCTACCATAGATGACCTAAACTACCCAGAGAAGACGGATACATATTTCATTGTTAATGCCCCATACATATTTTCCGCGTGTTGGAAGGTATGCCTGTATGCTCACCTTTGAGAAGATATGTTAATATTTCCATTTTTCACACTGAATCTCTCATATCAAGAGTGAAAATCTTTGATCCTTTCCAGGTTGTGAGACCTCTTCTGCAAGAACGAACAAGGAAGAAAATTCAGGTGCTGCAAGGTTGTGGAAAAGATGACTTGTTGAAGGTAAAGGAACCTCTTTGTATAGAAGTTTTTAAGGTCCCACCTTTGTTAGCATGTTTTTTATTTGGATATTCATATTAATGCTTTCACTTGCACTACTTCCTGTGTTCATGTTGATTCTTGAAGCTATATCATTATGTCATAATGTTGATAAAATATTGTAATCCCTCCGTTCCGAATTATAAAATCAATATTGATTGTCTAAAAGTCAAATTAAGGCATTTTTTAATTTAAAATTGACATGATACATTTAATTTTTGAAAACAATAAATTTTGTAACTAGTAGTACTTTTTAGGTAGTTTATAATGTTAATAATTGTATGGACATAAATTAAATGTGTTCATATCAATTTTTCAAGTTTGAAAATGTTTGATATTGACTTTTCAAAAGTCCTTATTGATCTAATAATTTGGAATGGAGGTAGTATTATTACTAAAAATTTGGGGGATGAACTAGGAAATAATTTAATTTGAATTTGAGCTAACTGGTTATTGTTAAATGACTAAATGTTAAAACTAGGTTTTATCTTAAAAAATTGAAAGTGAGAAGTAGACTGGTTTAAGCTAACTTAGAACTTGAAAAAACGCAGATCATGGATTACGGATCCCTCCCACATTTCTGTAGAAGAGAAGGGTCTGGATCGTCTCGACATTCGAGAAACGGAACCGATGATAACTGTTTCTCCTTGGACAATGTCTTCCATCAGCAGCTCTACGATTTTGTCAAGCAACAAGCTGCGCTCAAGAATTGCATTGCCCCAATCAAACAAGGATCCTTCCACGTGGATTTTCCCGAGCCTGCCCCTGAAGATACCAAAATTGCCGAGACTATTCAATCCGAGTTTCAAAGGCTTGGCGATCAGAACGGGCTTTCCAACGGACTAGGTAACCTCACTATAAACGGCCATTGATACCAAATGGGAATTGAAAACATGTCCAACTGATATGGTGGCATAAAAACCATGGTGTCCAATTACTTGATTCCAGATTTCCAGTTACCGGGCTTGGGTAATTTAAGGATGTAATAGCAATGGCTTGCATTATCTCGATGCAAGACGGCGTGGTTAATCCTATAATTACTCAATAATTAGTAGGAAATCAACAAAGCAAAGTGCAGTTATTTATAAATTATTGTTCATCTCTATGTTGTTGCTTTATATGCATAATGCAGCAGCTTTGAATATTTCTAAATGTTGGCCATGTAACCTCTGCCATGTATATTAAGTGTATCAAAATTGTCATGGGTGAGATTTACTAAATTAAAAGTCATCTCAGCCATTAAATTAAAAGAAGGTAACCCTATCATTCCTGGGAAATAAATTTGTTTTCATTGTGAATATGAGTAAATATGAGTAAGCTTTTATTAACTTCCATCCAGTTTCAAAGAAATTTCTTTAGAATAATATTAACTGGTAATTGTAATAATTAGGATTATTTTTGTGATAAAATTAATGGTCCTTAACACTAATATATAACAATTAGAAAATATTTATAAAAATAATACATACACAAAATAATTACAAAAATAACGTAATTCACATTAATAAGGAAACCTAAAATTAAGGAGAAATAAATGTCATAATTAATAATTTAAATTCAAATATCTGAAATCTAACCACAAAAACAAAATTAAATTCAAAATAATAATTCAAATTCAAATCTTCATAGGAAAGACTTCACAAATTTTGTACTTCAGAGGAGGTGGCGGAGGCAACTTCGGAGGAGGTAGAAGCTTCGGAGGAGGTGGCAGCTTCGGAGGAGGTGGTAGTGGTGGGTTCGGAGGCGGTGGTGAAGACTATGGAGAAGGTAGCAATGGCGGCATCGGAGGTGGCGGTGGTGGCTCAGGTGGTGGTTACAGAGACGGTGGAGTTGGAGCTGGAGGCTGGGGCTGTGGTGGCAGGAGCAACCATTTTTCGATAATAAAAGGAAATTCTCGAGATACTGCAGAGGAGAAGATCATTAGTAATGCCATGACACCAGAGAGCAATTAGAGTTCATGACATGGGCAGAGATAAAGGTATAATTGGTGTCATCATGTAATAAGCTAGTTAGCTACTTAATAATAGCACTGGAACACCTTCAGTTCTAGTTTTATAAACAAATTTTGTTTTCTGAATAGGAAAGAGAGATAAAAGAGTGATGTGTAATGTAATGTTGATAACCAAACCTTCGTACCAAGGTAACCAAACTTTTATACCAAGGTAACCAAACCTTTATACTAAGGTAACCAATCTACATCAACACCTGCAGTATGAATTGGTTACTTTGGTCTGAAAGTTTGGCAACCAACTGCATGAAGGTTTGACTACCAACTGCATCACATTCAAAATAAATTGGTAACTTAATAAAACTGAATTGGTTACCTTGGTATGAAGGTTTGGCTACCCACTGCATAAAGGTTTGGTTACTAACTGCATCACATTCAAAATAAATTGGTACCAACTGCAGGTGTGGATTGATTATCTTGGTATGGAGGTTTGGTTACCAACTGCACTATGAAAAATTGAAGGTGTGGATGTGGATTGATAACCTTGGTATGAAGGTTTGGTAACATTGGTATGAAAGTTTGGTTACCAACTGTGTAAGACCCCAACTTATTATAAATGAAATTGAATTTCTCTATTTATTATTTTAAAATAGTAAGGGTTGAATTGATTAATGTGGTTAGTTATGGGTAAAATGCTAAATATTTTAAATAAGCAAGTGGTTATAAAATATTCATTATTATTGTCGGGGAATATTAAATGACAATGACACATGACCTTTTGTGGGTCCCATAATGTAAAGCGATTGGATGAAGAAAAAGCGATAAGTATGAGTTTTATAAATAACGACGTAGTTATTCTGAATTAACACTGTTGGAATACCCGTGGTTAAAAACACAATAATCTGGCGTTGTTGCACGATAGCATGCGGTATTGCACCAATTATTGATTCTTACGTAAGAAGGCACTTACTCGATAATTGTTACAGTAATTACTGTTCAATATTTTATTTTATTGATTCAATAATTGCTACATTGATATTTTATATTATTGTTGTTTTAATAATTGTCACTACACAGTATTTTTCATTATCAAATCAATAATTCATATTATTTGAATAATATTAATAGATAACATTATTGGCAATGTCTAGAAAATTCTGTCTAAGGAGAGGTTTGGTCACCTAATTGCGGCCGATGAGGAGAAATCCTTATTGGAAAGCCCTCTTTTACGAAGCCTTTGGTTGTCATTATTGTGATTATGTAATATTATTTGTGAATAATTAATTATTGATTTATATAATAAGGAAAATATTCATTTTATGTGGATATAGATGGAGAAAATTTTTTAAAGTGACAATTGTTAAAAATTGATATTTATCTTTTCTGATAAAATAATTTATTTAAATTTATTATTATATTATAATAATATAATAATTATGATATTTTTACAATGAATGTGGTCTTTATGAGTAAATGAGGAGGAAGAGTATTTTTGTTATTAAAAATATTTAAAACATGTTAAACATGTTGGTGGACTCATTTCTTGACTGAAATTTGATTATAGCCTGTGAAATCGTTCGTATGTGGATTTTGGTCAATTTCTGTTTGGAATTTGGAAAAACTTTCTTCTGCAAAGTTGTAGAGAATTGAATTTCCTATAGAAAGACATAAGATTTGAATTTTTCTGATAAAATGGCTATTTTTTTATGAATTATTGAAGTTCCGGAATAATTGGTTTTTGAAGTTTTAATTATTTTTTTTAATAAAAACGTTTTTGTTATGTTTGGGGGGGCCCACTGGTTGTTGAAATGGCTGAATTCAGTTATTCAAAGGTTGGCGTAGAAAATTTAATTTATATATTAATATTTTATTAAATTTTACTTTTGTGTTCTAAGCATTTTTCATAAATAGGGTGCTTGGGTTAGAATTGAAAATCACACCGAAACTAAAGTTTTCTCTCTATATTATCGAAGCGTATTCGTGTGAGTATTTTGATACTTTGAGTGTTGCTTGCTCTGATGCAAGTTTCCTTGAAAGACTATATCAAGTATTCCATTAAAAAGTCTTGTCTTTTTTCGAGGTAAAGGATGTTGTTTTCTTCTTAAATGATATTATTTTCTTCAATATCATTATCTTGAAAATATTAGTCCGAACTTTTTATCAAATTTAGAACTTTTTGTGTTAGGGTTACTATTCACGTATCTGACCTTATTCACGTATATCGACCTTTATTCACGTGTCTGACACAATTCTCGAATCTGGCCTTTATTCATCGGAAAAATAAAATTTTCTTCTTTTTGTCCAAGATGTCTATTATGGTTACTATCTTTGATTGTATCCATGTTTTGATCTTTATTTTGAATTACGCTTCAAAATTGGTTATTATGGAGTATTATTGAACTTGGATAAAACCGCATGTCTGAATCCCTAATATTTGTTCTTTTGCTTCAATTGGATTCGTTTTTTAAAAATATTTTCATCATCCTCGATCCTAAATGATGATATTACTAAATATTTTTGGCCTGTAGTGCAAAGATGAATGATTTTTGATGAATATCTTTGGCCGTAGTGCAAAGATGAACAGGTGTTTAGATGAACATGACCAACTGGTGAATATCTTTGGCCTGTAGTGCAAAGATGAATATTTGATTTCAGATATATATTGATTTATGTTGCAGGAATAAAATATTAACGATGGACTTTTAAATTCATATATAGAAGATAGTAGATTTTATTCTTGACTTAACTCTTCTAATGAATTATTATTTCCGCTGCGAATATTGATTTAAAACTGGTTGTCTATTGTATTCTATTAGATTTTTCCATGTTGAAGACTAACGATAATTTGTTCTATATTATCTTAGTCATAATGTTCTTTACTGGGCTAGTTGATCTCACCCTTTTCTTTTTTGTTCCATTTTTTTTCTCAGGAGGCGAGAATGTAGCGAGTACTAGTCGGGGTGTGGAATGATGGTTCTAGAAGTTTTTTTAGTAGTCCTCACTATTTTGTAAAATAGTTTATCAATAATTGTAATGAGAACTTATTTGAGTGTGGATATTGTCTAGATGATAATATTTGTATTTAAACTCACAGTTTAAGTGTTGTCGTATTTTGCAAGACAGTTGTATTAATAAAGTTGTAGTTGTTTCTGTACCATGTATTTGGCGACTCAGAATGGGTGTTGTATACCTATTTTGGGGCGTCATGATTTAATGTCGAGCTTAGGGATATGGTCTCTGGCGGAGATCGGGGAATAGAATTAGGAGGGGAGAGACGAGTAATCCTTCGCTAGTGTGTCATACCTAAACTTATTTTTTTGGTCGGTCATAATATAAGGATATTATGTGTCATGTTAAATTCTTTAATTAACCCTTGTTTTATGACAGTATTTGAGAATGGTAGCTGAGAATATTAACAGTGGAGTGAATGAGACCGTGGAGACACCTTTAATCACCACCCAGAGGAACGTGCAACAAGAAGGCAATATTCCTCCTATAAATAACACTATCGAATAAATGATGAATGATGGGATGTTTAGAAGCTTTTTGCAGTTCATACAAAACCAGACGAGGGAGACTCGTGTACAAAATACGGGTGGAAATGATAGCAACGCGCGGCTTGTTACAACCAAGTAGTTCAAAGAGTTGGGACCACCATAATTTATTGGAAAGCCAGATCCGATCAAGGCAGAGACGTGGGTTAAGCAAATTACCAAGATATTCGATGTCTTGGGATGCACGGAGGAACAGAAGGTTCCATTCGCCACCTTTATGTTCCGTGGTGAGGCGGACTCTTTGGTGGGAGTCAGTAAAGCGTACCCGACTGCCTTGCCACTCAGCATGTCTTGGGAAACGTTTCAAAAAAATTTCAATGACAAGTACTTTTCTGAAAGTATTACGCCATATGAAGGAGGTGGAGTTTATTAGATTAGAACAAAAGCAACGTGGCGGTGTCCCGATGCGAGGCGAAGTTCGCAGAGTTATCCAGATTTGCACCTTATTTGGTAGAGAATGAGGAACGAATGACGAGGATGTTTCTTAGAGGTTTAAAACCCGAGATTCGATAATATCTTATCTCTCATAAATTTTCTTTATATTCGGATTGTTGTCAATGAGGCTCAATTATTAGAGTGAGATAATGAGTACGTTCAACCGAGGGACCACAACTAGGGTCATCTATGTGGCAACAATCGTCAGAGTAGTGAAATCCAAAGGGAGGAAAACATTGGGACAAAAAGCGGTAACCACTCTCTGGTGGTAATCGTGGCCATGAAAATAGAAGAAGCGAGTCGGGGAGATTTTAAAAGAGGAGATTCAACAATGACATTTGTGAAGGCGTCGGACCAAAGAACAACGGATTTTAAGGGAGGAGAAACGACCACCTAGGTCGTATCTTATAAATGTGGAAAGAGGACACATCATCATTGGTTGTCCAACAATTCAAGGTATGCTATAATTGTGGAAAGGAAGGACATATCGCTTTCGAGATTATCGGCGGTAAAACCAAGTCCGATGGGGATGGTGACTCATAAGGTTGTCTAGAAAAGTCAAAGTCAATCGGTTCTGAAAGAAGCGTTTGTCGTGGTGGTCAAAATCTGAAGGAACCCAAACGAGGTGATCACGGGTAAGTAATCATAAATTCTTGCGAAGTTTATACCTTACTAGAATCTTTGGTGCTACCCATTCATTTATCTCTCCATTTGTGATCAACGTTTAAACTTGACTCAGGAGAAATTAGACTTTGACTTATCTGTGGAGACTCCATTAGGAGAAACTTTCATTGCATCCACTATTTATAAATCTTGTTTGATCCAAGTTGGTACCATCTTACCTGTTAATCTTATTTCTTTGAAAATACTTGCATTTGATGTGATTTTAGGGATTGATTGGTTAACCACTCATCATGCTAAAATTGATTGTTTTCGTAAGGTTGTTAGTTTTCATATTCCTAACCAACCTGTTATGCGAATTCAAGCAACCAAACCTCTAAAGTCAATCACTGTCATATCAAGCCATAAAGCTATTCATTTATTAAAAAACGGATGTCAAGCTTTCTTAGCCCATTTCACGGACTTGAACAAAAATACGTCAGATGTGAATAATATTTCTATTGTTAGTGAATTTCCTGACGTATTTCCTGAAGAACTTCCCGGTCTACCCCCAGAACGTGAAGTTGAATTCTTTATTGACCTTGAACACAGCATACAAGCCCATTTCTAAAACCCCATATCGAATGGCTCTATTGAACTTGAGAGTTAAAGGTCCAACTACGAGAGTTGTTGGACATCGGTTTCATTAAATCCCTAGTACATCTCCTTGGGGTGCTCTTATTTTATTTATAAAGAAGAAAGAAGGGGAGTATCGACTTTGTATTGACTATCGAGAATTGAACCATGTCACCATCAAGAATAGATATCCGCTACCTCGCATTGATGACTTTGTTTGACCCGATCGCAAGGAGCACAATTCTTTTTAAAATCGATCTTTGTTACGGATATCATCATTGAAGGTTAAAAGCGAAGATATTCCAAAGATACCTTGAACTCGATGCGGGCATTATGAATTCTTAGTCATGTCTTTTGGATTGACTAATGCTCCTATTTCATGGATATGATGAACCAAGTATTCAAGGAATATTTGGATCGGTTCGTTGTTGTCTTTATTGATGACATTCTCATCTATTCCAAAAGCCGTGAAGATCATGGCGCCATTTGAGTAGTCTTTCGCAAAGGCTTCATGTTATAACAAGCTATATGCCGTGAAGAAATCGAAGTTAAGCTTGAGAAGTAGCATTCCTTGGGCACATGGTGTCAAAACATGGAGTATCTGTTGACCCGTGAAGATTGAAGCAATACAAAGTTAGGAGAAAACCAAAGTTGGTGGCCAAAATCGTAGCTTTATGGGCTTAATGGTTATTATCGAAGATTAAATGGAAGGATTTTCTCGAATCGCTTCTCAGATTAACTCAATGACTCGTAAAGATACAAAATTAGTATGGATGCGAGAAGAGTTTCCAAGAACTCAAGAGGAGACTCATTTATTTTGTTACGACAATACGATGCGGTTACGATGGATTTGTTATCTACTGATGATGCTTGAGCAAAAGGTTAGGATGTGTTCTCATGCAACATGGGAAAGTCATAGCCTATGCCTCGCGACAACTCGAAAGAATATGAGAGGAATTATCCTACTCATGATCTAGAGTTAGCGGCGATCGTTTTAAATGTTGAAGATCTAGAGACACTACTGTATGGGGAGAAAGTGGAGATCTATCTGGATCATAAAAGTCTCAAATATTTCTTCACCCAAAATGAACTCAACATGCGGCAATGAACGACGATGGCTCGAAATGTTGAAAGACTACGACCATACCATTCAATACCATCTGGAAAAGCGAGCGTGGTAGGTGGCGCATTGAGTAGAAGATCATATCATACGAGGAGCGAGGTGCGATGATGTCAAGCATCTGAGTAGAACCAGGCTTTAATCGATAAAGTTAAAGTTGTTCAAGCTACGGACATGGAGCTGATGCGTATGAAGAAGAAAGTGCAAGAAGGTGCTATTCCAAAAGCAAGAATCGATGAAGAAGGAATACTTCGAGTCAACTCCAGACTTTGTATTCCTAACAATTCTGACTTGAAGCATAAAATCATGATGGAGGCACACAACACACCGTTTGCAATCCATCCTGGGAGTACCAAAATGGATCATGATCTTCGACATACATTTTGGTGGAACAATATGAAGAGAGAGATCGCGAAGTTTAACTCGAGGTGTTTAACTTGTCAACGTGTAAAGGCGGAGCATCAAGTGCCAAAGGGTCCATTGCAACCACTTGAGATTCCGAAATGGAAGTGGGAACACATTACTATGAATTTTGTTACAGGTCTTCCTAAGGTTTCTCAAGGCATAGATGTAATTTGGGTTATTGTTGATAGATTAACCAAGTCTGCTCATTTCTTGCCTATACGGGAGACTTATTCCCTTGAACGTCTTGCTAGTATGTACGTAAATGAGATTGTGAGATTGCATGGCATGCCAGTATCCATAGTTTCGGATCGTGATCCAAGATTCACTTCAAGATTTTGGGTTAGCTTGCAGAAAGTTATGGGCACGGATTTACGATTTAGTTCGGCATACCATCCTCAAACGGACAGACAATCAGAGAGGACTATTCAAACTCTTGAAGATTTATTAAGACTTTGTGTCCTAGATTTCAAAGGGAGTTGGGAAAAGTACCTAACATTGGTGGAATTCTCCTACAACAACAGTTATCAGGCAAGTATAGGTGTGGCTCCATTTGAAGTATTGTATGGACGAAAGTGTCGCTCTCCAGTATGTTGGGATGAGGTGGGAGAAGCAACGTTGTTGTGACCAGAGTTGGTATGAATGACTACATAGAAGATCCAAATGATCCGACAACGTATACAATTGGCACATGATCGACAAAAGAGTTATGCGGATCTTCATCGAAAAGACGTGAAATTTGATATTGGGGATCATGTATTGTTATGTATTGCTCCATGGAAGGGAGTTACAAGATTCGGGAAGAGAGGAAAGCTCAATCCACGATTTATTGGTCCATTTCAGATCCTTGATCGAATAGGAAATGTGGCCTATAGACTCGCGTTACCTCCAAGCATGTCTCGTGTTCATAACGTTTTTCACATATTTGTGCTTCGTAAATATGTAAAGGATCCGAACCACATTATTGAGTTAGAACCAGACGAGATAGCTGAAGATTTAACGTACGAAGAGGTACCTGTTAAGATCTTGGATAGGAAAGAGCATGTCCTACGCACCAAGGTTATACCACAAGTTAAGGTTTTATGGAGGAACCATGGTATTGAAGAGATGACCTGGGAGTTGGAAACGAAAATGAAAACGAGGTATCCTCACCTTTTCGAAATACTAGGCACGTACGTTAATTTCGAGGACGAAATTTCATAAGGAGGGGAGGTTGTAAGACCCCAACTTATTATAAATGAAATTGAATTTCTCTATTTATTATTTTAAAATAGTAAGGGTTGAATTGATTAATGTGGTTAGTTATGGGTAAAATGCGCAAATATTTCAAATAAGCAAGTGGTTATATAAAATATTCATTATTGTCGGGGAATATTCGTTTGGTCGTGGAATATTCTTCCGTCGAGAATATTAAATGCGGACGGTAGCCAGCACCTTTGTGAAACTCCATAACGGAAAACGATTGGATGAAGAAAATGACAAGTATGAGTTTTTATAAATAACTAGCGTGGTTATTCTGGTTAACACTTGTTGGAATACCGGTGGTTAAAACACGATGTCTGGCGTTGTTGCAAGCGATGGCATTTGGTATTGCACCAATTATTGATTCTTACGTGAAGGCACTACTCAATAATTGTTACGATAATTCTTATTCAATATTTTATTTTATTGATTCAATAATTGCTACATTGATATTTTATATTATTGTTATTTTAATAATTGTCACTTCTACACAATTTTCCATTATCAAATCAATAATTCATATTATTTGAATAATATTATTAGATAGCATTATTGGCAATGTCTAGAAAGTTACATCTAAGGAGAGGTTTGGTCACCTAATTGCTTGCCAAGTAAGGAAAAATCCTTATTGGAAAGCCCCTCTTTCTGAGGCGCTTTGGTTGTCATTATTGTGATTCTGTAATATTATTTGTGAATAATTAATTATTGATTTATATGATAAGGAGAATATTCATTTTATGTGGATATAGATGGAGAAATTTTTTTAAAGTGACAATTGTTGAAAATTGATATTTTATCTTTTCTGATAAAATAATTTATTTAAATTTATTATTATATTATAATAATATAATAATGATGATATTTTTACAATGAATGTGGGATATATGAGTAAATGAGGAGAAAGAGTATTTTTGTTACTAAAAATATTTAAAACATGTTAAACATGTTGGTGGACCCATTTCTTGACTGAAATTTGATTATAGCCTGTGAAATCGTCCGTATGTGAATTTCGGTCAATTTCTATTTGGAATTTGAAAAAACTTTCTTCTGTAAAGTTGTAGAGAATTGAATTTCCTATAGAAGGACAAATATTCGAATTTTTCTGATAAAATGACTATTTTTTATGATTATTGAAGTTCCGGAATAATTGGTTTTTGAAGTTTTAATTATTTTTTTTAATAAAAACGTTTTTGTTATGTTTGGGGGGCCCACTGGTTGTTGAAATAGCTGAATTCAGTTATTCAAAGGTTGGCGTAGAAAATTTAATTTATATATTAATATTTTATATTAATATTAATATTAGAATTGAAAATTACACCAGAAACTAAAGTTTTCTCTCTCTTTCTCTCTCTATATTATCGAAATATTCTTGTGAGTATTTTGATACTTTGAGTGTTCTATATCTGATTGCAAGTTCCTTGACACTTATATCCGATTATTCCAATTTAAATCTTTGTCTTTTACGAGGTAAGGGATGTTGTTTTCTTCTTAAATGATATTATTTTCTTCAATATCATTATGCCAAAATATTGGTCTGAACTTTTTATCAATTTAGAATTTTTTGTGTCGGGGTTACTATTCACGTATCTGGCCTTTATTCACGTATCTGACACTAATTATTCACGTATCTGACCTTTATTCACGAATCGGCACTATTCACCCAAAAAATAAATTTTTCTTCTTTTTGTCCAAGATGTCTATTATGGTTACCATCTTTGATTGTATCTATGTTTTGATCTTTATTTTTGAATTCTGCTTCAAAATTGGTTATTATGGAGTATTATTGAACTTGGATAAAACTGTAATACGAATCTCTAATATTTGTTCTTTTGCTTCACTAGATTCGTTTTCTTTAAAATATTTTTCATCATCCTCAGTCCTAAATGATGATATTACTAAATATCTTTGGCCTGTAGTGCAAAGATGAATGATTTCTGATGAATATCTTTGGTCGTAGTGCAAAGATGAACAGGTGTTTAGATGAACATGACCAACTGGTAAATATCTTTGGCCTGTAGTGCAAAGATGAATATTTTATTCCAGATATATATTGATTTATGTTGCAGGAATAAAATATTGACTATGGACTTTTAAATTCATATATAGAAGATAGTAGATTTTATTCTCTACTTAACTCTTCTAATGAATTATTATTTTATTGCGAATATTGATTTAAAAGCGGTTGTCTATTGTATTACTATTAGATTTTTCCTGTTGAAGACTAACGATAATTTGTTCTATATTATCTTAGTCATAATGTTCTTTACTGGGCTAGTTGAGCTCACCCTTTTCCTTTTTGTTCCATTTTTCTTCTCAGGAGGCGAGAATGTAGCGAGTATTAGTCGGGGTGTGGAATGATAGTTCTAGAAGTTGTTTTAGTAGTCCTCACTATTTTGTAAAATAGTGTATCAATAATTGTAATGAGAACTTATTTGAGTGTGGATATTGTCTAGATGACAATATTTGTATTTAAACTATTTAAGTGTTGTCGTATTTTGCAAGACAGTTGTATTAATAAAGTTGTAGTTGTTTCTGTACCATATATTTGGCGACACATAATGGGTGTTGTATACCTATTTTGGGGGCGTCACAAACTGCACTATGAAAAAACTGCAGGTTTGGTAACCTTGAGATGAAAGTTTGGTTACCAACTGCACTATGAAAAAACTGCAGGTGTGGATTGGTTACCTTGGTATGGAGGTTTGGTTACCTTGGTATTGAGGTTTAGTTACCTTGGTATGGAGGTGTGAATTGGTTACCTTGGTATGACAGTTTGGTTACCTTGGTATGAAGGTTTGGTTAACAACTACACTATGAAAAAACTGTAGGTGTGGAGGTGGATTAGTAAACTAGAGAATGCAATTTGTGATTTAGTAAATCTAGAAAGAGTATTTAAGGGTAATACACAATGGCATGACATGAAGAACAACAATTCTACAATATTAAAACCCAGATTGACCATTACACAGAGCACTAAATGCAACACCACCCTAAAAGAAACACACAAGCCTTTTGACTTTTAAGTCTATCCATGTCCTAGATGCAGATAATAGATGAACAAAAGTTTTACAAAGAAAATTAACCCAAATTGAGAAATAAAAGTGTTGGAGTGTGATTATTTGGGTCTAGCCATGGTGCAACCCAATCTATTTAATGGTCCGGATCTGATGATGGCCCATATGTATTTATTATGATAGTGAGAGAGTCCTTATTAAAATAGGATTATATTCCCTTATTTGGAGGGATAAGGAATCATTTTCCTAGTTGGATGCGGTGGAGTTCTTACATATATAGAAATTTCTGTTTAGGGTTTAGAGGAGGACAACAACACAAATTTACAATTTGTACTTTTAGTAGCGGATGTAACTCATCGTCCGCTACTAATAATAGCGGACGTGAATTAATCTCAGCGGTTAAATAATAGAAATAGTGCATGCCTATTTTTGATCCATAACAATACATATTATGAATCATTTCTGAATAGTTATTTGTGGAAGGGTGTACCCCGTTGGATATTTAAGCTAGCTTATTTTGGTTTTTTTAGAAATCTATACGTTCTCGAATTTTAATTTGGGATTGGAAGAAGTAATAACTCAACTTTAGTGTTTTTGTAATTCAATTTATTTATAAATATAAAAAAATTGTTTTTATTTCAGAGTTTTGTCAGGGAAAAAATTAATAATTTTTTTTTAAAAAAAATAAAATAAAGCTAGCTACCCTATAAGGTCGAAAAGTCCATCTACCCCTTTTTTTTTGTCAGACAAATATGAATGATTGAAATATATTTTATGTTACCCAATTATGCTCCATAACTTTAAATTAAATAAAATCAAAACGTTAAACAAGTCATTAGTGACAAATTTAAGACTTGAGAAACAGTTTTTACACCAAAAACGCCCAACATTTTATTTCATATAAATAAACGCCCAACAGTTTTTGCTCATACATCTATATAGATTGTACTAGTATTATTTTGTTCATGGAGCCCTTAGGCATTGTTGCATTCACAGGAGGAGTGGTTGGACAGATAGGGTTAATCTTCTTCTGGTGCCGCCCTCTTTTTAACTGCGTTAAGAGGCTCATTCATTGCCTCCGCCACCCCCGCCCCGGGCGGTCTCCGTCGATAAGATTTTCAAGGCAATGAAAGACCGATTTCACTCTTAGTAAAGAAATGATATTCGCGTTTCAAATTTCTTTATTTACAAGATCAAGTGCCTGTTCAACGGAGCTGTGTACGGTGTTTTTACGTACTTTTTAAGTATAGCGTATAGTTATAAAAGTACTATTAAAAGTATTAATGACAAATTTAAGGTAATCGTATGGTATGAGATTTTATTTACTTTCAAAAATTTAAGAATAATTTTATACTTTTTTTTTTGTTGTTGTTGTCTAAAGGGTTTGAGTAAATCTCTTTAAAAGTGCACATGGACTGGAGTAATAGATAAACACAGTTTGGTGTACATTACTCTAATAATATTAAACCAAACTGTACAAATGCTTTGTTTTTGTGGGTTTCACCTGATACTGGAAAAACATTGTAGTGCCCTGTCCAAACAAGCATATACTTCCACAAATAATTGTCCCTCTAGTTTGAGGTTCCTTCAAATAATACAACATACTAAGTTATATTCACAAAACCAAGCCTGTAAAATGTTCCATTTCAATTCAAACTTCACCAAAAACTTTTCCCAAACAAACATAAATCACATAGATCTCTCACCAGGGAGATACGAAAGTGAATCGCCCTCAACCTGATTTTTCTTCCTAAGAAAAATACCGCTAAGATTAGTCATTAGTACTTTCTTCGGCACCATGGTCTTAGCTTTTTCCATCTTTCTCGATTCCATGATTTTCACAGGTTGTTGCTGGTTTTGTAGTCGATAATGGTTAGGTGATGATCCTGATGACACTTCTGTTTCTGCAAGAATCCGCGATGCAGCTTCTGCTGCCTTCTTTTGTTCGCGTTCACGCCACCTTCTGAGCTCTCCCTCAACCGCCTTTTTTGCTGCCTCGGCCATCTCTGCCCTCTTCAACGACTCCTGAGTTGCAGCTTTTATGTCGTCAATCTCCTTCTGTGTGGCCTCCAACCTCTTGAGGGCCTCGTTCTCACTAGCTTTAACTGCCTCAACCTGAGCCATTGCAGCAGCAACTTTCATCTCTGCTAATCTGTCGGATTCTTCAACCTTTCGGCTCAGTGAGTCAAACTCCTCTCTTGAGATTGTGATCTGAGCGCCAGATTCTGAAGTAGAGGCACGCGCAGCATTAGTTCTCTCGGACATGATTTTAATCTGATTAAGGGCACTCGACTCTGCTGCCTTTGCTGCTTCTACTTCCATGAGTGCAACTTTTAGCGTTTCTTCTGCTTCGTTGAGTGCAATTCTGGTGTTTTCAGCTTCCTCTTTTAATTCCTCGGCTTGCTTCTTCATATTTTCTGATTCGTGTCTTGCATCTTCAGTTTCTGATAATAGCTGGTGGAGTGTTGAGATCAAATCTTCAGAAGCACCTCTTACTTTGGATTCTTCTGCAAGGGCTCCTTCAAGTTCAGATTTGCTCTTTCGGAGCTTGACATGTAGGCTCCCGGCAATGGATTCTGTCTCATTTTCCTTTTCCTTCAGTTCAATATGCTCTTTCTTGACACTCTCCAGCTCCAGTTTAAGGGACTCCACCAAACTTCTGAGGGAGCTTTCCTCTTCAGCTACTTTTTGCAGTAAATCCTTGGCATCATCTAGCTCCGAAGTGACGGTTTTCACAGAATCAAGATCTGAAATCCTTGCATTCTCCATATCTTTTTTCAGAGCTCCGATTTCAGTGGTCGCTTCAGCCAGCTGAGATTCAAGTTTTTTAGTGTGTTCAGGATCAACCTCTTCCTTCAAAGCAAGCAATTTCTTTGCAGATTCTTCAAGCTTACTTTTATGAAATTGCTTTTGTACATCCTTTTCAGCATATATTTTTGCCTGATCTTGCTGAGTTTGCATAGTTGCGAGCTTCACCTTCCCAATGGACTCCTGCACGGCTGTAATTTCCTTAGACAGCTCACCAGCTCTCACCATGTTTGCTTTAGCCGCATCCTCAGCTTCAGCAGTTTGCTTGAAGGCGGTGGTTTTTTCTTCCGTAGTTGCAAAACAATCCTGACGCATTTTCTGCAGTTCTTGTTTTGCTGAATCAAGCTCATTAAGAGCGGTCAAGTACTGCTTTCTTGTAGTTTCCAAATCCTGTTTCCAAGCACCATTAGTTTCTGTGGAATCGCCACAGGTTGATTTATCAAGTTCCTTTGCCTGATTCTTGGCAGCTTCTGTAGCCTTGATGGCTGATTCCTTAGCCTCAGTGACAGTTTTGAGTTTGTGTGACAGATCCGCAAGAGTTCTTTTAGCTCTTTCAAGCTCTACAACTTCTTTGGCCCTAGTAGTTTCAGCATTATGCAATTGTTCTTTCAACTTATTTAGTTCTTTCAGAGCCAAGTGAAGTTGTGTTTCCTTTGCCAAAACCCTCTGAAAGAACGGGAAAGGGGAAAAACAAAGAGCAAGATGGTTAACAAAATTTACTACTACCCCCTCAATCCCAAAAAAGAGGACTGAAGTATGCTTTTCGCGCACATTAAGAAAATTAAAATAGAGGCGAGAGTTTCAAATAATTCACTTTTACCCATAAATCATAATAGACCCTGCATATAGTACAATAGGGAATCTTTTTCTTTCTTTTAATTAGTGGACCCCACTTAAGTACTTTAAAGGACAAAGTTGTCTTTATATAGCATTTTAGTTTACTCAAGTCATCTTTTATGGCCAATTTTTTTTCGTACTACAGCAAATTCTTTTATGGGACGGAGGGAGTATATGTTATGTCCACCTAAACATCCAATGCCCTAAATGGGACATCAGCTCTGCTCTGAAAATTGGCCCTACCAAGGTCAGAAGTTTCAAATATCTTTCTTCAGGAAGAATCTGGACAATATTTCCCAATGTTAATAAAACTGTTTGGATAAATAAAATCTACTACATAAATGTAAATAAACAGGAACAAGCATACTCATGAGGAAGTCTACAACACCAAAGGGAAACGTCATTTCAAGGAGTGGAGAACAGAACTGAAAAGTAATGTAGCAAAACAAAATCTAGGATATTTAAACATTTCATAGATGTAAAATGGCCATAAACCCTTTACTCTCCATCTTCTGCTGTTATCATAGCATACTACAGAGACTCAGAACTGCCTCGACTAAAATGACTTGTAACCCTTAAAAAAGTTGTTCAAAATATCTAAAGAATAACTAAATTTAGCTGCATGTACAGAAAAATGACTTGAACCTAACAGTAAATACTTGTGATTTACGCAATACGTGAAAGAGGCAGAGAAATCAAACATGTTTATTAGTAAAGAATTCCTTAAACTAAAAAATGATGAGAATAACCTTTAAAAAGCAGTGTTCCTGTTAGTTATACTTCTACAGGCATCTACATTTGAACCATTTGACATACTGCCGTAAAGTTTCTCAATGATTGTGCAACCACTGACAAGTAGCAACAAAAATATGATATAAACTTGTTATATATTTAACAGGTACCATACATACCTCTGCAGAATGAGGCCTTGCCTTCTTAATTGCTGGTCTTTCCCCAGAAAAGGCACCTTCTCCAAATAAACTGACGGCATCTTTGACGGACTGAAATGGTGCCCTGGTGTCTATCTCCCCAACCTCTACTTTAGGAGAGCCTGTAGTACTCTTACTGACTGTGGTACTTTTACTGTCCTTAGCAACCATAATGATTATGTTTATTTCCTGTTGACAACATCCAGAAAAAAAATCAAATAAAATAATACAACATTAAGATTCTTTTCAAAGGATACTCGAGAAAAGGTTCTAACCAGAAAGAGGATTGTTAACATTACTTAACAATATCTTAATAATGCTATAATAAACAGAAGGTGTTTTTACAGACTCACATAATTACATACCAAGGGGGGAAAACATATAATATGAGAACGAATAAGATGCAAACATCTGCACAACTTCACATGGCATATTTTAAGATGGAAATTCATCAACCCAAAAGTCCTGACAATGAATTTGAACAGAGATTCCTCAGTATCAAAGAAAACGGGTTAAGAACTTGTATCATATGATGAATATCACTAGGGGGTGTTTAGTTCAGGTCACACTAAGCCATAATGTCATGGCTCATTAAGTTGATGTGATGCTTGCTTGGTTTATCCAGTTACGTAATAATTAGCTTGTAATTAGAATTATGTAATGAGATTACACCACTTTGGCCGTTTTTCATTTCGCCAATATATGGATGTTATGTCACATTACATCCATAATGTTGATGTGCACGGTATAAGAGAAGTAATAATACTATGATGTGACATTTTGGCTTATTCTCATTGAATCAATAAACCAAACAATACTTGAAATGTAATACTCCCTCCGTTCCAAAATTAGAGATGCAATTTGAGTTTTGAAGTCAAACGACGGCATATTAAACTTTAAATTGATGTGAATTTATTTAATTTTAGTTGATACAATTATTATAATTGTAAAATATAAACAAAAACTATTAATCACAAAATTTATTTCATTCTAAACTGCTATGAGTACCAATTTTGAAGTTTAATATGTCGTCGTTTAATCTCAAAAGTCAAATTGTATCTCTAATTTTAGAATGAAAGGAGTAGCATATTATCATTACATAATACACAATTCCTAAGAATGAATCACATGCATCTTTAGTGAAAGCATGACGCATTACCATCACAAAGGGTTTCACTACATAACGAAGCTCCATTACATTACTGTCCCAAAATGAATAACTGATTGCCCCTTAGGCTCTTGACCAACCTAGGAAACTGGTGACAGCAATAGTATGTAAACACCAGTTGCACATAATCTGGACATACATGGCTACGTTTGCAAGAATTTGAAATGCAATACAATCATTTATTCATTAATTAGTTGTGTACAACATCTGTTCTTATGGTTGGCATAAACAAGAACATTTAAGCTCTTTATACGCAAGTGAAATATGGTTGATTTTACTATGACAACTTCTTCAACAGTACTTTCTATAATAAGATAAATTATTACTCCATCCGTTCCACAAAAAAAAAGTTATGCTTTGACTTTTTGAAGTCAATTCATGAAATCTTAAAATTTAATGTTGATGCGAATTCATTTTAGTTTTGAAAATAAGTACATTGTTCTTAGTAGCAAAGATAGTTTATACATTATAGCACTCATGATTGCATGAAGTAAAATCACATGGATTCATACTATTTTGAATAAAAATGACAAATTGACTTTAAAAAGTCAAAATTGATCTGTTTTTTTGTGGAATGGAAGGCATAATAAACTACAAACACTGATGTAGCTAAACTGAAGTACTAGTCGATGCAAGTAATGCACTCCATAAGCAAAGAAAAATTTGAGGTAAAAAATTATCAAAGTCGGGCAGTGAACATAATGG